>CM060979.1:63032500-64282500 GCA_030765065.1 Deroplatys truncata | reverse complement strand
AGTAACATTTAAACTCTCAAACTCATTATTGCCTCAAGATTGCCTCATTGTTACCTCATTGTTAGCAACTTTTAACTTATTATTCTCACAGCTCCTAGATATTAAATTACGTAATGCATTCACATAACATTATTGAACATGTTTACAATAATATAAGCATATGCAATGACTGTTACATACATTTTACAAATTATTACATACACATATTGCTTCAAGGCTGGCTGTTATTGAATTTACATATTATATAATTTGACTAAAATTATTTAAGTGTTAAAAATACTGCCTCACACGCAGTGGTTACCAGTAACGATTACGTTATTTTTTTCATGGTTATCACTTCGCAGTTACACTACATTAATGGTTACCAGTAACGATTAACTGTAACTACGTTTCAATATAAACGATGTAGATATACACACTTATATTATTATTTGATGCAGTCTAAACACAAGTTTCTCTTTCTGTGTCAACACTTTGATTGCCATGGTGGTTTATAATCATAAAATTCATTCGGACATGCTTCTACATTGCTGCACATACCTACAGTTTATATAGATTAAGCGAGCTATTTCGGGTCCTAAATATAAACATCACGTAATGCAGCATACCAAAGGAAGATACATCACATTTGCTAACACCAACATGACTAAATTAAGCATTAATTACCTAAATGTTCTTCTAGGACGTTCGATAAAACCTTATAGGGGTATTTATGATGTTATTGTGTAAAAGCACAAAATATGCAGATAATCTCAGTTGTTTACATATATGTAGCAAAGCGGATAATTAGTAGTCATTTTTCTCGTCAGATTGTATATTACATTGTCATTGTCACTCATTTGTGGATAAGATACTGCGTAATGAGTTGAGATAACTAGTTACATAAGCGATACCATTGCACATGCAGTGAATGATGTCACCCAGACTCAGTAACCGTCTGCTTTACTTTAGTAACGTAAAAAGCCATAGCTAGTTACTGTGTTCGTTGCTTTGGAAACCGTTATTGGGTAACTAGTTGCATTGTATCGTTACTTTTGTAACTGTTAATGGATAGCTAGTTACTGCTTTTCTCCATAACCGTTACATTAAGGTAACCGTAAGGCAGTATTTTTAACACTTGAATTATATATGTACATTCAATAACAGCCCGCCTTGAAACAATATGTATGTAATAATTTTTAAAATGTATGGAAAAGTCATTAAATATGCTTATATTACTGTACACATGTTCAATAATGTTTTGTGAATGCATTAGATAATTTAATAATGCAAGAGCTTTGAGAATAATAAGTTTAAAGTTGCTAACAATGAGGTAGCAATGAGGTAACCTTGAGGCAATAATGAGTTTGAGAGTTGAAATGTTACTAGTCATGATTAGAGCAACGATAATGTAAACTTTGTGACAGTTTTTAAAATAGTCAATCAATAGCCAGAAAAAGCTTTAATAAAATGCAGGTATTCTATTGGACTAGGTTAGCCAATCAGAGACTTGAAATACAAAAAGTTAAAAAGTTTATACGGTTGAAATATGTTCAGTTGCCGGCAGACCTTGGTAGTGACCGGATAGAAGATGTGTTCTGTAAAGAAATGTTACGTATTCGTGTGTAACGAAAATTAATTATACGATAACAAAGAATCTCACAACACTTAATATCAGTGTAGTGCTATATAATTCGTGCCAAGGATTAATAAAAAGAAGTGAATTTAAACTTAAAATCTCTGTAAGCCGATTTGTTGTCGCACCACGCCCTGTCTAAGAAATACATGACTCTAAAACAATACTGACGCAGCCGAGGCAAAAACAAACCTAAATAATATCGATAGAAGCAGTTGAATAACAAAGTTAAGTTAACATTTTTTAAAAACTTGTAGCGTAACAACAAAAATACATCTTCAAAAATCGGCTTCTAATACGTAGCAAACATCTTCAAATTAACGCCCCAAAGCGTGGTGCAAACAACTCCAACATAAAGACAGTATTCTACTTCAAAACTGAAGTTCATACATGGAACTGATTAAATAAATAGACTCCAAGGCTATAACTTTCTCAAATTGGTTTCCCAAGCCTGAGGTTAATAATTTACGTAAAAATAAATTACGTAAATGAATCACGTAAACAAAATAACTGCATCTACAACCGTTTGCGTTGTTTTCTGCGTATATATATATCAGGAAAGGACAACACAAGTGTATTTAGATCAGACAGGTACATTGTACACAGCCCGCACTAAGGCATCCACCTTCTATAATTACATATCCTCACTGATTAACTTCGGAGTACGGGTCTGTGTTGCGAAAGCAGTATAACTTTTAGCGAATCTGCAGCTTATGTAGTGGTGAATTTTCCTTAGTGTGCAGATTTGTGTTGTCTCTACTACCTAACTATACTAGGTAAGAAAAAGTGCCTTATGGTTGTCGAGATTTCACCAGAAATACGTTCTTTGAGGCCTCTGAATACGAGAAAAGTATTTATAGAAGGCGCGTCTCTCTGTGAGCAGTATAACCTTAAGCTAAATGTCGATAAACACCAAACTTGGTATTTAGGTTCAGCATCTTGTATGGATGCGACTCCAAAATACCCTTTACATGGAAGATTTTTCCAAATTTTCGATTTTCACAAAAATGATCCTTAACGATTCTTATTGTAATACTGCATCTTAATATATTTACATGCAAATAAAATGCATATCTTAAATTTTCTGAGAATAGCCTGTGAAGCTCTGTGAAGGAATTTTATATAATTTTGTATAACTGGTAAACCATCAGAGATAGACAAAAACGTACTGGACAAAAGTTGTAAAACACACAACGTATTTCAAATGAATTGTTTGTGATACTAGCCGTTTCTGAAATATCCTTTGTTATTAGTTTGAATTTTTCAACACTTTGTCATTATTTTTTTAGTTCTGTCGCTCTTCAGTTGTTTCTCGTGCTTTCATTGATAGAGTGTCGAATTTCTAGGCCAGTATATAGTGACACGGTTTTAAACACCTGATTATGGATTCGCTTTCCTCTATCTCTCTTGCAGCTGCAAATGTGTAATGAGCCTATTTATGAAATGGCGTACTGTTGTCCTCTGTGGTGTAGTGGTTACCATGCTAGCCTCTAGTTCCCGAGGTCACGGGCTCAAACCCGGCGGAAGGCGATTAATTTTTTCCAGGTGTAAAGATCTAGTATGGTGAAGGGAAGGGAAGTAAAGGTGGTGGTCCCGTATCGTAGATTTACGGCACGTAAAATAATCTAAACTTGATAAAGAGGCCTCTGAACTAAATTACCGGTCTTTCACGCCCAATATGGAATGGGCCGCTAAGGACCATAGCAGTTAAAGAGAGTCTATAAATAAAACTCATTTTAATTTAATGGCGTATCAAATTAATGTGAAGTAGATAAATAAAATAATACTTCATAAGAATATTTTGTGTGACGATACAGGTAGAGAAAGCTATGTGATTCTAACACATCAGAGTTTATTCACCGTAAAACTTAGTAAGGTAACAAAACTGCTTCACATAATTTGCATTTCCATTCTCATTGGTCAAAATATATACTCGCTGCATAGTATGATTTGATGCATGAAACCCTTATATATATGAAACAAGTCAGATATCATTTAAAATCACCTTCAACCACTAACTTAAATTATTTATTTTTATCCCGAATAATGTTTCCTATATAGTTGCAACAAATTATCGGGATTACTCCGTTTATTTAGTTAGAAGACCGCCTTCCTATATTATACCTGTTTTGTTTATGTTTACTTTAGTATACTGTGAGCATGGCCAAAACCTATGGTTTCCATCGCAGATACATTGTTGTGTACTACATACACATAGGTGCTATTCTGTTTGTGTTAGTGCAGTTATAGCACAAGCAAAACAGCTGATAGAGTGCACTTACAACCCCCAGTTTGATTCTATATACTACGAGAGTGGACAATGGCAGTTCAAACTGACTGAAGAACGCGTTCCTCATTGCAGCAGTAGAGTGGTGCGCCATTTGTGTGCAAAAACATGTCATCAATCCCTTCCGACTGACAGATTGTCGATTGTGTAGCTGCAAAATGATGACAAAGCAAAGCATTGCAAAATGGTACCACGTGTTGGAATCTGGTAGTCGTGATGCAATTCATAAAATCCGAGGAAAATGTGCTGCTCCACTGCTCAATGATACTGACACCATAGCTATGTTGCACATAGAGCTATTAACAAAGACTGATGTTTCTGCTTGTTCTTAGCAGCTTTCATTCGAAGTATAGTCCAAGTATATGGAACATATTTGCTGCCTGATAAAAAAACAAATGGTGTGGAATTTTTGGAAAGAATTCCTTTTGTACGAAGCCAGTCCTAGAATTAATCAACCTGACGTGGTTGTTGTTTAAAAAAATGACTACGGTAGAAAGTACCACCCTTATAAAGCTTAAGTCTGAAGTTTGACGATGCTACGTTGTTTAGTAATTGTTTGGCAGCCATTAATAGTGAACTCTTCAGCAAATTTGTAAACATGGATAAAACTGGCCAGCGTTATATGATACAATACTTTCATTCGAAAGGTCTTAGTCCAACTAATATTAAAGCTGAGTTAGATTTTAGCCTGGGGGAGTCTGCTCCTTCATTTACAACAGTAAAATATAGAGTGATAGAGTTTAAGCGAGGCCGCACGAGCTGCCAAGATGAACATCGAAGCAGTCGACCAACTACGATGACCACGCCAGAAATTGTAAAGAAAATGCACAAAATGGTACTGCATGACCGTCGACAATGTGCGTGAGCTATCAGAAATCGTAGGCATTTCTCATAGAAACTTAAAATTTAGACATGATAAAGCTATGAGCAAGATGTTTGCCCCGTTTACTCACAATGGAATAAAAGCATCGTCGTGAGGATATTTCACTCGAGTGTTCCGCGATGTTTTGCTGCAATAAAGCCACGTTTTTTTGCACAGATTTATAACAATGGATGAAATACGGGTCCAACACTTCACACCTGAGACAAGGAATAGTTAAACAGTGGATTGAAAGGGAAAAATCGGCTCCAAAGAAGGCGAAGACAGTTCCATCTGCAGGTAAGGACATGGCGTCAGTTTCTTGGGGTGCGCGTGAAATAATTTTCACTGATTATCTTCAAAAAGGAAAGGCAATCAATGGCGAGTATTATGCAAACTTATTGTAGCGTTTGAATGATGAAATCATCCGCGTATAGCGAAAAAGATAGTTCTGTTTCATCAAGACAATGCACCAGTTCACACATTCATTATCGCCATGGCCCAAATCAATGAGTTAAAGTTAGAATTGCTTCCTCATGCAGCCTATTCACCAAACTTGGCCCCCTCTGATTATTTTCTCTTAGCCAAGGTTGAATAAATGGCTTGGCGGTAAAATATTTGCCAACAATGAAGAGGTGGAGTTTGCAGTTGATGGTTATTTTACAGAACTCGATGGTTCTCTCTACAAACAGGGTATCGAAGCTATTGAACATTGCTGAGAAAAGTATATGGAGTTGAAAGGAGACTATGTAGAGAAATAAATATGCTTGTTTCTAACATTGTTGTGTTGTCTTTGCTAGGTCGGGTACTTTTGGGACAGCCCTCGTATGTCACTTAGATATATTCCGTATATCAGTCACAAATAATTACACGGAGAATAGCGGTTGATTTCCTTCACAGAAGCCGACTTCTAGTGGCTGGAGAGGTAACATATTGCATCACGTCGTACTCCGTGGTCTAGAGCTACCATGCTAGCATCCAGTTTCCGAGGTCGCGTGTTCAAACCGGCGGAGGACGATGGATATTTTTCGGGCGTAAAAATCCATGGCATGGCTTTTTTCGGAAGGGAAGTAAAGCTGGTTTTCCCGGTTGTAGATTTACGGCGCGTAAAAGAACCTCAAGCCTGATAATGATGCCTTCAAGCAAATTTCCGGTCTTTCACACCCAATATAGAATGGGACGATAAGGACTATCGTCCATAAATAAAACTCAATCTTGTATTGCATCCAGGTTCCAAACCTTGATGAATAAACCCGTAAGTGTTTCCAAAGAAGGAAAGAACAACGTATATTTGAATAATTTAATAGCGAATCTAGCGCTTTTAAGATATACACTGTCTACGTGTTTTAGTGTAAATTATATCTCCTTCAATATTTTTTTCACCTAGTTTTAAAACTATTACTTCTCATCTTTTGATAAAAATTGAACGATCTATCACAAGTAGAAAGGCATATATTACAACACTGTGTATTTTAAGAACTACCTTGACAAATTTATGTTGTATGGCAGTAGAATGGAAAATTAAAATCAAACTATAAACAGAATTTACTAGCTTATTTTTTACTGTACGGCTTATTAGGTTTGTGCCCGAATTCTCCAGGAGTTAATTAAAAATTTTCGTTTTATAAACGCTATTTTGTCAACCTGTATTTAATTTTTGGTACCTTGTACCAACTGGAGATCCCTTTCTAGTATTAGAAGCCTGAAGCACTGCATTGTTATGGTCACCATTAGGATAAAGTTGTGTTAAGGAAAACTGCCACCAACACAACCAGGATTTTGGATTTGGAAGGCACATTCGCTAGAAGAAATGAACTGCGACTGTACACTTGGCTAGATTTTCCTTAAAATAGACAATTCTTTTATATATGTTAGGTATTTTTTGTTCTTGCACGATTTCAGTTTATAGATTTTGTGAAACTATGCATAATAATACAGATTTGGAATAAATGTGTACTAGATGTTATATTAGTTTCCTAAATAAGTTTTTGCGTTATTTTAACTGGTCTGGTTATTCGTGCAAACCATTAAGAGATTTAGTTTTCGCTTAATAAAAACTCTCCAATTATTTTTAAGTCATAATCGATGATTAAAAATAAAATCATGATAATTCTCATCTCCATTTGGATTTGTGCTCCTCTAAGAGTAATATCACTATAATGTTCTGCTAATTAATTGATTCAGTTTTAAGTACGTGTTGAGGAACATATATATGTTCAATTATTATTGAAGTGTCAAAATTATATATTTGACCGTAATGAAGTGAAGGAGTTCATATGTTTTAACTAATTAATTAATACGTTCATGAAGTAGAGATTAAGCTAGGGGTTCAGCTTAGAGGTAAGATCAAGCAAAGCTACTTATTTCATATTTGAATATGACAAAGACCCAAGAACATGGCAGAGTAGATGGAAATATAAACTTACTGTTCCTTCAGCAGAGTTACAAAACGTTTACAGTGCTCTATTGTCTGTTATTGAAGTGCTAGTGGGTTCAACTCCTCTTAGGAGACGTACTGACAATTTCTGCTAAAGATGATCTATACCTACCATACCTGAAATCCCATCTCCTGATACCCAAAAGTTCTTCCGTACATTGGGGAATTGTACGGGAAAGCACTCTGACATTATGCACTAAAATCGCAAACCACTCGAATCAGCTGTTGTCCTTCTGGGTCAACATAAACTTAGAACTTCCAGAACAAAAACAATTTTGAGTGCCTCTGGTCTGGTGGTAAGCATACTGGTGGTCCCGTGTTCGATTCCGGCTAGAGGGTGTGAATTTTTCTTTAGCCAGGATTATTTCCCATCCTCTCTAGAGTCTGGAGGTATGAATGAGAGTGTGAATGCATGTATGTGAATTTAATGCAATGACCAAAGTAATACCAGCCCAACGATTAACACCATTGTAAAGCCAGTAAACATCACTACTGAGAAGCAATTGTTCCAAAGGCAAAAACCGCCAATACAACCTGAGATGTTAAATGTTTTAATGGACGCTCTTTATCTGCTCTAGTCCTTAGCGTCCCATTCTATATTGGGCGTGAAAGACCGGAAATTTTACTCAGAGGCCTCTATCAGACTTGAAGTACTTTCACTTGCCGAAAATCTACGACACCGACTTTACTTCCCTTCCGAAAGAAGCCATGCTAAGGATTTTTACGTCCGAAAATATCCATCGCCCTCCGTGACCTCAGGAACTAGAGGCTAGCGGCTAGCCCGGTAACGACTACACCACGGAGGACGACAAAGAGATGTTAAAGACGGCATATAAATGGAACACATAACAAAGAATCGACCGCCTGCCCATGGATGCCTTAGGGGCCTTGTTTAATATTACTCCCCAAGTTAGCAGACCAGCTAAGACCTGCGTAACCCACGTCCAAAATATTTTTATAAGGAGTGGCGCCTCACCCGCCGCCCCTGTTGTGACCACCCACAGAAGCTAAATTGCGTCTGCGGTTACTACTCTCTAAGCAAGCAATGACAGGGGGTGGTGGTTATTAGCGCATACAGTTGTTCAATAGGATTCCACTGAACACCCCGGTTAACAGTGGTTAATCCTAGCTGGCATCCAATGCATGCAAACACGTAGTTATGAATCCTGGGTGCCGCCACATACACAAAGTCTGTGAAGGACCGAGGGGGGAGTGGCGTTGATTAGATAAAAGTAGTTATTTTAAAGTCTATAACGACGAAGTGTTAGTAGGCTGAGGGAGTCTTATTAAGCCAGGAGATCATTAGTGTGTATACCCGTTTATTGGACGGGATGAGGGTTGCAGGGTGAGTAGTAGTGATAGAATGTAAAAAGATTATTCCTTAACAGTTGTCATATCGCAACGGCCCTGCTAAATTACCGGTGTGACTTATGTTCCAAAGTATTTATTTTGTAGCTGCTGTTATGAATTTTAATATTGGGGCAATGGGCACGACACCAATAGCAACGGAAACGCTCTTGAACCTGGATTCCTTGGATATCTTGATAAAGGAGGGGGCCAGAATGACTTTCCACAGACTGCAGTAAATCAAAACGACTAAGATTCCAAGATCTACATCAGGAATCATAGCTGTAACAAAGGAGGTAATTGATACGATTTTCAAGACGAAAAAATACTACCTCGGAAAAGCCTTGCATCACCATCAAAATTTCAAGGTAACGATAATTTAAGTGTACTTATGGCAAGAATCCTATTAGAAACTACCTGGGTGGTCACAGACTCAGGGACGGGTTCTGAGGTATTAGGTTTAAGACCCTGGAGCAGTTTTAATATTTCACTGGACCTGGTAACCACGGTATTTCAAGCCGAAATATTTGTCATTTTACGATATGCAAAGAAAATTCAAGATATTATAAAAATAAACACATCTTTTTTCAGACATTCAGGCAGCACTAAAGGCTGTTAAGTCTTTTAGTGTCATCTAGACTGGTAGGTGAATGTATTATGCGTTATTAAACCTGGCGGAGCATAACAAGTTTCTTTGTCATGGGTCCCAGGGCATAAAGGAATTGAAGGCACTGAGAAGGCTAACGAACGTGCAAAAGATCGACACAGCTGAAACACAAACCAGAGCCACCTCTAGGCACACCTAAGTGTTCCATTAGAGCTGCTATCACAAACTGGTGTAATAAGCAACACACTTTGGCCTGGAAGAGGATTCCAGGAAATCAGCGTGGAAAATTGTTTATCAAAGTATCATGTAAACTTAAATGTAGGAAGTCTGAGTTAAAAACAATAGTAAGCTTTATCACTGGGCATGTATCAGTGAGAAAGCACCTACACATAATAGGGAGGTTTCAAGGCAACATGGACTGTAGACTATGCGAGTCTAAAAATGAAACAGCCTATCACATTATGCTCCTGTGTAGCGTTAGCATCAAGGAGGTATAAGACCTTTGGGAAACTGTTTATGGAACCATAAAACTACTACCCCAACGCGCTATTAGGCCTGTGTAATCTGGTGAGGGACACAGGACTAGTGTGAATAGTAGCAAACATTACAGGGTTAGCACAATAAGGCTTTAGGCTGCAGTGCAACCGGAGCTTTTGCAAACGGCCATTGTACACACACACACACACACACACACACACACACACACACATACACACAAAGGTTGATGTCCAAGAACCTCTTGGAGGTTTGCATGGGAACTCGGATTTTGCTGCTTTAAGATTCTAGAGCCTTCTGGAATCTACCAGCATCAGAATTTCCATCAAGTCGGAGTTGCTTCCAGCGGCAATTCCGATATGCTGCTGGTGGCCTGAGGTTCAGCCTGAGTGATTTTGCTGCGTTGCTAAACTCAATAGGGTTTACCGTGGGGTTTTTATTCTAGGCAGGGTGTTTAAGGATCATCACTTCTGTTTTGGGATGGATAGATTAGATAGAAGGTAGCGGTTTTCTCCTTGACGACTGTCTGTTTGGGTGCAGCGGCCCTTCTACATCCTTTCCACTAGTTGGACAGTTGACCTTCGGTGGGGCTAGCTTCACCCGGACTAATAGTAGTGAATAAAACTAGATTCCACTAGTACATCAGGCAGACACGCAAATCCCGCTATAGTCTATTATATAGCACTTTATCACGTTAAATCAATTACTTACCAATTAGCTACTGTGTTAATCTACATCCTGCCGAGTTAAATCTGGCCAACCTGCTCTTGAATACTGATTGCTGAATTCTGAGACGCAAAGGCATGGGAGATTTCATTAAATGTATAGCCAAACGTATTTACTCTGATTACAAATATAATTAATAAGATAATACAACACGTACAATAATTTAACCATTTATGATAAGATGTCAGACACAACCTGACAAAAATTAGATATAAAGTTACTGAGTTATCAAATGTTGTGTGAAACAATAAGAATATAATTGAACTTTTATTAAGTGATGGCTATGCCTACTCTTTTGTATGGGTCCACAAGAAAAAAAGATGAAACCGCAACCTAATAGCACAAACTAAATTCCTACTGCCTGTTAGAGGATGTACCGGAAGGAATAGGATAAAAATAAACAAATAGGAGAAGAATGTGGTATTTATGCAATGAATAATACAATTTTGCACTATAGAGAAAATTGGAGAGAACACCTGAAGCAAATGGAAGAAACTCGTATTCCCGAAAGTGGCCTTGAAATATCGGCCCTCAGGGAGAAAGCACGTAGAAGGACCCAGAAGGAGATGGCAATGGGACCGTAACAGGCCGTAGGGGCTAATATTTGCAAGGAGGAAGAAGATTTGTATTCAACGAGATATCCGTTGCACGAGATCTAAGCAAACCAAATATATTAGTTATTTTACTGCAATGTCATCCAATACAAGAGGCTTCACCATGAATATTTAGTGGACTAGTTACCTAAATGCACATTATAACAGAATGAAGTAAAAAGAGGCACAGCAAAAATAGGTATTCCATAAAGTGATATTAGCGTCAATATTATTATATTGCTCTGAAATTCGGATTACGACAGAAAAAAAATAATAACAGGATCCAAATAAGTGAAATAAATTTATAAGGGCAGTTGTTGCATATAGGAAATTCCAGTCGTAAAAGAAAGAGGGGAGGAATAATAGAAAATTTAACAATAAATAGCCTGAATGATAAAGCAAAAACATATAAGACAAAGCGGATAAATCATTTATTACATCTGAAAGATCATCACATTAGTTAATTACAAACCAAGAGGTAGCATATGTATGCATTACTGAATAAATGAATCAATGTTCTATTTACATGAAGGTAAACATACATAGATTATTATTCGCTGGGGTCCGCAGACGTACATGCTGTTATAATACACAGAATACTAAGAAAGATTAATAATAATAACAATAATAATAACGTTACAAAAATAGAAGGAAAAGAGAAACAAATACCACTACAAGAAAACGCCATTGCACAAAAAAAGCCTAAACCATGTTCATATTGAGGCAGTATTTTTAACACTTAAATGAAATTAATCAAATTATATAATAAAAAATATAATAACAGCCCGCCTTAAAGCAATATGTATATTACACTCATATGTTTATATTATTTTATACATGTGTAACAATGTTATGTGAATGTATTACGTAATTTAATAATGTAGGAGCTGTGAGAATAACGGGTTAAACGTTGCTAACAATGAGGTATAAATGAGATAACCTTGAGGCAATAATGAATTTGAAAGTTTTACAATAGTACCTGTAATTCTTGAAAGCAATAATGTAATTTTAGTGACGGTTTATAAAATAGCCAATCAACAACTAGAAAAAGCTTTAGTTAAATAAAAGCATTCTATTAGATTTGGAATAGCCAATCAGAGACTGGAATTACAGAAATTTACAAATTTAGGCGGTAGAAATCAATTTGGTTGCTTGTAGACAGTGCTCATAACTGGACCCGTAGCTTGTAGACAGTGTTCCTAACCGGACGCGACATGCGTCCTCGAGAAATTTAATACGTATTCAGTGTCAGACGAAAATAGTTTACGTGTTTAAAAAGTGGAAGTATTTAATAAAAGAATCTTACAGCTCTCTATATCAGTGAAGTGTTATTTAAATCGTGTCAAGAATTAATAAAAAGGAGTAAATTAAAAATTATAATCTACCTAAGCCTATATTCTTCAGCCGCACCACGCCTTGCAAATAAATCCATGTCTCTAACAATAATACTGACGTAGCCGAGGCAAACATAAATATATAATATTTAAAGAAACAGTCAAATTACAAGGTAAATATTTTTTAAGTTTGAGACGAAGGCTACCGGATACCACACGTGCGGTTGCAACTACTTCAAGTCCGGCTCTCCAACAGTCGAAATATAATACATAATCTTCAAACTGACTTTCCATACGTAGCAGCAACAAACTTTCTTCAAATTGGCTTCCGTAAAGTGGGGCAAATAACGAAACAATACATCAACTTCAATATATAGCCTCTTAAACACAAACAAGCCACAATCAGCGGTAAGCCGTATTCAGATATATAATTATGTCCTATTATAATAAAAAATAACAGTTAAAAGATTAAATATAAACAACATACTAAGAATGAGTTTAAAAAAGAAACAAAAATGACAAAAATAAACCATTAACACTTTTCTTACACTCCCGTTTCTCTACTATCATCCATTTCAGATCTCATTTATCTATTTCCTTCATGTCTTCCTTGCCTGCGTAGCGTCCAGAATGCCCTTAACTCCCTATTCAGAGTGGTAAACTGGTATTTTTCCATCCATTCCCCCATACTGGTACGGCTTGACAATATATGCACCCATGACTCTTTCTCCTAACACTTTCTTCAGTAATTTTTATCTTCCACCATGCTTCCAATCTAAGCCACGCGAGCCCCTAAATGAGTCTGGTGCTCGTTTTGATGTATTGCTCCACACTCCACTCAAATTTTAGCCTAGATTTTGCTTCCAACAAAACCTTCTCCGTGCATTGCACAATTTTTGTTGCCTGTCAATATCAGAGGCGGTACTTAATCCACATACTCCGCCTATTTCCCTGACGCGCCAACCAGATGTTGCCACAGGTATGGTTTAAAAACCCCTTGTTTAATTTTGATGCTCATATTGAATTTCCTTCAATTTTGAACTGTTCACGGTAGCAGGCCGCCCTAATTAGAAACGATTTTAATCTATTATTTAACGTTCTGATTTTGCACCCTATCGTCTTACTATGCGCTTAATTCTGCAGTTGGCCATACCCCTTCCTACTCCTAGAATTCCTTTAAAAAATCGGATCTTCACTTGGTCCACACTTCTGTTTGTTCGCACCTCCATATTTCTGCTCCACATGTCATCATAGACCTAACTGTCGCTCCGTATATGTAAGGTTATAGGTATATCTGAATCCTGCTATGTATCCGGGGAGATTCTACTGTTTTTACTCCTGCCTTGTGTTTTCTCGACGTCAATATATTTTGTCTATTTTCCGTTCATTGCAAACGTACATCAAATCTTTATTATCCAGCATTTGTCATGCAATTGCCCATGTCTCTTCCCTACTACAAACCTGTAACAGGTAGAAATATCTATAACATAAAGAAACAAGAAGAAGATTACTAATGCATAAGTTGTTCAATATAATTCCATCCGACTTTGCTCTTGGGTATTACTCCGTTTTCTAAGAAACGTGTATATGCAGTATATTGAATATAAAATATCACGGCAACTGGATCACATTGACTGTACAGAAATGGCCCGAAAGTGAATTTGTAACTGCGAACATTGAGCCGAGAGTACGGAAGGGTCGATTGGGTGAGCAGCTTTGTACACAAAGCGGGTGGGGAACGTGTTTTCCACATTGTTGGAATTTTCCATACATCCTAACGGAGACCCCTGCAGCACCAAAGTATGCCGATTCTTCTGGCGCTACATTCCGTTCTGTACAACTGTCATTCAAGTACGTTGTGTGCAAAAGAACAGTTGTAAAGCAGGGAGGGTTTCAAAATTCCTTGCTAGTTATACTGATTATTCCAAAAATGTTGTTGGTAGTTGAGTTAGTTTGAAACTAAGAATTTTTTATCAATTTTAGGTAAGATGAACATAATTCATGGATCTAAATTATCAGTATTTCTATGTACACTTGATAATTCTAGTGTAAAGAACGGAAAAATGTAAGAGGTTATTCTATGTAAAGGTAAAAGTAGTGACTAAAGGAAAGGGCCTCCGAAACCGGGGCAAAGCATCGCACGCAGGCAATCCGACCTCTTGTGCTTCTACCGTGGCCCCTGGGAGGGAGGGAGGGAGGGAGGGAGGGAGGGAGGGATGAATGGAAGGACCAGAAGGACGACGAGATCCGGATGACGACGGGCGTCAGCATGGCCGGGGCCCCTAATGTTTCCAGATTGAACGGCTTCAATGCCATCCGAGGTCTCTCATTGGCCCCGAAATCACTCGGAGGCAGGCATTCAACCGAGCGGTTCCTGAACGACGTCAGAAAGAAAATTCTAAAGAGTGCTTAGCCACCATCCAGCCACAATCTACCGAACACTTTTGTCTGGTCCTACAACCCTGAAATATATTTAAAGGAAGATAATGCATACAGGAAATGAGGGGCAGGAGAGCCGTGGTGGAAAATGAATCATATCAGCCTTCGCCTACCGACCCGGGGAAGCCACAAAAACCCATGGGTTAGAGTGGGCGGTCGCCGGCGATCGAATCTGGGAACACGTTATCGAGGCGCCACACCACTCGGTGATTATTCGATATAATATCAATGTAGTGCTATTTAATTTGTGGCAAGGATTAATAAAAGAAAGTGAATTTAAACTTAAAATATGTGTAAGCCTACATTCTTGTCGTACCACGCCCTGATTAAGACAAACATGTCTCTAAAGTAAGACTGACGCAGCCGAGGCAAACATAAACATAAATACTAGCTATAGAAGCAGTTTAATAACACATTTAAAATATATCAATTTTAAACCTGGAGCGTAAAAAAATGCATCTTCAAATCGGCTTTTACATACGTAGTAGCATATTACGTAATAAACAATCCACTTCAAAATTGACGTCCATACATGGAGCTGATTAAATAAATAAACTCCAAGACAATAACTACTTCAAGTTGGCTTCCCAACTGTGTGGCTAACAACAACAGTAAAACTTCAACAACAATAAAATACAACAGTTTAGTAACAATACTTCAAGCTTTTGAATGGAATGCAATAGGTACCTTATCTACCTACTATGTGCATTGTATAAAGGAGAGTAATCTTGTAAAATAAAAGTAAAAAGCACCTATTTTGCTTAAAATCTTCTGAAAATTGTGAATGTAGTCCAAAGTATTCAATTAGTATTCTAAAGTTCAGAACAGAATTTTCAATCCATCAGTGGGAATGTGGTACGTTTCCAGGGTGTAAATTAATGTCGAAAAGATATTAGGTTTATTGCAAATAAGTCTTGTACATTTTTATACAGGCTTACCTTATACTCTCTATACGACAAACTAGTAGGAGAAAAGATAATGTATTCTGCCCAAAAAAGCGACATCGCGAAATACATGTACATGCTTGAATACAAAAAAGAAGCATTTTGGAACAATTTTCGCTTGTCTGTAACCATTTTGCTTTGAACTGCACAATTCAAAAACGAAAACTCCTATACACACCAAATTTGGTGTTACTTAAGTACAGTGTAACAAGATTATCTTGAAGAAAATCTCCCTACCCTAAAGCACTCTTTAAATGGAACATTTTTCTGAGTATTATATTTGCTCAAAAATGGCTACAAAAATTTTGAATAACATACCGTATATATAGTAAAACCATATATATATATCATGTATCTCGTATACTAAACACACTAGCAATAGACCGTGGTCTTCTTCAGAATAAATGTAAAATTTTATGTAACCAAACGACGGCAAAACCCTACTAACAAAAAATGTAGATGTACTTAAAACACAGAACTCATTTGAAATAAGTTTTGTGGCATCAGATATTTCTGAGATACCAATTATTATTCGTGTGAATTTTTTCATTCTTTTGTCATTTTTATTTTCTCTACTACGTATAGTAAGCAGGGGAATCATTGTATTCCACCCAAAAATTCGATGCCAAGATTTCACCGGAAATTCATGTTTTGAGACCCCCTGAATTCAAAAAAGGAAATTTTGGAAACATGTCCGTGTGTGTGTTTTTTGTGTCTGTGTGTCTGTATGTCTGTTTGTGTGTCTGTGAACAGCATAACTCAGAAACGAACAGACGAATAAACACCAAACTTGGCATTTAGATTCAGTATCTTCCAGAGATGTGACACAAAAGTTTTCAAGAATATCCACCCACCCTAGATTGCCCTTTACATGGAACATTTTTCGAAAATTTTGATTTTCTTAAAAATGGCTAACGATTTTGATTAAAATATCATATGTTTAAGATATTTTCATGACAAAGTTTATATCTTGAATTTTCTAGGAATGTCTCCAAAAGTATTCTTCATTGTGAATGACTTTTGCATAAGTGGTAAACCATAAAATGTAGATCGCGCTAAAATACACAATTTACGTCATATACATTTTTTGTTGTTGAGTGAACCATTTTAGAGATATTGCTTGTTATTCCCTTAAATTTTCCAATACTCTTACTTTTTTGAAATTGGTTATTCATTTTTTTTGTCCTGGTAATGCAAAGAGAATGGAATACTCCACATAGCAACTAGCTCTTAAAATATTTGACTATCGCTTAAAGCCAACCAATTCCCCTTGCATCTACAAGAAAATTAGCAATAAGATTAACATCTCGATTAACATGAAGCATATGGAGAATAAGCGTTTGTAAAAATAGCTTGTACAGGAGTAGAGAAGATCAGGTGAGTGTAACACATCAGATTTTTTAAAGTCATGTCACGATATCAATGCGATTCAGCTTCGGGAGATTCTTTATTTGGTCGCTTAGTGTAGATTATTTACTCTGCATCCAAATCACTGATAATTTTAATAGTATTTGTGGTGTTAGTGTTCTTTTTTATCTGCTACGGTATCACCTAACTCTGTTGTATGAATATAATGTAAGAGTACGATGCTTGCAGGCATCTAGAAAATTTAACTCAATATCTCTCTTTGGAGGTCTGACAATTACGTTATGCCGGTCAGTGGTAATCAAAACCACTACATATAGAAAACACACACATATATACATTTGCTTGTTTTATATTATTTGCTAAATTGCGAGTTATTAACAACATGGCAACGATGTACAGATATGTTGTACAAAACAACTGGCTGGGTCACATTGATTCTGGGAACATACCTAGGTAATTCACAGGTTGTCTGTGTATTTGGGCTTTGTGGATTTACCTGAAGAACTAGGAAATAGGAATGCGATTAAAGTTATTTTCGGGTAACGTTTATAACTTTCGCAGATATATTGCAGAAAGTTACATGTAACGAATAAGTTATTTGTTTCCTGAGATATCAAGAGCTACGGCGAACAGTTCTTAAATGTTTTATTATCGCTATTTCCTTTGTACCTTATAATTAAACTATTTATTCAAATGTTTATCTAATTTTAGGTTGAAGTGGACAGCAGAATAAGCTTTTGCAAGAGTAGATTGTAGTTGCTGTATAAGTGCATTGGGCAGAGAAACAACAGGATTAAAAAAGGAACTACATTTTAGAATAATTTAATTATAACATTAAACAATTAAATTGGAATTAGTTGTACTTCTATACAAGTCCGTAGGACGAGGTTGGAAACTTAGCATGAGACGACCGAAAAATTAACTGTCATAACTGGCATTTGAACCACGGGTCTTCCGGTTTCCGTCCGGTAGCTCTAACCAAATGAGCTATCATGGCAACATTACGGTAAATTGGTAATTACTGTGGCACCTCAAAATGATATTTGTCCTCATGGTAAAACATAACCACGAGGAAAAATATCATTTTGAGGTGCCACAGTAATTACCAATTTACTATCTGCTATTCCTAAATTAGAGATTGAATTAGTACAATGAGTATGGGGAGGTTTTGCAGTAGATAATACAACTTTAAATCGATTTTTTACATTTCATTTTGTGTTACCATTCATTGTTACAGCAGTAATTATAATTCATTTATTATTTCTTCATCAAACTGGATCAAATAACCCCTTAGGAACAAATAGTAATATTGATAAAATCCCTTTCCACATCTATTTCACATTTAAAGGTATTTTGGAATTCATTATATTATTAATGTTCTATCTCTTTTATCTCTTAAAGAACCTTATACTCTTGGAGACCCTGATAACTTTACCCCAGCTAACCCTCTAAACTACTCAACTTACTCGTATTTAGTGTCCTACCAGTATGTTGCTTCGGTAGCTCCTTTGTTTAGGGCGCAGCCGGATGAAAACCGGAAGATCGTGATTCAAATCCCGACTAATGCATTTAATTTTTCTGTCGTCTGATTCTAACCTTCCAACCTTGTTCTACACACTGCTTGTGTGAAACAACAATTAATTACCATTGATTTAGCTAATAGTTGGTTAAACTATGAGGCACAGGACTTAAAGTAAAACGATATTTTAATTCGGCAGTGAAATAATTTGAGATATCCTTGTGGTTTACCGGAAAAATTGCGATTAAGTTGGGGGAAGCTGGAAGATTCGTGGTTCAAATCCCGACTATGGCATTGAGCTTTTCAGTCGTCTGGTTTTACCTTTTAAATTAAATGGCGTAAAGGTTTCTTCCTCAGAAGGTGTATAATTGTGCACTATTTCGTTTGTGCAATTCTAAGCACCGTATTTTACGCATGTTTTTATTATTCCCTTATAACTATGGATAAAATAGCTGATACCTAAATTATTGGCGTGAGATATAAATAAAGAAATGATAGTAAGATAGAGAAATAATGGCATTAAATAATTTCGTATATTAAATCAAGGTATAAAGTAATAAGCTTGAGTCGAAAAGATTTGTCAAGGAAAAGGTCATTATCCAGTCATTTTAAACAAGGTCATTAGCGACAGCCGAAGTAGCGAACACGTTAACATAAAGATACTTGGAAGACACTTTACAGTTAACTTCAGTACTTTGCACAGTCACAGAGGCAATTCTGAAAAGAAAAAAGAAAGGCACTTAAATTCCGAGAGTCGGGGAGACTTATTATACCAACAAGGTAAGAAACTGTTCGTAGATGGTTCCGAAAATGAAACAATTCTTAGAATTTGGTACTCAGAGTAAAAGTGATGTTTCCGATGCGCGAGATTTTACAACTTATTTTTTGGTGGGGAAGTTATAAAGTAGGCGGAGCTTAAGTAAATATAAACACATGCATTTTTAATCAGAGACAGATTCGCATCGTGCACGCATTCGTGCATAGATTTGTCACTCTGGATACTTGTGACTTATCCGTGTGTTATTTTAAGTACTGAGTGACGCGCTTATAGGAATAAGATTTAGCGGCCATCGCGAGGGGTTTCGCCGGTAAGCATTTTAGCGACTCTCGACAAGTTACACTACTAGTATTTTTATTGCGGAAACAGTTATATGAAACCGTAACATTGATACTGCAGAAGTTAGCAGGTAAAATATGTCAGTTATAGTTTCGAGTGCTACGATTCCTAATAAGTTTCATTTTTAATCTTCATACGGTCGCAACTCGCTTCAGTAGCTCAAGTATTAGATCATCTTAATTTTCTCCATCAATTTCAACTGGCATTATCTTTTAAAATACGCCCACGCACACCCTGAATACAGCCAGCTAAAACTGTCCCACGAGACAACAGAACCAGCTATGAGACAACAACAGCAGCACCAGAAGAGGTAAAGTATACTGTTTCATAGCTTACAGGACCACGCGAAGTCTACGGTTTAGCAGCATCTAGCACTTAACCGCAGGTAAATTTGCGTTATAGAATGCCTGTGTTACGTTTATTCATTCCTCTCGCCCATCTCTAAGCTTGTGAACTGGCATGTACTTAAACGTATTTGTAAACTAGGCCACAGGTCTTAATGCTTATGTCCGCTTGTCGACGGAAAAAATAATAAAAGTGGAATGCTTTTATGCCACTCTTGCGACTGTTCCGTTAGAACGTTTTACATTAATCCCTTCGTGGTGGCTCCCACTGTAAGCTAGAAGCAAGTTTAATAATATCAAGCGATATGGCTTCCCGATAACCTATGTGGTTGAGACAGTATTTTTAAACTTAAATAATTACAGTCTAATTATATAATACATATTCAATAACAGCCCGCCTTGAATCAATATGTGTATGTAACAATAATTTGTAAAATGTATGTAACAGTCATTGCATATGCGTATATTATTGTACCATGTGTAATAATGTTATGTGAATATAATACACAATTTAATAATGTAGGAGCTGTGAGAAATAAATTAAAAGTTGCTAACAATGAGGCAACCTTGAGTCAATAATGCGTTGAGAGTTTAAGAATATTACTTGTGATTCTTGGAAGCAATAATGTAATTTTAGTGACAGTTTATAAAATAAACAATAAACAACCAGAAAAGTTTTAGTTAAATAAAGTTATACTATTGGAGTAGGATTAGCCAGGATTAGCCAATCAGAAACTGAAAAGGAGAAAGGCTTACAAATTTAGTAGTCAGTGCCTGCAGACAGTGATTGTACCCGGATGCCGGATGCGTCCTTGAGAAATTTTATACGTTTTGAGTGAGACAAAAAATAGTTTACGTATTAAAAAATGCAAGCATTTAATAGAAACATCTCACAGCTCTCTGTCTATATCAGTGAAGTGTTATTTAAATCGTATCAAGCTTTAATAAAAGGAGTGAAGTACAATTATAATCTGTGTAAGCCTACATTCTTGTTGTACCACAACCCTGCTAAGAGAAACGTGTCTCTAACAATAATACTGATTCAGCCGAGGCAAGCATATAAGCATAATATTTAAAGAAACAATCAAATTATAAAGTTAACATATTTTTAAACTTGGGGCAAAGGCCATGAAAGTACATTGGGGCAGAAAATAACGTTTCTTCAAGGTTCACATTCTTATTATTCCGGGTTCGATTTCCTTTGGGCCGACCAATAGTCTTGGGTTTTCTTCGTGGTTTTCCCAGGTAGGTAGGTGAATGCTCCTACTCTAACAGGAATTTCCTAACCATCATTTCCTGTCTCTATCATTCAGTTTAATCTTCATCTGTTTGAGGGTTGTAGGACCAGGCGATGACGGTGGAGTTTGCGCTATGTAAAAATCTTTTCCTGGCGCTTAGTTGGCCCTGGTCCGTTCCGGAATCTCCAGGTTGCGGATGGCAGAATTAGGCTCGCCTCGGCGTCGTATTAACGTTACTCTGTAGTTTTATCATCTATACGTAATGATAAAAATATTAAAATACTCCGAAAACATATAAGAAACTGTATTATGTTGTAAACCTAGATTTGTATAGGTAGCCACTGCTTTTAAAAAATCTGATGTGTTACTTTCAGAGGATTTTGTCTAACTTCTGCCTTTATACTTATTTTTCCATATACTACATTTAAATAAACCGTTGCAGAAATAGTTACATTACACATTTCATTATAGATGCAAAGAGAACAGCAACCGTCAAAATTTAAGAACTGGACGCTAAATGCTGGCCTAGAAATTCCTTTCTGTTTCCATGTAATCGTTAGAAACACCTGAATATTGACAGAAGTTTAAGAGAATGAGAAATAATGAACAAATTGAACCATAATAATGAATATATCAGAAATGGCTTATACCACAAAAAAATTGATATAAATTGTGTGCTTTAAGGACTTCTTGTGCACTACGTTTTCGTCTATCACTCATAGTTTACCAGCTAAACAAGGTTATACAACATTCCTTCAGAGTGGAGAGGATTTCATAGGCTATTCCCGGAAAATTCAAAATAGTATTTTATTTCTCATGTAAATATCTTAAATATATCGTACTTTATTCAAAATATTTAGTCATTTTTAGAAGCTAAAAATGTTAGAAAAATGTTGTATGTTTAGGGTAGTTTGGGTTATTAAAAACTTTATCGAAAATCTTTGTGTCGCATCATTGGAAGATACTGAACTTAAATACCAAGTTCGGTATTTATCCAACTTTTAGTTTTTGAGTTATGATGTTCACAGACACACACGGACCTTTTTTAATAAAGCTTATTTTATTCGGGGGACCTTAACATGTATTTCCGGTGAAATCTGAGTATCAAATTTTATTGAGTGGAATGCAATACCTTTTCTACCTACTATGTACGTGGAAGAGAAAGTAAAAAGTGTGGATCTTTACTTGTGGAGCTTAAATCTCCTCTCCCCTTCACCCTTCTTCCCAGAGATCACATAAGTTACAAAGGGCCTACAATGGTCTATATGCGGTGCTCAGCGCCAATGACTAAGCTCCATCTAACATAACCTAAGTTAAAGGCTTGTGGGTATCAAATGAAACTTGAAATTAAAACTTCCAAAATCTATATTACATGAGCTTCCTGTATGGTATTAATAGTTCAGGCTTGTAGGGATATACCCTGCAGTGCGGGTGCTGTCGACTTTAGAGAGAGCTGCTGATCTTAGTTGCCCTTGAGTTTTGTTTAATTATTATTTCTAAGCTGAAAAACGTCATCCTTATTCATTAAGTAGCATCCAAGTAGCTTGCCTCTTGTCTTAATTACCTTATTGGTCGCTCATCATAAGGACAGAATCGCTGATTGCTCGATTCGCGGCTGCGCATAGTCTGTAAGCGTAGCAATAATTCACCTGGCTGACGTCTCAAATACCAGTATTCTTTTACCCCTGTGACTTTATAGATATTTCTAAAATTCTGGAAATTTTTGGCTTTGGACTTACTGATAGCTGTTCTAGAAGCTCGTGGTGGTAACTGCGCTCCTTCGGCTTTTGGTCCCTTCACCACCAAAAAGAGATAGCTGGTAACAGCCGGCGGCAACAGCAAATCTGATGATGCTGCGTTACCAATTGAAGTGCAAAATCCACAGAGTAACATTGAACCGAGGTTCTTTTCGTCTAATTGGGCAATAAAGGTTTATTGCGAAAATAACGCTGTCTGTTTGCTAGGTTCCCTGACAAAGCTAGACCTAAATCAAGAAAAACCTTACGAAATTTATAAGCGTAAGTCGCTAAGCGCGCAGTAGCGTTCGTTCTTGGATGTCGACAAGAAGATTATTCCTGATAAGAGGTGCAGACTAAATACGTACGCTTATGTCAATTTCTTTGTTCTATGCCAACTATCCTTGCTTAAATGCATAAGCATAAGCATTCCTATTTTTAAAAACCTGCGTAGAAGTTATATCTGTAGATTCATAGCATCCAAGCTTGATTTTTCTGAATACTGTAAGCTCCGACGTCCAGCATGTGGTATTAGTTAATCAATGTGGTGTACAATTGTAAAAACATGGTTAACAAAATGGGTCTTATATTCTTGTCGCACTGAAAGCACATCACACTCTTATCCTTACATCAAGCAAAATGATCGTATATGCACATGTGGACAAAAAAATAGTCATCCCCAGATTCCAGGTGACGATCGGAGGTCTTTTTGCATCTTGGTAACAGCTGTGTTCACAACGCATATGCAGGAAATGTAGAATGGTCTGTGACTGTGAGCACAAAAGTCACCTTTTAACAACTGTGTTTCTCGATCATAACGCTTTATCAGTTGTTGAAAACAGAGCCGGGAACAACATTTCGTTGGCCGAGAGGTTAAGAAGGTACCGCTTGCGCTCATAAGCTCCTCGGTTCAAATCTCGCATTAGTTATTGCTATTTTATGCTGTTAATTTTATGACCAGCTGTGTAGAACATAGTATTGTATTAATATAACTTTAGCATTTGAAGTTTAGACATATACGCACACAAAATCTCACTTCTACTAAAATACTCGTTTTAATTAACTAAAGAAGGAAATGAACATAAATTACCCATTATGTTCTAAAGCTAACACACACAAAAAATAAACAAAATCAACATTGGGTGTATGAACCCTGACCACGTATAACCACCTCAATTTTCGGGTTATAGATGAAATTAAATCCCTGTTGTAAATGGACGATAGCAACAACATCCCAGGCTTCTTGAATTTGTGCCCAAAAGCCACCTTTTGTCCTTTGCGCATCTGCAGGGAAATTCGAGAGCAGCTCCATTTTCACCTCAACCCACACATGTTCAATAGGGTTCAAATCTGGTAAACACAGAGGCCAGTCTATCACTGTGATATCCTGCCTCTCTGAGAACCGGTTTGAAATCTTTCGACATATACGGACAGGATAATTATCTGTAGGAATTCAACAACTCAATCAACATATCTCATCTTCACACAAAGAATCAAAACATTTTCAAGCATTACCGTGTATTGCGCACTGTTCAGTGTATATTCAAGCTGACACAACACACTTAGATCGTCCCTTGATGTCCAAAAAGATGCAGATATGCAACCATGATGAAACTGTGAAGCCACGCATTTTGCATCGTAATAACTATTCTTTTATGAACTTTACCAAATGTGCTGTATGAGATGCAGTGTATCAAAACTAAGTAGTCAATAGTGATGATTAAACATTATTAACAGAAAAAGGGATTAAGTGCGTCAACCCCAAAAGGCGAAGACTACCGAGACCTCGGTGAGGCCGACAGCAACCTAGGGAACTACCGGCTGTCCTGGGCGGTACCGGAGGAGCTTGGGCATCTCAGAACCCGCCTCCCAAGAGCATTTGGAACCACATTCCCGCCGAAGCCAACCCTGTCGAAAAAATTGCCTAACGGGAGGGGCGCGGATGTTTGGCCCAACATACCTCTAGTAACGTCAGATGTACCACTAGTGCTCACGGCAGCTGAAGGGGTCGCAACCCCCCCTACGTGGGCTACAGAGAAGACACATGGAAAATACCATGTTTAATAATGCCGCACTCAACTTGATGCATCGGTTACACAACTGTTTTGCGTATGTTGTAAAGAGGGCGCTGTGCCGTGTAGGACTTAGACAATTTTGACGTTAAATACAGACTCTTGTTTTTTTGTTCGCGGATGTACAACACGCAGGCTTCGGCTGCAGATGTCTGAATGTTTAGTTCTTCCGGGTAAGGCCACGTTCTTCCTTGTCTATTTTCCTACGAATTGTGGTTCAGAAGAAGCCCAAAATAGTATGAGCAAAACGTCGGCAAACAGACAAGCAAAACCGCGGCCTTCTCCGGAGGAACTAGATATCATGGTTTCATATGTAATAATTGGTAAGGATTTTCAGAACTACAGTTATATAGTTCTGAATGTTTAAGTGTTTCAAGCTTCATCACACTGCAGCAGACTAGGATTTTCTTGGACTTCTTTCTACGGCAGTCTCTACCTCCTCTATCATCAATCTGTCTCTAAAACTGTGGGTTAGCTATTTCTTTTTATCTTACATGGACTCTGTTTAATTTTATAACGTGCTGTGAATTCCCCATTTGTCAGGAATGGCGACAATAGGGAATTTCGGTATAAATTCAAGCTGACAGTCCACAGTCGACTTCGTTTGATAAAAACTTAATAAATAAACACACGCTGTTTGGCAGCATGCATCATGTTAACTTCGCATAAATACTATCTACAGATACTAAATAGCATCTCATGCTTAAAACATAGTAATGTTAAATGGGGCGCACCGTTGCGTTGCCACATCTACCCCACGTACACTCGCAGCTTTGGCAGCCAATAGTGATCGGGCTACCAATTTAACGTCATCTTGTGAATGATGCATCGCCAAATAGTGAAATATCTGCAGTGCTGTTTGAGGCAATTTTAAGAAATTTAATTCTCAACTGCATTTTGTCTCCTCTTTGCATTATTAGAGCTTCGAAATACAATTTTATAGGCATAAAAATATATATAAAATAAGTACGGGGATATAAAATGATAGTCTATAATTTGGTATGGCATCATCACTGTTTACCCTTGACTAAATTATATTCAACGTGGGTGGAATGTTTTCGAACTGCAAAGAATGAACAATGAGCCACATTCCGGTTTGCACTATTCCATTATATTGCGTTAACCTAACGTTATTTTGTTTTTCCTTCCTTTTTTCATTCTTTTTGATGGCTCCTTCGTTTCTTTTTATCACTATTTCTGAACATCCGAGTAGCCTTAGCTATTTCCTTTACTTCCTTATGATGCAGTAATTTGTATCACAAATTACTTAAATGTAAATAATGATTGTAATTTGAATATGCATTTTTATGTGACATTGATTTCAGATGTTTATTGATTGTAAATATTGTTGGGAAGTAAGTTTAAAGGGCCTTACTGAAACTGTCAATAATAGCGCGTAATAATGCAGCGTGGGGGTGAGCTGTTTATCATTATTGGAAACGAGGAAGTTACGTAATGTTGGCGCGTTTTTCGGTAGAAACTTCTGGAATGTTTTCTCCCTAAAGTATATGTATTCATAATTTTCATTGGATATTAAAATAGACGCTAATGTTGGCGCGTTTTATTAGCCAATTGCAGCTCAGTTATAATCTTTAGGCATATCGGGGAGTGGGTGTATAAAAAGCCAAGTCAGAGGTAGATCGCGGTCAGTTCATCGAAAATCTCAATACATTACACGTCGCCTTAAGTCCGCCAGTTCATCAAAAATCTGTGTACACTACACGTCGTCTTCAGTCAGTCAATTCGTCGAAAGTATTAGTACGGCATCATCGGATATAGATTCACAAGTTACGCGCAGCAGAATTATGAAAGATCTAAAGTATGGTAAAGTTAATTATACAAAAGATTGAAGTACGTGGATTAAAAGTGATCAGTAACAAGTTATTATAACAGTTTCAGTTTGGCGAGTGTTAAGATCAATGTATAAATGTGATAGTTAACGTGTTTGACAATAAATGTGTAAAACAAATTTCTTCATCAGTGTTATATTTGGATAAAAGATTCCTTTCCGTTTACACAACCCTGATCAAGAGACATGTTCGACTGAGAAATAATAGCTAGCCGGAGGACAGTAAACAAAACTTAAAATTCTTTCAAACACTAATACTACCACAAATTGCTAACACTAGATGGAGCTACAAACCGAACAAATAAATCACGTTCCAAGATGGCTTCACATGAAGTAAACACACATACACAAACATCACAAGTAATAACATTTGTAAGTAATACCGTTACAAATTGGCTATCACAACGTGGGGCTACAATAATGTTATATACAAATAACATTAATAAATACCGCTACACTTATCAACACTCATTCTACTTAAATAGTAATCTAACACATTCATTATTACCCTTCTTAGTTTACCAACATTTGGTCTTTTCCTAGCTTTTCCCTCCATGACCGTAAATATTTACGTAAAATCATAAATAAATAACCTACAGAATACTTTACACTATAAACGAATCCTCTTCCTTAAAACTGGCGATAAGCTTTACTGACTTCTAATTTGTGCCTGGCATGTTAGATGTATGAATTTTGTTTGTCATACACAATGAATACATGAAGTTACATGCATTCTCTAAAAAGCTATCTCCAACCCTCTTTAACATTTTCTCTCGCTTAGTTCCCATTGTAAATCCAATATCAAAAAAGTTCCTACCTGGCTGGCTTTTCTACTGCATAGGTACAGAATTTTCCGAAAGTATTTAATTTAAAAATGTATAACGCTCATCTTCTTACAGATAGAAAAATAAAGCTAGACAGATATCAGCACACTAATTTACTCTAGCTAAGAAAAATATATTTTTGCATTCTACCCTTTAGTTTATTAGTTACTGCGGATAAGCATAGAAGTAACAAATATCGGACTTTTACTGAGCAATCTGATGACTTTCTCTACTCTTGTCTCTTGTACAACCTACTCTTATTCCCCATATACTTCATGTTAATTGAGATATCGAGATGTTAATCTTATTGCTAATTTTCTTGTAGATGCAAGGGGAATTGCTAGGACAAAAAAAATGAATAACCAATTTGAAAAAGTAAGAGTATTGGAAAATTTAAGGGAATAACAAGCAATATCTCTAAAATGGTTCACTCTACAAAAAATATATATGACATAAATTGTGTATTTTAACGCGATCTACATTTTTTGTGTAGTAAAATTTTGTCTATCTCTTATGGTTTACCAGTTATGCAAAAGTCGTTCACAATGAAGAATACTTTCGGAGACATTCCCAGAAAATTCGAGATATACATTTCATTTGTCATAAAAATATCTTAAACATATGATATTTTAATCAAAATCGTTAGAGCCGTTTTTGAGAAAATTAAAATTTTCGAAAAATGTTCCATTTAAATGGTAATCTGGGGTGGGGGATTTTCTTGAAAACCTTCGTGTCGCATCTCTGGAAGATACTGAACCTAAATACCAAGTTTGGTGTTTATCCGACTGTTCGTTTCTGAGTTATGCTGTTTAGACACACACACACACGCGGTTCCAAAAATGCATTTTTTTTGGATTCAGGGGGCCTCAAAACATGTACTTGCGGTGAAATCTCGGTATCGAATTTTTGGGTGGAATACAATACTTCCCCTACTTACTATACGTAGTAGAGAAAGTAAAAATTCGTTTTCTTTAGAAATTTGTGCCCACAAAACTCTAAAGGTTCTAAAAATGATATAATATGATAGAAATGTTCTGCATAGAATAACGTGTTCAAAAGTGAAATTTATAATAAATGAATACTTACAGCATGTTATTACTTATTAGCAACTTGGCAACAGCGCGAGAGTAGAAAACCACGAAGCTAATGACAACATGTATACGTTAGAGACAGAGATATCCTATTTACCTCAATACTGTCTTTTAAGATTAAGACAAGCTATATACACCATGATAAACAAATTGCTCATGAGCTAGGAGATTCACCCCAGTTGGCTCCTAGTTGAAACTTTAATTGACATTAGCACGCCAGAGTGCTCCTGGGTCACATAAGCAAGCACCCCAGTTAACTCCCAGCTGAAACTTTTATTGCTGCCCATACATATTGTAGTTTTATGGCTGGCAACGTGATACAGATTTTAATTTTATGGTTGTCACCGTGATTATCGATTGCTCGTCTTTTAGCTGGCGAGTTTGAGTGACTAGTAGTGTTACTTTTAAATTGGAGTTCGAAGTTGGTTATATTGATATTGTGCCAAATCCACCCTCCCAGGAGAAATATACATTACGCAACGGGCATGTATCAAAGGAACGCTGCCGAATGCGGGAAAAAGAAGTGCAACGATCAACGTAGTAATTCTTTAACCATTCGCTAAAAGAAGAAGAACCAGCACAAGTTTGGACTCACATAGTGGGTCACGCCACGCGACTCGTCGACTGCGCACGCGCAAAACACGCTAGAGCTGCTCCAAGGTGCGGGGTAGCATGACGCACCAGTCTGTCTTCACCGAGGGAAACAAGCAGGATCACGTCAGATAGAGGCATTCGGCACGGTATACAAAATTCTCTTTCGGATAAATATATTTAAAATTCTTTTTGGTAATTGGGGAGTGGTAAAGACTTATCGTCGGGTAGAGATATTTATTCTTGGCGTTTAACTATAAAGCTTTAAATGTGAGAGCAGGAAGCAAATTGTACAAATTGTAATCGAATAATAAATGTTGAAACTGTAAACTCTAAAAGGAAATAGGGAATGATAATTGTAATCATTTGTGTGATATTGATGTGTTGAGTTATTAAAGTAAAGAATACGGTTGTTAATTATTTTTATGAATATATCCTCAAGCCATTATTCCTTGTATAATCCATGTAATCTTGGGTCAAAGTAATCGCTTCAATATATGTTTTTAAATACAGCTTTCAAAATATCTGGTAGAGCATAGATTTAATATTTAATCCTAAAAAGGAAATGCGTTTTAGTTAATTAAATCGTAACTATCAAAAATGAATGAGTAACTTCTCTTAACATAAGAGGAAGTTAGTTAAAAATACTTTTCAACAATCTTCAAAATTGTGATTTTTTTGGGGGGCTTGTTCCAATTCTGCTTTGAGCATCCTCAGGGGACTCATGTTAGATCAGTCCTATAAGGATGCCCAAAGCAGAACTGGACGAAATGGCTCAAAGAATTCCCACTTCTCTACTACGGCTTACAGTCCGAAAAAAAGCAAAAGAAAGAGAGAATTTCACTTTTGAAGCCGACAGTAAAACCCCAACATTATTATTGAAAAATGCGGAAATTTATGTTAAATTATATAAAGACTGAGACTTTCAGACACGTCAAACAAATTTAAAAGAATTTCATTATGCTCTTGAATCCATTAAAATTGAAACCAAAAGAGTGAGATTTTTTAAAAATAATTAAGAAAATATTGAGAAACATACAATTGGTTTTTGTTTGTTTCTGATCAAATTTAGAGGCTTTTTTGTTTCGTGCGGGTATATTTCGTGATGGAACATTCAAAACTTCTCCTAAAGCAAAATTACCAGCATTTCATTATTTATAACGTGAAATATGGCTGATATGTTTTCTGTTGATTTTGTTTACTATTGGACAAGACTCGGGGGTTGCAGAGGGATGATATTGGAACACTTTGATATAGGACACCTGTGGTCTATGACGAAAAGCTTTGAAGTTGCATAATGATTTTTCATTTGGCTATTCGTATTGATAAATACAAATAATTAAAGACTTAAAATGAATGAAGTACTGATTTGTATTCTAAAAGAGTTAATTTATCTTCCACAAGCGCATATCTACAGTTGCGGTACTATCAAAGTTAACAGATAGCTGTAGTATTAGCGCAGTCATTAACGTTCCTGACTGCTTATCTGGTGGTGATGGGTTCAACCTTGTACAAGTGGTTAAACATTTGTTTTTCTAAGCAGATAAATGTCATACGTTTGAAGTGAATCCCATTTTAATTTCTCGCGTTTCTCTTAAAATGTACATGTTACGAGGTATTCCCGTGGAATGTTCGAACATAACTCAGAGTAGTTTTGTCACTGGCACATTGGATCGTTATTGATTTTGAACTATTGCAAACAACAGTGCACTCAAAGACCGTAAGTGAATTACATTAAAGTGTTCGCATATCTCTCTGCAACCACTGAAAGTTTAGCGGTTGAATTCTATAACATCCTGTATCGTGAATATTTCCCTCGGATGCATCTCTTCCCGGCATTCGCAGAAGAGTCTAGGCATTATGCAACATTGTATCCAGCAAACATGTGGAAATAGACCACCACCATTCCGTTCGCCTTGTTACGATCCTAAACAGGGATACATTTCCTACTTACCGTTTATGACAGCTAGGTGCTAAACAACCCCCTTACTTTAGGAGTGATGCAGTAAACATATAACGCACATCTGCGTCGTTTATCTTTAGTTGCAGCTGATTTGATATGTTATTTCCAAAACATTTTTACAAAACCTTATTTTATATATACCTCAGGTTAATCGAGATACACGTTTACAAAAACGGTTTCATTATACTTTTCGAAACAGGTAAACGAAAATAAAGATGGCTGAAGCAGTAGTGAATTCCGTAAAAAGTAGATCGCTATATGCTGCTTTTGAAATTCTACGCTCTCTCCAAGACATCGCAAGTAACAAATTAATGTTAACAGAACATAAAAAATGTAGAAGTATTGCAAGGTTCAAATCAATAACAGCAAATATCTCAGAAATCGTAAATGCTACAAAATTTACTCGACGTACAATGTGTGTCTTAATATGTTATACACCGGGGTGAGGCCGAAAGGTTTTGCAGCTAAAATATTAAATTTAGTTACCCCGGCATAAACATTGGGGAGCGTAGATGCAGAGGCATACGAGAGATACTAGGAAATTGCTGCACAAATCTAAAGCGGGCGTGCGATATTTATAAATAATACACATAAATTCACATTTAACTCTGGTTTATAGTAAAGTTACCTTGGTGCGGCTACATGGTTACCAAAACGTTACAAACAAACATTGGGGGAAATACCCTACACTAACACGGACCACGCACGCTGCATACAACCACTCTGAAGATACACACTAAACTGGCGCTACTGGTGACGCCACGCACACACATACAAAGACGTTCTTTCCTCAATTTGCCTTCACCCCCCCTGACTAGGATGGTGGAGGGAATTGCTGCTCCGGACAAGAATTCAACTCACAAACGAAATAATTAGTTCAACAATGTCATTCTCCACAGCAATAATTTGTCCGACGCGACAATGCACGCATCTTTGTGCAATAGTTTGTGGTCTATTGTTTACCAGACATTGAAATAACTGGTACATATTTAGAATGATGAGAATTTCACAGCCTATTCGCAGAAAGATCAAGGTTTATATATTGTCATGTAAATATTTTAAATATGTGGTATTTTATCCAAATTTAGAGTAATTTTTGAAAAAAATAAACAATACCAATAGTTTTTTTGTGTAAAGGGCAGTTTGAGTTGAGAGAATTTTCCTGAAAATCATCTTGTCTGATCTTTGGAAGATAATAAAATTAAATACCAAGTTTGCTATTGTCCAATTTTTAGAATTACGCTGATCTATCTCTCTCTCTCTCCCCCTCTTTCCCGCTCTCGTATATACGCACAAACACAAAGACCTTTTTCGTCAATTACATTTTCAGATTCAGGGACCTCAAAACATGCATTAACATAAAAGAAAGTTACGTACATTACATGATAATCGCCAGAAAATATCAAAGATCGATTACTGTCATGAAAATGCTTGTTAATTATTTCTTTGTGTAAAATCAATTATATTATCGACTTCTTGTCGTGACTACTATTAATGATCGCTCTTGTTGAAAGGCGTGGAATTATGAAATGACTTGCTTTTGAATACATAAAAGAGCTGTTAGTCACTTAAAGTTTAAACAGACCGTATAGAAACAAAGTTTGAAAGTGAGACAGTATTTTTAACACTTAAATAATTTCAGTCTAATTATATTATATGTAAATTCAATATCAGCCCACCTTGAAGCAATATGTGTATGTAATAATTTGTAAAATGTATGTAATAGTCATTTCATACGCTTATATTATTGTATACATATTCAATAATGTTATATGAATGTATTACGTAATTTAATAATGCAGGAGCTGTGAGAATAATAGGTTAAAAGTTGCTAACAATGAGGTAACAATGAGGCAATAATGAATTTGAAAGTATAAATGCAACTAGATAATATTGGAGCAACAATAATGTAAATTTTGAGACAGTTTAAAAGCCAGAAAAAGCTTTAGTTAAATGAAGGTATTCTATTGGAGTAGGATTAGCCAATCGGAGACTTGAAATACAGAAATTTACAAGTTTAGGCTGTTGAAATCAATTCAGTAGCCTGAAAACAGTGTTCCTAACCGGACGCGGGACATGTGCTCGAGAAGTATAATACGTATTCCTGTGAGGCGAAAATAGTTTACGTATTAAAAAGTACAAGTATTTAATAAAACATATCACAGAGCTCTCTCTCTATATCAGTGAAGCGTTATTTAGATCGTATCAAGCTTAGTAAAAGGAGTGAAGTAGAATTATAATCTGTGTAAGCCTACATTCTTGTCCCACCACAACCCTGACAAGACATCCATGTCTCTAACAATAATACTGACGCAGCCGAGGCAAATATAAATATTTAATACTTAAAGAAGCAGTCGAATTACAAAGTAAACATATTTAAAAATTGGGGCAAAGACTACCGGGTACCATACGTGCGGTTGTAACTACTTCAAGTGTTCGGCTCCCCAAAAGTTGAACTATAGTACAACTCCTTCAATACAAACTACTTCAAATTGACGCCCAAAGCGTGGTGCAAATTACGTTACAAACCATCTTCTCAAAAGTCAATTTTAAATTATCTGGATCCCATTATATCAGTGATCGATAGAATCAGCGTTTGAAAGCCGATCTTGGCCAGCAATTGAGTTACTTAAATATTTCCCAAAGAGGCATTCGTCAGCTAGCGATATTTGTTTATATAGTGTCGCAGTACTAAGGTACTGATTTTTACTTTCGCTACTATATACAGTAACTAGGGGAATTATTGTATTCCACCCAAAAATTCGATGTTGAGATTTCATAGGAAATATGTTTTGATGACCCCTGAATCCAAAACAAAATTTTAGAAAAAGTTCCGTGTTTGTGTCTGCCTGTGTGTCAGTGAATCTGTGAACAGTATAACTCAAAAACTAAAAGTCGGATAAATACAAGTTTGGTATTTAGATGAAATACCTTCCAAATATGCAACACGAATATGTTGAAGAAAATCCCCCACCATCCCAACTACCCTTTGTATGGTATATTTTTCGAAAATTTTGATTTGCTAAAAAATCGATGTGACGATTTTTATAAAAATTCCACGTATTAAAGATATAACAGATATATTAAAGATATATATATATATATATATTCCACATAACAAATGACATTTATATATTTAATTTTCTGGCCTTTGAGGTCCTCTTCATTCTAAACGAATTTTCTATAAACTTGTTTAGTTGGTAAACGTTAAGCGATACACAAAAGGATGTAGATCTCTTTACGACCTACAATTTATTTTAAATAAAATTTTTGTGGAATAAGGTATTTCTGGGATATCCGTTATTAGTGGTTAGAATTGTTCATTTTTGGTCATTCAAGTCATTTTAACATTCAGTTGTTTCTCGCGATTGTATGGAAATAACTTGAAATTTTAAAGCCAGCATATAGCGTCCAGTTCTTAAACATTTGACTGTTGCTGTTCCCTTTGTATCGATAATGAAATGTGAGTGCAGCTATTTCTGCAAAGGCTTAATTGGATTAAAATGTAGTAAATAGAAGACGAAGCTTTAATTAGAATGGTTTGTGTACCAAAAATAAACAACAGAGTACAGAGAAGTCAAGTGAGTGTATCACACCAGATTTTTCTGACTGTATTTGCTTGTAAGACAAGGAACCACTTGCTAACCTGTAATGTATGTTTTAATTTTAAGTTGTGACTAGCTCCGCCGATAAAACCGCTCGCTAGCCAGCGATGTCTGTTTATGTCATCAGAAAGAATACGGTCATTAAATTTCCATGCATCCTTTGCTTTAGATGGCCGTCTTGGCAAGACTTATATCGCTTGGATAGAAAATAATGGTTTATTCTTTGCAGCTATTGCACTCGCCAATATATGGTTCGGCGCAAAAGGGTGTATTTATTCATTTTTGACAAGTAGACGTTTCCCACTTAAACAGTATCCTCTCATTTTGGATTTATTATCTCCATACATATTTGGATACCTGAACCTTTACTTCTATGTTGTAAGTTTAGATTAAATTCGTGAACTGGAGTTTCCTTCTAAGAAAACCTTTTGAAACTTTCTCGATTAGCTAACAGAAACACACTGGAAGCATGTGACAAGAGTACGCATGAAACCACTGAACACATTGAAGCCCTATTAAAAATCGCTGAAAAAGTGTAGACCAAGAATAGCAAGCTTGGGACGTCATATCTGAGAGTGTACAACACAGTCGAAACTTTTCTCAGCACACTCTAAATTTATAAATTCTGAAACACGCCTGTCCTTCACGGAATATTGGAAAACTTTTTTGCTTTGGGTGGAGGTTTTTTATTTACTCATTTAATCCTCATTGGCTCCAAGAGTGAAAAAGAAGTTTTCTATTACCCTCTCTCTGAGGCCCTCTGGTCATGAAAAGAAACTGTATAATTACTTTTTCTCTCTCTTGCTAGTGACGTTGGAGAGAAGAAAATTGTCACGCCCTGTCAGATTCATTCCAGGCTTATGACCGCCGAGTAATCAAATGCAGGCAACATCCTTTAATTAAAATGCTTCCCAAAAGAAATTAATTTAACAAACATGTAGAGAAACATGAGTGCCTCTGTTAATCTTGTAATGTTGCCTAATCTGAAACAAAATGCTGACTGTTTTAAGCGAGGAACGACCTGCTGAGGGATTACACTTGCTGCTGGTGAATCAGGAGACTGAATTCTAACACATACAAGGGCTAGCGGTAGTCAAAGAATAACATCATCTAAGTCCGAAACGATTACGAAATAACATCAATCCAAACTGACAGTCCAGCTTTGCACTAATGTGCTTTTTGAGTACTTTTAAGGGTACCCATAAGTGACCCTTCAAAATCTTGCAGTTTTTATCCAAATGTTTTCACATATTTCCCTACATCCATTATAAGCGTGTTTTAAATTTCCTGCAGATGCCTTTTTTATTTTTGAGAAACAGGTATTACATCTTACTTTTATTATGCTAATTGACTGGGTATTCGAAATTTATTTAAGATTGATGAACTAGTAATTTTGAAAAATAAGAATACTGATGTACAAAACGGTATATATATACATATATATATAATTTTATTCACCATTAATATATAGCATATATTGAGTAATTTAAAGTGTAACAGAAACCCTATGTCGGTTTTCTAAGTGCATTTTCTCTGAGTTTGTGTCGAAAATTCGAACATTATGGGTTACAAATTACATCGTGTGGAAAACTTTTAATGCTCAAAGATGCACGAAAAATCAAAGTCAAGTAAAAGACTTTGGAAGTAAACTCGGGCAATTGAACCATGTGCTCTTGGGCATTTAACTGGTCACGCGCTGAAGCTTTAAAGGGCTCTGAGAGGAAAAGCTAGGCTACGTAATTGAGCTAAAGGTTAAAGTATTTTTTGGACATACTAGTAAGTGTTCTTTTTAATTATAACCACATTTCAGCCATGAGAACCCTTAAAAGCGGTTTCAAAAGTAACGTTATGATTATAGAAGGTATGTAGGTTTATAATGCCAGATTTAGAAATATATGGAAGACGTGAGAACTTGAAAGGCTCTCTAGAGAAGTAAATCATTAATGTCAATACATATCAATCATCCCTATCATATGGTCACCTACAGTCCTTGACCCATTTGAGCAGCACTAAGAATTACAGTTACAATATTAGGATTTATTAAATTTTCATATGGATTTAACGAAAAAGTTCTAATAAAGGGCAACTTCCACTAGAAACCTTCCAGTGAGATTTGACTATGGTATTCAAATAAGAATGTTAGAAACATGTCAAAATAAAATGGAGAGAAATATTATTGGCGTCAGTCTTCAGGGTGGAATCTGCAATGAAGATCTGAGGAAGATGACAGGCATCAAAGGGTAACATCACCATTCACATAAAATTTAAATGGGCAGGCCAGATCGTGAGAATGGACTACATCAGATAAAACATAAAACAACAGCTTGGAACCAAATAACCGGCCACAGAAAAGTAGGACGGCAGAAGAGGAGGTGGACAGACGACTAGACACTCTCCGAGATGACGAGAAGCAGCATAGTCAGCATCTCCTACCATCCCCCGACATCCGCCGAGGGAAAAGAAACTAAGCACTTTCCACCCGAGACCGCTTTGGCCTCGGTCCCTGCTTCGCCGACAGCCCCGGTATTGGCCACTCCTCAACCGCCACCTCATCACGGCCGCTTTAGCGTTGTAGTGGCCGGTGTGCTTCGGGATCTGCCAGCACGTTTTGTGTTAGTTGCAGCGCAGCAGCAGTGGCCCTCAGCTTTGCACACCATTTGCCGGGAACCATCGCCGCTCGTACTCCTAAGAGTTGGCCAGCTTCGCCGACTTGAAGACTACCTTGGCGTCCTGCCTTCCGTTAGGAGACAACGTGTACTGCTTCATCAAGGTGTCATTACTGTGGCGCCACATCCACCAGAGCAGCGTACAAGCAGCTCGACCTCGGCCGCCCCCTCCGTTACTGTGCTATGTGTGAGGGATCCTCGCACTATACAGGCCAGTTCAGCTGCTCCCTGCATCCTCGATGCAGGAGGCATAACCCCGCAGCCTCTGCAGACACCACCACCACAGCAGACGGAGTCGTCGCCACACCATCAACACGGGCAGTACAAGGCCAGAAAACCAGGGCCTAAGCGACGCCGTCCAAGACCTCCATGTGAAGTTTCTGAATCTGGCGGCTAAGCTGACAGCCCTGGAGGACCGCATCAGAGAACTTCACACTTCAATTGAATCATCAGAGTTAGAAACCAACTCCGGCAACAGAACGCATCCAGCTCTCGACGATACGTCAAGATTTTCAAAGCCAGGATGCCACGTTGACAACATCTTCGGACCGATTTACCTCTTCTTACTATTACCTCCTATCCTTAACCCTATTGTCACCTTCCAACTTCTAGGGTGCAGTCAGAGAAGTTTGTCATGGCTGTAGTTCAGCATATTACCTGTACCCGCTCCCGCCCATAGGGTGGCAAAATAGCAAATTCGCATACAAATACGGGTGCTTTGCATGATCGCACTACCGTCACTTTAAATTTCATAGTTTTCTTCTTCCTTTTTCCTTCCGGTAGAGGAGCCTTTTGAGGTATGGCCAACTATTACCGAGTCCCACACTCTTAGTCCCGAAATCCAATCCGGGCTGGTGTAGTGTCTAACAACATTTTCTCCTTCAATCGAAGAGATAGAAAGATAAAAAAGACGTCACTCATGACGGTTATTATATGATGTGGATGTTGGACGAGATTTTCTGAATTCTCCAAGTAATGTCTAATGAACCACGGCTCTCTTCCATACCCATTCTTATCTGCCTACAACTATTACCATTCTACAATATTCAATTGGATAAAATGTAGGTTCCGGGTTTGTAGGCTGTGGTCTAACAGATGAAAGTTCACCTTACAAATTCAGGCATGATTACGTCTAATAGAAGACTTGCAGAAATTGAACCTTTTTGAATGTAAGTTCCACCAGAATTTTATAAAGATCAATCGCTACATATGCGGTTCGTTTAACGTCAAGTTCTGGGAAACCCGTTAATGATCCATACCCATTTTTTGTCTTACTAAAACAAAACAATATATTAATATCCGCTTTCATTGTTTTGTAGGACTTTAACGTATACTACTAAATTCTGGTAGGTTGCCTGTATGGTAGATGACGTTAAAGATACTTGGTAGAGATCGCAGGGTCTTTTTACGCATTTTCCAATTGAAGGAAAGCCTGCTTTTTTCTACAATCACATCATCTAAGACAATGACATGTTTACTGCTGATTAAAGAATGCTTTCTGATTATACTGGTATCAATATATTTATCGAGCTTAAATACTTTAAGTATAAAAGTATTTAGATATTATAAAATAATCTCTAAAAAATGTACCTTCATTTATAGGTACACCTTTCCCTGAAAGCAAAGATCAGTACTCCGCCAAATTTTTATTATGAGTTTTTATAAGAAGCTTAAGATAACGTTTAACTATTTGTCCATTTGAAGGCCTAATTTAATTTGATGCAGTAATTTGTATCATAAATTATTTAAATGTAAAGAATGATTATAGTATGAATATGCATTTTTATGTGTCATTGATTTAAGATGTTTGTTGATTGTAATTATTGTTGAGAAGTAAGTTTATACGGCCTTACTGAAACTGACAATAATAGCGTGCAATAATGCAGCGAGGGGGTGAGCTGTTTATCATTATTAGAGACGAGGAAGTTACGTAATGTTGGCGCGTTTTTCTGTAGAATTTGCTGGAACATTATACCTAGAGCATATGTATTCATAATTTTCATTGGATATTAAAATAGACGCCAATGTTGGCGCGTTTTATTAGCCAATTGCAGCTCAGTTATAATCTTTAGGCATATCGGGGTGTAGGAGTATAAAAAGGGCTGGGTTAGAGATAGACCCCGTCAGTTCATCAAAAATCTTTGTACGCTACACGTCGCCTTCAGTCCGTCAGTTCGTCGAAAATATTTGTATGCTACACGTCGCCCTCAGTCCAGCAGAAATATTTGTAAAGTATACGTCGGCTATCGATTCTCAAGTTACGCGTAGCAGAGTTAGGAAAATTTTCAAGTGTTGTAAAGTTAATTATACAAAAGGTTGAAGTACGTGAATTAAAAGTGATCAGTAATGAAGTTATTATAACAGTTTCAGTTTGGCGGGTGTCAAGATCAATGTGTAAATTGTGATAGTGAATGTGTTCGACAATAAAAAGTGTAAAACAAATTCTTTCATCAGTGTTATCTTTGGATAATAAGACTCCTTTCCGTTTACACAACCTGTATAAAGAGATGTGCTCGACCAAAAAGATCATAGCTAGCCGGAGGACAGTAAACCAAAATTAAATAAAATAACAGTAGCATTCTTTCAAACAAACACTAATACTACCGCATATTGCTAACACCAGATGGAGCCACAAACCTAACAAAGAATCACGTCACAAAATGGCTTCACCACGTGAAGTAAACACTAATAACATTATAAATTTACCATCTCAAACTGGCTTCCAAAACGTGGGGCTCAACAAATAAAACTTAACAAGTATACCACTTCAAATTGGCACCACAACGTGGGGCTACAATAATGTTAAATAAATAACATTAATAATAACACTTCAAATTAAAAACGAATAGACACAAGAAAATAATTTATATTATATTTATAATTCTTTCATGGAAACCATGTAATTTAAGATGAAAATCTTTAACCTAATAAATGCAGCTAAACCTTCTGTACGACCACAAACAGTTCCAAACTTCTAAGTTAAATAGAATTTGAGAAAAGTGGACCTGAAGTTTAAAAAATAATATTTACCATAAATGGCAAAAAAATAACGTGAGCACATTGTTACATACCAACACCGTAACATTACATATGTATGTAAAGAACAAAAAATCAAATTTTTTAACCCAAAGCTCTAAAGTTGTCCGGATCCAATTACTATCCAAGCATCCGAAATTATGGTGACTAATGCATATAATGGCATCTACGGTTTCTTCGACAGGCAGGGAAAATACAAATGGGTACAATAGAAGAAAACATCTAGCACATCAAGGGAAATCAAGCCAGATGTTCATTAACTGAAGGCCCGTTTGTGAGACTCAATACTGATCAGAAGTAAACCATATAGAAAAAAAGAAGAAAAGCTTTTATGGTACTTAAATGAGGAAAAAGAAAAAAAGAGCAGGAAGAGGAAAGTTTATTTTCAAAACATTAATTTCCATTGGAAGATTGGAACTAATTTTGGTGTAATTCAAATTGGGTCTTGGCCAATAAATAATCATTAAATGTTAAAAGAAAACAAATGTTACCTCATAAATAAATTAATAAACAGAGGGGTTTGAACCCCAGTCCGAGCTTTGACAGATGTTTCGGCGTATGATTATCAATACAAGTTTAAAAATAAGGTGAAAGTGTTGGAGAAAATGAAGATAGCAATTCTCAGAATATCAGATGCGCCGATTGCCCACTTAGGAGGCTTTGATGGCCTTTTTGATAATATTAATTATTATAATTTTCTGTCACATTAATTCTGTATAACAGATCACAAAGTGTCGTATTTTCGCCCACGTTGCTGTACAAACATTATCTGGTTAATTCTTAATCCGGCATAAACTCATACACCTGAGATAATGTTGTTAGTGAATAAAAACATTACTAATATCCCAAATGTTTCTTCTAAACTCCAGAAATTGTATTATCAATGTTGGACTGTCTTATGGGGTAATGGATACAGAACGGAAGGGCGACACCTTGCACACTGCGACCTACAGAGAGGAAAGGGTGAAGCGAAGGAACCACAGTGTCCACGGACTGCAGGCAGACAAGCCACAGATACACATGCAAGTCCCTAACATTTCTTGGTTTGAAGTTGCTCAGACGGGGATAAACAAACACCACCGCCTCACGCCACGAGACACGCCACTTAAAACATGAGAAGGAAACCGAATGAAAAGGAAATCTTACTGAGCAGGGAAAATGACAAAAAACCCAAGGGCAGAGAGAGCGGTCAACGGAAATCGAACCCAGAATCTTCCGAATGAGTTGCCGCGTAGATAACACCCTCGGTTTGGACAATCTTGAGTTAGGTACAGTCATCTCACAAAATTAGTAAAGACCTTACGAGTATAGTGGTTTTACAAGCAACTGAAGTTTTATATTTGTGTAACACAGCCACCATCAGTTGCCTCAGCTCAGTCTTTGTTGAGACCATGGTATGTTATAATTAACTTCCATGAAAAGCTGTTTTCACTCCGCAGGCTTCTTGTGAGTGACAGTAGTAACACCCCTTCCCTGCCCTTCTCGAGAACAGGCGGCATTGTGATCACAACCTCTTTCTTTCACAGGATCTGTTTTTCTCTCCTTATTTTTTGCATATCTTTCCACTCTGCGCAACCTGTTCCTCGTCTTTTCATCTTCACAAGTGTGAGGAAAAAATGTGTTATTTTTTTCCTTCGAAAGAGATTTTATAAATTTATTAAACCTCTGTTGTCCCAGTTCCCTTTCTTTAGCTTTTCTTTGCTTCTAAAGAAGCTTGATGCAGTATGATTCTTGTCTGCAGCGGTATCCCAAACATGGACACCTCGATTTTGCTCCTAAAGCCAATAACCTAATTAGAATATGTAGGTAAAAGATTCACATAATAGTTAAGATAAAAAAATGCCACAGTCTCGCATTTCGAGCAGTCTCTTTCAAGGGAGTCCAATAGGTTTGTTCACTCTTGATTTACAATTGCCTTGATATACTTGCTTCAGTCTTGCAGTGCAAAGGGGATGTTTTTCCTAAAAGGCATTAACTTATATTAAGTATACCACACTCTTAAAGTAGAGATTGTCTTTACGTTGTTTACTGCTACGTATTAAAAGCCGATTTGAAGTAGTTTGTATTGTTACCTTCAACGTATGGAAGGAGTTGTATTATATTTCAACTTTTGTGGAACCGAACTTGTAGTAGTTGAAACCGCACGTATAGTAAACAGTTTCCGGTAGCCTTCGCCCCAGATGTATTTTCAGTTTGCCTTTGCCCCAAGTTTAAAAATAATAGCTTTGTAATCTGACTGCCTTTTTAGATATTATTTTATGTTTACCTCGGCTGCGTCAGTATTATTGTTAGAGACATGGAAGACTTGGTAGGGCGTGATGCGACAAGAATGTAGGCTTACACAGATTTTAAGTTTTAATTCACTCCTTTTTATTAATCCTTAACACAAATTAAATAGCACTTCACTGATATCGAGATATGTGAGATTCTTTTATTTAATACTTGCACTTTTTAAAACATATACTATTTTCTTCTCACACGAATGCGTATTTAATTTCTCGAGGACGCATCATGCATCCGATTACTATCACTGTCTGTAGACAACTGACTATATTTCAACCGTCTAAAGTTATAAATTTCTGTAAAGAGTCTGATTGGCTATTTTTACTCCAATAGAATCCCTGCATTTAACTGAAGCTTTTTCTGGTTGCCTATTGGCTATTTTTATAAACTGTCGCTAAAATTACATTAATGCTTCCAAGAATCACAAATAACATTTAAATTCTCAAACTCATTATTGCCTCAAGGTTACCTCATTGTTAGCAAGCTTAACTTATTATTCTCACAGCTCCTACATTATTAAATTACGTAATTCATTCATATAACATTATTGAACATGTTTACAATAATATAAGCATATGCAATGACTGTTACATACATTTTACAAATCATTACATACACATATTGCTCCAAGGCGAGCTGTTATTGAATTTACATATTATATAATTTCACTGAAATCATTTAAATGTTAAAAATACTGCCTCAAGGTTTACTATTGTTCGGTTGCTTGCGCATGAATTCAATGCATTAAAACAGGTTTATCTTCAGTGCTTATGGAAGAGGACTAATGAAGGTTGAGTGCAAGGGGTGAATTACAACAGTTTCGGGGTCACCTTAATCGAACGGGACTTGAATAGTACCTTTCCAGTATTTACTTTTAGAACGTTTTTCGCTTGCGTCTGGTAAATTCGCAATCTCAGTTACCTATTATTTGATAGGTAACTAAAATAATTGGACGTTTTTTGTAGAGTGTATCGGCTAAGCATGCAATCGCGCCAATTCTGCGATCGCTGATCACTTCCATAACGCGTGCAAAGAGCTCTCAAAAAGTCCTAGTGAAAAGCATTTATGCACCGCCGCAGTACATCAACGTTACGAAGTCGGAATCGCATGCAGTCCGAGATTCAATTTCGCAACTCCCTTTTGAGGCAAGGGGCTCGCTGAACTAATAATGATGTAATTCATTTAAACAGACTGGCGGTAAAGGTCGAATAAACCAGAAGACCCGTTAGGTGACGAACCTGAGTATGAACAGTGAGAGCTTTTAACCCGTGATTAGAAGTAACGAGAGAAGTAGTGTGGGATTTTTGCTTCGAGCAACATTTTTTACTGAATTCTTTAGCTTCAAATACTCGGCGTTCATTTAAAAGTGTGCCATGACATTCTGTATGACGTCGTACCAAGCAGGCGTTCTGTCTGATGTGAGAACCTTTCACGTCGTAGCAACACATGGAGATCTGTAGGATATGTATCCTACCAAATCCTTCTTTGAACTGGTTTGTTTGGTGGATATAGAAGGTCCCTGAAAACTGTAGATGGCGTACCTGTTATCATCAGAAGCATAAGCCAATGTGCATTTTTCAACAGAGTGAGTTGTGGTACCTTGTGCGAATGTAAATAAAAATATTAGCTGTGTAGTTTGAATGGACGTTGGTAGGGTTATGCAGGAAAGATTAACGTTTTCTTTTTCTTTTACTTCACTCTTTTGCGTGTGACATTGCGAGGCATATTATTTGATCTACACTTTTTTATCAAAAATTACCGTATTAGTAATCTTCGGTTTGAACGCCGTGCTTTCTAGGTAACTTCTCCGTCACACGGGTACTGCGTTACGTCCTTCGCCTTAGAGCTGCCATTCGCTTCAAAAAGCTGACAGAAAGTTACGTCACGACACACTTAGAAATAAAGAGTAGTAATTGTTAGAAAAATGTAAGTTATAATGTATGCATAATTACGACGCAAAAGTTTTATGTATTATTTTCGCATGTCGGTCTTTAGGTGTGTAGTACTCAGCTCGGACAAATACTACATCATAGTGTTGACTAATCAACATCGCAATTTGAACTATTAAAAGTTGTCCACCTCGATGTCAATGGTAATCTGGCAAGATTTGGTCATTTAGGTTACTATCAGCTCGCCTGCAAGGTTTATAAAAGGTTTAATGCACTGAAGTGTGCCAAAAACTCTAATCAAACGGTGCTCTTACAGAGATAAACTTATTTAGGCCTTATCGGGTTCTGCGTTATTGTGCGATCTACCGTTTTTCACGAACTCTTCATTTACCTCCTCTCTCCTTAAATATGGGCGATCTCTCTCCCTCTCCGTACCTTTTTGGCATTAAAATAACTGCACTAAGCTGCCTTGTTCATTTCAGTTGTGTTTTAAAGCATTGTAGTGCTGTCAAATTCGACATGTTCATAAAGGTATAGCTCTACCACTGGAGCAGCTGGCGCACGAGATAACACAGCCAGTTACGAGATCACAGCAGCAGAATGAACATCGAAGCAGGTAAAGTAAAACGGCCATCTTCTGCTTTAAGGTCCAGCGATAGTCTATACCTTGGCCCGCCGTGGGCTATCGCACCATGCTCTCTTCATAAAAACTCTGATGTGGTAGCGCTCACATGACTTTCACTACTCTTGTAAAACTATCTTTACAAATGCTTTTTCTCCATTACTTCGTGTTAATCGAGATGCAAATCTGAAGAAATTACCTTATTGCTAATTCTTATACGTGCAAGGATAATATGGTGGACTTTAAAGTAGTCGAATCTTTTAAGAGCTAGTCGATATGTGGAGCATTCCATTCTCTTTGCATGTCTAGCAAATAAAAAAAGGTTAACTCTCATTTGAGAAAATGTATAAATATTGGAAAATTCGAACACATAACAAGGAATATCTCGGAAATGGTTCGCTCGACCAAAAAAAATGTATATGACATAAATTGTGTATTTTAGCGATATCTACATTGTTTGTACAGTAAACGTTTGTCTATCTCTTACGGTTCATCATTTATGCAAAAGTCATTCAAATTGAAGAGGACGTTTGGGGACATTCCCAGAAAATTCAAGATATACATTTTCCATGAAAACATCTTAAATATGTTAGAGACATTTTGGAGCAAATCAAAATCAAATACCAAGTTTTTGAGTTATGCTGTTCACAGACACACACAAGCACGAACCTTTTTCTAAATTTGTTTTTGTATTCATGGGGTTCCAAACATATATTTCCGGTGAAATATCGGTATAGGATTTTTGGGTGGAATGCAGTATCTTCTCTACCTACTATGTACGTAGTAGAAAAAGTAAAAATGTTCTATCTGAGCTGCTAAAATAAACATGGATTCAACAGAGAGCTCGTCACTTGTTTATGCCAAAACAGCGGAATTGCGCAATGCCGGGTACCAGCATCCATTGTACAAAGCTATTTATCTCCTGTTTTGTGAGACCGCTTGGGTTAAAACAGTGGGGGATCGTGTCTTGCACTATATTGTTTAAGCGTTCATTGCCAATGGCATTAGCTGTCTTGTCCTCTTTAAGGTTGAGCATACTTGACCTGTTAACTTTGGGAGTCTATAAAACAGCGTCACAAAGGAATATTATAGAATTTTTTACATTTATTTAAAATCTTCAACTCGCCCAGCAGGCGGGAATTCTCCCTTGTTTTTCCTTTTAACGAAAACAACACATGTAAGAGAGGAAGCCTTCCCAAACCTTTCCCGGGAAGGAAATCTGGGTCTCCATAAAACTAACTCTGTCTCTTTCTCGGGGCGTATTTCTGCATGTTAAGGTCCCCCGGAACGCGCGCGGGCCCGCGAGGTAACGGACCTGATTGTTTATCAATACCCTGCTACACATATTCAATTTCCGTCACACAGTTTAGTACCGTTGTGCCATCATTTCCATGTCGCTTTTTATGCTCTCGCCCTATACAGGGTGTAACAGCAATTCACTCTGCCATTAACCTCTTGCATGCCATGGATAGTGATTCTAAAACTGTCGGCATGGCATTTTACTCGGAAGAAGAAAGAAAACATATCATTAATAAGTATTATAATAGTAAGAATGTTGTTATTCTTATTATTTATACTACTGTTTCCAATATACACTTTCTGATATTGCCAGTGTCTAAATAATTGTGTAACATTATTAATAACAGGGATGGCTTCTTGGCAAGGGATTTCAAGAAGGGATAAAATTAGAAATATTAAAATTCTGGAAATAATGGATGTAAAAAGGAATGTATTGGAAAGAATCTGATGTGCTACATTCACATGACGTTCTCTACCCTTGAGGCAATATTTTTAACTTAAATGATTTCCTTCAAATTATATAATATAAATTCAATAACAGCCCGCCTTAAAGCAATATGTGTATGTAACAATATATAAAAGGTGTATACTACAGTCATTATACGTGTTTATATTATTGTATACATGTTTAATAATGTTATGTGAATGTATTACGTAATTTAATAATGTAGGAACTGTGAGAATAATGGGTTAAAAGTTGCTAACAATGAGGTAACCTTGAGGAAATAATGAATTAGAAAGTTTAAATGCCACTGGTGATCTTGGGGCAACAATAATGTAATTTTTGTGACAGTTCATAAAATAGCCAATCAACAACCAGAAAAAAACTTTAGTTAAATGAAGGTATTCTATTTGACTAGGATTAGCCAATCAGAAACTAAAATGGAGCAAAATTTAAAAATTCAGAAGTCAGTTGCTTGTAGACAGTGTTCCTAACCGGACGCGAGATGCGTCCTCGAGAAAATTAATACATATTCGTGTGAGAAAAAAAAATAGTTTACGTGTTAAAAAGTGCAAGTAATTAACAAAAGAATGTCACAGCTCTCTATATCACTAAAGTGTTATTTAAATCGTGGCAAGCATTAATAAAAGGAGTGAAGTAAAATTATAATCTGTGTAAGTCTACATTCTTCAGTCGCACCACTCCCTGCTAAGACATTCATGTCTCTAAAAATATAAATACTGACGCAGCCGAGGCAAACATAAATATAAAATATTTAAAGAAACAGTTAAAATTACAAAGCTAAAATTTTATAAACATTTGGGGCAGAGGCACCGGAAAGCACATTTGGGGCCGAAGGCTATCGGAAAACTTTTACCATACGTGCGGTTGCAACTATTTCAAGTTCGGCTCCCCAAAATAAGAACTACAATACAACTCCTACTTCAAATTGGCTTTCCATACGTGAAGCAACAACCTACTTCACCCTACGCAGCTTATTAGTGGGTATAAAAATTATTCTTACAAAAGTTTATCTTCCTATCTACTTCATTTTAATCCAGATAAACGTTTCCGAAAATGGCTGCTTTACACATTTCGTTATAGATATAAAGGGAACGGCGATAGTCAGATGTTATAGAACTGGACGCCATACGCTGGCCTTAAAGCTCCTTCCATAACATCGAAGGAATATCTGAAAATTGCCAGGATTTGAAAAGAATGGCTAGTATTGAATAATTCGAACCATTAATAACGGATATCCTGGAAATGTCTGATGCCACAAATAAGTTATACATAAATATGGTATTTTTTCGTCTATCGCTTAACGTTTACCAGTTATGCAACATTATACAAACTTCCTTCCGAATGAAGAGGCTACTCAAATAGTATTCCCAGAAAATTCAAGACGTACATTTTATTGTCATGTAAATATCTTTATTATAGTATGTTAATCAGAATCGTTAGTGTCATTTTTGAGAAAATGTAAGGTTTAAAGAATCTTTCATGTAAAGTGTAGTTATGAAGAAAGTTTCTTGAAAAGCTTCGTGTCGAATCTTTTGAAGGTGTTAAACATAAATATAAAGTTAGGTATTTATCCGACCTTTGCCATTGAGACAGTATTTTATATCACAACACTGTGAATGCCAGAGTGATTGTAGTGTGAAGTAGCATTATTGTATGACAATGATTTGAGATGTTTGTTAATTATAAGCATTGTTAGGAAATAAGTTTACACGGCCTCACTGAAACTGACAATAGGAGCGGTTAACAATGTAGCGAAGGGGTGAGTTGTTTATTAATTAGAAGAGGCAAGCAAATGACGTCAGAGTAGCGCGCTTTTCGTTAGAAATGGAGGGAATATCTTCCCTAGAGCATATGTGTTCGTAATTTTGATTGGATAAAAACATAGACGCTAAAGTTGGCGCGTTTATTAACCAATAGCAGCTCTGTTATAATGTTTAGGCATATTAGAGATAGGTATTGCCCAGTTTAAGAGAATCATTCACGGGTTACCGTCGCGCAGTTCTACAGAATCATTCACAAGGCAAACGTCGCGCAGTTCAACAGAATCATACGCGAATTAATAATGTGCGGCAAATAAGTGATAATAGTTACATTCGAAAATACAACAGTTTCAGTCTGGTGTGTATCAAGAGTAATTATATCAAATGAATAAAGTGTGACGACAATAAAAGTGTAAAAACAAATTCTTTTATCAGTGTTATCTCTTAGTAACAACTCCTTTCCGTTTACACACCCTGTTTAAGAGATTTGCTCGACTGGGTAATAATAGCTAGCCGGAGGACAAAGAACTCAAAATTCAAAATAGTAAAACAATAACAGGCCCTCAGCAAATAAGATAACGCAACACGAACGATACCGCGACACCATTCACATTAATGCATTTAGAGTGTAATTTAGAGATAGTTGCGTGTACGTTTCCAGCGATTTGCGAGTCATAACTGCGAAAAGAGGCTTATAAAGCATTTCGCGTAATAGATAGAAGTTTGTTACGAATTAATCGGTATTTTCTTATCAAAATATTAAGACGGAAGCAATATCTAGTTTAAAGCAGCAACGCTCCTTACAGTACTTCAGTAGTTATAATGCTTACAGTGAAGACTCGAAATGAAAAGAATGGACTAAGACTTATCGTTTCTTGTGTGCATTTTAAATGGTAATCAGTGTCTTGAGGAAAAGCAATGTTCCGTGGAAGGAATGTAATTAGCTAACTGTGTGTTAAATAGTTCTGGTTTTTTTTTCTCATTTTACCAGGTGGCCCAACCGCGCCGTCCTTTGCGTGTACAGATATTATATTCCTTTGTGCGTTAAAAGAGTTGTAAATCTCAACGGGGCAATCCGAAGTAAACACGGTCAGTGAGAACTGGCGCATTAGCGTCCTAAACACTTACTACTGCTGCTGCTGCTGCTGCTGCTGTTGCACTTTTATCTAGATAACCTACTTAAAGATTAAATGGCGGTAATTATGAATTCAGAGCAAACTGAAATATTAGAGCCAGATAAAATTACGAAGTAGCAGAAAGAACATTAGAAGTACCTACCCCAAAAAAATTCAGAAAGAATATAATATAGCATTTAATTGCTGCCTTGCACTCGCCAAACCCTACTTTTAACACTTATATAATCTACTATTAATTATTTGTCACTTTATAATGAGTCTATTCCCTTGAAAATAAAGTCTGTGTAACTGAAGTGAAAAACATTCTAAGTCTTTTTCGATCTGTTTTTGTCTATCATCACGGGCTGTACACTCTACTGCAAGCCTAGAAGGTAAATCTTTATCTCATCAAAGTGTAATCAAGGGCCATCGTCTTTGCTGATATGCAAGAGGAGTAAAACGAAGGTCGCTCACGCTAATGTGTCGGCTCCCCACTGACTTTATTTACTTGGAATTGCCCTAAGTGCTGTAGTTCATTTAACGCACGAAGGATATCTGCACATATAAATACGCGCGGTTGGGCTACATGGTAGATTAAGGAAAAGATGTCGCAGAATTTGAAGTAAAGAATGGTTTCCATTGAATCTATATACCATAAACTTTTAAACTTTGCTCTACCACGGAATGTGTAAATTTCCTAATTTTACATTTAATCCAGCGGATTCAACTGTGTGCGTTACAGGCAATTTTCGCTTTGAAGCGAAGTCTGGCTGACCCCAGGGATGCCATCCTAACCTCTAATAACACGAGAGTAGCCGCGGACCTTTACCCTTAGCTTCACAGACTCACAAAGTGACATACTTACTGTCTGTCATATTTGTCAAGCGTTAGAAGCTCTGAACTGATCATGCAACTAGCGTACCGCCTTTAGTAACAGTTTGGATCCGAATAATAGGATATATATCATTGTTCATATGCATTTTAATTGGTATTATGAAGATGCTTAGGTACCAAGATTTGCCTACGTTGACGAGAACAATATAAAAAGCTTTTCTCGCCGTAAGTGTAATATATATGAATTATTCGCAGTTCATGTCGAATTATCAATCTGCATTATTGAGGAAATAATATACTGACGTCAGTTTATCCGTAGCTGAAAGGATAATATTCTTATATGTAACAATCTTTAAAGATTCTGACTAGTTACTTATGTACGGATTTATCATGCAGTTACCAGAGGCCACCTATAAAGAAATCCTAGCCTCATTTAGTATCATAGCAAACGCTTTGGACAGCTCTTTATTTATGGGTGAACTAAAATGGCGACTTTAGAACAATTTAACAAACGTGACAGTATAGATTAACATGCTTTCCTCTCACGCAGTGGTTTAAGATCCGTATCCCATTTGGATTAAGCCAGTTGACTGAACTTTTCAAGTTTTACTGCCACCCTTGGACGAATATAAGGTTGATTTAACCCTTTGGGTTCCTAAGCTTATTTCCCCGTTTATATTTACCAGGAGTAAACTTTTCATCACGAGTAAACGACCATCTTCGAACAATATTAAAACATTAAGTCGTATTAGTAACTAATAGTATTTTGGGATATATTGTTGGTAAAGCAGTTTATAACAGAGTCGATAAAATGTTTGAAAATACGAGACGAAGCTGACTATTCTATTTCCGATATTCTTTTATTCATTTAACACGTGAATATTGCAGACTGTTTTAGGGCTATTCATGATAATTATGGTATAAGTTGTACTGTTGTCTGTTAAGTTGCTAATTCACTACTGGTTAAAGTATCAAAGTGAACACCATTCTTGAGAAATAAAATGCATACAAATACCTACTGCTTGATCAGCATTATTTTCAAATAAACGCTAGATACACTGAAGTCGAGCCACGAAAGTTCATTTTCACAGATTATTTTCTTCTGATACTATAAACCATAAGACGTTGCTATGAGTAAGTAAATAACAAAACTAGTCTTACGTTTTAAAAAATAAATGAGAAGGAAGAAGGTGATCATTTGGCTAGTTTTACCTGGTATGCTAATGTGAAAATGAACATGATGCGCGAATTTGAAATTATATAATATAGAACAGAGGAACGCGTAAAATGTTAAACATTTAACCAACACTACAGGTTACATTCACGTGGCTTTCTCTACCCGTTCATCAACAAATCATTCTTAAAAAGTTTTTATTTTTTCTAATTCTTGTTATTTGAGGTAATATTTGTAGAAATTGTTTAATTTCATATATCTTTATGGGCACAATAGGAATACAGCACCTTTGAAGCGCTTGTCAAATCTTTTAAGAGCTGGTCGCTATGTGTTCGCTTTGAAATTTGTTCTCTTTGCACGACCAGGAGAAAGGAAAACAGAACAAGAAAAATGACTTCACCTTTGAGAATAATATAATTGTAAATTTAAACCAATAACAAGGAATATGGCGGAAATTCAATACTAAAAAAATGTTTTTAACTACTGTGTGCTTTAGGGACATCTACATTTTTTGTTTAGTAAGACCTTGTCTATCTCTTACTGTTTACCAGTTATGAAGAGGGCTGCAGAGACTATTTCCAGAAAATTCAATATATACATTTCATTTGCCGTGAAAACATCTTAAATATATTTTTGGTATTCATTACAGAAGTTTTTGAGAAAATAAAGATTATGCAGTTTTTCTGTTCACAACATGCGGACACACAATGACATTCACACGATCTTTATCTAAAAAATCTGATGTGTTACACTCACATGACTTTCTCTACTCTTGTACAATCTAATTTTACAAACGCCTATTCTCCATATGCTTCATGTTAATCGAGATATCGAGATGTTAATCTTATTGCTAATTTTCATGTAGATGCAAGAGGAATATGGTAGCTTTTAAGCGATAGTCAAATATTTTAACGCTGGTTGCTATGTGGCGCATTCCATTCTCTTTGCATGTCCAGGACATAAAAAAATGAATAACGAATTTGAGAAAAAGTATAAGTATTGGAAAATTTAAGGGAATAACAAGCAATATCTCGCAAACGGTTCACTCAACAAAAGAAGTGTATATGACATAAATTGTGTATTTTAACGCGATCTACATTTTTTGTGTAGTAAACTTTTGTCTATCTCTTATGGTTTATCACTTATGAAAAAGTCGTTCATAATGAAGAATACTTTTGGAGACATTCCCAGAAAATTCGAGATATACATTTTAATTATCATGACAATATCTTAAACATATGATATTTTAATCAAAATCGTTAGAGCCGTTTTTGAGAAAATTAAAATTTTCGAAAAATGGGGTGGGGTGGGGGGATTTTCTTGAAAACCTTCGTGTCGCATCTCTGGAAGATACTGAACCTAAATACCAAGTTTGGTGTTTATCCGACTCTTCGTTTTTGAGTTATGCTGTTCACAGACACACAGACACACAGACAGACACACAGACACACAGACAGACACACACACGGACATGTTTCCAAAAATGCTTTTTTTGGATTCAGTGAGTCTCAAAACATGTATTTCCGGTGAAATCTCGGTATCGAAATTTTGGGTGGAATACAATACTTCCCCTACTTACTATACGTAGTAGAGAAAGTAAAAATCTCCAGTGTATTTCCAGTGAAATCTCGGTATCAATTTTTTGGGTGGAATCAATCGACAGTGATATTTCAGTTCTCTTGCCATGGATATTTCGAAACTCCTAAAATGTCATTCAATTTAGCTTTTTTTCTATTCGTAAAATTATTACTTTGTTTAACATTGTTTTGTTATGTCTTTATTGCCTGTTCAACCATTTATACGTTTTCTTATTGGTAACTTTGTATTTATTGTGCTTTGGCCAAGAGGCAGCCTTTCTTATGATACGGTAATTTGTATCACAAATTACTCAAATGTAAATAATTATTTTAATATGAATATGTATTTTTATGTGACATTGATTTCAGATTTTTATTAATCGTAATTATTATTGGTAAATAATAATATACGGCTCTACTGAAACTGTCAACAATAACGCAATAATGCAGCAAGGGGATGAGTTGTTTATCGTTACCGGGAACCAGGAAGTTACGTAATGTTTCGCGCCTTTTCGGTAAAAGCTTCTAGAATTTTCCCTAAAAGTAATATGTATTAGTGGTTTTTATTGGATAGTAAAATAGACGCTAATGTTGGCGCGTTTTATTAGCCAATGGCAGTTCATTTATAATCTTTAGGCGTATCTTGAGGCAAGCCTATAAATAGTGTAGATTCAAGAGAGCGTTCCCCAGTGTGCAACAAGATTCTCAACACATAACACGTCAGCCCCGCAGTGCAACAAGATTCTCAAAACATTACACATCGCCCGCAGTTCAACAAGATTCTCAACACATTACACATCAGCCCACCAGTTCTACAAAATTCTCCGTTCATTTATTTCGTCAAGTTACGCGCAACAGAATTACAAGAACTATTATAAAGTATTATACAGTTAAATACACAAAGTTGAAGTACGTGAGTTAAAAGTGATAAGCAGTTATTACAAACAGTTTCAGTATGGCGAGTATCCAGATAAATCTGTGAAAGTGTTCGTGAACGTGTTCTGCAATAAAGATTATAAAACCAATTTCTTCGTCAATATCATTTCTAGACAAAAGATTCCTTTCCGCTTCACACCCTGCAAGAGATACAAGTTCTACCAAGAAAAGATGATAGCTAGCCGGAGGACAATATACATAACCTTAAATTCTTTTAGAAACTAATTCATACAAATTGCTACGACAGAGGGAACTACGGACCAGACCAACGAGTGACGTCACACAAGATGGCAACGCAGAAGTCAACATAACATTCTCCCATCATATTGGCTTCCACAACGTGGTGCTATAAACATATATACAATTTGTTGCACTCGCACTTATTATAACCTTATAGCCTTACTTATAAGTAGGTAGTAGAGAAAGTAAAACATTTTATATATTCTATTACTATAATAATTAAAATAGTAGCAGTTATGAGCTATAAGCTGCAAAGCCAGTAAAAGAAATGGGTATATTATATTATTTTGCTGCGACTAAGGCGCGAAAACAGACTTCTCAGGCACTCATGTTTGAATGGTAAATTGATGGAAAAATACAAGCCCACGCGTCCCCCGAAAGCATAGAATATCGACAATGGAAAGAAAGAAATAAGGAGAGCAGAGGAAAAATAAACGATCAAACATGTTGCTATTTTAATGAACGAGATACAATAGGTCCAATAAATAACTACAAGGCGGAAACGGCCCAACTGGGCCAGAGCCTTCCTTCCTTAAGACCCACCCGACGGAGGGGCAGAGGGTCTACGTATCAAGAGTGAGAGACCAGGGTGGGTGATGAGCCACACGCCGTGGTTGAAAGCGAGAGAAAAAGTGGTTGATAGATGCAGGTTAAAGATAAATGTTAGGAAAGGTGATGATAGAGCACCGGTGGAATAAAACATGGCGAAAAAACCGGAGAAGCAGGAGAAAATGCACCCAGATGTGGCTTTTTCCACCACAAAACCCACACACGGGTCCCTGGAATTGAACCCAGCCATGGTGAGAGGCGAAAGGTCTAACCACTCTGCCACGGCGCCGACTAGAATGTACCTACGAGTTCATATTTTGCGAAGGCGTATTAAGATCGATGTAGAAAATTTGAATACTGCGTGGGATTATTAATTGTACCATAAAGACCCAGGAAAAGCGATAAGAATTCAATTTCAAAACACATCTAGCATTCATTGAGCTTGAAATGGCATTCGCTGGGCATAAAATGTAATGAATTATGGAAAACGATTTTCCGCAGATATCTGATAAAAGTTCACTTAAGCGGTCTAACAAAATAGCAAAATTAAATCTGATAGGGAACAGAATTGACGCTGGAGACAGATCGACACCAAGAAGTAAGAGAAGTGGGCGGTATGTCACTAACGCTCTTTGACACTTATATCATGATATGATTAGAGAATGGAAGAGAGAGAAAGCCTCACCCAGCATAATAATTTGGAAAGGCAGATACGACATTAAAATGCTCCTCGCAATTCATAGAGAAGCTACAAATGAATACAGGTTTTTAACAAAAAAAATATATAAAACATACAGGGAAAATATCAAGCGCAAAATTAAAAATAATTATCCATGTAGCAAACCTAATGAGAACACCAACCAAAGCAAAGTAGTTTTCTGCCCAAAACTTTTTATCTTAATATTGTATAATCTGTATTTATCCCCATAATACAATTTCCACCTTCACCATTCCTTGCTGTAATTCCCTCAGAATTTTTTTTCTTTCTTCACATCCACTGCCTTAGTCAGCTTTGTTTCTGTTTCCGAGTAAAGTATTTAAATATAATTTTATGGTAACATAGCTATGCATAAAATAAACGTGACTTTATCCAGTTTTTCAACGCTCACTTCACTAAATACTCAAATTCTCTTCACTTAGTTTTCACACTGTCACTGCATTAATGTGAACAAGTTCAATTCCCACTTACTTCACCTTCTTCGTGACATAGCCTCTTCTTTCGGACGGTTCACTCGCTGGGGATTCGAATACAAGACTTCTACAATCTCTCGCTCCGCAGTAGCACTCGCTAAACACCACAGTAGTCATTAACTCGCTCGGAGAACCGCACTTGATGTCGTAGCAGAAACGCCTTCACCAACTCACTCGCTCACTGACCGACTCCTTTCGCGACAACGCTCGCTTATACAGCCAATGGAATCTTCCACAGAACATTCTAGAACAAGAACATTCTGGTTATGTGAAGATAGTGGTGTTTACGCCGGAGGAGAGCGTGACTTACTCCCCGATTACCTGGCGCCGAACTCCCGGTAATATTGGGTCATAGCCGCTGCATAATAATAAGCTATTTTAAATAGCAAGCATTTTGTGATACTCAGCCGTTTGCTTTTGCTGATTTCTCTTCAAACTTTGGCAATAGTTCAAAAGCGCCTATTCCTAGTTTGTAAAAAGAAAGAAAGAAAGAAAGAAAGAAAAAGCAACATAATATACGACTTGCCAACTTCAGAATCAATCAGGAAGGTGAGCCAAAGGAGGAAAAAAACTGAAAACATCTTGAAATAGAAACGAGAAGAAATTGAAGCAGTCTTGTTGTAGTTTGGATCCAGTATATGTTGCCAAATGGAATGAGGATAATCACAAGGAAAGTTGGATTCAATGTGGAAATTGTCAAGGATGGCTGCACGATGAGTGTGTGGATTTAGTAATGCATATATTTCTCTGCCTAATTATAACTTATAATCGCTTTCATGTTATGAATGTTTGCTTATATTTTACTTTACTCACAGCGCGTTATTTTAGTTTTTCTATGATTATTATGTATAAGTCAGCATTTGGAGCTATTGCAGACATATTAGCAAAATGGAGTTACAAATCACAATGCAATATTTATAATTTATGTAAGGTTTTGCGATAAAATAGCATGTACTAAGTAAGCTCACCAGATAAAACATTAGTCACCCCTAGAGAAATCATTACAAGCATAATTTAATATCGTGTAACTCCGCCTCTGGACTTGATCACCGTCTCTTTAGGAAGCGAGTCCACAAGATTGTGCAGGTACGTCGCATGCAGGTTAAGCCACTCGCTGAGGATTCGAGCGTGCGCTTGTGGGGGTGCTAATGTCGACGTTTTACCTACTGTTCCAACATGTCCCACAGATTTTCTGTGGGGTTCAAGTAAGGTGATTTTACAAGCCAATCGAGATGTAATATTGTGGGGGGGTGTTTATCAAACCAGTCACGTATTTTCTTCTAGACGGATGAACTGTGATGCTGTCATCTTGAAAATTAGGGGCATCAATAGCATACTCATCATGCAGATGTTGACTGAGAGGCATGCTGGTAAATAAACATGCTGGTTCATGTAAGTGGTCACCTCAGCAAGCGGGCTCAATCTATGATAAGAAAAACACCTACAAAACATCACAGGTTTGAACCTCACCTTGTGCACATTCAGGATGAAATGCTTCAGTTGGCCTTCGGTGCACTCGACGACATGCGTCATTTGAATAAAGCTAAAAACGTGATTCGTTAGACCACATTACGTTCCGCCAGTCAGCTATTGTCCACGTTCGATGCGATTTGAAAACGCGCAGCTTTATGTGCCTGTGTGAGCAATGGCTTCTTGCGAGAGATCTGATTCCAAATGTTCATTGAATGCAGTTCTGTTGCAATGTTCTCTCATTAACAGGTGGTGATGGACCTCCATTCACTGACTGCAGCAATTCCTGTCGGTTTGGAAGCGATTTTGATTCTCAAGCCGTGAAATGCGTTTGCGGTCCCTCGCAGTCCAAAATCTTTTTCCGACTACGTTTCTGACGTCGTATTTCGTGGCCAAAAGTGTTACACCACTTTTTGTAGACACGTTAAATAGTCCGCTGCGAAATACCAACAAATCCAGCAAGTTCACACACCGTATGGTCTTGGGCACAGCCAAACACGATTGTCCCTTTTTGCCACTCTCTCCATCCTTATATTTACTCCTGTTTACATACACTGTCCGCTTGAAACATAAATGTCTCACTGATCGCTCTGTCTGATACGTAGAGGCAATGCGCGCGAGGTTGAGTACTTAGCTCGATCGCTGCGCCAGCTGTAAAAACTTAACGAGTCATCTGTGCGTGGGCACTAAGACGACTAATCTTTTTACCCGGTGGGTTTGTTTACAATGATAATATCCCAATAGTGCCAATATTTTATGTTTTTCAATTTTTCTCTGATGTCTATACTTCAGAAAGAACACTACAAATATTTCCCCTTCAATTGTGGTATGTGGTCAAGACACATGCATACTTTTTTAAGTTTAGTCTCAAGCTTTCAGAAAACATTTATCAGTTTTCAAATTTATCGTAGTGAAGTGCTTGATGAACATATAGTCACATAAACATTACCAACCGGAAATCTGGGTCCAAACTGTTATACCTGAATTATTACTAAGGTGCACATATTCACCCAAGTTTCCTTATAAAAGCGACAGGCATTAAAGCATTATTACTTTGATAAAATAATATTATTACTTACTTTTTTTGAACACATGTCACATTATAAGGATACCCATATGTAACGGTAGAATTTTCATGTTTTAACTTATTTGATGTATGGCAAAATATTTCACACAATTCCTGAATTGTGCAGTTAATAACTGCATGAACTAAGTATGGATGAAATTCTAAAAAAAATCGAAATTTTTATATAGCCATTTTCCAGGATTTAATGTTTTCATTTTTACGTTTTGTGAACATTAGAACATTGATTATCCATTTTCCAAGTAATATATTATCTCACTTAAATTTAGCAATGCATAGTTATCTGTGCATGTTTTTTCCTTCTTAACATTTAAACTGCTTCACAAAGAATCGTAAATAAACTTCACAGCTAATTACTAGCAATAATCTTTTTATGTCTGGCTACCACCTAACGCATATAAAACGAGATAAAAAGAAGTAAAACATAAGAACTTCTTGGAAAGAAATGGAACGTCAGTGTTCTGCAGTGTTTTAACAATAGTATTATTCTGGTTACACACTCTAGAACTGTACAGCTTTCTTCCTGTAAAACATCTATTTGTTTTAAAAGTCAGTACACGTCTTTTCGGTTTAGTATCTTCGGGTGTGCTTCTGAAAGAGAATGAAAGATGGCGATCTGTTTGGTGTTGTGTACTTGATAGGCACGATTTCTACCTTTAATTTGATTGCACTCGGCTGCTGTCAACAGAGAGGTGAGGCTATTTTTGAATGACAATGCAAAAGACTGTGACAGGAAATGTAAGCCTCAATGGCTTAAATAAATATTCTGTAGTGTCACAGTCGCACAGTTTTCTTTATACGTATTCCACAAATAATTAATACAGAAGCTTGTATTCTATTGACCTTCAGACTGATATGCTTTAGTACCTCATTAAACCACTGAAAGGGGTCCAAGTGGACCTCACTCAGAAAACTCGAATTAACACAATATAATTATCTTATTAGATACTTAGAGCTAATTTTAAAACAACATTTTTGATGTTTCAACATTTTTTACATGCTACGTTTATTTTCCAGCACTCTCTTATTAGACGAAATATTTGTTTTATTTTTCACTTTATTTTGTTTTATATGCGTATATAAGGAAGAACGAAATTCCAATCCTCCCTTACCATATCAGATAGCACGCTCGTCTTGACCCATGGAATCCCCGTGTGGAATTACACCTAAAAAATATGATGTTATACATTCACATGACTTTCTCTACCCTATATCTTTATAAGTGGGTATACAAGTTACAAGCTTATTTTTCTATATGCTACATTTAATCGAAATTAAACCTTGAAGTAGTTACAGTATGCATTTCGTTATAGATACAAAGAGAACAGTGATATTCAAATATTCTAAGAACTGGTCGCTATATTATACTGGCCTTATAATTCCATACAGTTTCCATGCAAACGCAAGAAACAACAGAATGTTGACAGGACTTAAAGAGAATGACCAAGTAATGGACAATTCGAATCTTTAATAACGGATATCTCGGACATGGCTTAGGCCACAAAAATATTATTTGAAATAAATTGTGTGTTTTAAAGAGATCTACATTTTTATATAGTAAATTTTTGTTTAATGCTTACCAGTTATACAACATAGTACAAAATTCCTTCGGAATGAAGAGGACTTCACAGTCTACTCATAGAAAATTCATGATATACATATTATTTATCATGTAATTATCTGTAATATGTGGCATTTTGATCGAATTAGTTAGCCATTTTTAAAAAAATCTAAAGATTTCCATGTAAAGGGTAGTTGGGGGTGGGAGAAATTTCTTGAAAATCTTCGTGCTGCATCTTTAGAAGATATTTAACTTAAATATCAGGTTTGTTATTTATCCGACTTTTCGTTTGTTGGTTATGGTGTTCACAAATGCACAAACAGACTTTACATACCTACCTGTTTCTTAAAATGCTCTTTTTGGATTCAAAGGGCATCGAAACCTGCATTTCCGGTAAAATCTCGGTATAGTTTTTGGATGAAATGCAGTATTTTCCCTACCTACTATGTACGTGGTAGCGAAGGTAAAAATGACTAATTTATGGAATTTGTATAGCCACGTTTTAACATCTTTTGCTCTGTACCGGCAGCTAAGTGTACTGCCGAGACATAACCCAATTTAAATTACATTTTCTTTAGAAAGTTTTACATTTTCACGTCCCTTCATTACTTTCAGTATTACGAGAATGAGTCCTTAGTGAAACCCTTCGAAACTATATCATTTCAACTAGAGTAATTTACTACCTTTAATATTACTAATACATCAAATATGCAAAACGTCGGTAAACGATACTTTTGTATCTCGATATGTTGCAGTCGCTTAAAAACAGATAGGTCTTACTCTGTATATATTGATGTAATTCAACCCTATTGGAAATTTGGACAAAGGCATTTAAATACATGGCGTCCATGACAATTGCCAGAGTGCGTCTGGGACGTCGACAAAAATATCCCCTCTCATTTAAAATAGATTTGAGTTATTTCCTATAACGCGAGGGAGGAATCTAAAATTGTCAATTTGAAAACAGAAAAACGCTTTTTAACAAAACATAGCATCCATGATGGCAAGCGCTGACAACGTGGTGTAAATAACCCAATATACTCACAAGGGCAGGAATGATGAATCCCCTTTTCACTTCCTATTAAAGATACTCCACTCTACACTGTTTAATATTGTTGGTTAAGAGAAAAAAGATCTTAAAAGTCTACGAAAGTCTCTAAATGTTGGACAGTAAACCATACATTTTTTTTACGGGGAGTAGGTACCTACTGTCTATCCCAAAAATGTTAATTTACCTAATATCAGGTGCAGTTTTCTTAGAAACCATTCACTCTAGCGACGTGATGAAAACTTTATGAAGATTTAATTAATTCTCCTCTTTAGGTTAAATTAAAAATTATGTTACTTTACCTTTAACTTTCCATAAATCAATTTTAACCATTATTATTGTCTTAAGTTGTGAAAATTGAAGCTGTGAAAGATAATATTTTGGATTTAAATAATTTTACACCAAATATCCTTAATTTAAGTTGAAGAAAATGCTTGAAAAAATTTCTATAAATATGTTGGTGTAATTAAAGAAACATATAGTTGGTAACAATTATTTTTTTTTCTTAGCATTAGCTGTTTTCGCAAATTCACTGTTGAAAGAAGGTTGTGGTGAATTGGTCCTGAAAGCTATTAAAGATGACTTATTAATATGAGTTATTAAACCTAACATATTGGTGAGTATAAGGTAAAGATGTGAAGGATTATAAAAGTTATCCAAAAAAGAAGTTTTAATTTCCAAGTTTTAAGAATAAAAACTCTTAATTATTAAAGCATATGTGTATGCAACAGAAAAAAATATAGATCTTAGTTTAAAATAGATAACAGTTAAGTAAAACCTTAAAAAAATTCCGGTTTTTATGCTAAAGAATCTTTAAGAAATGTGTGCCTAAATTTAGGCAAATTAACATTGTCGAGATAGGCAGCACTTACGCATCCTAACGGTGCTGGTTTTGGTGCTGGTACCGGCGGGTGAATTGATGTTTGATATTCCCTCTCGCAAATTATTACTATGACACCACCACATACTAAATAAAATGTTATGGCCCCTACCAGATACTATAGGATGTCGCATTTGGCAACAAAATTCTCTTCGTCAGTAATGTGCACATTTACAATGCCTAAGACAACAAAGTTAAAATTAACAACTATTTCAGTGATTGTAAAAAAGACAATTCCACAGAAACTACAGATTTTATTATTCAACAATGCTCCGTTTTGAATCATTTGCATTTATAGCAAATAGTATTATTAGATGCAAATATTATTATAAAACTGTGAATTGCTTTATTTTTTATTCATTTAGTAACTTGTAGTCGCTGTGGTCGGAGATAACCTGAAGAAGATAGTGTTTTTTCGTTGGAGGTGTTTATTTATTTAGCTCCACTTATGGGCGTCAATTTGAAGTAGTTAGTTGCTGCTACGTATTAAAAGTCAGTTTGTAGATGCTGTATTATATTTCAACTGTTGGGGAGCCGATCTTGTATTAGTTGATTGCAACCGCACGTATAGTACCCGGTAGCCTTCGTCCAAAAATTTATTTTCAGTTGGCCTTTGCCCAAAGTTTAAAAAAGTATTCACTTTGTAATTAAACTGTTTCTGTAAGTATTAAAAATTTATGTTTGCCTCGGCTGCGTCAGTATTATTTTAGAGACATGGATGTCTTGGCAGGGCGTGATGCGACAAGAATGTAGGCTTACAAAGATTTTAAGTTTTAATGCACTCCTTTTTATTAATCCTTGAAACAAATTAAATAGCACTTCACTGATATAGAGATCTGGGAGATTCTTTTACTTAATACTTGCACTTTTTAACACATATACTATTTTTCGTTTCACACGAATACGAATCAAATCTCCCGAGGACGCATAAACAACACATCCAGTTAAGAGCACTGTCTGTAGGCAACTGAATAGGTTTCAACCGTCTAAACTTGTAAATTTCTGTATTTAAAGTCTGTGATTGGCTAATACTACTCCAATAGAATACCTGCATTTAACTAAAGCTTTTTCTGGTTGTTGATTGGCTATTTCATAAACTGTCACTAAAATTACATTATTGTTTCTCCAAGAATCATCAGTAGTATTCTTAAACTCTCAAACTCATTATTGCCTGAAGGTTACCTCATTGTTAGCAATGTTTAACTTATTATTCTCACAGCTCCTACATTATTAAATTACGTAATATATTCACATAACATTATTGAACATGTTTACAACAATATAAGCATATGCAATGACTGTTACATACATTTTATAAATTATTATTTACACATATTGTTTCAAGGCGGGCTGTTATTGAATTTGCATATTATATAATTTGACTGAAATCATTTAACTGTTAATAAAACTGTAAAGCTTTACTATGTCAAAACAGTAATAATTATTGAAAAGAATATACAATTAAAGTGAAAATCAATAATTTATTCTAAGTGAGTACAATAAATTGAAACATTTATTTCACTTTAGCACATTTTATAAACCTTTTTAAGGAGTATATTTCTTATACATTAATTCAGTGCGTTATGTAACATCACCTGAATAACATTAGTTCGTATACAAACTAAAATGGAACCAACATTACGTTTTTCAAGAGCATCCTGTATAAGATGTGTTAAGCTGTGTTAAATATTGATTAATGGGTTTTTAAACATCACGGAAGGCTAAATAATGGCAGCAACAGGTTATTTGATCTGGATATCTTATTTTTGCTTTGATTTTTAACTGTATTCTGAAATTGTAATTGGCCGATGTAGGACAAAGCTGTTATCGTTCCGAGACATAGCCAATTCAAGGAAATTTAAGAACAAAAGTGGATCTCGTTTATAATGATAAATGCAGGGGTTTTGTTTGTTTGCTTGTTTTGCACGTGTTTTTTCGGATTAAAATCGTATTTAAGCATTTTAAAACTTTTCTTATTCTTTCACCAAATAAAGGAAATGTTGAAGTGAAACTTATTTAGACGCTGTAGGACAAATTGGCCTGGACCAGACAAAAGGACATACGCGCGGATTGGCCTGATCGAGAGACCCCAAACCACAGTTGAGAAGAAAGAGAGGAAGAATAATTTCTACTCTCTCCGTCGCATACGTCATAGACAGTCTACGCCCATGCGCTGCATGTACTGTGTTAATACGTAGCATAAGGAACCCGCAGACGCTTGCGTATTATACTGGACATTGGCTATGTCAAACAATCCAAGCATTAATGATATCATTAAACTATTCGTAAAGTCTTATTGGCCTACACTATTGATGGTTGGAATTTTTCCTTTGTTGGAAAAAGATCTGGACAAAATGCCACTGATTATGAGCAGTGATATCAACTCAAACTCAAGCGAAGTTATCATTGATAAGTCTTTTGAATGAAAAATTCAAGTTAAAATTCAAAATGACAAAGCTCACTCTACAACCAGATAAGGATCTACCACCAATACAGTATTCGCTCGTTATTTAAAAAATGTACACTCCAATTTATTTTTATCATATTTCAGCTGTCATAAACACATAATTTCTTTCTGAGTAGGTGTCAAATAATAGAAATTGACGAATAAAAGAAATATTTCATTTAATTAAGAGTGATTTACTTCAATAAAATTCCAGATAACCATTACCTAACCCTGAAATACTAAAATAGCCAACAAATGCTAGAACCTAAGAAGTTTCATTTCTAACGTGCTGGTGTCTCACGTATACTTTTTGGGGGGGGGGATTTGGAAGTGCTTACTTACATTTTTAGTGATATTACCATTCTCTAAAGAGAATCATTTTTTTCTATGATGCTTCTAATTAATGGTTTTTACAAAATTACTTTTTTATAACTTCAAATTCTCCTTTTCCTTTGGGTGCCAGATTTAGCGAAGATTTCGAACAAAGTTTCCTGCTATAAATAATTCCATGGAAACAATTTCTATTTTTACTTTCTCTACTACGTATAGTAAGTAGGGGAAGTATTGTATTCCACCCAAAAATTTGATACCGAGATTTCACCGGAAATATATGTTTTGAGACCGCCTGAATCCAAAAACAGCATTTTTGAAAACATGTCCGTGTGTGTGTCTGTGTGTGTGTGTGTGTCTGTGAACAGCATAACTCAGAAACAAACAGTCGGATCATCACCAAACTTGGTATTTAGGTTCAGTATCTCCCAGAGATACGACCCGAAGGTTTTCAAGAAAATCCCCCCAACGCAGGTTACCCTTTACATGGAAAATTTTTGGAAAATTTTAATTTTCTCAAAAATGGCTCTAATGATTTTGATTAAAGTATCATAGGTTTAAGATATTTTTATGACAAATAAAATGTATATCTTGAATTTTCTCGGAATGTCTCCAAAAGTATTCTTCATTGTGAAAGACTTTTGCATAACTGGAAAACCGTAAGAGATAGACAAAATTTTACTGCACAAAAAATGTAGATCGCATTAAAATACACAATTTATGTCATATACATTTCTTTTGTTGAGCGAACCGTTTTCGAGATATTGCTTGTTATTGCCTTAAATTTTCCAATACTTATACTTTTTCTCAAATTCGTTATTCATTTTTACTTTCTCTACTACGTATAGTAAGTAGGGGAAGTATTGTATTCCACCCAAAAATTCGATACCGATTTTTCACCGGAAATACATGTTTTGAGACTCCCTGAATCCAAAAAAAAAGCATTTTTGGAAACATGTCCGTGTGTGTGTCTGTGTGTGTGCGCGCGTGTGTGTGTGTCTGTGTGTCTGTAAACAGCATAACTCAGAAACGAACAGTCGGATAAACATCAAACTTGGTATTTAGGTTCAGTATCTTCCAGGGATGCGACACGAAGGTTTTCAAGAAAATCCCCCATCCCAGGATACCCTTTACATGGAACATTTTTCGAAACTTTTAATTTTATCAAAAATGGCTCTAACGAATATGATTAAAATATCATATGTTTAAGATGTTTTCATGGCAAATGAAATGTATATTTCGAATTTTCTGGGAATGTCTCCAAAAGTGTTCTTCCTTGTGAACGACTTTTGCATAACTGGTAAACCATAAGAGATAGACAAAATTTTACTACACACAAAATGTAGATCGCGTTAAAATACACAGTTTATGTTATATGCATATTTTTTGTTGAGTGAACCGTTTTCGAGATATTGCTTGTTATTCCCTTAAATTTTCCAATACTTATACTTTTTCTCAAATTCGTTATTTATTTTTTTATGTCCTGGACATGCAAAGAGAATGAAATGCTCCGCATAGCATCCAGCGTTAAAATATTTGAGTATCGCTTAAAACCTACCATATTCCCCTTGCATCTACAAGAAAATTAGCAATAAAATTGACATCTCGATATCTCGATTAACATGAAGCATATGGAGAATAAACCTTTGTAAAAATAGTTTGTACAAGAGTAGAAAAAGTCATGTGAGTGTAACACATCATATTTTTTTATTTTGGCTTATTTTAAGTAGATTATAAAACCTTAAACAGGTATAGTTAATTCCAAGTGTCTCAACAAATTTGTATTAGGAATGCGAATTAGCATCTACGTTCTAAGACAGAAAGCGTATTAGCACAACCGTCATTGGGGAAGGAAAAGCATAGGATATACAATTGTGATGCTCGGAAGAAATGACAAAAGTTATTTAGAGAAAGATATAGGTGTTGATGTGGAAGAGGTTTTTAACAATAAAAGTGTGGAGATTTAGTAGGGAACTAGTATCGAGAGAGACAAGAATCCTAAATAATGTCTGAATGAAGCAACTATGCAGGCAGGATAGAAATAGATTTGATCAGAGGTAAGAATAGAATTACCAACCCTGTTGGCGGTATTTTCTTGGACAATTGAAGGCGAACTTTTATAGAAAACTCAGGAGTGTTTGTAGGAGGAGGAAGAATAAAAGTGCATAAGGTAATATAATGATATATTGCTGGTAATACGAGTTAAAATATACTAAAGCTTTCTAATGGAAAGAATGCTGTGTATTACATTCAAAAGAATTTCTCTAGCCCCAATCACTTATTAGCATTTCTACGAAAGCTTATTTTTCTATCTACTTTATTTTAATTATGATAAAACATTTTGGAAATAGGTTCATTACAGTTTCGTTATGGATACAAAGGTAATAGCGATAATCAAATGTTTAAGAATTTGACGCTAACGCTGGCCTAAAATTTCATACTTTTTCCATGACATAGCAAGAAATAGTTCAACATTTACAGGATTTTTAAAGGAAGTATTGAGTATTCTAAACAGTAATAACGGAAATCTTGGCAATGAATGATGCCCCAAAAAAGTTATTTGAACAAATTCTGTGTTAGAGAGCTATATTTTATTTACAGCACCTTTTCAGGGGTACTTCGCAAGCTATTCCAAGAAAAGTAAAGCTATACATTTTATTTGTCATGTGAAATATATTTAATCTCTGGTATTTTAATCAAAAACGTTAGATCAGATTTCAAAAATAAAAAAGGTCAAAAAAGTCCATCTAAGTGTAGCTAGCATTGGGAGGATTTTCTTAAATGTCTTGAATCTTGAATGTCTCATTTTTGGGAGGCACTAAACTTGAATACCACCGTTGATATATATCCGACATTTCGGGTTTTAATTATGCTGTTCAAAGGCACGCAACACACCACCGCGTTCTAAAATCATTTTTGGGGGTCCAGGGGACCTCAAAACATATTCTTCCGGTGAAATCTCCACACTGACGTTTTTGGATGAAATACAGTACTGCTCCTACTTACTAATGTTTAATATAAGAGGAAAATGGAACAAACATCTACGAGTAACTAGCAATAAAGCACGTGGGCAGTTAAATGAATTATTACGTACCCTCTCGCGGATACCTGATGTACCTGTAGATACATTAGAAAAGATGTATAACTCTATGATGAGGCCGATTTTGTTATACGGAAGGAAAATCTGGGGATGGAAAAGAGCAGAGAATATAAATAAAACGCAGGTAGCATTTTTGAAGAGTTCTTGGAGTTTCACAAGGCCCATCCAATTCGGGGGTATTTAGGAAGGTGGGATGTTATGAAGACACAATATACGGTAAAATAAGAGCAGTGAAGTACTGGCTGAGGCTGATGCAGGTGGTTAACTCCACACTACGATCCAAATATTATAAATACCAGCGAGAAAACCTGTCTCCTAAGTTTTGGGCAGCTGATTTGAAAAGGGGCTTGAGGAGAATAGGAATGGGGTCAGTATGACAAAGAGCTGAGACAAATGACATAAAAAGGTGTCAAAAGAAGACTAAGAGACATCAACCAACAGGAAACAGAATGGAATTGTAAAGTTAAACCTTCTCTAAGTCTAGCAAATGAAATAAAATTGAACTGGGTTAAAGAAGCATATATACTTAACTTAGGAAGACAGGAAAGATCAGGAATGGCATGGTTTAGACTGGGGGGCGGAGGGCATAAAAATGACTGACCATTCTGGCAGGAGAATCTGCGCATTCTGTGATTTGGATGAGGACAGGGTATATATTGTGGCGTAATGTCCACATTGGGAGAACCAGTGAACGATTAAACTCAAGGACAAATTCTTAAGTCCCTCAAGAGAGAGATTGGCATGTTGGGAGCTACTGGTTGACCAGAGGAACTGGCAAAGCATGGGAAATTTCTTGGCTTAAGTGCGCGAAGCTAGGTCAAATTTGTTCAGTTAGACAAGTTTGTTTTGTTTTGCCGTTGTTTATTTTGTCACCATACCTTGTATCTTAAATATGCATGTACGGTCTATGACCCGTGCAATAAATACTTGTGTAATAACTTCAGTTTTTTATAACTAAAGCACCTAAACAATTTTATAACTAAAAATTTTATACATATAAATCACACAATACGCATATAATATGTATATATGTTCAGTCTCACTCTCAAAATTACATCTGTCACAGGATAGTAGAATAAGTAAAAATGACGACGATGAATATGCAATAAAACCGACTAGAAAGGAGGATAAATAGGCTAATTCTAGGTTATTGGAGTAAGCTTTAAAAGCTTTATTGTTGTCCTTACTCAAAGCCTAATCGATTTGTCGTTCAGCGATGAAAGCGTTTTGTAACTCTGCTTGTCGCCAGCGATCATCACATAGCGAACGCTCCTAAACCACAAATGTTAACAGGTGGTGGCCATATCAAGTTGGGAGGAGCTTGTTAGTTTCGTGTATTGAGTAGACCAACTGCATGGAACCCACGGCCTCCTGTCAACTGCATAAATGTACAATAACTCACAGTGCAAGCCCCGAGCCGAGCGGAGCACAATCCCCCCTCCTATTTTTCCCCAAAAGAGAGGGAAGTAGAATTTATTTTTGCGTTTTTTACCACCATGAGTCGCATTGTATGGGATAGACGTTACATACTCCGCTGTGAAGGAGAAAATATGGACCTCGCGCTCTCAAATGGACCAATGGGGATTTGGAAAAGGGGGCAAAGCTCTTTTTGTGTGTACGGCACTGAGACGGTTCAGCTCTCTCGGTAAAGCAGCAAACTCGATTACCGACAAGGGCTTTCGCGAGCTTTTTCTAGTTGAAACTCACCCTCCGGCACACTATGAGCAATCTGCGACCCTTGGGGATGAGCTGTAGCCCACTGAATTCTTCCGTTGTTGTAACTGGGGAGTTTAGTCACCAGAGGTTGGCAGTGGAATAACGGTCTGGCGATCGTTATGCAAACATACTACAAGATCTCAACCTCCAATATTTTCAAGAATAATGCTTTCTTTCTGCAACGGCTTGTTTCAAACGTCATCTAAAAGATGTTTCTGTAGAGCAAAGAAAGGCAAAGGTTTCTTAAATGTTGGATACATTTTAATATATACAATCACAAGCAAGGAAAAGCTTTAAAATATGTCAAAGTGGCACATTTCATTCCTTTTATTAAGGTTTACGTAGGAGCAATAAGGCAAATTCGAAATGATGTTTTACTGAGTTTATTTAAATTGAGATTCTCTTAATATTTACGTCCACTTCATGGCGTGATTCTTAGTTGATAAACCAATGATATTTTCATTTATGATTTATTCATTTTACAGGAATATTGTCTATGAAACCACATGAAATGTAAAGCAATTGTCCTTTTTGCCACAATAGTGTAATGTATTATTCAAATTAGGTGTTTTACGAAGTTTCCGCAAAATCACTTAATAAATAAGTATACAATAACTGCAGTATTTTATGCAGTGTCAGAATGATTCTTCCAGATGTTGAAGCCAATTGGTTAATACTATACGTAACAGTTAAAATACCCCTGTTCTCACCCCAAATTTCCGCTGCTGGTTTTGCTTTCTGCTACAACATACGACTAGATAAACAAGATATTACATTCTATCAAAACTTTCGATAACTAGATCCCACAGGAATGCAGTGAGGCATCTGAGACATACTCCCCCAAAAGAAATTAGGAAACACACGTGTGTGTCTTTGAACAGCTAAACCAAAAACACCTATTTTGGAATTTGGAATCTTCCATAAATACGACACGAAGGTTTTCAATAAAACTCCCCACTTCAAACTAGACCTTACATGGAACATTTTTCGAAGCTTTCTTAAAAATATTTCTAAGGATTTTGATTATAATGTCGCATATTAAATATATTTATAAGACAAATACAAGGTATATCTTGAATTTTCAGGGAATATCCTGTAAAGATCTCCTCATCCATAATCCGGTATAATTGGTGAGCTTTAAGTGATAGACGAAAGCGAATTCACAAAAAATGTAGGTCTCTAAAACACACTATTTATTTTAAATAACCTCCTTGAGGCATAAATCATTTCAGAGACATTCCTTAATAATGGTTCCAATTGCTGAATGCTTAGACATTCTTTTAAGGTCTGTCGATATTCCGTCGTTATCTTGTGAAAAGAGATGAAATTTTGAAGCCAGTATATAGCGTTTAGTACTTAAATATTTGACTATCGTTATTCACTTTGTATCTACAATGGAAATGTTTAATGTAGCTAATTCTGAAAAGGTTTATCTCGATTAAAATGGAGTAGACTCAAAAGTGTTCATAAGAATAGTTATGTATACCCACTAATGAGCAATGAAGAGTAGAGAAATTCATGTGAAGTAACGCACAGATTTTGTTTTCTTTCTTTCTTTTTTATCCACTAGAAATTTCTGCACCAGCTTTTGCAACTGAACTGCATTCCCATTTTCCATGCCTGTTCAACATTTCCATGTTAACTACTGCATCTGCTAGCAAAGAAGCACAGGCCTTCGGAAGCCGACGTTTCTTCCTTCATGTTGAGGGCTTATTCTGAGCACTGTAGAGCATATTCGAAACAGGGATCATCTTGCTGAATTCCACAATATGGAGATTTAAGCCATATGCGATCGTTTCCAGCACACAATTGTGCAAAACAGCGGAGAAGTATTTAATAAAAAAGCTCCAAATAACAAGAGATGGAACAAAAAACATTTAAATAGTACATATACGGAAAACTCTGCTCACCAAGTACAACCCTATTCACGGATCATTAGCCAAAAACAGCTTAGTAAGCGAAGCGTAGAGAAACAACCTTTCTTATATAAATGTGTCTATTCACAAGGATTAGAAAGACTCTGTTAGGATAAATTCACATGGCATTCTCTACCCTTTATCATTTATTCTTTACTTTAGTTTTATATCCCCTTCATTTTAATCCAGATAAGCCTTTGCAAATGTAGCTACATTACATATTTTGCTAGGATACAAAGGGATAGTGTTAGTCAAATGAAGAACTGGACGCTATGTGCTAGCCTTAAAGTTCCATACAATGCAATCACCAGAAATAACTGAAAATCAATGGGCTAAATACTTATTGAACAAATAGAAACATTAATAACACATATCAAAACGACTGATGCTACAAAAAATCTGAAGTGTTACACTCACATGATTTTCTCTACTCTTGTACAAACTATTTTTACAAACGCTTATTCTCCATATGCTTCATCTTAATCGAGATATCGAGATGTCAATCATATTGCTAATTTTCTTGTAGATGCAAGGGGAATTAGTAGGCTTTAAGCGATAGTCAAATATTTTAAGAGCTGGTTGCTATGTGGAGTATTCCATTCCCTTTGCACTACCAGGACAAAAAACAATGAATAACGAATTTGAGAAAAAGGAGTATTGGAAAATTTAAGGGAATAACAAGCAATATCTCGGAAATGGTTCACGCATCAACAACAACAACAAAAATGTATATGTCATAAATTGTGTATTTTAACGCGATCTACATTTTTTGTGTAGTAACATTTTGTCTATCTCTTATGGTTTACCAGTTATGCAAAAGTCGTTCACAATGAAGAATACTTTTGGAGACATTCCCAGAAAATTCGCGATATACATTTCGTTATTAATAAAAATATCTTAAACATATGATATTTTAATTAAATCGTTAGAGCCATTTTTAAGAAAGTTAAAATTTTCGAAAAATGTTTCATGTAAAGGGTAATCTGGGGTGGGGGGATATTCTTGAAAACCTTCATGTCGCATCTCTGGAAGATATTGAACCTAAATACCAAGTTTGGTGTTTATCCGACCGTTCGTTTCTGAGTTATGTTGTTCACAGACACAGACACACACACACAGACACACACACGGACATGTTTCCAAAAATTCTTTTTTTGGATTCAAGGGGTCTCAAAACATGTATTTCTGGTGAAATCTCGGTATCAAATTTTTGGATGGAATACAATACTTCCCCTACTTACTATACGTAGTAAAGAAAGTAAAAAGTTGTTTTAATAAATTGTGTGTGTTTTAAAAAGATTTAATTGTTTGTGTAGTATGTTTTAGTCTATCTTGTGCAGATACGATGCTGATGTCACGTTTACCACTTATGCAAAATATGCAAAATTCCTTCCGAATAAGGAGGACTTTACAGACTATTTCAATAAAATTCAAAATATACATTTTCTTTGTCATATAAGGTCTTCAATGTATGGTAGTTTAATCAAATTTTCTTGAAAATCTCCATGTCGGACCTTTGGTGGTTACTGACTTACTTAAATAGTAAGTAAGTTACTTAAATAATAGTAAGTAGTTGCTTAAATAAAAAAAATTGGTATTTATCCGACACAAACACACACACGCACACATCAATTTTTTTCTGAAAATGTGTTTTTGGTTTCAATGGTCCTCAAAATATGCATTTCCGCTGAAATTTCGCTATCAAATTTTTGGGTGGAATTCAATAGCTTTTCTATGCACGTGACAGAAAAAGTAAAAATATAAACAAACTGCATTACTCATACTGTGGAAACTGCATGGGGGAACATTAAAACAAATATTGTTGATGCTGTATTAATAACTTGGTATGTTACCTTCACTTGACTTTTTTACCTACTATAGTTTACTTATATAACGTCCACAAATTATTCTTACGAAAGCTTATTTTTCTTTCCACTTCATGCTAATAATAGAGACGAACCTTTGTAGAAATAGTTTTACTACACATTTTGTTGTAGCTCTGCGGGGAATAGAGCAAGGCTAACACTTAAATGATTTCAGGCAAATTATATAATATGTAAATTCAATAACAGCCGCCTTGAAGTAATATGTGCATGTAATAATTTGTAAAATGTATGTAACAGGCATTGCATATGCTTATACTATTGTATCCATGTGTAATAATGTTATTTGGATATATTACATAATTTAATAATGTAGGAGCTGTGAGAATAATAAGTTAAACTTTGCTAACAATGAGGTAACAATGAGGTAACCTTGAGGCAATAATTAGTTTGAGAGTTTAAATATTATTTGTGATTCTTGGAAGCATTAATGTAACTTTAGTGACAGTTTATAAAAAATAGCCAATCCAAAACCAAAGAAAGCTTTAGATAAATGCAGGTATTCTATTGGATTAAAAATAGCCAATCAGAGACTTGAAATACAGAAATTTACAAGTTTGGAAGGTTGAAATCTAGTCAGTTGCCTGCAGACAGTGATTGTAGCTGGATGCGAAATGTGTCCTCGAGAAATTAATTACGTATTCGTGTGAAACGAAAAACAGTATATGTGCTAAAAAGTGCAAGTATTAAATAAAAGAATCTCACAGCTTTCTATATCAGGGAAGTGCTATTTAATTTGTGTCAAGGATTAATAAAAAGGAGTGAATTAAAACTTAAAATATGTGTAAGCCTACACTCTTGTCGCATCACGCCCTGCCAAGACTTCCATGTCTCCAACAATAATACTGACGCAGCCGAGGTAAACATAAATATTAAATATTTAAAGAAACAGTTTAATTACAAAGTTAATATTATTTTTAAACTTGGGGCAAAGGCCACCTGAAAATACATTTGGGGCGAAGGCTACCGGAAACTGTTTACTATACGTGCGGTTGCGATGAATTTTAAGTTCGGCTCCCCAACAGTTAAAATATAATACAACTCCTACTTCAAAATCGGCTTTTCATACGTAGCAGCAACTACCTACTTCAAATTGACGCCCAAAGTGTGGTGCAAACCACTCAACAAATCATCTACTTCAAATTGACTACCATACCTGGGGCTGAAACTGTCAACTACAACTCAGATGTTTAAAAGCCGAGCGCTATGGCTGTAAAATTCCATAGGCACTCCTTCGACAACATCGCGAGAGACAAACGAAAATTACGATGTGTGGAACAATTGAAACCAACATTAACGGATGTCTCGAAAATTGTTGGTGTCACAAAAAAGGTTATTTGAAATAAATTGTGTGTTTTGAAGAATTCTATATCTTTGTGTACTATTTTTATGTCCATCTCTTAACATTTGCCAGTTATACAAAATTATACAAATTTCCTCTGGAACGAAGAGGAGTTTTGAGGATCTTCTCAGAAAATGTGGAATATACATTTTATTTGTGAATTAATATTTTTAAATATATCGAATTTTAATCAAAATCGCTAGAGTCATTTTTGGGAAAATCTAATATTTCGAAAAATCTTTTCTGTAAAGGCTACCTTGGGGTGAGAGGATTTTCTTTAAAATGTTCTTGTAGCATTTTCAGAAGTTGCTGAACATAAATACCAAGTTTGGTATCTATCCAATATTTCATGAAAAAGTTTTCCCAGACACACACACACAAGTTTTTCTAAATCAGGGAGCCTCAAACCATCTCTTTCCGGTGAAACATTAATATACAGTTTTTTGATGGAATACAGTGCCTTTTCTATCTCTGAGATAAGTGGTCAAGAAAGTAAAAATACCAGAGAATCCAAAACAATAGACCAAGTTCACAGAATGCAACAAATAACTGAAGAAAAGAAGAAAGCTTTCATGAAATTCAGGAGCACTAGAAAAAAGGACGTATATAAAAAATTCAAAACGAAATAAACATAACAATAAGGAAAATAAAAGAATCATACTCCAAAGTATTTACTAAAGGAATGGAAAAACATTCGCGTGGAGCAGAGATAAAAGCTTACGAAAGCAGAGGTAAGTAAAACAGTTAACACTAATATACTTAAAGAAGGAATTTGGAAACCATATATTACAAATTATATGAACCAGGGATGCTGATAGTGTGGAAGAAGCCATTTCAGAACCAGCAGAGGGGATATTTTGATAACAAAGGAAGAGGTGTAAGAAGTGTAAAATGATTTGAAGGAAGGAGAGCAACAGAAATTGATAAAATAAGCGGTACATTTTTAAAAGTTGCAGACAAATGAATAGTAGAGGAAATGTCTAAACTGTTAATAGGTCAGTTACAGAGGCACCAGTAATTTCTAGTGAATATAAAACCAGTATTATAATCCAGATTTTCTTAAAAGGAAATAAACAAGATCCAGAAAACCATAGAGGAGTTACTTTACTATTATCGATCACAGGTTTCTCAGCAAGATAATTTACCAAATGATACAATAATGCAATTTTTTATTCAGGGGTCTTGACACCTTTATTTCCGATGAAATCTTTTATCGAATTTTTGGGTGGAATGCTATACTCGTACAAGGCGTGTTTTTAAAGTACGTGCCGTTTTAATATTTTGCCGCTGCAGCCGCTATTTTGAGCATCATTCATAGGAAGCCAGACACAGCTATGACGATCGTCACTTTGTGTTTTCCTGTTTCGAAATGTTCAAAATAATCGTACGATCCGCCGACTGTGAAGTCACATCAGAGATTACTTTTTGAATGTGATAAATGTTCCGCCAACAAACATTCATAGCTAATTGTGTGAGGTTTATGGGGAAACAATAATGAGTGACAATGACCGGCCGCACATAGCAAAGAAACTTAGGATGTGCTCGCATAATTTGGTAGTGAACAAATCGACCACCCTCTCTACAGTCCTTTGGCACCAAATCGTTATTCACCTGAAGGAATTCCTTGGGATGAAAGCATTTCAATGACGATGACGTTGTGGAGACTTGGTTTTCATCACAGGGGGCGTCATTCTTTGGAGACGACATACAAAATCTGGTTTCCCGTTACGACAAGTGCCCAAAAATGGTGGTGACTATGTGGAGAAGTATTGTAAGGTGTGAGGAATGACAATGAAGTATTTGGAAAATAATGTTCCGTTATTCTTTTCGTAAAATACCGATACTTACTTTAAAAACTCGTGCTTGCGCATTGTCGCAGTAATCTGTTCGTGTTATCTTATTTGCTGAGCGCCTGTTATTGTTTTACTATTTTGAATTTTGGGTTCTTTTTCCTCCGGCTAGCTATTATTACTCAGTCGAGCAAATATCTCTAAGCAGGGCGTGTAAACGGAAAGGAGTTGTTACTAAAAGATAACACTGATAAAAGAATTTGTTTTTACACTTTATTGCTGTCACACTTAAATAATGGTTCACATCTGTAATCTTTATACACGCCTGACTGAAACTCTTATATTTCCGAATGTAATTACTGTCGTAATAGTTGTCGCGTACCTACTTCACATTTTGTAACTAACTTTACGACGCGAGAGATTCTGTAGAACTGCGTTAATGTGTACCTCGTGAATGATTCTGTAGAACTGCGTAATGTGTACCTCGCGAATGATTCTTTTGAGCTGCGTGATGTGTACCTTGTGAGAGATTGCTGAGAATTGCGTGATGTGTAACTCGCGAATGATTCTTTAGAACTGCCTGACGTGTACCTCGCGAGAGAGATTTCTTAGAACTGCGCAATACTTGCTTTTGGCTCAAGAATATATACTCCCTCTCCCCGATATGCCTAAACATTATAATAGAGCTGCTATCGGTTACTAAATCGCGCCAACATTAGCGTCTGTTTTGTCAGCCAATCATAATTACTAACACATATGCGCTAGGGAAGATATTCCCTCCATTTCTAAAGAAAGGCACGCTACCCTGACGTCATTTGTTTGTCTCTTCTAAGTGATAAACAACTCACCCCATCGCTTCATTGTTACCCACTCCTATTGTCAGTTTCATTGAGGCCGTGTAAACTTATTTCCTAACAATGCTTATAGCTAACAAACATCTAAAATCATTGTCATACAATAATGTCAATTTACACTACAATTACTCTGGCATTCACAGTGTTGTAATATAAAATACTGCCTCAACATCTATCAGTAACTAACTATAGAGCACGAGGACAGTTAAATGAATTATTACGTTCCCTTTCGTGGATACCGGATGTACCTGTAAATACATTAGAAAAGATGTATAACTCTATGATAAGGCCGATTTTGTTATACGGAAGTGAAATCTGGGAATGGGAAAGAACAGATCATGTAAATAAAACGCAGTTAGCATTTTGGAAAAAAGTTCTTGGAGTTTCACAAGGCACATCAAATTCGGGGGTATTGAGGGGGGTGGGATGTTGTGAAGACACAATACACTGCAAAGTAAGAGCAGTGAAGTACTGGCTGAGGTTGATGTAGGGGGATAACTCAACACTACGATCCAAATGTTATAAATAACAGCGAGAAAACCTGTCTCCTAAGTTTTGGGCAACTGATTTGGAAAGGGGCATGAGGAGAATAGGAATGGGGTCATTATGGCAAAGAGCTGAAACAAATGTACAAAAACATATGGAAAGGAGTCAAAAGAAGACTAAGAGACATCACCAACAGGAAATGGAATCAGATTGTAAAATTAAATTTTCTCTGAGTCTAGCAAATAAAATAAAATCGAACTCGGGTAAAGAGGAATATATACTTAATTTAGGAAGAAAGGAAAGATCAGGAATGGCGTGGTTTAGACTGGGGGCTGCAGGGCACAGAAAATGACTGACGGTTCTGGCAGAAGAATCTGTCCATTCTGTGATTTGGATAAGGACTGGGTACATATGTTGGCGAAATGTACTCAGTGGGAGAACCAGCGAACAATTAAACTCAAACAAAAATTCTTAAGTCCGTCAAGAAAGGGATTGGCATGTTGGGATCTACTAGCTGACCAGAGGAACTGGCAAAACATGGGCAATTTTTGGGCTAAACTGCGCGAAGCTAGGTCAAATTGTTTTCAGTTAGACAAAGGTAATTAATCTCTATTTTCCTTTGTCTTGTTCCTTTTTGTTTTGTTTTTCTGTTGCTTGATTTGTCACCCTATTGTATCTTAAATATACATGTACGGTCAATGATCCATCCACTAAATACTAGGATAATAACTTCAATATTTTGAAACCAATAAATATACCTCTATCTATCTATCTCTATCTCTCTATCTGTCTCTATCTATCTCTATCTGTCTCTATCTATCTATCTATCTATCTATCTATCTATCTATCTATCTATCTATCTATCTATCTATCTATCTATCTATCTATCTATCTGCACAGTAGGCTTATGGCTGTATGCTTCAGGTGTTAAAGTATTTAAGCAAATCATATGCCATATAAAACATTAGATATGTTTACAAAGAATATTTAAATACAATTTAATGACGGCTACATTAGCAGGTGAAGAAGCTATGTCAGCCAACTGAAGAAAACTTAAAAAGGCAGTGTGTATATTCAGTGGATAAAACAAAATATAAGCATCATCATATAAACATGTGACATAAATAAAGTTTGTTTATAGGGGGTACAACATATACTGGCTAAACTAATTATAGTAAATACATAAGTTATTAATTTTACATTCATTAAGTTACACAAGTAATCACGATCTATACAAACAACCATCAGTATGAGATTATATGCTTCATACTTGAGTATCTATTCTGCATTTTGATTACAAATCTCATTAAATCACATTGTAAGCATGTATAAACAACAAAGGACATCTTGTGTATCTGCCTTTGAGTGTGACCATGCGCAAAAATGTAATTTTGGGATGCTAATTTATCTGTCACTTTCATCTCGTGGCAGATGGACCACGGGTGTTTAAACAGTTGACGCTTGTCTGCAGCCAGAGAGCGAGTCTTAGAGCAACGTGCAAATGTATAATTTATTTTACCAGGGATGTGTATGAAATCCCGCTTAGAATTATTATGAAAGTTGAACGAATAAAACAGGGGGAGGAATGCCACGACTGAAAATTGTGGGATTTTACAACCTATCGTTATGTATGAAAATATTCGCTATTGTTCGTGGATTGTTCTATGTTTTTCAAAACAAAACAATCAAATATTTTATTCTCCATAGCACACAAAAGCGAATAGGGTGAAATCAGTGGTGCAGTGATAAAACTCTAAAACTCCTGATTAATTTGTGATTTTTCACAAACAAAGGAAGTTTTGAATAGCATATGTACTTTAGGGCGTTGTTGGCTATGAGCGCATGCATCACCTCTCTTTGATATTCCCGGCGCCTCGTGTCTGTAGCACCTCTTTAAATGCGAAGCGTTTAAGGAATGTAATTTGTCGGTATTTATGTTGAGCCGTTTGCAAACAACATGCCAGCTCATAAAGGGATATCTACTGTAAGTATATTAGTTTAAATTCAAGGATGCAAATTTACTGAAGATTGACACAACAAGAAACCAAACTTAGAGTAGAATATAAGTTCATTAAAATATTACTATACGATACACCTCGATAATGAAAGTTTGGAAAAATCCACAGTATGAAGATATATTGCTAAAGTGTATAGTAGTTATTATGCCCACTAACCGTAGTGGTTTTACCATGTTTCAAAATTCTAGCTTGTATAGCTATTTAGATATTAATGTTTTATTGTATGATTGCATTGTTCTAATAAAAATCCTCTACATGACATGATGCAGTTTTAAAAATATTTACATAAAAAGTTCAGATTTTACAGTGAATGATTTAACAAGGATGTACATTATATTATATATTTTTATATTGTGTATATATTTTACTTTCTCTACTACGTATAGTAAGAAGGGGAAGCATTGTATTTTACCCAAAAATTCGATACCGAGATTTCACCGGAAATACATGTTTTGAGACTACCTGAATCCAAAAAAATCATTTTTGGAAACATGTCCGTGTGTGTGTCTGTGTGTCTGTGAACAGCATAACTCAGAAACGAACAGTCGGATAAACACCAAGCTTGGTGTTTAGGTTCAGGATCTTCCAGAGATGCGACACGAAGGTTTTCAAGAAAATCCCCCCACCCCAGATTACACTTTACATGGAACATTTTTCGAAAAATTTAATTTTTTCAAAAATGGCTCTAACGATTTCAATTAAAACATCATATGTTTAAGATATTTTCATGACAAACGAAATGTATATCAGGAATTTTCTGGGAAAGCCCCCAAAAGTATTCATTGTGAGCGACTTTTGCATAACTGGTAACCCATAAGAGATAGACAACATTTTACTATATAAAAATGTCCTGGTAATGCAAAGAGAATGGAATATTGCACATAGCAACCAGCTGTAAAAATATTTGACTATCGCTTAAAGCCTACCAATTCCCCTTGCATCTACAAGAAAATTAGCAATAAGATTAATATCTCGATATCTCCATTAACATGAACATACGAAAAATAAGCGTTTGTGAAAATAGTTTGTACAAGAGTAGAGAAAGTCGTGTGAGTGTAACACATCAGATTTCTTTATATTGTGATTTAACTGTCAGTTCTCAAACCCTCAATGTTGCCATTTAGTTGTTTTATCAGTTCAAATTTCACTGAAACTTCAGTATGTTTTCAGCATTACTTCACTAGTGTGAACTAGTTCAACTTTCCCGTCACTTCACTGCTTCGTGACGTAGTCTATTCTTCCGGACTGTTCACCCGCTGAAGAGTCGAAAACAAGACTTCTTTAATCACTTCTGCAGAAAATTTCACTGCACGTTACAGCAGTGGTCACAAACTGGCTCGTAGAATCGCACTTGATGTCGCACCCGAAGCGCACTCGCTATCTCATTGATGGACTCAACTCAACTCCGACTGCTTAAGCGAGAACGCTCGCTTGTATAGGCAACGGAAATTTGCATAGGATTCTCAAACGTTTGAGAAGAAAAAACATCCAGAACATTCGGGTTATCTAGCGATAAAGCTTTTAGTGATTACGCTGGCGAGCGCTATTTATCATTTATCTCTGACTGCCTATGTCGACCTCCAGATAACCTTAGGTCATAGCCGCTGCTTCACAATATTAACCCATTTATTGTCGTTACTTTTTTGTACTCTCCAAAGGTCCTGACAACTGAGGATTCTCTTTAAAAGCTTAGATCTAAATTTTGACTCATTTCTTCAGAGAAAAAAAATGTACAACCAGAAATACTATTTACAGTTTAATTTCCTTAGTTCAGTGGTATAGGATGGAATATCTTCATACTCGTATGTTGTAAAAATCCCATTTGTGTCTATCAAAAACACATAAATGCATTCCACGGGAGTAATCATTATTAGCTGCATCCTGTGTTGCCTCCTGATTTACAGAACAAGATAGCCCCACGGTAACATGCAGGTTCGCATTCGGAAGGTCCCGAGTTTGTTTCCCGGTGGGTGCCTGCTCTGATCATGGATTTTTCGTGGTTTTACCTTGTTGGCGTGGTGTATTCTACCATGGATTTCCTCTCTCCCTCATTTCCTCTTATTTCAATTCCCTTTCATGTTTTAGGTTGAATCTGGGCTGTGGTTTGGTCGGTGTTGGGAAGATGACGCAGAGGCTTGCAATTCGGAACTCCTCCTCGGCCCTACTAGAAGGAAGCCTGTGGAGCCTCCACTGCTGGGTCGTGGTTACCTTATTCATTAGAGGAGCGCCTCTGAACGACCCTCCTCTGGCCATGGTCAAGCTTGTAACAGTTAGGGAACTCTGTGCGTCTCTATCGACTTGCGCCGGCCTCACTCTGCAACCCATACAGTCCTGTGGTTCTCTCACCTCATTCGTTCTTCCCGGAGTGAGCACAAAAATTCCATTGGGGATCTAGGTCTATGTTCCCTCCGTTAACTAATCCTATCATTTCCTATCCTATACAATTTCCTGATTTGCAATTATACTGACAAAGCTACAACTGCACCATTCAATGAAGACCCACATAAACACAGTAGGGAGACAAGCTTTATCAAATCATCTTCCGCTCACTTTAAGATCACGTTTGCAATTTAATTGTATAAAATAATGTAAATATCCTATGATATGCCATTGGCAAAATACACGTTGTATGCTCTAAGTAAAATAAAAAATATGCCCTTTGACCTGGGACTTGATGCAGAAATCAGTAAAGCTGTTTTAGTAGATAACATACGTTAAGATATTAAAAGTTTTATCAAAAGGGGCGCGGAACTCCAAAGTTTAAGCAAACGTTCAGTCCATATTTTAGTACAAGGTTAAGAGTCCTAAATGTCCAAAAAAATCATATATCAGGTGGCCCACACAAACCGTCCTTAGTTGAAGTTAGTTTATACCGGATAGTGCGGATGCCAAAAGGTTTGCCTAAGCAGAACTTCACAGGGGACTCTGTAACAGAGAGGAGACCGCTAAATGAAAGACTAAAGCTTGAAAACGAACACTTTAACTACTATTACTGGTGTCAGAACTCATTTGGTAGAGAAACTGCCTGCTACATAAGGTGTTTCAGGTTTGATTCTCAGCAGGGGTCCAGAAAGTAGCCTTTAAACTAAACCCAGGTTTTTTTCATGATATGCCCAGAGCCTGGTGTTTGAATATGAGAGTACCTATGTGTGTGTATGTATGTGTATGTGTGTATGTTATCGGTTATTTAATACAGCAATCGCTCATTAACAAGAATTCAGGATTGCCGCTTGACGCACACCTGAGCAGTGTGTTAAGTATCTAGTTCCATTACAGTTAATCTGCAATCAGTAAAACTATATGGCAACAATTGGTGCCGATAGGTTAACAAGGTGAAACAAACTTATATTTTATTACATTTATTGTATCGTTAAAGTTGTCTTAGAATTAAATTATATTCCATGTGCATTATTCATAATAATCATGTGCAGAAACATGTTTATCTTGGTGGACGAATTGATGTAAGGGCCTCTCAGGCACACGTTCCAAATAAAAAAAGCCATAATTTCTTAATATTATTTCTGTACGTAAAAACACTGTGCGCAGAAGACAGAAGCCGCGTCTGAAAATGTTCAGAACACAACCTTCGAGCATCAGCTCTATTTTCGTGCGTCTTCACACAGATCGTATCGTACCCGTATGTTCACTATTGGTGAACGTTAGCTTTTTGTCCGAATGACCTGGCTCGAACTGCATTCAGGCGGCCGTGCGACACTTATCAGTATACGAAACTATCACTTAAACACCTACCTCAGTGACCTTTCGCTTTGTACCTGCACTGACCCTTTGAACAGCAGTGATGCGACAACTCCTTTTGCACCTTTGTATGCGGGAATCGTAAAATTGCAAAGGTCGGCTTGTTTGGTCCACCTGGTATATTTTGAATCGGAAAGAATAACAAAATGGTTTATATTAAAATAGCAAATGCCAAATTTTGTCATTTTACATTTCCTGTTGCTCTTAATATCCTCTCTCCTATCTCTCATCTCTTACGTTTCATTTTGCTTCTCCTTCCCTCCACCTTTTCTTAGTCCACTTTGCTCTTTCTCTTTTTCATCACTTCATAATTCTTTATTTTAATCAAAGATAGAGGAGGACACCATGTATGTGGAAAATTACAATAACAAGAACAGACAAGGTCCTGTTAACGATAGAAATGAGATAAATATAACTCATAATTACATAACACGGATACCATCTGTGAAATTTCGCTGCTATGTTGTTTTTGCTTAGTGAAAGTCGCAACTCAAACATTATAAACGAACGCCTTTTTTTCACAAAGAAAGAAAATACCCGTATATTACAGAAAAGCTATTCCGTTAGGCAGAAGTGAATGGCCCAGGAAGTTGTCTTAGGAAATGCAAAGGCAAGAAAACTAATATTAACGCGTGTTTGTGTGTACCGCGCAGGCTGCCAGTCGTATTGGCATTGGAATTTATTTCTGGTTCTATGGAGAAAAGAATTGTTATTGAAGGTTGATTCAGGAGCCGGGCGGAATGATTCAATGGTTTCCATTCCGAGCCTCCTAAACTGCCTAATATTTACAGCGAGTGTGTGTGAATGAAAAGGCGTTTTCTCTTCTCTTCTCTTCTCCTCAACAATTTTTGGTTTAAGAGGATTGAATTTCCGTACAGAAGGCAAACTATTTTCTTGTAGCCTTATTAATTACTAAATTTTTATGTTCTAACTAGCAGATTTACTTTACGGTCTAATGGTGCTTGTACATTTTAATATGCTTTAGAATATCAACGAATTCTCAAGTGTACCTACGCCCAACAAGGGAGCGTCCCCGGGAGAAAGGATGAGGTGAATGGAGACACCGAGCGGCCGGAACCAGGAGTGACGGCACAGGAATGGCAGAGTCCGTAAGCTTCCAAATGGACTCCCCAACAGACGGACAGGCAGACCAGGGACCACACCACAAACAGACGAGGTCCAACGCCCCTCAAGGGGATTCCGTTGCCCCGGGCAGCCAGCCGAAAGGAGGGACGGAGAGAGTAACGCTCCACCAAAGCACTTCCAGCCCTGAAAGAGAACGACGGATGATTGATGAAGTGAAATGAGAATGGAAATGAAATTGAGGGATAAGAAATTCGGAGTATGTGAGAATCGTTCCCAACATTCGCCTGGTCGACCGTGGGAATCAAACCCACACCTCTCGATTGCGGGCCACAGAAGAAACCGACTGAGCCATCCCGCTCTGTAATTGCTGCTTAGAATACAGGTGTGGGAGCAAATGCTATCGATCATATAGGAAGAAAGCGAATTAATGTATTGATTCTAAGATATAATGGCGCGGATAATAAACGTTTCAATGCATTTCTTCCACCCAGTACAAGTTTTAGACCCATTTTTGACAAGTATTAATGAAAATGTACTTACAGCTTTTTTATAAATGTTAATATGAGATTGTTGTACTAATTTAGTATTATGTTTAATATTCTGTTGAGGATTGAAACTACTTTAACACTTGATCACGCTTGGGATTTGAAACGGCAACTCTAGGCCGGGCCCGAGAACTGTAATTATAGATAATTTATTAATTAATTTTTATTGATGTTAAATCGTACTATGTAAATATCTTTTTCTCATACTGCTTGTATATTTTAAGAAGGGTGATTTAACGTTATGTATCTATCTAGGTTACTAATATTAGTAGAGTTATAAATGATTTAATGTAAATAATTTAAGCGCTATGTTAAAATACTGTCCACGACGAAATGTTTTAGCTACAGGAATAGTGCTTTCGAAGGCAGAAAACCTAGGTTTATGACATCTCTTCGGTCGCAGTGCCATTATTCCTACAGCGAGGGTGTAACGCCTTTGTCCCTTTATTTGATAATTCGCCGTGACCAAGTGAGCGAGACAGATAGCCTAACGGTAAATGTAGGAAAAGCCGCGATTTATATTAAAATTGGACCAATGAGATCCCTGGAAGTTTATTCAAAATGGTTAGACGCGTCGAGTGGCGCTAAAAATGGACCAATAGGAAAGGAAGCAGCCTCAGTAGCCTGAGACTATAAATGGATCTGTTTGGAGCAAATTCGGGGCAGTTTTGTCAAGGCAGTTTGTCATGGAATTTTAGCATTGCAGTGAGGCAGTTTTAGCAAGGCAGTTTGTCATGGAATTTTAGCATTGCAGTTTGTTTGACAGTTTTTGTCATGTGTGATCAGGGCGAGATGCTGCAGGATGTGTGAGACATCGCGCCAAAAAAGGAATCAAGACAGTGTTAGAAACACACCTAAGATCCGCTACTCGTAAAGAGATAATAAGCATATTTAAACTTCGTGTCATATCCGCGCCGTAGTTTAACAGCGGTGGACAGTATTTTACGGCGACAATACCAGTGTTGTATACTACGAGTGCTAATTAAATAAAAAAGAAACGGCAGTGTCATCTTTTCATAAACAAAGCACGTCTATGTCTTCCTATATCACCACTCGAGATCTACGCTTCCTTTACCGAGGATAAGTCCATGCTCCTATGTAGGTTAAAGAAAACTACTGCAGCTAGCCGAGGATAAAATTGAAGAGAACCAACACACGGCGAACTTCTGCAATCAACGGGAGAAGCATCGAGGTAAGCCTAACAGCAACGGACGAAGGAGGTGACGGCCGCAGATTCAAAATCAAGCATACGTTTGTTTATTACAAAATTTTAATAGTAAAAGACATATTTGCCATTCTTCCTTCACATTAACATTTAGGAAGTAAATGAAATAACAAGTTTCAGCGTATTAATGCTTACACAGTGCGCAGATAAGCTGCCTGACTAAAGTAGTAAAGGCAGTGAGAATGCTAAATTTCAGTTTCATCTCTCTATGACCTTTGCCGCTTTGGCTATACAGCTGGCGATCTCCGATAAAACAGAAAGCTTACTGTCTGTCAATGCGTTTTATCTAGTAGGGTAGTTATCTCTCAGGTAAAGCTTTAGCCAGTGGGAAGGTACACAGTATGCTGAACTCCTGCCGCGCATACGCGTACACTAGAAAACAGCCAATATCTTTCACTATCGCGTTTCTTTACCATCCTACTTGCATCATACCAAGTAAACAATACCTCCTCCCTATATCTAAACCCCTACCTGCTTGGAAGGGCTCTCCTAACCATTGGCTAAAAGGTCGCTGAACAGATAGTGGATAAAAATTGAATTGCTACTCGTGTACGAGTTTGCTGATCGACGCGCGACAAGAAATTTGCGACGCATGATGCGACCTTGGCTTAAGTTTGTTGGTTCCTCAGCCTCATCGAAGCTTTATAGGAAGTGATTACAAATGATTTTTTATTTTCTTGTGTACTAATCCCACATTATAGCATATTGTGTGCAGCAAATTATTTTTATATGCAATTCTTCCATGGTTACGTTAATTTGCAGCGAAGCTAGAAGGCAGTGAATTTACATATGTACGTCTTTCAAGTAGAAAGTTGTGCTAAAATTTGTAAATATATTTTTGGTCAACCACACTATAATATGCTGATTGCATGTGACGTAACTGAACCGTAATGGCGTCCATAATACTTCAGCGACTCATTGTGATCCTATTCGGTGGCGCGCGGTTTGCCCATACCTTTTAACACCTTCAAAACAGCACTGCACTGGGTACTATTCCCCAGATAAACAATGAAATATGTGTATTTAAAATAAAATAAATATTCTAATAAACTGAGTTTACTTCAATTTGCTTCAATATGTACTGTTATCACGTTACCTGCAAGAAATCAATAAATATGGTGGACTCAACAGTGCTCGCAAACACCGTCAAGGCACTTCCATCCGATCAGCATTTGATTACACACAATTAACAACTCAAAGTTTTGAACAACAGAATTCAAAGTTTTGAAATTATAGTGTGGTCGACCAAAAGCAGTCTATGCAACTTGACTATAATGCTAATTAAGATGCTCGTATGAAAATTATGAAACGCGCTACCGCTCGTTTCACAAACATACTCGCGCCTTAATTACTACCATACCATGGATTCACAACTGGAAGATTTCTTTGAACCGCAAGAAATGTGAAACCATGATTTTAACACTGCGTCGTCCCATTGTTCCCGCTCCTATTACTTTACAAATTATCCTCATACCTGGAAAGTGCTGATGACACCGTTAAATATCTTGGCCTACATTTTGATTATCGACTGACCTGGAACACTCATTAACTTAAAATTGAATCTCGCTTACTCCAGGCTATGCAAAACTATACTACTCTCAACTGCAAGTCTTCATTGAAAATACCATGAGGGTCCCTTTTTTACAAGTCCTTACTTCGTACGTGTTGTCCAATTTGGGGAGTGCAGCTTAACCAAAATTATTGGCTGCAGGTCTTTCAAAATAAAGTTTTAAGGCTCATACTGAATGCACGTTGGTACGTCAGAAACACCCAGATACATCATGAACTTGACCTCAGTAACACCTCTGCACACATTGTCTCTCAGACTGTCAAATTTTGTTTCAGCTTCTTCGCTGAGTACCTGGCAGCATATTTCTCCATGGGATGAAGATCTGATGTGGTTCCCCGAATCAAAAATCTGCATTGCTGCTTTCTTCCAGAAGTGACTGAATTATAAGACTGTCAGTGAACTATACGTACAATATTATTATCTGTAGCTTTGGTGACAGAGGGGCCTCATGTCACTGAGCTCAGATGAATTTATATTGCTTTTATGTATTTTATCGAGTTTCTGAATAGAACTTCTAATGCTGGGCAAATCTATCCAATAAACAAAACAGAAAGGTTTTGTTGTATAATATAGTATTACGAGGGGCACTATTTATATTTTGAGCCTTGGAAATCCTGAATGTTGTGGATGCCATCTGACGTTTCCAATGGAAAGTTTGACATTTTTCACCATAATCTACTTCAAATATTTTGTCAATAAAGCGTCATTTGTTTTGTTTACACTAACTTGAAAATTTTGTGTGAACAAAAACATGGAATTAACTCGTGAAAATGTTCGTGCAATGATTTATTACGACTTCCACGTGTATTATCAAGACAAGAGTGCATTGATCAAATAACTTCCACATTTGGTGACGAAGCTCCATCCTTTGCCACTGAGAAACGCTGGTATAACGAATTTAATCGTGGCCGCCGTTCGCTCAATGATGAAGTTTGTGAAGGTCGTCCAAAATCAGGTGTGTCAGAAAACATTGATGCTGTGCAAAAACTAATAACGAAAGTTCGTCATGCGACATATTGTGAGATTGAGACAACCCTAGGCATTAGTTCTACTAGCACATATAAAATATTGCATGCTTATTTAGCCGTGAAAAAGTTTGCTCTCGTTGGATCCCACATAATTTGACGCAATCTCAAAAAGATGCTCGTATCGAATGGTGTACAAAAATGCTCAAGAAATACAATGGCGCTGCCTCAAAAGACGTATATAAGATTGTAACACGTGACAAATCATGGATCTATGCGTATGAGCCGGAACGTAAACAGCAGTCGACTGTATGGGTGTTTCAAGATGAAGCAAATCCAACAAAAGTTGTTCACACTCGAAGCACTTCGAAGCAAATGGTCGCCTGCTTTTTCAGCAAAACTGGCCATGTGGCAACAGTGCTTTTAGAGGAACGTAAAACGATTCATTCCCAATGGTATACAGCCATTTGTTTGCCGGAAGTCTTTGGTGAAGTAAGGAAAACCAACTAGAACCGTAGGATCGTTGTTCATCAAGACAATGCGAGCGCACACACATCTCGTCTCATAACAGTATTTAAAGGTTCAAAAATCGAATTGATGGGTCATCCGCCATACAGTCCTGATTTTTCACCCAATGACTTCATTTTGTTCCCGAACATCAAGAATAAATTGCGTGGACAACGAATTGATGCCTTCAAAAACCATGTTTTGGAGGTGTCTCAAGAAAACTGCAATAAATGCTTTGACAAACGGTTCAAACGGATGCAAAAGTGTATTGATCATAAAGGAGAATATGTTGAAAAACAAAAATGCAGCTTTCAATCAGAAATTACTTTGTTTTAATTATTAGGCTCAAAATATACATAGTGCCCCTCGTACAGTAACGGTTCCATTCTATAAAGAAGCAAAGGATAAAGCGGCGATTGCTTACTGAAGTGAAATTAGCCGAAGTTTGATAACAGTTAGAACATTGTGCTTAATAATCTATTTATCTTTTATACAGGAAAGCCCAATTTCAATTACCTTAGTGTGGTGATTTACCGTTGTCTTAAATTTAAAGACTTAAAGGATTCCCTTGTTCAAAACTGTTATATTACTGCGTAATAACGAGAATTAGAATAATTTCTGTAACTGGCCTGTTACTGTTCTTTGACTCAGCGCTGTTAATGTGTGTTTATTAATCTAAATTTAGTAATATTCTGCATTGAAATATGGCTCCATTTACACAGTGAATAACCGGTATTCTAGCGCAAGAAAAAACGTTGCATGATTGAAAGAATAATTACAAATGTAGTCGGGATATGGGTTGCGGCTATTGCTGAAAGAGTGATACATAATACTAATTTTTTGCAGACCACATAAATATAAAATGTTACAGGAATGACATACAACATTCTTTGAACTACTAACCTCTATTACGCATTTTATCCCGTATTTATTAGTACTTTCTATGTTTAAAAATGTGAGGCTTTAATACTTTGCTATCTTCATTCTAAAATAATTCGAACATTGTTGGGTATAACAGAACAAAACTTACAGGTCCTAAACTGTGCGGTCGTAGCAGTCACCTCAGTATGCATGACGAGTTCAAGGTTATCTTTAAAAGATTTGCTTTATTCGCTGCTTTGCCTTCTGCTGTAAAGGGAGTTGTGCGTTGCAATTCTCAAAGGTGGAAGATTTTCAAGGCATCTTTGCTGCGTGTTATTTGCTTAAGAGTGTTAATATCTTGTTATTGGTCTACTGCTATGCCTACCTACAAATTCACGCTTTAACAAAGAGTTTTTATGTACGATACATACGTAAAGACTGAATCGTGTAGACAGGTGTATAGAAAATTTTAGGAGAAATTTATTGATGTTCGAGTTACAGGAAGAGAAACTTTTAGATGTGTGATTAATACGTTAGGACAACAGGATTGTTAAATGCTAAACCTAAGAAGCGAAAATGCGATGTTCTAACGTAGGAAAAAGTTGACGACATTGATGCATCTATTTTTGGGAATCCCTATTGACCCTAAAATGACCATCGCAACGTCCTCCAAACAAAACACGAGTAATGGCATTTACTTTCCCCCATAATATCAAGCCATTTTTATTCAAGGCATTTCTTTCTAAACGTTTAGTTTTGGGGATCATGTACGATCTCACTTAAATGTTCCATTCTGTATATGGACGCAGTAATATTAGAATGGTAAGCTAAGATAAAGGGTACTTTTAAAATAAATCAATTCATATTAAACACAATATTATGTGCAGACAACAAAGTTGTCTTCGCTGAGAAGGAAAACCTTTTATAGATAGCCGCTTAGTTCTAGATAAATTAATGACGACTTACAATCTAGGCATTCAGCTGCAAAAACAAAGACTATGCCTTCTTAGAGGAAAACCAAAATAAGAGTAAACTTTGTTGAAAGATAAAATAATTGAACAAGTACAAATAAAGACAGGAAATGAAAATTTCAAAGTATATGTGGAAAATAAAACAAAATTTAGGAATGATAGTCAGGTGAAATGGATTTTTTGAGATCTGTGGCTAGATATATCCTTAACGATTACGTAACATATGCTAGAGCAGCTGGATATTTATAATTTAAATAATAAAATATCAGAAATTAGAAATAACTGGATAGCCCACCGATTGAAATAATGCCTTCTACAGGATTTACACAAGTAATACACATATACTACAAACAAGACGTTTTCTGAGTCAGAACAGGCACAGGACCTACTTTGAGGTAGATGATGATGATGATGATGATGATGATATAAGCAAAACTCCCTGCTTATTTTAACGTCATCAGAAGTAGTGATTAGACATCATTGTGATGCGCTTCCTTGTGTTGCGTATCCAAGGCACAATGACTTAGCGTGTGTTTTCTTTCTGATAACGACGTTCGATCAACACACACGTCTTATAGACAATTCCATTTGAATTTCCGTTCCCGGTTTTTCGGTTGCTTTCCCCAAAATGTGTATTAGAACTTACTGCTGTGGGGTTGGCCGTGCTGAGAAAAACAATCTCACAGTCCTGAAGTGTGTACGCGCGGTGTCAGGATATCTTATTTTTCTGCCGATATTGTTTCCACAGTATGCGTCGCCAGTTAAATAGAATTACGAGGCAATTTTTTGCGTGCGAGATTTTTATGTGGAACATTTGTTTCCCTAGCACCATCCGTTATGCAGCTTTCTCGGATGCCTTTGGAGGCGTTAAATGTAACCATGAACAACGGTGATGTGTATATATTCATCATGGATAGAACACAGTTCCATGATCTTAGCCTGAGGCCATTCTCCACGAGTGTGTGAATACGCTCCGCAGAGTTCTCTTGTGCAAATATAAGCACAAGCTTATATCAGTTAGGAGTAGATACAGGTAAAGTATGTTGAAGTATTTGCCAAAATATAAACATATGAAAAAGGTAAAAGTACGACAAAGAGAGGCCCGAAATTGGGGTAGAGCACCGCAAGTAAGCCACAACGGCCCTTTGTGCAAGTATGACGCAACTGCCCACAGTAATCCGGGGAAGGAATTTCGGGACGAGAGATCCGAAGGGCGATCAGAACCCGGATAACGACGAGAGCAAGCATGCACGGGGTCCCTAACGTTTCCGGATATAACGCAACCGATGCCACTTGGGCCCACTTACAACTCCCTAATCTCCGGGTTCCCTCGAAGGGAACGAGAGTACCCGGAGGCAGGCCCCAACTGAGCGTTCCGCAACGACGCCAGGGCAGAGAGCGGTCAACTACCGCCCATCTGCAACCCACCAAACAACGTCGCTTGGTCCTACAGCCATGAAACGGATAACAAAGAAATGTGGGTACAGGGAATGAGAGGCAGGAAAGTCATGATAGGAACCACCCCTGCATTATCCTGACGACCCGGGGAAACCATGAAAAACCATGGGTCAGAGTGGGCGGTCACCGGGGTTCGGACCCGGGGCCTCCTGAATGCAAGTCGCACACGTTACTTAGCGCCACCGCATTCGGTAACATATGAAGAAGTAAAGTTCCAGAATATTATGAAAAATATATTTCAAAGCCAAAAGAAGCACTTTAAGGGTTTTGAAGCAGCTTTCCCTCATTAGTTAAAATAAAAAAAATGTGATGTGACATATTCACATGACTTTCTTACCCTTTGTCGTTTATTAGTGAGTATACATATTATACTTACACAAGCTTATTTTTCTATCCACAACAATTTAATCCAAATAAACCTTTGCAGAAATAACTACATTACACATTTCTTTATAGAGGCAAAGATAACAGCGATAGTCATATGTTTAAGATCTGCACGCATACTGTTTCCATTCAACGGCGAGAAACAACCGAATGTTGAAAGGAATTTTAATAGATGATCAAGAAATGAGCAATTAGGCCCTTTAATAAGGATACCTTAGAAATAGCTTATACCACAAAAAAGTTACCTAAAATAAATTGTGTGCTAATACGCCTTCAACTGTCGCTTAACGTTTAGGAGCTGTACAAGACTATACAAAATGTCCTTCAAATGAAGCGAAATTTCACAGGCTTTTCCCTGAAAATTCAATACATTTTAATCAAAATCGTTAGAGCTATTTTTTTAGAAAATCAAACTTTCAAAACATTTTCCATGTAAAGAGTTGTCTGGGATCGGAGGATTTTCTTGAAAACATTCGTCTCCAATCTCTTAAAGGTGCTGAAATTAAATACCAAGTTAGGTGTTCATCCGACTTTTCGTTTTTGATTCATATGTTCACAGACACACAAACACACATACGGACCTTTTTCTAAAAATGCTGTTTCTGGATACGGGAGTCTCAAAACATTCATTTAGGGTGAAATCTCTGTCGGTTTTTTTTTGGGTGGAATACGTAGTAGAGAAAGTAAAAATTATGTTTGGCATCCAAAAGACGGAGGACAGCCTGCTGGAATTTGATTCTAAACAGCTAATTTTGTTTAAACGTATGTGGAACTTGAGAATTTGTGTGTGTGTGTGTGCGCGCGTGTGCGTGTGCGTGTGCGTGTGCGCGTGCGCGTGCGCGTGTGCGTGTGCGTGCGTGCGATTCAGAATATTTTTTCGTTTTAGATGTATGTTATAGCGTTGTGATTATAAAATATTTTCTGTTCGATTCTGTAAGTCAAGTTTATAGACCGGGTAGTGTTCTAAAGAGCAGGGTACGGCCTTATGACCCATTCGACCGTGCTATGGAATTAATTTAATGCTAAGTATTTAATAAATACTACTACTACCACGACCTGACCACGACCACTACTAATTTGCTTTAAACACTTTGGTACACAATGTGAGTAACTTTGAAAGTATTCAGTAAGTTGGGTTGCCTAACGTGTAGGCTGTTAGCAGCTTAAATTCAACATGGAAATTTTTGTGGTGGGATTAGCTATGTACATATTTAAAGTAATTTTCATTACGCTAGGATACTGTTGGTTTCATTGGTTTTAATCCATAAAAATGAAAAATAATATTAGCTTCAGTCAGCAACATAGTGTATTGGGAACTAAGCTGTGCTAAGCTTATGACGTATATAACCATTGTTACCATTGCTTTACGTCTTTAGGAAGAAATCTTCCTAGTGATACAGCATCCACATAACAGTTCCTTACTGTCTTCTCTCTTTAAATGGTAAAAGGGTGAATACACTACAAGCTTGAAGGTTTAGAGCATATGAAATAAATGTAGCAGGGAGGATTTAGACTTTTGTGAAAATATCGCTACTCAGCCAAAATAGAAAATGTTATTCTATTTAAATTGATTTTTTTTTCATCCGCAGAAAGGTGTAGGCCCTTAAACCTATTTCAAGCCTAAATGTCCCTTCCATTCAATTCTTTCAGTTGCGGTCCACATTTAGTATAAAAATTTAAACTGCAAAAATTTTATAAAAAAAAATCATCCATAACAAGGTTAAGGCCCTTAAACCTCTTCCAAGGCTAATTGGACGACTAATTGAACACCGTTGCTATCCAGTTCTTTTATAAAAAGAGGCTTGTCGTGGATACCTCGAAGGGGACATTTTTAAAATATGATCTTTCCTCTCTTTCTAAAATCTTTGAATCTCGTCACTTATATTGTACTCCATCAACTGTGTTTTTACATCTGTGTTTCTCATTCGTTGTAATCTTATTACTCCCAACAGTGACCGTAGAAATCTCATTGGAGCTGCTTGCAATCTTAATTTCCTTCTAGATGCTGGAATCCAAGTCTCGCAAGAGTGCTTTAACGCTGGTTTTGACATAATGTTGTGCAATCCCTGCTTCGCTTCTTCTTTTCTCATACTTTTGCAGAAGTGTCTCTTTATACATCCATTTAATTTATTATACAGGGTGGACCATTAAGTTGAAGCTGTACAATATCTTGTAGGAAGATATTGTGTTGTAGAGAGAAATGTCTTTATTAAAAGTTTCTGTATATTATGGGCAAAAGTAAATGGCATTAGTCCTGTTTTGTTTAGCAACAGCTAAAATTACCATCACATTGTCCTCCAAATAAAACCTGAGTAATTTACTTTCTCTTACAATACCAAACAGGTTTTATTCAAGACATTTCTTTCTAAAACGCTTAGTTTTGCGGATATTCTACAGTCTCAACTTACATAGTCCACTCTGTATGTCTCTATATATGTTGGAAACTGGTATTTTAGACCCTGTGTTATTAAATGTGTTTTAAACTATTTATTTAATAACTATTTCTATTCTTAGTCGTTCTCTTCCTATCAATTCTATAATTTTCGTTTTATTTTTACATGAATTTCCATATTATACTTTGTACCTATTCAATTTAAATTCATGACCGCGTTTTATAGTTTCGTTTCTTTCTACGATTAGTAGTTCGTCATGTGTAAATATTATAGTATCTATATTAATGTGTTTAATATAGATACCTTGAGATATTCCTTTGGGTTTATAATCTTCATGCAATTCTCAATTATTTTTCAAATACAAATAAAACAATATTGGTGACAGCCCGAAAGTCTGTCGCAGTTCTTTATTGACTACCCTTAATTATAATTACTTAGGTTTTACTATATATTGATTTAATGACATTAATAAAATTCGATGGTGGTTTATAATCTTCCGTTATTTTCTGTAATTGATTTTGATGTACTTTAAGCATATTTTTATAACGAAATTATTCAATAAATGCAATTATAACAGCAGATGTATAGTAAAAGTTGATTTTATATATTAAATAATAATAATAATAATAATCCTGGACATCTCCGTTGTTATTTTACTGTATTGCTTGCATATAGATCCTTCTCGTCTTTTCCTTGGATGACTTATTCTTGGTGTGTTCTGTAACGTATCTCTTGCTTGTTTTATCAGTTTTCTGTTATCCACTTAGTTTTTAATATTTCCATAATCTTTACTTGGGAACAGAACTCACTCGACTAGGTATAAAGCAATTAATTTTATTTTTAAAAAACAAGAGGTTTGCTGGTAAGAAATGTAGAAATTGGCTTTACCACAATATATTAGACAAAATTATGAAAGTGTGCATTGAATGATTACATTATTAATACTAGTTTCTTTTTCAGGTTATGGCAACATAGCACCGCATACGGAGATTGGCAAGGTGGTGACAATTCTGTATGCCATAATAGGGATGCCTCTATTCCTGCTATATCTCTCCAACATCGGAGATATTCTCGCCAAGAGCTTCAAGTGGACGTATGCTAAATGTTGTCTATGCAAAGGCTGCTGTGCAGAGAGTGCTAGGAGACGTGCTCTCAGGCAACAGAAACGTCTGGCTGCCACGCAAGGATATGGGGTTGAGGAATGGAAGGTATGTACCACATTCGATCCCTGAAACAAACTAAACAAACAATTGTAATGGGTGACTTAGAGATTGAGCAGTAGGTTGGGTGGGCTACTTGTGCAGGTACTGTATGTCCTCGGGGGTGGGTATTACTGCGCAGCTGTAACACAACACGCTGAAGCTTTGTGGCTGTGACTCGCGCTCCGTTGCTGTGATTATTTCTTCACTTTTCTTATAATGGGGCTGCCACGATACGGAAACAACGAATTGGTTGATGTGTTGCTAATACTTGTGAGTGCCAACCTAATGGCAGACAAACGTGTACACTTTATAGCCAAAGTTTGGACTAGTTTCCATCGAATGAAAGAACAGTGCGGAAACATGGTCGACTGTGTGCGTTAAATGGGCCAAGACCCTGTAGTTGTAAATACCGTAATAGAAGCTGTTGCCGCAAATACTCATACCAGAGCTGTTGCGCATGAGCAGGAGGATTTTATTTTGAACATATTTGAGTTTCCAGTAGTTTACAATAGAAGTGGCTGTGGCGACTGGGAAGTAGGTTACCCAGTCTACGTGCAGTAGCTTTCCGAGCCAATCACTACAAAGTAACACTTTTAAATTTGATTTGATCGAGAGACAATTTAAATCTCTTATCTTTATTTAATATAGTCTCTAATAAAATATTAAGCCAACGGCTCCAAAATACTAGCATACAGAGTAATAATCCTGGTTCACAACCGCCCGAGAACGGTAATCAGAACGGAAACGAGAACGGGAAGCAATGCACCATGCAAGATATTGGTTCACAACATCCCGGTAACGAGAACGGAATGCATATCGATCACAAAGTGAAAGTCGATTTTGCGTATTGGGATTTCATTTGTTTTTAACTGACAAATGACATTTTTTCACCTACTTCCAATTTAGCCAAGCCAACGTCAAAATTCCGAGTAAACGTATCTAAATGTGTATCCATTACCTTTCCGATCCCTCTAGTTATACCAAGCTTTCATTCCTTTATTTAATGACATACATTAAAATTGTTTATTGTTCTTTTTTCATTTCCAACGTTTTAGCTGTTCTTTGTAGCTTTTGCCATTGTTTTTTTAGTTAACAGCCAGTTTTGTACTGCATATAAACAAACTACAAATGACACCTTCACCAGAGGAAGCAACGCTGATTAGATTTGCGGGTGTCGGGTTGAGGTTAGGAAGCACATTTACTACTAATTCCTTCCACTTTCATGTTTCCAGCTTGCGACTATAGAGAGCACTAGTGGCTGTTTCATGTCACGGCCGCCTAAAACAACCTCTAGAGTGAAGAGTCTAATATGCACAATAGGGATCTAATATGCCGTGCCCGGGAACGAGAACGAGAAAGTTAAAAATTGGACAACATTCTTTCCCGTTCCCGGGGTCCGGGAAAGCTTTCCGTCGGTTGTGAACATTCCCATTTGAATACATGCAATTCAACTTTCTCGTTCTCGTTCTGGTTACCGTTCTCGTTGGTTGTGAACCAGCCTTTAGGGTTCTCGAAGAGAGAGAGAGGGAGAGAAGCTGCAAGAAAAGGGCTGTTTGTCCTACGGCATGGAACAATACGACACTTAAACTACTGTTAAGAATAAATGCAGCTGTACCTCTAAATTTTACACCCGAATCTATAAGTGTTGCTAAAAAGGAGAAGCTTACAACCGAAAATATAACCCGGTATTCCCATTAATTATCTTTGTATATCAGAAATAGATGGCGGCGCCGTGGCCAGGTGCTTAGACCGCTCGCCTCCCACCAAGGCGGCCAGGGTTCGATCAGGTTCGATTGCTTTCATTAATTTCGCTTTCATCTTCTTCCCTCACTCTCAAACCTGACTACGTCGATCCCTCGTTCCGGGTTCTTCATCCTCTGTTTCAATGTTCTTCTGCTCCTCTAGAGGTCTCTGACGCTAGGCACGGTTGTAAGCCCTATCTACAAGGAGCAAGCAAATAAGTATATAAAAATAGGTTTCCACTCCGAAAATCAGGTTCCTGGCTTGCCTTTCATACTGCGGCCTATTAAGTGCATTTATTGAATAATAGATAAGCATTCAGTGTAGGCAAATGCAGTCCGAGGCGCTGTGTTATTAGTACTTACACCACACGTAAACTTCCGTTACATACTATGTCTTTTCCAAGTCACTACTCTAAGTTTAAATGCCTTTAAAAGGAATAAACTCATCCTTCAAAACTGATTGGTGGGAAAGATCCCTATAATGTAGGCCGGCATCTAAGGCCACGAACATTTTAATTTTTGTTAGGCACTTGTAATTTAAATGCATTAGAATTGTAAATGCTATCATTGTCACCATCACAACTTGCACTTATATGTATTTTATATACGGTATATCATATTATTTTTTACTTTCTTTATACATATAGTAAGTATGGAGAAGTATTGCATTTAATCCAAAAACTCAATACCGAGATTTCATCGGAAATGCACGTTTTGAGGCCCCCTGAATCCAAATAAAGCTTTTTTGGAAACGTGTGTGTATGTGTGTCTTGTCAGTCTGAGAACAGCATAACCCAAAAACGAAAAATCGGATTTAAACAACTTGGTATTTGAGTTTAGTATCTTCCAAGGAAGTGACACAAAGATTTCAAGAAAATACCCCACCCCAGATTACCCTTTACATGGAAGATTTTTCGAAAATTTTGATTTTCTCAAAAATGCCTCTTAAAGATTTTGATTAAAATATTATATGTTTAAGATATTCATGGTAAAATGAAAGGTGTATCTTGAATTTTCTGGAAATGTCTCCAAAAGTCTTCATTCTGAATGGTTTTCGCATAAGTGGTAAACCGTAAAACTTTATTACACTGAAAATGTAGATCTCGTTAAAACACACCATTTATGTCATATACGTTCCTTTTTATCGAGTAAACCACTTCCGAAATATTCCTTGTTATTTGTTTGAATTCTTCAACACTTAAACTTTTTTTCAAATGGGGATTCGTTATTCTACATAGCAACCAGCTCTTAAAAGATTTGACTATCAGTTAAAGCCTACCATATTCCCTTTGCAACTACAAGAAAATTAGCAACAAGTTTCTGCAAATGCTTATCTCGATTAACATGAAGCAGATGGAGAATAAGCGTTTGTAAAAATAGTTTGTATAAGAGTAGAGAAAGTTATATATAAAGTTATCTGCGAAGTCCTTTATTTTGGCTCAAAAAGTTCTTAATTGAAGGTTGAGTTTGTCATTGTGTAGTGCAAGCATTTAGCTCTTGTTATCTAAAGAGGACAACAGCAGTAAGAATGAATACTTCTTCAGCACTCTTGAAGAAAAAACGTTTAAGCTGGTGCTTTAGCTCGTAAAGTATGTGTAGTGATGAGCGATGAGCTTGTCGGTAAACGTGGAATTCAACCATGGTTTCAACATTGCAGTATCATATCAGCAGTCAACGTAAGACCTAAGGTATGGATGTTGAGAATACACGCAAAGATTTGTAAGGAAACTGCCCATCCGTTGGCTTTCAGAATTTGTTGAACCAGAAGAGACAGCATATATCAGTTAAACACAAAAATTGAAGACTGTTTCTTCATGAACTGACACTGCATCAAATTAAAAGAGTACATGTCTGGATAATCAGTGTTCAAAAGGTTGTTAGGTGAGGTTAAAATGGACATTTTACCCGAATTCTGATAATGGTTGAGCAAAGTCGGTCTACAAGATTTTATTTTATAAATCTTTGTTTTAATGTAAAATAAAATTATTCGCCAGTTAAAATTTGTCCTCTTCCACTTCTTCTTTGGAATATGTCTGTCTTTGTAGCCATACATCCCCAAAACAATTGAACTGAGCTTTATATATGGACGCTCTTTAACTACTATAGTGTCAGTGTCCGATGTCTAAGGTACATAGAAATTTTGCTCAGAGGACTCTTTATCAGGCTTGAGATTCTTTACGTGCCGTAAATCTACGAAACGGGACCACCGGGTTTACTTCCCTTCCGAAGGAAGCCATACTAAGGATTTTTACGCCCAAAAATAACATCGCCCTCCTCCGGGGTTGAACCCACGATCTCGGGAAATAGAGGCTAGGATGGTACCACTAGATCACGGAGGGCAACAATCTACACCTGCAATCAGTTCCTTGGGTCAGTAGCCTGTCGAGGAACAAGTAAGATTTTTATCATAGCATATACAGTATGGGTGACCAGACCAATGCATGGTATGGCGGTGAAGAAAAAGAAAAGGAAATATAGTAATGAAAGGTATTAATGCAAAATTCGCGGGTCAAATAATCCAACCCAGCATTCGACTGGAGATTGAAGAAAACGCGAAAAAATCTTCGGTCAGATCGGCCCGGGCGTTTCGAACCAGGACTTTCCGAACGCGGGCCACTGAACCACCCGCTCGATAGTTAAAATTATAAGGTGCAAAATGTACTTGGAGTTAGTTCCATTAGGTAACCTGTTAATTATAAGCTGTAATCTCAACAATAAAATAATTTTAGTTCACTTTTGACTCTAATGGAAGACCGCATTCATCCGAAACTGTGACTTCATTCGAGTTGCAAAGTTACTGCGGTGGTGTAGTTATTTCTCTTAAACTGAAAGGTTTTCCTCCCAGCGTTAGCTTTATTTTACAGCATTGGTCGTGAAAGGGGTGAAAGAGCAAGAAAGATGCTGACATCAAAGAGCCCGAAAGACGTGCTCAAGTGAGCTACTCAAATAGTTGCTTGTGTTGCTTGTCAGAAACACCGAATAATCGAGTACTTGTGCAACAGTCCACACAAACCTGGTTCAGTCAGTCCATATGTGTATCTAGAGTCACTAAGGAATGATTCCGGGAACTAGAGACAGATAATCTTGTTTCACATCCATTATGCAGTCCTGAGCTTGCAATTGTGGATTACCATCTTTATCTGTAGCGAAGCACGGCCATTTGTTGTGAAGAATTTACAGAATGTTGAAATTGATGTCCAAAAATCTGATATACCTTATAAAAAGCGAGAATTAGTTGTCATATGGAATCATAGTGCTTACTGAAAGATGGGCTAAGATATTTGAGGATTTTGTTGTGCATATTTTAAATCGGGTATATTGTAATAAACGAAAACACCATTTGCTGCTAAAGACACTTTATTTGTAACTTAGGTGCTCAGCATAGCACATTTTTACACTTAATACACTTTTCACACAAACACACGCGCGGGCATACACACACACACACACACACACACGCACGCACGCACGCATAGCACTGTCCACTTTGAACTAACCAAACATTTAGAATTCTTGACTGCCTCTAACTTCGTAACGTTTAACTAACTGTCTGAGTAAGAGAAGCCCCTTATAAAGGTACCGCAACAAAGCAATTTGTTCTAGCATGGGAAGCTACTGGAAACGGCTGAAAGAAATATTCTGGAGCAGTAAAAAATACGAGGAAGCGGTGCGTATTGGGTTCACAGTCCGGCTATTGTTCCGAAGGCCGGCAAACGGCCCCACTTAGGGGGCTAGGATGCGCTTATCGGCGGCCTGCGGGTTAGGTTTGCATGCGCGGTCACATTATGGATAAATAACATGTTTAAAAATATGTACCTATCTAATGAGCTAAACCGAATGGCGAGCAAACACAACAGGCAGTTGGTCTCTAGTACATTTATGAACTAATAAAAGAAGTTCAAAACCTATCGATCTCTTTTCATGAAGTTCTCACTTTAGCTGATAAAAAGCCAACAATATTCTCCAATTTTGATGCCTAACTCAGTTATATATCAGGAGTTTTGGATAGCTATTTTGAGCAAGTGGACAAAGGGTATTATCCAGAAAAATCTAGATAAAACAACTTAGTGTTACATTCACACGAATTTCTTTACGTCCTATCGTTTATTCATATCTATACAAACTACTTTTACGAAAATTTATTTTTTTTATACTTCGGTTTAATGAGATAAACGTTTGCAGAAACACCTACATTACAGATGTCGTTACATTACGAAAGGGAATTTATGTTAGGGGAATAGCGAAAGCTATATGCTGGTCTTAAAATTCCATACTATTTCCATGACATCGCGAGAAACAACTAAAATCGACAGGACTTTAAAAAGAATGACAAAGTAATGAACAAAACGAACCATTAATAACAAATGTCTCCGAAATGGCTTATGTCACACACACACACACACGCACACACCCAAAAAGCTATTTGAAATGTGCGTTTTAAAGAGATGTGTATTGTTGGTGTAGTGCGTTTTCGTCTATCACTTCCGAATGAAGAGAACTTCACAGGCTATTTTCAGAAAATAAAGATATGTTTTATTTGTAATCTAAATATCTTCAATATAAGGTGTTTTAATCAAAATCCTTAGTAATTTTTTTAGAAAATAACATTTTTTAAAAAGGGTATGTAAAAGGTATCTATGCACTACTCCATGTAAAGGGTGGTTTGGGTGTTCGGAATTTCTTGAAATGAAGAAACGATTTGGGTATCTATCTGAGAATTCGTTTTTTGAGTTATACTGTTCACAGACACATACTCCGACACACATACATACGTGGATCTTTTTCTAAAACTTATTTTTTTGTTTCAGGGGACTCAAAACATGCATTTCGGTGGAATCTAGGTATTGAAGTTTTTGTTGGAATGGAATGCCTTCTCTGGCTAGTGGTAGAGAAAGCAAAAGAACTGCAAAATAGTTCCCCATGTTGCCAATTCAAGGCCCTTACTTTATTTTTAAAAATATCATAATTATTTTCATCCATCATATAGCTTAATTTGAAGATGTTCATGATATAGCAATATTTATAGAACAATAAATAATTGAGAGGGAAATTCATTCGTTCTATTATAAATTATTTAATGATATTCATTTCTTCACTTAGTGCATTTATAATTCATGCTAGTCATAGCTTTTGAATTTTTCAGTTCATTAATTAAATTAAAAAACGTATTAAAATTATGAAAGAGAAACTGTAATTTTGGCACATAACCTATAAAAAAATCCTAACAGTAAGCTGGGTGGAGAAATATGTGCAACTTTGATTCCAGTTTTACTTAGAGCAGTTATTCTTTTTAAGAAAAGAGTAGCAAAGTATACTCATAAATAAAGGATTAGCGATTGTTTGTGCTTGAGAAGCTATGTAGTTAGATTCAATTAGAGGACGATAAAAACGGGACTCGCGGGCCAATGGAACACTTCTTCCGTCTTACCTCAGAACCTATCCTCCATTTCCATTTGTGTACGTGCTGCTACCCACTGATTTAAAGGCTACCTATTCCTCGTATCAAGGATAGTTACCCGTGATTAAGAGGGATGCCTATTTGATGTTTAAGGCCACTTGGTAGTGAAATTGTTGATTTATACAACTTGCAGTCAAGTTAGGTTAAGAATGTTAGAGATTGGTTCAACATAATTATAGCAATATAACTTAATTTTCATAATTATATATACGTTACTTGCAATCAAAATAATTTTCTAAAGATGAATACCAAGGCATATATGAAATATCCTAAATGTTAAAACTTTTAAAGTTGAAAACATTGCTTCTGCATATTAAGTTAGACCTAAATATATTTCTTTGAAATCAAATATTACATGTTCTGTAGCCGGAAGAGTTTAATGAATTATGTGACTCTTAGTTTTCCGAAAATGTACCCTTAATTACATTATTAAACGCCTAGAGTTCAATATATGCTAGATATCTACAAAAGGCTCATTAAATCTCATTAGATCGCATTTTGTTTCTTTTTTTATTACTTTCTCTACTACATATAGTAAGTAGGGGTGTATTGTATTCCACTCAAAATTTCGATACCGAGATTTCACCGGAAATACATGTTTTGAGACCCCTGAATCCAAAAAAAGCAGTTTTAGAAACATGTCCGTGTGTGTTCTGTGTGTGTGTGTGTGTGTGTGTGTGTGTGTGTGTGTGTGTGTGTGTTCTGTGAACAGCATAACTCCGAAACGAACAGTCGGATAAACACCACACATGGTATTTAGGTTTTGTATCTTCCAGAGATGCGACACGAAGGTTTTCAAGAAAATCCCCCCAACCCAGATTACCCTTTACATGAAAGATTTTTCGAAAATTTTAATTTTCTCAAAAATGGCTCCAACGATTTTGATTAAAATATCATATGTTTTAAGATATGTTTATGACAAATAAAATGTATATCTTGAATTTCCTAGGAATGCCTCCAAAAGTATTCTTCATTGTGAACGACTTTTGCATAACTGGTACACCATAAGAGATAGAGAAAAGTTTGTTACACAAAAATGTAGAACGCGTTAAAATACACAATTTATGTCATATACATTTTTTGTTGTTGAGTGAACCATCTTCGAGATATTGCTTGTTATTCCCTTAAATTTTCCAATACTTATACTTTTTCTCAAATGGAAATTCGTTATTCACCTTTTTTGTCCTGGTAATGCAAAGAGAATGGAATGCTCTACATAGCAACCAGCTCTTAAAATATTTGACTATAGCTTAAAGCCCACCAATTCCCCTTGCATCTACAAGAAAATTAGGAATAAGATTAACATCTTGATTAACATGAAGCATATGGAGAATAAGCGTTTGTAAAAATAGTTTGTACAAGAGTAAAGAAAGTCATGTGTGTGTAACCCATCAGATTTTTCATGGACGTTCTTGAAATACACTTAGCGTTTCATTCTATATTGGGCGTGAAAGACCGGAAATTTTGCTCAGAGACTCCTTTATCAGGCTTGAGGTTCTTTTACTTGGCGTAAATCTGCGACACGAGATCAACTGATTTACTTACGTTCCGAAGGAAGCCATGGTAAAGACTTTTACGCCCGAAAATATCCATCGCCCTCCGCCAGGTTTGAACCTGCGACCTCGGGAACTAGAGTCTAGCATGCTAACCCTAGACCATTTAAACCGAATAAAGTTACGAGAAAATAATATTTTAAATTTTTATGGCTAGTTTGCACATTTATGAATGCCATTTGACAACGGTTTTGGGTATTTAAATGTCAAAAAAGTGAAAATAAAATCTCATCCTGGTGTAAGGATGTTTGAGGATGCTTTCCCTATGAAAATTTAAAATATTCTTATTTTTTCCAAATTGTGTTGAAAATATAGTTTCCAGTAACTTTAAGATATCATATGCAGTGTAATATTGTGAAATATATGATTCATACAATGAAACATAAAAGTTTAGCCATGTTGTTCGGTGCCGATTTAACTGCACAAATACTTCTATCATTTAAATTGTTACTCTTCAAAGAAATGTGTTGGAATTAATTTCTGGAACTTTCTTATGTAAATTCACATGATGATGTTCCTTTGAGACATAATTTTTTCCACCTACTATTATTTTTAGAGCAGTTGCTGTTTCTGAACCGGCTCAATTTTTCTGCTTCGTTCTATTTCGCTCACTTTAATACCTTCACTCACGCTACCCTAATGTTATTGTATGTACTGGCATGAAAGTGGCATTGTGTGTTGATTTCCTCTCAAGCCACTATGAGACATGGAACCGAAATATTTGTGTAATAAAGATTAACACCACTAAAATAGGTTAATTTTAATTTTCCCTAAACAATCTTGCGTTAGTCAATAGACTGCGTTTGTAATTCCCCTGTGAATACTAGTCGGCGACGATATGAGTGCGTGTGCTAGGAAGAGGAACTAAACGGTTACGAAAAAATAGCGGTCATCGGAGCGACAGTCAAATAAAGAAAACATCTGGAGCTCTGAGTTGATTCACTAGCGAGGTCTGCAAATTGTTTTCATTGTGCGAATGCATATTCCGCTTTCGCCTTGCCACTCTGATCCCCAGCCTTCATTGTCAACAAAAAACAGTGGCGCCCTCCTCCAAGCGCATTCATATCGTGGCCGACCAGTACCCTGTAATGAAGTTAGTTCAACGCAATATTTTATGGAGTTACAGGTGCGGCATGTTGTGGGAGAAGCTGAAGGCGAGGTGCAGATAGAGAGAGGTGGAGGTGACGCCTCAGTGGAGGTAGAGAGCATCGACAGCAGTGTCTTGGATCAGGAGGAATACGACCCTCAGGCCGTCACAGTGCCTGTCACTCTCTGTTTGGCCATCATGGTGGGGTAAGTCTCTCCTGTCTTATGCAACAAACAGGCTGGTGTGAATGACATAAATCATCTTCTACTGCATGGTTATAGCCTAAAAGCCTGTTTCGAGGTTTATACTAGTAATAATCTTCCCTGGATGGGCTACCAACTCAATTGCAGAGAAAGTATAGTGGTGGTTCTGTTACCTTACTGTTTAGGTGAATCACATAAATAATTTATTTAAACATAGTATGCATAGTAAACCGGGCTTTTGAGGTACTGTGATTTACTCTTTCGTTTCAATGAACCAAAATTTTACAACTGTGTAGCAAATATTGTAACTGCACGCGCGAAGCTACCTGCAGGACATCGGTAAGCGCCTCCCAGCCCGACAACTGGATAGCACCTTCGACCGGCCGTCGAAACAATAGCCAGTGAGGAACAATTCGAGGGCGATAATGAAAACTTTTAGAATGCCATGTTTCCAAAAACAAATGAAATTTATTTGTGTTTAACAGCTACATTCTGTGTTTGGGAGTTGATTGTCGTGTAGTTTGTTCGATTTTCTTTAATATTATGCTAATTATCATAATTTAAGGATTTTGTGTTCACCCAAAAATGAATTTGACTAAAGAAAATTTCAAGACCGTGATTTGTTACGATTTTAAATCATCATTAAAGTCTAAACTATGTGAAGACCGATTTATAAATGCATTTGGCGAAGAATTCCCTTCTAGTGCAACAATTTATAGTTGGTACAGCGAATTAAAAAGAGATCGGATTTTTCTCAGTAACGAATTTTGTTAAGGACGCCCAAAAGTTGCTGTTGCTGATGGAAATATTGCTGCTGTTCGAACAATGCTTGAAGATCGACAAACATCTTATTAATTTATTCCGGCCACATTGGGCATTGGCATATTGAAAAACTCTGGAAAAACAAGGTGGCACATCAAATTTCGTCTGGAATATCGTTACTGGTGATTAATCTTGGGATTATTGTTATGGTTCTGAAAAGAAAAGTCAATGGGTTCACTGGTTCTCTCGAACAGAAACTAAGCCTATAAAAGTCCAAGAAATTCGCAGTGCTATTAAGAGATGGTTGCTAGTTGTTTTCTAAAACGGGTCATATTGCTACTATAGTATTAGAAGATAGACTTGCCGTTACTGCCGAATGGTACATAAATATCTGTTTATCGACACAATTTTGAAAAAGTTCTTGAAAAATGCCCAAAAGGAAAAACAAGGCTACCTCATGACAACACTTCGTCGCATACTACCAGCTGTGTATTTGGATGCCCTAAAGGTCAGCACAATGGACCCTCCACCATTCAGTCCTGACCTAGCACCTTGTGATTTCTCGTGGTTTCCAAAAATTAAAGATAAAATGAGTGGAATCACTTTCTCATCATCAGATGATCCAATGGAGAATTATAAAAACCCGGTTCCTGAACTGCCTCAGGAAGAGTGGTAGAACTGCTTTAAAGACTGGTTTCATGTATTACAAAAATGTATCCATGTTAAAGCCGAATCATTTAATTTTTTAAAACTAGTCCTTGTTTAATTTTCCAAACACTTTCAGTGTCGCCTTTGTAGTTAGTGGAGGAAAATAGCCATTGCATGCCGCTTACCTGTCCAGAACATTCTTTTTAGAAGGATCTAGTAGCCTCCACTTCCAGAAAATTTCGCTTTGTATGCGAGGTCTATATAAAGAGACTGCTCTTGCCGAGAGCATTTCAATCCAGTCAGTTAAGATGTGACGAAGTGAAAAGTGGATAGTGCCAGTGCAATTCAGGTGTGAGTTTGATTCGACAGATCAGTTGTGTTGTGTTCAGAAAGTGCCGAAAGTGACTTAACTGTACATTTTGTGTTACGCTTAGTATTTAAGCGTGTTTCGCAGTAACGGGTGCTCTGATTTTTGTTTATATAAATTAACAAATATATCGGATTAATAACAACAATGTTCCATTATTGGTATCAATAGGCAGGCATTTGATTTTTTTAAAATGATGTCCCATAAATGACCTCCACTCTGCTTGCCTGTTTCGCATATTGTGAAAGGGCTTTTGAAACGAAAAGACATTAATTTACCTGCAAGCATTGTATTTTATGTCTACACGAGAGGAGCCAAAGTGATTTAAGTAAAATATTGTCATACTGCTGTTATTTTAATGGCACCTCGAATTGCATCTTTAGAAGTAAGTTTAATGATCTCAAAAATTAGATACGTTATATCACCGCTTATGGGTATCAGTATAACGTCACTGCTGTTCTGTTCTTCTGCCCTATTACCCATCTCTTCTGCTCATAGGGAGAAACTTGATTATGCACCACGGACCAACCAGTTTGAGGGTTCCTGTTTTACATTCTAGTGACTTTGTCTTCTTGAAATTTACAAATAACATCTTCCTTTAGAATCCGAACAAATTATCTAAGACATTATTCACGTTTCAAATTTAAGGAACTCAAAAATTGTATAAGCAAGGACTGAAACGCCCTACACCTTGAACTAAATTTATTTCAAAGCATATATATGTAACCTTAATTAATCATCATCACTGCTAGGGTTAGGTATGAGGTAGAGGTAATTACTGGAGGAGGACTGCGACCAACTAAGTCTATTGCAGCTGCAACTCCAGGAGGCAGGGACGAAGTGATGGAGCCGCAGGAGGTCACAGGCAGACGGGATTACAGAGAAACACAGAGATCCCTATTATTTCCAGTTCGAAAAACCCGCACTCGCCAGTAAACGCGGATCCCGCGAGAGGGACTACGAAGCGGCCTTGCAGGAGCCAACGTGCCCTGTCGTTATTGGAGAGAAATCTTTCCAAGGCGTACACAACCATGCACTCCTGAAATGACAGAAAAGGAGGGAAAGAAGAATCGTAGTGGAATACACAACCCCAGCATTTGCCTAGACGAGCAGAGGAAGACCACGAAAAACGTCATGGTGAGAATGGGCGAGCACCGGGAATCGAACCCGAGACCTTCCGAATGTGGGCCACAAAAGGGTTAAGTTACTGCTCGTTCCGGCTTCACAAAACAACAACCCTACGCTTCCTAGGACGTCCAAAATCTCGTCCTCTTGCTTGGTAGTTCCTCGCTAGTAGTGGGTTCATGTGCCCAATCCAGTATAGTTCATTACTTTATCATAATTTTAGTTCCTCTCTTACTTCTTCATTTTTAATTCCAACTAATTTGGTGCAACCCTTTGCTTGCCAAAGTAAGCTCATCTCTGCCGTCTGAATTCTTTCCTTTTGTTTTTTCGTTGGAACCCAAGTTTCACAGCCGTGTAATACTAATATTCATTTGTACATTAAAGCAGATATCACAACCTAAACATCTCATATTCAATATTTATTCTAGACTTTGACAATCTAACTTAGCTAGAATGTAACTAAATATTTACAGAGTATTAATGTTTTGAAAATAAGTTTTCTCATTTTTCAATTTCAAAACAGGAAGTGAAATTGTTACTACCAAAGAACTACGCTTTTTATAAAGCTCCACCATAGTGCGTTTCGGAAATTAAATGCTTCCATTATCAACTGTTGATTAAAGGAATTGGAGAACCTGACAACCATCTTTTGTCTTGAACCGATTTTGTTACCCTCCGGTGAGAAACTCCATCTGACATATGGCAGCGCGCTCTAAAATTCACAATTCTTCCTCCGTATATATGATGAAAATCTCTTCTCAAACAGCAAGCTGTTAAACATCTCCGGACGTGCTTCAGCAACTAAATAACATGCTGTGCTTTATGCTGAGATGATCTGGAATTATTCAACATCGCCGATTTATCATTTGCTTTGGTATCATGTCCCATCGTTCCAAAGTGTGTTACCTGAAGAAGTTTGTTGCTTCACGTATGGAAAGCCAATTTGAAGTAGGAGTTGTATTGTAGTTCAACTGTTGGGGAGCCGAAATTGTAGCAGTTGCAACCGCACGTATGGTAAAAAGTTTCCGGTGGCCTTTGCCCAAAAATGTTTAAAAAATATTAACTTGACTGTTTCTTTAAATATTATATATTTATGTTTGCCTCGGTTGCGTCAATATTATTGTTAGAAACATGTTTCTCTTTGCAGGGTTGTGATGCGACTGAAGAATGTAGGCTTACACAGATTATAATGTTACTTCACTCCTTTTTATTAATTCTTGACACGATTTTAATAACAATTGACTGATATAGAGGGTTGTGGGATTCCTTTATTAATTACTTGCACTTTTTAACACGTAAACTATTTTTGTCTCGCACAAAATACATATTAAATACACATCTTGCGTCAGTAGCACTGTCTACAACCAACACCTCCAGTTTTGAGCGCCGTTTACAAGCAACTGACTTGATTTCTACCGCCACATTTGTAAATTTCTGTATTTCAAATCTCTGATTGGCTATTCCTAATCCAATAGAAAACTTTGATTTAACTTAAGCTTTTTTCTGGTTGTTGATTGGCTATTTTATAAACTGTCACAAAAATTACATTGTTGTTGCTCCAGGAATGACTAGTAGCATTATTACACTTTCCTACTCATTATTTCCTCGAGGTTACCTGATTGTTAGCAAGCGTTAACCTATTATTCTCACAGCTCCTACATTACTAAATTACGTAATACATTCACATAACATTATTGAGCAAGTATACAATAATATAAACATATACAATGACTGTAATATACAATGTTTATATATTTTTACACACATATATTATTTTAAGGCAGGCTGTTATATTTTTATTATATAATTTGATTGAAATCATTTAAGTGTTAAAAATACTGCCCCATACCTATGTAAACGTTTTTCTAGAAATGAAAAATGGAACTCTGAAGCCCTTGTAAGTTTTAAATACTTCATTGAGCACAATATTTTACAGCTTTATCGTTTTCTTTAGAAACATAGATCATTATAACCATTTTAGAAAACAGTCAGTAAAGTAAAGATTTTAATCCCTTAAAATCATTAATAAATATCCGGTGTTACATTCACATGAGTTTCTTTACTATGTTAGTAAAGTAGCGTTATTGGAATTAGGAAGAACAAGAAGCAAGGGGGTGATACTGGAAAGGATACTGAGATTTTGGTTTAGATGCCTGAAAAAAGATGAAGGGGAAATTTTAAAGACATGTATGGAACAAACGAGTACGAAGAATAAAAATAGTGATGGACAGGTGTGGAAAAAGTTATGGGGAAAATAGGAATGGGAGAGATTTGGAGAGCAGGAGAAAGAAATAGCAACGGCTTCTGGATAACAGTACGAAACAGAGTTGAGGAGATAGGACAAGAGATTTTGGGAAGTCTAGAGAATAAAAAATCTCTACGGTTCTATAGATTAGTAAAACGGAAATGGCGAAGAGAAGGGTATGTGGATTATTATAATAGAGCAGAAAAACAAGCGTTTGCATGGGTGAGAACAGGATAAATCTACCTGAGAGCACTAAGAGGCAGAAAAAGCGGAATTTGTGAATTATGCGGTGGTAGTGAAACTACAGAGCATTATATGATAGAATGCAAGGAATTATTAGCAGAATGGAAAGAAAAAGTATGGGAGGAAAAATGGATGGAAAAATAGTAGGAATTAAAATGTTAACAAGAAAAGAAGAAAAGGAAAATAAGAATATGGGGGAGTTCTTAAGAAAGTAAAGGCGAAATGGATCAGAAAACTAAGAGAGATAAGAAAGGTAAAAGGGCAAACGGAGGGGTGAGAGAATGGATCATAGGTGATTAAGGGTAGCAAGGGCTGCTCAGCTGAGCCATAAGGCCAGGCTGCTAGGCAAAATGAGCAGCATAGCTGGCAAGAAAATTTGTACATAGGTTAAGTTACTTTATAAGTGGAATATTATAAAAAGGATTGTGTATAAAAATGTACAAATAAAGTTTATTCAATCATTCATAATCTTATATTTATTAACGGGTATAGAAGTATTCTTACGGGAGCTTATTTTTCTATCTACTTCATTTTATTCGAGATGTAAAGTTAGCAAAACAGCTGCATTAAACATTTCGTTATAGATATGAAGGCAATAGTGATAGTCAAATGTTTAAGAACTGTCTGGCTGTTTATGCTGGCCTCATTGCTTTCGTGCAATTAGGAGAAACAACTAAATGTGGACAGGACTTTAAAGAAATGTCAAAGTAATAACTATCTCGGAAATGAACTTATGCCACAAAAAATGAAATTATGTGTTTTAAAGACATCTACTTTTTTGTGCAGTGCAGTTTAACTTTTATTACTGAGGATTAGCTCTGGTATATATTAATTTGTGATTCCTTTTTTACGTATAACTTATAGATATTGTATGTTATTTTACTTTTGTAGTCCCAGTTGCTTAACCCTGTAATTGCTTTGTATGTATTGTTTATGCATTCCACATAAATAAATCTATAGCCAGAGGATGGCGCTGATAGCCATAGTAGTTTTGCGCCTCTCAAAGAGCTGCTGCTTCTTCTACTACTACTTCTTCTTCTTCTTCTTCTTCTTCACGTTTACCAGTTATACAGGATTATACAAAATTTCTTCCAAATGAGGAGGAATTCATAGGTTATTTCCAAAAAATTCAAAGATATTTTATTTGTCAATAAAATACGATCAATATATGGTATTTTAATCAAAATTATTCCAGCCATTTTAGGAAAACAAATTTCCAAAGCTGTTCCATGTAAAGGAACCTGGAGGATTTTCTTGAAAATCTTTGTGTTCCATTTTTGGAAGATACTGAACTTAAATGCTAAGCTTTATATTAGTCCGAGTTTAAAGTTATGCTGTTCACACACACACACACACATACACACGAAACTTTTTTAAAAATGCTTTGTTTGATTCATGGAGCCTCAAAACTTGTATTTCCGGTGAAATCTCAACATATACTTTTGTGTGGAATACAGAGTTCCCATGCTTACTGTAAATACGTAGTAAAGAAAGTAAAAAGAGGTACAGTTTCCAAATTTTGATTTCATAGTTAGGGCGCATACCCTAACATGAAACTCTTAAGGAACTTAATATAATACACCGATCATTGACCACCTTACATATGATAGTTTGCAATTGTGCTAGCCATGTTCTACTTCATCTGCATTCATACTGTCGTTCGTTTGCTTTATTTTCAATGATTTGGTATCGAATTTGATACTGGAATATGATCATCAGCGTCAATTAATCATTGAAGGGTCTAACATACCATCCAGTACTCGAACAATCAACGTTTATTGTACATAACGAGATTATGTAATGATGCATATCTAACAAGGCCGATTTTGCTCCAAAAATGTCTTCAGTGGAAACTGCTGAGCCAGAAATTATTAAAGTAAATTAGTTCTGCAAAGAGCTGTAAAGTCGCCGATATGAATAATTTATTTTGACGTAATTAAAATCAGAGCTCGCTTCTGAATTCAGAGAATTAAAGAGTGGCATTCAGAATATGGTGGAAAACATTACAATAGGGAAAGCATTAAGTGCCTGAAGCCTATTAATTTACCCAGGATGCAGTAATACGCACACTCTTACAAATGTAACCCTTCAAGTTATATTAGCTGTTTTACAAAATGAAAAAAAAATTATGACCTTACAAAGAGAACGGACATAAGAAATTCAATGCCACGACCGGAATCCACATACACTATGTGATCAAAAGTATCCGGACACCCCACAAACATACATTTTTCATCTTAGGTGCATTGCGCTGCCACCTACTGCCTGGTACACATTATCCGCGACCTCAGGAGTCATTAGGCATCGTGAAACAGCAGAATGGGACGCTCCGTGGAACTCACGGACTTCGAACGTGATCAGGTGATTGGGTGTCACTTGTGTCAGAAGTCTGTACGTGAGATTTCCACACCCCTAAACATCCCTAGGTCCGCTGTTTCTGATGTGATAGTGAAGTGGAAACGTGAAGGGACATGTACAGCACAAAAGCGTACAGGCCGACCTTGTCTTTAGACTGACAGAGACCGCCGACATTTGAAGAGCGTCGTGAAGAGTAATAGACAGACATCTATCCAGACCATCACACAGGAATTCTAAACTGCATCAGGATCCACTCCAAGAACTATGACAGTTAGGCGTGAGGTGAGAAACCTTGGATTCCATGTTCGAGCGGCTGCTCATAAGCCATACATCACGCAGGAAAATGCCAAACGACGCCTCGCTTGGTGTAAGGAGCGTCAACATTACACGATTGAACAGTGGCAAAACGTTGTGCAGAGTGACGAATCACGGGACACAATATGGCGATCTGATAGCAGGGAGTGGGTACGAGGAATGCCCGGTGAACGTCATCTGCCAGCGTGTGTAGTGCCAACAGTGAAATTCGGAGGTGGTGGTGTTATAGTGTGGTCGTGTTTTTCCTGGAAGGGGCTTGCACCCTTTGTTGTTTTGCGTGGCACGATCACAGCGCAGACCTACATTGATATTTTAAGTTCCTTCTTGCTTCCCACTGTTGAAGAGCAATTCGGGGATGGCGATTGCATTTTTCAACACGATCGAGCACCTGTTTATATTGCACGGGCTGTGGCGGAGTGGTTACACGACAATAACATCCCTGTAATGGACTAACCTGCACAGAGTCCTGACTTGAATCCTACAGAACACTTTTGGGATGTTTTGGAACGCTGACTTCGTACCAGGCCTCACCGACCTACATTGATTTCTCTCCTCAGTTCCGTACTCCGTGAAGAATGGGCTGCCATTCTCCAAAAAAAATCTTCCAGCACTTGATTGAAAGTATGCCTGCGAGAGTGAACGCTAAGGGTGGGCGAATACCATATTGACTTCCAGTGTTACCGATGGAGGGCGCCACGAACTTGTACGTCATTTTCAGCCAGGTGTCCGGATACTTTTAATCACGTAGTGTATCTGGGGCTATTCGTGCCGACGCTCTTATCGCCTGAGCTATTTGTTCGAGTCCCGGCTGTGGCAGTGAATTTAAGTATGATTCAGCTTACCAACTTACTGCCTATGCACAGGTAGTAGATATTAAAAAATAATTATCAAATTATCGAATCAGCTTTTAAGTTGGAGATCAGTGTACTATAGAATTAAAGATATTCCTTTCGTAGCTAGTAAAGATGCAACAAAACGTAGCAGATCCGAAGCCTGCAATGACAAGTGCCGGCATTGCGAAACTATGTATTGTGATACAAGCGTGGTAAGAGTTAGAAGGAGAAGGAGACAGAAATTTAAAAATACGAGCCTTCGTCTCCTGTCTTCATTTCCGAATTTCTGTAGAGGACTTAAATCATGCTACTATTAACGATAAATAATAAAAAATGCTTGCGAAAAAATAAAATTAATCACTGTCAGCTGTTCAATAGCTGTAACAAGGGCGATCGCGTTAGCCTCTGAATTACTCATGCTGTTAACTAAGGTGAGGTGTCTACTTGCGTCGAAATAGTTATATTTAAATACTGAGTGAATTAAATACGCCAACGAATAAAGAGAACTAAAGATGGTATTATTTTAATGGTCAAATTTAGCTGTAAAATATGGTTATGTTGCATGTCTGAAATCTGCGATAAAAATACAAAACCTAAGGTGTGCAGGAATTTCATTTTCCCACGCGGGATAGCGCGAACGCGAAGTGGATAAAAAATCACTATCATAAAATAGCGCCTTTGCTCCCACACATATTTGTATTTTGCAACATGTAAAACACAAATGGAAATTAGGTACTATGCGTTCGATTTATAGCCAGATCACAGATCGCGTATGTGCGTAGTTGGCTGTCACTACAGTAACCTCGGTCATTTTTCGCTAGCGCACTATCGGCGAATGACCTGCTGGAGGCTACCTTTACAGCTGACTTAAACAGACTGCTCTGTTTAGTTTCAATAAGAAGCATGTTGTCTTTGATTAAGAAATGTATCCAAAATTAACTTAAACAGACTGCTCTGTTTAGTTTCAATAAGAAGCATGTTGTCTTTGATTAAGAAATGTTTCCAAAATTAACTTAAACAGACTGCTCTGTTTAGTTTCAATAAAAAGCATGTTGTCTTTGATTAAGAAATGTTTCCAAAATTAACTTTTCAAAATTGTTCTCGACTAAGAGGTATGCACATGGTTCCTGTTAATCTATACAAATGCAGTAATCACAAATGGCAAAGTTAATTTTTGTCACATTAATTTCTAACCAATGCCCATTTTTCCCTCTCAGTGGAGTATAGCCTTGTATATGAAGCGAAACTGTCTGAATGTGGTTCTGGCTAGCTCACTAAGACGACTTGTTGCAGTAACTTGTATCACAAATTACTTAAATGTAAATAATGATTGTAATATGAATATGCATTTTTATGTGACATTGATTTGAGATGTTTCTTGACTGTAATTATTGTTGATAAGTAAGTTTATACGACCTTACTGAAACTGTCAATAATAGCGCAATAATGCAGCGAGGGGGTGAGCTGTTTATCATTATTGGGAACGAGGAAGTTACGTAATGTTCGCGCGTTTTTTCCGTTGAGAACCTTCTGGAATGTTTTCTCCCTAAAGCATATGTATTCATAATTTTCATTGGATATTAAGATAGACGCTAATGTTGGCGCGTTTTATTAGCCAATAGTAGTTCAGTTATAATCTTTGAGCGTATCTGGATGCAGGAGTATAAATAGGATAGGTTAGAGGTAGCTTCATGCCAGTTCATCGAAAATCTCAATACATTACACGTCGCCTTCAGTTGGCAGTTCATCAAAAATCTGTGTACACTACACGTCGTCTTCAGTCAGTCAGTTCGTCATACATCGGATATAGATTCACAAGTTACGCGCAGCAGAATTATGAAAGATCTAAAGTATTGTGAGGTTAATTATACAAAAGATTGAAGTACGTGGATTAAAAGAATTATCAGTAAGAAGTTATTATAACAGTTTCAGTTTGGCGAGTGTCAAGATCAATGTATAAATGTGATAGTTAACGTGTTCGACAATAAATGTGTAAAACAAATTTCTTCATCAGTGTAATTTTTGGATAAAAGATTCCTTTCCGTTTACACAACCCTGATCAAGAGACATGTTCGACCGAGAGATAATAGCTAGCCGGAGTACAGTAAACAAAATTTAAATCAAATAACAGTCGCATTCTTTCGAACACTAACACTGATGCAAATTGCTAACACCAGATGGAGCTACAAACCGAACAAATGAATGACGTCACAAGATGGCTTCCACGCGTGAAGTTAACATAAATACACAAACATTATAAGAATACACTCGCAAATTGGCACCCAGAACGTGGGCCGAGTAACCAGGAAAGGAACACGATGACCAGGAAAGGTGCAGAGTGACCAGGAAAGTAGCAGAATTAACCAGGATGTGGGGCGAATGGAGAAGTGAACTGAACTACAAGACGCAGATTCCAGAAACAACAAAAGGGACGACAGACTACGCGGATGATTGGACATCGTAATTCCGAGATTACAAGGCAACAGGGAAATTCAAACTACAGGACAACAAAACAACGCAGATTCATCAAACACAACGCAGAAGCGACATACAAATCTAGGAGAGAGGGGCAGGAAGCTGGACATCAATGTAACAGCAACAGACAGCATCACAAAGGTCAGAGTATCGTAATTTCTTTTTAGAAAACAAAATTGTAACCTTCAAATGTACTTACGGAGTGGTAGGATAAAGAAAACAATGGCTACTAATAATACAGAAGAAATAATTATGGAGGGAGATAATGTAACAGTTAGCTGTAATTCAATACAGGTTACAGAAAATAGCTCAAACTTTTTAGGATTTGAGGGTGGAAATGTTATTGCAGAAAGTCAGAATAGAATAGCAGGATATGTTAATCTTGATACTAGTATGATTATGGAACGGCTGAAAAATTTGAATGAGAATATGGAAAAGAATAATAGGGAAATGAGGGAAGATATTAGTAAGAGTATGAGGGAAGATATGCAAAAGAATAATGAAAAATTAAAGGAAGATATTATTAAGAGTGTAGAACAAAAAGTAGATCAGAGTTTTGAGGAATTGAGAGAAGGTATAAAAAAAGATCATAGGAAATCAATTGAAGATATTGGTAGGAGTAATGAGATATTAGAGCAAAAGGTAGATAAAAGCAGGGAAGAAATTGAAAAGAAAGTTACGAAGCTAGATAGTAGTATGCCAGAAATGAGAGATGAAAATGAGGAAATAATAGTAAGTGAGATAGGAGAAGTTTCAAAGAAAATGCTAGACATGAGCAGGGAAATAGGTAACAAAGAAAGTGAGGTTAATACTAAAAGTGAACATGTTGATGTAGAATGTACAGAGTTAGGTAGTAGAATGAGTATCATTTCAAGTGAGCTAAGAGAGATAAAAGAGGTTATGAATGTAGATGTGAATCAGGCGCAAGATAATTTCAGAGGGGAGATATCAGAAATTCAGAAAGAATCAGAAATGCAAAGAAATAAATTGTACGAAGAAGTTAAAGTTTTGCCTGTAAATAATCAAAAGCTAAATTCTGAAATTAACAAGTATCAAGATGTTCAAAATGAAAACTCCAATCCAGTACAGCTTATGACAGATTTGTCAGAGTTCTCTCAATTTAAAGAGATAGTAGAAGAATTGAAAATGACAGTTGTTAAAAGATGTGTTGTTCAGGAAACTTTAGATTGTTTTCAAATGTTATCATGGGACGAAATTTCATATGAATACAAGAGGTTATTCATGAACAAAAATTTGAAGGTTAGGATACGGCTACGAGTAATGCTTAGCTACAGACAATTTGATCCAGGAGGGTAAATAGCAATGAGATGAAAAGTAAATGCTGGACAGTTAAAGATGACTTGCAGAGCAATGTATTGGAACGTAAGAGGGTTAATTATTTATATGTCATTTGAAAAGAGAAATAAATTGTAAAAAAAAAATTTTAGTAACTGTAACAACATTTGAAATTAAGAATGTAAAGATTGAAACTTAATATGATATTAAAGTAAAAGTACGTAAATATAATTCCAAGAGTATTGTGAATATAATGTATAAAACAACAAAAATGGGGTAAAATTAATTAAAAAACAAATACTTATGTAGCAAACAGAAAATGTGAAACAGTGTCTAGATTTAAGAGATGTAAATATATTTATGTAGAGGGTGAATATTTTTGGTAAATATGTATAGTAATTACAAAAATTCTTAAATGCACAAATTTTTGTCAACAATGTAAGAGTGTAAACCATTTTGAAACAGTAATTAAATAATTCAGGGTACAGTATTTGCTATAAAAAAATTGTAATGTCAGATTAAAGTCTAAACACATTAAACCAGAGCCAGTAAGTAGTGGCAAGATAGAGGAAAAACATGTCGTGTGTTAAATACGTGTGAAGTGTTAAGTGAAAGTGATCGCGTGTGTTCCAAGATTTAGGAGACTAAAAACTCAATTATAAAATTTCCAAACAAGTTGTAAATATTTATAATTATGTTTCTAGTGGGGCATATGATGCAGTAATTTGTATCACAAATTACTTAAATGTAAATAATGATTGTAATATGAATATGCATTTTTATGTGACATTGATTTGAGATGTTTCTTGACTGTAATTATTGTTGATAAGTAAGTTTATACGACCTTACTGAAACTGTCAATAATAGCGCAATGATGCAGCGAGGGGGTGAGCTGTTTATCATTATTGGGAACGAGGAAGTTACGTAATGTTCGCGCGTTTTTTCCGTTGAGAACCTTCTGGAATGTTTTCTCCCTAAAGCATATGTATTCTTAATTTTCATTGGATATTAAGATAGACGCTAATGTTGGCGCGTTTTATTAGCCAATAGTAGCTCAGTTATAATCTTTAGGCGTATCTGGATGCAGGAGTATAAATAGGGTAGGTTAGAGGTAGCTTCATGCCAGTTCATCGAAAATCTCAATACATTACACGTCGCCTTCAGTTGGCAGTTCATCAAAAATCTGTGTGCACTACACGTCGTCTTCAGTCAGTCAGTTCGTCATACATCGGATATAGATTCACAAGTTACGCGCAGCAGAATTATGAAAGATCTAAAGTATTGTGAGGTTAATTATACAAAAGATTGAAGTACGTGGATTAAAAGAATTATCAGTAAGAAGTTATTATAACAGTTTCAGTTTGGCGAGTGTCAAGATCAATGTATAAATGTGATAGTTAACGTGTTCGACAATAAATGTGTAAAACAAATTTCTTCATCAGTGTAATTTTTGGATAAAAGATTCCTTTCCGTTTACACAACCCTGATCAAGAGACATGTTCGACCGAGAGATAATAGCTAGCCGGAGTACAGTAAACAAAATTTAAATCAAATAACAGTCGCATTCTTTCGAACACTAACACTGATGCAAATTGCTAACACCAGATGGAGCTACAAACCGAACAAATGAATGACGTCACAAGATGGCTTCACATGAAGTAAACACACACACACAAACATCACAAGTAATAACATTATAAGTAATACCGTTACAGACTATGCGATATAAACAGGCAGAAAGTAGAATCTGAATGTAGACAAAGATCAACATTGGAGCTACAAAATGAAATAAAAACTAGTTGGGGTAAGGAAACATATTTTGGAATTGATTATAAAACAGAGGACGGGAATAGCATGGCTTAGGTTGGGAGGGTGGAAAGCTTGCAAGATTGCTGATGATGATGGCAGGAGGATTTGCCCATTATGCGGGGAACAAGAAGACTGGACGCATATTTTGGCAGCATGCGTGCAGACTACTACTAATACTACTGCTGTTGCTGCTCAATAAATTGCTGTATCAAATTTCTATTTCTACTACATCTTTTATTTTAAATATAAGATTGTTCATTTAAAATCATTTAACTGTTTGTATAACTACACTGAACTACTTAAAATTTGAGTTGGTATATGTTAATTCACATCACATAAAGGCGCTAGTTGTTACCGTAGTATATCATCACAATAAGAAATACTTCTGGTTTATTATAAAATACACTGAACTAGCTAACCTGAATTATTAAATACACTTTAAAAATTCATTGCAAAATATTGTGATGCAGCGGCTATGCCCGAAGGTTATCGGAGGTCGGCTCCGGGCAGTCAGAGATAAAAAAGATAAACAGCGCTCTCTCCAGCGTAAACACCGAAGCGCTATCGTCAGATAAGCAGAATCTTCTGGAGTGTTTCTTCCCCCACGCCAGAACATGTGTTCAGAAAGTTCTAGAATGTTCTGTGGAAGATTCCATTGGATGTATAAGCGAGCGTTCTCGCGAGTGAGAATTAGTGATTAGTGAGCAAGTTAGCGAGTGCGTTTCTGGCGAGTTTGTGACAACTGCTGTGAAGGACTGCTGCTTCTGCGAGATTTTGCAGAAGTTCTGTGTTCAACTCCGCATCGAGCAACCGTCCGGAAGAAGAAACTACATCGTGCCATTTTAATTACGCCGTTAGGCCACGAAGAAAGTGAAGTGGTAGTGAGAACTTGCTGTTAGAGAAGTGTCAGTGAAAAGTTGAACTAGATTACTTTAAAGAAACGATGAGAACATTGTATAAGTGATAGTTAAAAACTGGACAAGGTCATAATGTAGACGATTTAAAATGCACACTGCTGACCACGACTCCCAAGGACTATATTGGGAACCAAATAAATTCATAGTTCGAATCTGGATTCGGCAACTTCAGGGTAAAATAATAGCTCTGCCAGTGTCTATATAACACAGAGAAATTCGCAAGGACAAAAGAATTATTCATAAAGGCACTCGACTGGCTAGCTTGCAATTTACCTTGGGCGTTTCTAAACCTGTACAGGAGAGTTGTTTAATTTATTGTTTTGGAAATATGCACTCAATGCTGTTAAAATAATGTTAGAAGAGAATGCAACATCCTTGCAGTGGAGGATTCCAACTTGCGTGATATTACATGTCTTAAGAATATTTTATATTGTGGTACAAGATCAGTTAGTGTTTCAGTTGGTGAAAACTTACAATTTAATTACCGCACGAAATTATGTGTATTTCTTAACAACATTCAACATTTTGTTGACGTAACTAGGCATTGTTACATAATTGTAAATACACTACCATTATTATTAAAATCTGTTTATAGGCTAAATGTACGACCCCTGACTACCAATCAATGCTGTGAAAACTGCACATCAATAGCACATTCCATATCCGAAACATTTACCGTGCAAGTTTCAGGTGATTCCTCGTGTATATTATTGTATAGGATTGAAACAGGTTTGTATTGTTGTATTTTTATTTGTCCCATGCTTTGGGAGCCAATTTGATGTTAGATTGTTGCTTCACGTATGGAAAGCCGATTTGAAGTAGGAGTTGTATTGTTATTTTTACGTTGTTATTTTGCCCCAGGTTTAAAAATATTAACTTTGTAATTTAACTGTTTCTTTAAATAATATATATTTATGTTTGCCTCCGCTGCATCAGTATTATTGTTAGACATGAATATCTTTGCAATGTGTGGTGCGGCTGAAGAATATAGGCTTACGCAGATTATAATTTTTACCTCACTCCATTTATTAATCCTTGACACTTCACTGATATACAGAGCTGTGAGATCCTTTTATTAGTTACTTGCACTTTTTAAACATGTAAACTATTTTCGTCTCACACTGAATACATATTAAATTTCTCGAGGACACATCTCGCGTCCGGTTAGGAACACTGTCTACAACCAACGCGTCCAGTTATGAGCCCTGTCTACAAGCAACTGACTTGATTTCTACCGCCTAAATTTGTAAATTTCTGTATTTCAAGTCTCTGATTGGCTATTCCTACTCCAACAGAATACTTTTATTTAACTTAAGCTTTTTTCTGGTTTTTGATTGGCTATTTTATAAACTGTCTCAAAATTTACATTATTGTTTTTCCAATAATGACTAGCAGCATTATTAAACTTTCTTACTCATTATTGCCTCAAGGTTACCTCATTGTTAGCAACTTTTAACCTATTATTCTCACAGCCCCTACATTATTAAATTATATAATACATCCACATAACATTATTACACATATTGCTTTAAGGCGGGCTCTTGTTGAATTTATATATTATAGAATTAGGCTAAAATCATTGAAATGTTTAAAAATACTGCCTCAGCATTGAAATTAAAGTCATTCAATATAATAGATAACCATGAACATTAAGGATTAGTTTTAGTTGCAGCATGCTTTCAGTAAAAAATAAAAAAGAATAAAATATCATATTATGGGTTTGCTTAGTTTCCAAAAGTGTCCATCCATTTAATACGCACTATATAAAAATTAGTTGTTTATCTGAAATAAATACTGGAATCCTTGCTCTTCTTTTAGCATAGTCCTGGTTTTAGGTATGTGTGTTTCGGAGCGGTGTTGTTCTCGGAGTGGGAGAACTGGGACTTCCTGGATGGCTCCTACTTCTGCTTCATCAGCCTGAGCACTATCGGATTCGGCGACATAGTGCCAGGAGAGCAGGTGATCGCCCAGGAAGTGCTAGAGCTGAGCTTCATATTCTGCTCCATGTACCTGATGCTGGGCATGGCACTCATTGCCATGTGCTTCAACCTCATGCAGGAGGAAGTAGTAGCCAAGATACGAACCTGCGCCAGGAGATTACGTTTCATCTTTAGCTGCAGGAAGTGGCAACAACAGCAACGTCAGATGGAGGAAGAGGAGGAGTATATCGCTGCTCAAGAACGACAACAGGAACAGCAGCAACAGTCCCAGCGTCCACCAGGCACCGCCAGGCCAGGCCCCATCAGATGACACATGTGAGTAATCAATAATGCTTTATATTGCGTATCTTGTGCACAAATTGTTTCAGGTCAAAAGGCACTAGAGAAAATTTGGCAGTAAGTTTACCTTTTATACGGTTTTTGTAAGTATAACTTTGTTAAACTGCTGTGTTCGCTTAAGAACCTAAGATTTCGTATGCAAGTAGATACAGTATTTGTTCCAAAAATTAAAATTGTTTCACCGGAAATATATGTTTTGATCTCCCTGAGTGAAATAGAGATCTCATTTATAGTAATGAATGTATTTTTTTATTTGAATATTCGTATGCATACATATATTCCTATTAATCACACGTGTCCGTAGACGATACGTGCTGTTATAATGCACGGGTAATAAACAAGATTATATAAGTTATCTTAATTTGAGTCAAATTATTCATTATGTTAAACAAACACTTAGTTCATGGGACATTTGCGACAAATACATGTTAAAAATGCAGGTTATATGTGAAGGAAATAAATAAAACAAATAAATTGCCTCTGATTAGCTGAACAAATTTGATCTGACTTCGCACACTTTGGCCAGAAATTGTATGTTTTGTCAAATCCTCTAGTTAGCCAGTAGATTCCAACTTGCCAATCTCGTTCTAGCTAGAAATTAGAATTAATGCACCTGGCACGCGCGCATGTACAGCATAGCTTTAAGAGGAAAAGCCGAATAAAAACCAAATGTTTAACTTTAGCTAGACGCTTTTGAAGGACTCTGTGAACGACTCCAGCTGAAGATGAGGCCATTGATGCCTCGAAACGATCGTTCATTCTTCTAAATCATCATGATGTAAGTGAAGGCTTTTTATATATGTCGACTCAAAATTAAATTACTTTCAAACTTCACTGTTAATAATTGTAAATAAAAAAAATGCAATAGTCTTATCAGCTGGCTTTCCTTTGGAACATATTATTGCATATAAACAATGGTGTTAACTCGTATTTGCTTGTCGTTGGGTTTCTGTAAATTTTGGGTTTTAGCCATTAGATCACACAAACATTCACATGGGGTATAAAATGGGCTAAAGAAAACTTCGCACACCCAGCCGGGAATCGAACCCGGAATCCCTTTCATAGCAGGCAGGTATATTTAGTTTTGTTATTTCACTATTTTATTTTCCATAAATTTCATGTAACCTGCTATTGATCCAAGAAGGTTGTATTTTAGATTTATGATAACTGGATGTGTCCAAGTTTTTGCACCATAGCTAATAGTAGGAATAGCCATTAATTTAAATATTTTCACTGTCGAATTGATTTTAGCCTTATTTTTTGGTGTCTGTGTAATTCAATTTAGTTACAGCTGTGTTTATATCTGTTTCTTTGTCCACTGTTATGTGCACCCTAGGAAGTTATATTTTGATATTTGTTCAATAATCTTGTTTTCTATCACTACTTTAGAGCGAACTATGTATGCCCAATTTGAAAGCCCAATGGGCCATTACTTTCGTTTTCTCTATACATATTTCGGTATTCATGATAGCTTCGATAGTATATTTAACCTATATGCCATCTTTTACAGTTCATCTTCATTCTTTGTTACTATTACTTGGTCGTAAGCGTGAATCAGTGTCCATACCACTAATGTTCCTAACCTAATACGCCCCCCCTTGTTAGCTTATCACGCCACAAAATCAATTTACTCCTAACGAGACGCAAACTTCCGTCCCATGTAAATGCCAGAACTCGATAACCCCATGCGCCATGGGCTTGAGAATGAACCAGCGGTAGGACTCTGGGGCCCCTCAGTCCTAACTCAAAAGAAACTGCTCGGTCGGTCTAGTCTAACTCTAGACTTATTGTCTAGTCACCTGGTTGAATGTAAAGAATGATCATTTAAATAAATTATTTATAGCTGAATTCCTTAAAGTAAGTATAGTAAGTAGGGGAAGTATTGTATTCCATCCAAAAATTAATACCAAGATTTCACCGGAAATACATGTTTTGAGACACCCTGATTCCAAAAAAAACATTTTTGGAAACATGTCCGTGTGTGTGTGTGTCTGTCTGTGTGTTTGTGAACAGCATAACTCAGAAACGAACAGTCGGATAAACACCAAATTTAGTATTTACGTTCAGTATCTCCCAGAGATGTGACATGAAGGTTTTCATGAAAATCCCCCACTCCAGATTACTCTTTACATGGAACATTTTTCCAAAATTTTTATTTTCTCTAAAATAGCTTTAACGATTTTGATTAAAATATCATATCTTTATGATATTTTTATGACAAATGAAATGTTATCTCGTATTTTCTGGGAATGTCACCGAAAGTATTCCTAATTGTGAACGACTTTTGCATAACTGGTAAACCATAAGAGATAGACAAAATTTTACTACACAAAAAATATAAATACACAATTTATGTCATATACATTTTTTGTGTGAACCATTTTAGAGATATTGCTTGTTATTCCCTTAAATTTTCCAATACTTATACTTTTTCTCAAGTTCGTTATTCATTTTTTTTGTCCTGGTAATGCAAAGAGAATGAAATACTCCACATAGCAACCAGCTCTTAATATATTTGACTATCGCTTAAAGCGTAGCAATTCCCTTTTCATCTACAAGAAAATTAGCAATATCTCGATTAATATGAAGCATATTAAATAGTTTGTACAAGAGTAGAGAAAGTCATGTGAGTGTAGCACATCAGCTTTTTCACTATAAGAGCAACGAATCACGAAAACAACGCTTCTGAGTAGTATTAGTCCCGGATGAGCCAATTGGATTGACGATAATCCTACCGCTAGGGGCGCTAGTGTCGCTAGTGTCGCTGCGTGCGACGGCGGCGGCGGCAAGTTTGAAAAGCGCCATGAGCGGAAGGATTATCGTTATTGCAATTGGCTCATCCGGGACTGTTTTCTTTATTTATAATTTGAATACAGTACATTGGATAAAGATATGAATACATAGTTTAGATTAACATGATGAATTATTTGCTTAACATATGAATACATAGTTTGAGAATAACATAATGGATTATTTGATTACAGGAGATTAACATATGAATACAATAAATGGACAATATAAGAAATATAAGGAGAAAAAAAGCACATTAAAATTCATAGTTTGTTCAGGCACTAGGACACACAGATTTCGCGCACAACAATGATTTTCAAGTACGTGGTGCACTTTGAGTCCTCGTCATCGCTGCTGCTGCTATCGACGGTAAATTGGTGGATAGGTTTGGTGATGCAGGTGACGAGCAGGTGAGAGAAACTTTCGTTGACGAACTCGGTGAAGGTTGGTATATAGATGGGGATGGTAAATTCGTTGTAATGGCTGGTTGAGAAGCATCCTGTGGATGTGACTTTGTTGGTTAGAGCAGGAATGTTGCTGTTGCCGAGGTATATGATGCATAGTGCGTCTTGTTGATGCTGGTGCACTTTGGTAGGTACGCATTTGACGTGGACGGCGTGAGCCCCTTGGACGTCGAGTGTGATGGTGACAAATCTGCTGCTGCGGAAATAGGAGTTGGAGATGCAGAGGATACGGATAGGTGAAGTTGCGTTGAGAATGAGTTGTAGGATAAGATTGTTCCCCACGGGGACGGGATAGGTTTCGTCGGACATTATTTAGGGTTATATGGGGAGAACGTGACGATGTGACGTTTGAAACCGCTGCGTAGTTTTTCCTCGCCTGCGTATATGATGCAGAATGAGGTAGAGTTGAGTTTGTTGATGAGTTCTGGAGAGGCTTTTGCAAATCTTGTTGGTAGGAAAACTTCTGTGTCGTTGTCGAGTATGGCGACGAGCTTTGTACCGTGAACGGTGTCGATTGTTTTGACGCCGACGACACGATATGGTACGTGCTGTTGAAGCGTAGATACGCTGAGAGTTTGGGCGCTGCTGGAAAGTTCTTCTAGCTCTTTAAGGGCGTCCTGTGACATTATGACGGCACAGATGGCAGTTTTTGATAAACGGGGAAGGACCGTCTATATGAGTGGTTTGATGAGGAAGGTTGTAGTGTTGTTTACATCTGCGATAAGGTGCGCAAACTACCTGTGCGTCTGTGGGAAGTTGGTTCCACACAAGGTTGACGTCGCTTGGGGGATAACGTTCGAAGATGTATATGCCGTTCTGCAGCAGCACTTGGCGTTCCCTGGGCAGTAGCAGGTGGATTCTTCGTCCGTTATCGAGATACCGAAAGAGCACGATGAAGCAGTTCATGTAGTGTTTCTAGCGGAGTACCTTCGAAGGAATTGTTGAATTTGCTTGTTGAGATGATCGAGGTCTTCGTAGAAACCGAGTTGACACTGCGTGCACAGGCGGGTGAGACGGTGCTTAAGTTCGCAGCTGCACGTTTGGTGAAAGCAAAACGAGCAGTGGAAGTCTTTACACGTCGGTCCTGGCATTCCCCCACGGCTGGCTAGCACCGAATGAAGGGGAAAAGAATGCGCGTGCATAAATATAACCCAACTGCCGGAAGCAGGAAATCACTGGTGGGGGAAAAGTTCGTTGGAGATTTACCACATCAGGGGAAGCAATGGTGGGGGAAAAGTTCGTTGGAGGTTGACTACATACGCCGGAAGCTCTTAGCGATTATTACACAACATCCGCAGGAAAAACACTGTGTCCGTTGATTTAACGGTTTTCGTCTTGGAGGTGAACTCTGTTTTGAACGGTGCTGAACATGCAAACGACCACATTAGGGGGAAGCACTGGTGGGGGAAAAGTTCGTTGGAGAATTACCACATCAGGGGAAGCACTGGTGGGGGAAACGTTCGTTGGAGGTTCACTACATCCGCCGGAAGCGCTTAGCGATTATTGCACAACATCCGCAGGAAAAACACTGTGTCCGTTGATTTAACGGTTTTCGTCTTGGAGGAGAACTCTGTTTTGAACGGTGCTGAACATGCAAACGACCACATCAGGGGGAAGCACTGGTGGGGGAAAAGTTGGTTGGAAAATTAGCACATCAGGGGAAGCACTGGTGGGGGAAACGTTCGTTGGAGGTTCACTACATCCGCCGGAAGCGCTTAGCGATTATTGCACAACATCCGCAGGAAAAACACTGTGTCCGTTGATTTAACGGTTTTCGTCTTGGAGGAGAACTCTGTTTTGAACGGTGCTGAACATGCAAACGCCGTGAATGTGATCGGGTATGATATAGGATGCTTCGCGACCCAAATGCGCCGCTAAGCACGTGCCGTAATACATGGGGTTTTCGTTTAACATTTGCTGCATTTTGTCTGTGGAAATGTATTGCTGTTCGTAGAAAACGATGTATAAACCTCTTGCGGCACAAATTGGAACCACTGATGTTGTGCATCTTCTTTATCTGCTTTGAACTGGATATCGTTGAAGCACATGTTAGATAGCACAAAATGAATTTTGGTTTCGCAGCTGTGAACTCTGGCGGAGACGGATTTTCCGTCGTAGGTGCTGTCGACGAAGCGAAGTGCATAAGGTGTATTTTTATAGGGGTGACCGTCCACATCGTAGTTTTTAAACATCTTACTGTCATGGTAGTACACCGACAGGTAATTTCTGTAACTCATGATGCGGGAGTGAAGGGCGCCAGATGTTTGGGTGAGGTGCGGTTGGAACGCTGGTAGAAATACATGCGCACTAAGGACTATTTTGTGAGATGCGCAGTGCGAAATGGGTGTTGAGGAAATGATGAACCTCGAGGAATGTTCTAAAATTGGCACACCGTATGTACTTGGTGAACTGCGTGAAATTCATGTTATGTAAGGGAACGTTGGAGGCATGGTTGTGAAGCATGTACTTGTGGTATGCCATGATTTGATTTTGCACGTCCGTCTCTTCCTTCTTTTTGTGATACATGATGTCGGTAATGATGCGCTGCAGGGTATGCAACACGTGCCATTCTTGTTGGTTGAGCGTAACGGATGCGCCTTGCGGGTCTTTGAAAACGAGCTTTAGCTTTCCGAACACAAACTTAAACACGATGGTGACGCTGTCGCTGAACTGAAATTGCTGTAGACGTCCCTGTGGGTCATTCAAGCGTTTGTGAATGATGGGGATGGCTTCGACGAGTTTGTGCCACTGCGAGGAACTCATGACGACTGCGTTGTGCTGTCCACATTTGGCAATGGTGACGACGAGATGGTGCGGCGGCTGGGGGGAGAATCCCACACTGACGAATTTAGTTTGTTGCGGGTTGAGGAAGTAGATATCCGCTAGAGGACCCACAACTGCACTGTGTTGGAACTGTGCTGGCGGAGCAGGGCTGTCGGGATGCTGTTGGAGGTCGAAGATGGGTAGTTTCCTTTTTTCCCCGGGTTTTGAGGTGGTCGGGGTTTGACATCCGGTTATACTGGAACACACAAAACAATAATAATAATGTGAGGGATAGAGAGATAAACGGGATAGAAAAAAGCAAGCTAATACATAGGTGCGGACCTACCTAGTCGGCGTGCTGCATGGCAGCATGACTGTATCCGCGTGCTGCATGGTACACTCTGAATGAGGCGAGCGGCACCGTGACGTTGCTTTTTATATGAGCAGGAGCGTCTTCTGAAAGCACGTGCAAGACGATGGATTAGGTTAGATGTGATGAATAGTGACACACACACACACACACACACGTACTCACCTTCAAGGGCTGACAAGTTTGCTGAGCGTCAGAGCACTTTGCGCGGCATGCGTCTTTGAACGTTTTGCGAATGACGACATCATTATGCGCGTGATTGCTGACGTGAAAGTTTGAGAAGAATGTATGCTTAGGTAAGCCGGAGCAGCGGTGGGTGAGGTAGGCGATGACGTAATGACCGCAAGTGGTGCTGTCGAAACCTTGCAGCCTTCTGGCGTTGGTGGACCAACGCGTCCCGCAGACCGAATTTAAGAACCGGAGAAATTGGGGCGAAAGCGGTCCTATGCCGTAACTGTCAAAATATTCTGCATGCGAGTTTTTGTCCACAAAGATGCAAACCCAGTGTTGCCCGGATTTGGTGCTGGGGTCGGTGTTAGCCACTAGCGCCAAGGGAGGCGTTCGAATGCCGTGAAGTACGGGTAGTTTATCGCAGGGGTAGACGCCTAAAATGTGAGAGCGCGTAGAGGGGCATGTCGATAGAAACCGTTGAATTTGAAAGGTGTTCATGATAACAAAATGGATCGGTTGGCGTCGATTTCGACCGTGCGATGTATTTCCGCTAGCAGCAGAAGTATGACCGGTTCTGTCAATTTATCGGCAAAACCGATGCTTATAGAGACGGTTCCGTGGCGCTGACCCGAGATGTGAGACTCGTTAGCGCTCATGTCTGCAGTGAGATCGAAAACCATTATCGTATACTCTTGCGGGTAGGTTTCTCTGGAGATGGAGTGTCCCTCGTCCTTGAAATGAATGCCTAGGCCGTCCTGCAGGGTTTGAAAGCATTGCAAATAGTGTCCCTTTGTAAAGTCGGGTTGCAGAGGTTGGGAGGGAACGGGTTGCCCGTTCACGTAGAGCTGAAAGAAGTTCATTTTAAAATGTTTCAAGTTGTACGGATTTGAGTTAAAATGGCCGGATTAGGCCTTGTCGGTGACCAATGCTACTACCACTCTCCTGGGAACTTGCCCTACGCACACGTCGCTAAACGTCATTGCCCTGGACTCCTTGGGGATGCTGAGAGCGTGAAAGCTGACGTCCTTGAGATGGTACTTTGCGTTGCGCTTTGCGAGCACGGCCTGGTGCGCGAGCTTTATGGTCGGCGAGGGCCGCACCGATTTTAAGCGCAGCGTGGCAGACACGATGTCGGCGTACCCCTTAAAGGTATCTACGTCGGAAAACAGATAAAACTGGGGAGAGGCGGGAGTGAGCTTGACGGTCATGCTAATGTTGTTCAAAAGCAGCTTCTCCTGTCTAAAAAGAGCGTTGGACAGAGGACCGATGAGCTGTACGACGTTGCTCCTTTTGGTAAACCCCCGACGCCACTGAAAACCCGCATTGGCGATAAAAGTGTCCATGATGCCTGCAGTGTCCTTTCTCCAGAGGGTAGATTCTAGTTTGGTGTTCATGGCATCTTCGGAGTAATTGAGAAGCGTCGCGAGGTATGTTCTATAGGGGTAACCGGCTTGCGGCATGGAGACGATGACGTTATTGAGGGTTACCTCCATCTGTTGAAACAGGGAATTTAAGGCGTTGTTGACCAGAGTGGCGTTAGCGTCAGCGTTTAAGGCCTCTCCTTTGTCATCTACAATGCGCACCATGAGTTCGAGTACGACGTAGGTCAGGTCTAGGTAATCGTCCGCATTTCCGGAATAATGAAAGGTGATGGGGGCATTTTTCATTAAAGTCTTTTGAGGGTTTAGGTATAGAAACCGTGACTCCTCGATGCTCATCTGAACCGGTACCTCTGTAAAGAGGTCCAGTTCGGAACTCATGTGGACGGCCGCGTCTGCCATTACGAAAATACGTCTTGCACCTTACGCCTACCGCGTTTCAGCTTGGACTGCTTGCTCTTTTTGGATTTGCTCGGTTTTAATCTCTTGAGGCGCCTGGAGCCGGAACCGAGCATGGCATCGAGCTTTTCGTCGGCTTTTCGCTTTAAATTGTATCCGGACTCCTTGAGCCTCCGTTGGAGCGCTTGCTTTGGCGCTGCTCCCGCCACAGTCACATCGGACAGAACGTGAGCGCCCGCCTTTAAGGCCTCCTTTCCGACTGCTTTTGCTCCGCTCTTTAAAAACGGTAGCAACCTTCTGAAGAGTCCTCCGAGGGCTGAAAAGCGACCGCTGCCTCTTTGGTAGCGCTTGCCCCTGTAGAGAACGAAATCGCGATGGTGGAACGCGCCGCCGGTCTGAATGAGGTAGTACCGCGTTACGACGTGCACGTCCATTACGCCTGTTTTGGACGAAAAGCGAGAACTATAGTAGAGGAAAATCCGTCGGCGAATGGCAAGAGATCGCCGTAACCGTTCCTTAAATCTATGTTGACCGTCTTGAACTCTTGCTGAATCAAGGGTACCCAATTTTGGGGAAAAAAACATCTTTTCGTCGCTCATGTAAGTGTTGTTGCTTCTTTCGTATTCCACGGCCGCGCTCTTTATGACTTGGGCGAAGGTGTCGCCCACGACTTGCGGGGACACTAGATTACAATAGATGAACATTTCGTAAGGAAACCCCATATAAGTATCTACGGGGTGTTTCGCAGCTTTTTCGAGAATGACGTTGACGTAGGGCTCGAAACCCAACATTTTTGCCATAGCGGGCGTTAAGAGCAAACTGTGGATGCGGTGTAGAGGTCCCGGAGTGTCCTCCGATTTTGAAACGTTTCGTTTGGGTCTGACGGGACGAGCCGCCGCGGGTTTCTGCTGCCCCGAAGCCGGGGGCTTCGGTTTCGGTTTCGGCTTGGGTCTCTGGTGGGGCGCATCGTTCAGAGCTTCGTATTCGCCGACCGCGTACGGTACGGCCGTGCGCGCGACATTTTCCACAAACCCGTCGAACGGAATGTCGGGTAGTGGTTCGGGATGGGCGACGGCGGCATTCACGCCCACCGTCTTCTTGCGCTCGTCGAAGAGGAAGAGGTTTTCCACGTGCAAGTGTTCGAGTAGAATGGCGTTGACGAAGTTCACCAAGTCTTTGGGATTGTGCACGATGCCTTGCGGCATTTGCAGGCTGAATTTGGAATGCGTGGGGATGAGCGTCATGGTGTACTTGGTGCCCACGAGACGGGCATCGTCTGGCGAAAGGTTATAAAATTTCACCGGATAGCTGACCTTTTGCAGGGCGACCTCCCATTCTCCCTGCAGAACGATTCTCTCGGGCAGGATGTTAGAAAATCTGGCCGTGGTGTTGCCGGTAAAGTGTTCCATGGAAGCGATGCTCACGAGAGTGATGGAGAAGGGTTTGGTCTTAATCATGACGAATCGATGGTGGAAGCCAGAACCCACGAGTTAAACTTTGCCGGATACCCCTCCTACTTTACCAAGACCTGCTTGTTGCGCCCTCGGCCCTTGGTCTGTAAAACGCGTTCGATCTTAAACGTCCGAGGTAGCGCGACCTTTTGTAGCTCCTCGGTGTAAAATGTGCCGTCTATGGCTTCTGCGGCCAGATCCTTCAACTTATATACCACTGCCCGACCACGCACCACCTCGGACTTCCAGGTATCTGTAACTGTTTTTGTGCGTGAAATACCTCCACATCTTGGTTTTTAAGGTGCGGTTGAAGCGCTCCACGACGCTGGCTTTAACGTTATTTTTGGTTGTGTAATGTTTCACGTCGTGTTTCTTCAGAAAGTCGCGAAAAGTCTTGTTGGTAAACTCGGTTCCCTTGTCCGTTTGGAGGACCCTGGGGACGCGTTGGGAGAATATGGAGCGAAACTCTTGCGCAACCTCGGTACCCAGCTTCGATTTCAGGGTTACGGCCCAAGCATATTTGGAAAATACGTCGATAACGGTCAGAATGTACACGTAAGGTTTGTTATGTCCCCTCACGCTGTTCATGACGTTTAGATCGGCCTCCCAAAGATCGTCCATATTCGTCACGTGATAATATCTGGTGGGGAACCGCTTTCTCACCGGTTTGTGCAGAGTGTAACTGTCCTGGGTTTGAAGGAAGGACTCGATGTTCGCCTTAGACGCACCCGTGGCCTTTCGAAGGGGCTTGACCGTACCCAAACCGGCATAGTGTTGCGGTTTGGCATAGTATCGCCTTAGCGTCTTCCATTCCTTCATGCTTTGCTTGTACAGGGGTTGCCAGACGCGCTTGCGAAAATGGTACGACGCGGAAGGCGATTTCGATTTCTTTTTCGGAGTGGCAGGGTTTGCCCTCTTCTTTTTGCGAGGCGAGAAGAGGTTGACCTTTATGGTTCGGGGTTCGACCTCCTGCTTCACCGGCACGCGTTCGTGCACGTCTTCGTAATCGTCGTCGTCGTCGTCGCCGAGGAAGGGCTTTCTGACTTGTGCCACGAGATCGAGGTAGTTGTCCAATTTATGTTTTACGAGCCGCCACTTTTCGTCGGGAGAGAGCTTTGCGCTCTGCAGCTTCTGAATTTCTTTAGCCAATCTGGATATGGTGCGGTCTATAGCGTGAAGCTTATCGACGGTCTTCGGTTGCGTTGCAACCAGGATCTGCTTGCCGTACTTCATCCTGTTAATTTCGACACTAGCGCACCGCCAAGCGAAGCCAAGACGGGTAGGAGAAATGCCGGCAAAAAACCTCCTTTTTGAACCAAGATGCTCTTCTTCTTCTTCTTCTTCAGAGGAACCCGTTTATCCGTCAACTTCCTCCAAGAAGCCTTGTGCTTCTTTAGGCGACCCAAGCACTTTGCGGGAAGTTGCACGTGACCTCTGCACACGTTGAGCATACATTCGCTAATGGCCTTGATCAGATCGCCATCGGCATTTTTAACAACTTTTTGCGCAGAGGGGCCTTCGCCTTGGCCAGAGCCGTCAAATTACCGTGCTGTCTCGCTATGCGAGGACTGGTCAGCGTCGCAAGCCTTAACCTACTTCTAGCCATGCTTGCGCGATAATGACGTTCGCTCCCAAAGCGGTACTTTTTATTTAAAATGAATGGCCTCAGTTGGGTAAGACCCTGCCGTGATAATGTAGAACGAAACGAACCCGAGTCCTCTCGGCGGTCTCAGTTCGGTACGAAATAAGAGAGGTTTTCCCCCGGCAGCACGCCGGTTCGATACCTGTAGTGAGTGCAGTGCAACACGAGATACCCGTGAGGGCGTTCGGTGGCCTCCAAGAGAAACCTAGAGTTCCTGGGTTCGATCTGCTGGCACAGTCTCTCGATATGCATTTCGTCCCGGTTGTTCTTGAAGACCACGACGTAGTTTGCATTCAGAGAGATGTTGCGATATTTCTGACCCTGCGGAAACACGTTCTGCAGGATGTAGACGATGCCGAAGCGCTTGTGATGGGAGTCTCTGGTGAAAAAATTGGACACGTCCTTCCCGCCACCCTCCAGCATCAGATCGTCGAGGACGACGAAGTCGTTCTCGCCCACCGAAGCAAGTTCGGGTATGCCCGCGTGGGTCTCGCAACGCAGAGCCGAGGGTTCGAGTCTCGGCGAATACTCTGGAGGGTGGCAACACAGCACCCTCCTTGGGCGCACGTCGAACATCCGGTGCGCGTGGCGTAACAGGTTTTTCACGAAGGTGGACTTCCCGCAGCGCGACGGCCCCGCCACTAGCATCGTGCTGGGAAACTCGAATCGCCCCAGGTCTCGGCGACCGGGCATCGTCTCCTCAGGGGCGCCCGGTTCGAAATAACTTTGGCGCGGCTCTAGACGTCTCATTTATGCGTTCGTCTTGAACCCGTAGGGATAGGAATCGTGATCGCCGGCGAGAACGCGCTTGTTGACCACCATTCTAAACGTCTTCGAGCTGGGTTCGGTGACGACCGTCCAAGACGGTTTCCGCGAAATCTGCGTGCCCGTCAGCTTCACCGCACGGTCGTTGTCCCTCAGCACCGTGTCGCGAATCACCTCGGCGTTTACCAGCTCCAGGTTGCCCGAATTGAGCGTGATCCCTTCACCTTGCACACCGAGAAGGTCTTGCCAATTTCGGGGCAAACGATCTCCATGCAGTAGCTCTTGGGCCCCGTGGAGGCGAACCGGGCGATGTAAAAGCCCCGCCCGTACTTCTCCAGCTCGTCCGTCTTGTCCCCCAGGAGGCGTCCAACGGACGGCGTCCAGTCACCCGGAGCAGCGGCGACGACGACGGAATCGGTGTCGAAGTAGCAGACCCGTTCTTCCAGCCTCTTCAGGTAGGAGTAGAGCACCAGGTGCGCGTGAGCCGTGGTGTAGGCCGCCAGGACGGCGTTGGCGGCGGGGTTGACCTTGTGGCACTGCTCGCAGTACCTCCACACCGCGTACATGATCCGGTCGGTGACGGGCACGTAGGTCTGCACTTCCACGCCCGGGTCGTTGAGCAGCTCCAGGAGGCGGTCGTACCGGTCCACCAGCTCGCACGTGGGGAGGTTTTCCCTCTGCCCGAGTTTGCCCCAGATGCTGTTGAGCATCAGCTTGGCCAGTTCCCGCTTGCCGGGGTTGGTGGCGATGGCCTGGGGATCCAGGGCGACGCCTTCGTGCTCGAAGAATTGCTCCACGTACTCCTGCTTTGCGGCAGGGTCGTCGCAATCCGAGGGCCAGCCGGAGGCTTCGGTCTTGATCTTCAAGAACTGATTCACGTAGTCCTCGAAGAGACCCTTGGCTCCGGTGGTCGGTTCGTGCCGCACCACGTCGTACTCCCAGATCTCGTGGACCCGCAGCAGGCGGTACCCCTCCTCCAGGGCGACCTTCATCTCGTCGATCACCCAGGTACCCGACAACGCCCTCTTGCGCTCTCCGTGGTGGCACTCGTCTTAGTTCTCCGCCTCCGCACAAGCGCGGCATAGCGGGAACATGAGCTTGCCGCCGATGCGCGCCGGTAGCACCGGGTGGTACAGGTGTTGCGGCGGTAGAACCTCGCACTTCACCAACCCACCCCCCACGTCTTCCAAGCGCGGGAATCGATCCACGTGGATCTTTGGTGGCCCACGGGGTAGGGCTTCGTCTTGTTCACGTACGGGTACAGGCTGCATACGTCGTAGTAGTAGATCTTGCTATCCCCCTTTGCCTCGCAGTACGTCTTGGTGCAGTTGGTGCGACCTCCGTAGAAGGCGTCTCTGGTGTTCAGGGGTTCGGGTACCGGAAAGTCCCTTGCGTGGCGCGCCAGTCCTGGTTGGCCTTCATCGCGGCGTTAAACTCGCACTCCCACATTTCCACCACGGCGTAGCCGGCGGCCTTGATCTTGACCGTGACCTTCTCGGTGCTCTCTAACCTGGAGGTCATGGTTTCGTGTCCCGAGCTGTATATCGCCGCATGGCGATTGTGAAAGCACCGCCTGCAGCCGTGGTAAAAGCACCCGTGGAAAAAGTACGCGGTTTTTTCAGCCTCTCTGTACCCGTCTACCTTGTGCCCCACGATTTTAACTTCGCATCCTCGCATGGCGTACTGGATGACGATGCGGGTTTGCATCTCTAGCCAAGCGGCGCGAGACTGCCGGTCCGCTAGTCGATACTCGCCCGCTGGCAATAGCGCAAGTATTTTTAAGCGGCATGAAGCGCTTTCTATACACGCACATGCACGCTTGCGCGATGGTGACGCATTCTCTGAACGGGTGTATTCCGTTCTCGTCCAAGAATTCCCTTCTGAATTTGGAAACTCCCTGACTGAGTAGAAATACGTCCATCTTGCAATACGTCACCATTTCCGCCCTCATGTCGAAGACGTACCCGGAGGACGCCTTTTCTTCGTGCCACTGCTCGAAGGCTTTCCGACCCTCCGCCGACATGCCCTCCGGACATTAATGCCTTTTGTCGGGAATCGAACCCACGTACTGCTCGTTTTCCTTCGTGTTAAACAGGTACGGGAAATAACCTTGCATTCCTTCAATCCGAAGGTCTTGGAAAAGCGGGAGAGTGGCATGGGTATGAAGTTCAGCGAGTCTAGAAATGTGACGTCACCGTACCTCATCCTGTAGATCTTGCTCCCGTTCATGATGAGCTCCGGCACCCAGTCTAACTGCACCACCATGTACTTTAATAAAAACTGCCCGTCGTAAGCTCTGAGGTTATGCGCCACGACGTAGACGTCCCAGGCTTTGAACCTCGCCTGCGCGATGTGTTCGAAAAGCTGCTTCACGGGCTCGTCCATAAACACCCATTCTTTGCAACCGCGTTCGGTACAGTATGCCGTCTTGTGGCGTTCGTCGATGCACAGCGAACAGGCTTGGTACAACACGCACAAGTTAGGTACATACTCGTATGTGTCCTTTTTGCCGGTATATGGAATGTTTTAGCGTGCATTCAAACTCGATAAACATAAACACGTACCGGTTTCTTTTGTTCTTTGTGGCATACGGCTGCATATAGCACATGTGGCTAGAATTCACCTGTGACTTGCAATGATTGCAGTACTTTTCCCCGCACTGGTGCGCGGTTTTTCTGTGCCTCGCATACACCAGCTTATTGCAAGACGTGCACACCTTTTCTACATCGCACACCTACAGCGCCTTTGGGTAAACAACGCCTTTCTTTGCGTGGTTTGCAAAGCATGTCGATCCCTTAAAATCTCTGTTGCACTCGGCGCAGCGTATGTAGGTGGCAAATCGCGCATCGCACTGCTGATGGCATTTAGCACACCTGGCGTCGCACCTATGAAATTCGTTTTTGTGTGCCGAGGGATGATGACACTGGCGGCAATACCATTTGCATTTAAAGCACTTGTGAAGGTTCACGATAGCATTATAGTGCCCGGCGTGGAGCATGACGTCGATGTATTTATCGCATTTCTTATCCGACGCGTACAGCACGTGCTTCCCCGTATGATCGCCAAACACCGTCACAGCGTAGTCCTTTAACGCAGCGTCAAAGCGTCTGACGTCATCTATCGTGCAGCTGTCGTGGCCTTGACCGATGCTCGCACACAAGGCTACGGCCTTCGATTTTTGCAGATAGTCGGAGCGCGTCATCGTTTTATATTTGACGTTGCGATCCACTTTGGCTTTAACTACAACAATGGCTCTTGCTAAACACAAGTTGTCTTTGTTGGCTATTTCGACAATGCCTTTATTGTCCCTACAGGCATCGCAAGGTTGGTGGCACGAACCCGAGACCTCCTTGGTCCACACAAACGTTACATGAAGAGGCCCGCTTAGCAAGAATTGTTGGTTACTTTGCATTACTTTTTCGATGCTTCCAACAATGACATCCGCATTCAATTGCTCTACGCGCCTCACGCTCATGTTGAAGGCTTTAGACGCCTCCTTTTCGTCTGTTATGGATATGCCTAAATATCCGGGTTCGTTTTCTAACAGGTTCTCTTTCACAAAGTTTAGAATATCGTTAAACAAATGCGATACCCATTGCTCCGGGTTAGCATCTCTGGGGACCGGGTTTACGGTAATTTGCGACTCTGTAAAGCCGGAAAAAAGCCTTGGCAGCGTTCTCTGCTTGTGCCCTATAATCTCGAACTTAGGCTGCAAGGTGCCATCGCGACTTCCCCCGGGTTGCGGCTCCATCTTATCGTCCGAATGCACCGATCGCTCTTTCCCTGCAAAGTGCTGCTGCTATTTTGTTTTTATTTTAAACTATTTTTCGTCAAATAGAACGATTTTATAGGAAAACCCACTATCGCTCCCGTTTCTCACTACGGACGGTTGCTCTTGGCACCGGGTTTTTATAAGCTCGCTTATCGCAACCGCAGTTTCAGCATACGCGTCGAGTTAAATGCCTTATTTCGCCACAAATTGTCAAGTTGTAAACGCTGTCATTTGCAGTGCATTTCCTGTCACGATCCACCACTGCACGATCCCTACCATCGACAATAAAACTGCATTTAAAAGATTTTATCGCTGACGAACATCCGTTTCTCACGCTCATTTTTCACATACATCAGCACACGGTCTTTGCACGTAGTGCTGCACATGAGAATGACTCTTTTTACTGTTTTCTCCGAGCCTAACGGGAGCAGAACTATAACGCTTGCTAATAGTGGTACAGCTTGCACCCCCACTAGTGCAATATTTAAAACTATGAGTGTCGTGTGTAGTGTTTTTGTGTTGTGCCGTGCATACGTGTTATGTAAAATGTAAGAATTAAATAGAATCAGCAGATACTTCCTTTCTAAGGAGTAACACCAACTGTAGAATAAAACATTCTCAAGTGTTATGTTCGTATGACCTCTACCCTCTCTCTTATAGGTGAGTACGAAAAAAACTCAGTATTTTTGGTATATGAAGGCTTATTATGACGTGAAACAACCATTTATATGATTTTTTCGAAGTTTAAAAGAAGTGAAGTAAACGCGATTTTACACTCACTAGGGGCTAGAAAATCGATTTTCTTAACTTTTTGAACACTCAGTATTTTTGGTATATAGAGGCTTATTATGAGGTGATACATCCATTTATATGATTTTTAAGCAGTTTGAAAGAAGTGAAGTAAAGGCGATTTTACACTCGCTAGGGGCTAGAAAATCGATTTTCTTGACTTTTTAAAAACTCAATATTCTTGGTATATAGAGGCTTATTATGAGGCGATACATCCATTTATATGAATTTTAAGCAGTTTGAAAGAAGTGAAGTAAACGCGATTTTACACTCACTAGCATCTAGAAAATCGATTTTCTTGCCTTTTTGAATACTCAGTATTTTTTGGTATATAGAGGCTTATTATGAGGTGATACATTCATTTATATGATTTTTAAGCAGTTTGAAAGAAGTGAAGTAAACGCGATTTTACACTCGCTAGGGGCTAGAAAATCGATTTTCTTGACTTTTTGAATACTCAGTATTTTTGGTATATAGAGGCTTATTATGAGGTGATACATCCATTTATATGAATTTTAAGCAGTTTGAAAGAAGTGAAGTAAACGCGATTTTACACTCACTAGCAGCTAGAAAATCGAATTTCTTGACTTTTTAAGAACTCAGTATTCTTGGTATATATAGGCTTATTATAACGTGAAACAACCATTTATATGATTTTTAAGCAGTTTGAAAGAAGTGAAGTAAACACGATTTTACACTCACTAGGGGCTAGAAGATCGTTTTTCTTGACTTTTGAATACTCAGTATTTTTAGTATATAGAGGCTTATTATGAGGTGATACATTCATTTATATGATTTTTAAGCAGTTTGAAAGAAGTGAAGTAAACGCGATTTTACATTCACTAGGGGCTAGAAAATCCATTTTGTTGACTTTTTAAAAACTCAGTATTTTTGGTATATAGAGGCTTATTATGAGGTGATACATCCATTTATATGAATTTTAAGCAGTTTGAAAGAAGTGAAGTAAACACGATTTTACACTCACTAGGAGCTAGAAAATCGAATTTCTTGACTTTTTAAAAACTCAGTATTCTTGGTGTATATAGGCTTATTATAACGTGAAACAACCATTTATATGATTTTTAAGCAGTTTGAAAGAAGTGAAGTAAACACGATTTTACACTCACTAGGACTAGAAAATCGATTTTCTTGACTTTTTGAATACTCAGTATTTTTGGTATATAGAGGCTTATTATGAGGTGATACATTCATTTATATGATTTTTAAGCAGTTTGAAAGAAGTGAAGTAAACGCGATTTTACACTCACTAGGGGCTAGAAAATCCATTTTGTTGACTTTTTAAAAACTCAGTATTTTTGGTATATAGAGGCTTATTATGAGGTGATACATTCATTTATATGATTTTTAAGCAGTTTGAAAGAACTGAAGTAAACGCGATTTTACACTCACTAGGGGCTAGAAAATCGATTTTCTTGACTTTTTAAAAAGTCAATATTCTTGGTATATAGAGGCTTATTATGAGGTGATACATCCATTTATATGAATTTTAAGCAGTTTAAAATAAGTGAAGTAAACACGATTTTACACTCACTAGGAGCTAGAAAATCGAATTTCTTGACTTTTTAAAAACTCAGTATTCTTGGTATATATAGGCTTATTATAACGTGAAACAACCATTTATATGATTTTTAAGCAGTTTGAAAGAAGTGAAGTAAACGCAATTTTACACTCACTAGGGGCTAGAAAATCGTTTGCACTGCACACTTTTGTGTTAAAATATATATACATTTTCAATTTTGTCATTGTGTAGATTTTGTTTGTCAAATTTTTTATACGCTACTATTATAGTGTGTGTGTGTGTGCGAGTATGTGCCTAGTATCCGTGCGCCGACAAGGTAAAACTTCATCATTTGCCTACCGGGCAGGGACAACCACTAAAAACCTGATAAAACTCGAAAATTAGAAACGGCTTCGTCAACCACTACAGCAAACGCCTACCAACCAGGGAAAGCCTATGAAAAAGCAGAAAGAGCTTGCATTCGTTTACCAACCACAGAAAACCCCCAAAAACTAGTTATTTTTTTAAAAAAACGAAAAAACAAAAAGAAAAAAAAGAAAAAAGTAAAAGACGAATAATATAAGTATGGCAACTGCAACGGGTGTGTGTGTGTGCCTATTTAATTCTTATTTTCTTTTGCACTGCACACATTTGTGTTACAATATATATGCATTTTCAATTTTGGGAAAACCTATGAAAAAGCAGAAACAGCTTGCATTCGTCTACCAACCAGAGAAAACCCCGAAACACTAGTTGTGTAAAATTGCTGATGAGTTCTGGATAGGCTTTTGCAAATCTTGTTGGTAGCAAAACTTACCTCTTCCATCATCTCCAACATACCCCACTCCCACAACTTTTTTCTTTCCACCAATCATAATCTCTCTTATTCTTACCAATCAACAACTTTCATTTGTTCCTTTCCACCAATAACATCACTTCTTATTCCCACCAATCACAACTTCACACGTCACTTTCTGTTATACTTTTTATCCCTCGTTCGCCATCTTTTCCCTCTTTCAGTCCCAACCTCCGCACAGACAACACCTCACCGCTCCTTAACCTCAACTTCATGCCTCCGCCATCTTATTTAGTTCCCATTTTTACCACCGCGCCTCTCATCTCCCAACCAGATTGCCGGTAAGAACAGATCTCGTTCATTCACACCTCGACGGTTGACTCGACAGCAGCTACTGTGAACACCTACGTCGTACACTTTTTTGACCGCTTTCGACCGGCTATGAGAACCCTGCTCCTACGTACGCTAGCGACCATTACGATGGCCCAGTACCAGGTTTTTGGTATAGTTAAATTACGTCTGTGCAAAGGGCGTCTGTACCACTTTAAAAAACCTAGGTATATCAGTGCGTAGTGATGTTGGTTGATCTTAAAGCTGGTTAAGCATTTTCAAAACAGTTTGCTTTTATTTTTTCGCGTCGCGTGAAGCTGCTGCGCTTTTGGTGACGCATCCACACCAGTAACAGGTAAGTACCACACGCATAATTATTTTTCGGGCCTGCTTGGCGTAGGAATATATCCTTTCGTGTTTTGGTACTGTAACCTCAAATCTCCTTACCCTCCTCTTGCGTCCGCCATCTTGTTTAGTTCTCACCGCATCTCCTTGTCGCAGACTCTCCGCCATTTTTAGTTCCCACTATTTTAACCTCAAAATCTGCTCTTCTAAGCTCTTGCTACCGCCATCTTCTTTTAGTTCCCATTCTCACCACCGCGTCTCCTTGCCCCCACCTCTTGCGACCGCCATGTTCACCACTAACCTCCAAATTTCCTCGTCCTTAAACCTCTTGTCTCAACCATCTTGTTTAGTTCCCATTTTCGCCACCGCATCTCATATCGCCCCTACTCTCTATCCACTCAAGGAAACTACCATCCAACGTTCAAAAATTGCTGATCAGTTCTCGACAGGCTTTTGCAAATCTTGTTGCTAGCAAAACTTACCTTTCCCATCACCTCCAACATACCCCACTCCCACACCTTTTTCTTTCCACCAATCATAATCTCTCTTATTCTTACCAATCAACAACTTTCATTTGTTCCTTTCCACCAATAACATCACTTCTTATTCCCACCAATCACAACTTCACACGTCACTTTCTGTTATACTTTTTATCCCTCGCTCCCCATCTTTTCCCTCTTTCAGTCCCGACCTCCGCACAGACAACACCTCGCCACCCCGCTCCTCTCCATCACGTGACCTCCATACTCTTTCATCTTCCTTCCTTCATCTTCCACCCGAATTAACGAACCAATCAAAACATTTCACGTCACTTTCTCTTTTTCCTTCACCTTTCCCTAATCCTCAATTCTTTTAACTCGTCCCGGATGAACCAATTGCAATAACGATAATCCTTCCGCTCAGGGCGCTTTTCAAACTTGCCGCCACCGTCGCACGCAGCGACACTAGCGACACTAGCGCCCCTAGCGGCAGGATTATCGTTAATCCAATTGGCTCATCCGGGACTAATACTACTCTTCTGTGTTAAGCTAGTAACGATTAGTTCAAGAAAAAAGGTGGAATTCCATGAATTCTTTTCCAGAGTTGTATTCAAACATGTTTTCTCTATATCATCTTGTAAAGACGATACTCGAAAGTGCGAATTTGAATATAGCGAACTTCTTCCCAACGATTCTTATACCTTAACCACGTGTAGTGCATGGATTGGAGGGACAAATGACGGTTGAAAATAACAAAAATGCTCTGAATTTATTAGTTCATTGAAAGTTGATACTTATTATTGTGTGTGTCTTTAACGCAATCGAAGAAAAATGTCCAATTAATCTTATTTATTAAATTTCTGCGACTACATTAAGAGATTTTGAAGTTATACTCTGTTCAGAGTCTTTTGAGACAGTGGATATAGAGAAGATAGAAAATCGATTGCTCGTGCCCAGGACAGCTTTGTGTGGTCGCTCTTTGTGTTAGCTGTCGCATCGGCCACGCGACGTCATTAACGCCCCCCTCTACCGTCTCAAAAGACTCTGAACAAAGTATACATCACTTATACTCTTGTTACTTCTTATCGAAAATAATCTTATGTGCTGCATTCACATGGCATTCTCTGCTGTTCTAAAAACTATTCTCACGAAAGCTTATTCTTCTATATTTTTCTTACTAATACACATTTACAAATTTTTTGTTATCCGTATAAGAACAATACAACAAGCTAAAGCGAGAAAGCAAGCTTGTAGGTGATGGTTTTGATATTCCGTTCTCTTTGCATGAAGAGGAATAAAAACTGAATAGCGACTTACTGTTGAGAAAAGTATTAAATATTTTAAAATTCAGACAATTACAAAATGATATCTCGGAAATGGCAATGCCACAAAACATTTGACATAAATTGGTAAAAATATTTTGTTTATCTTTTACGGTTTACCAATTGTACAAGTCATTCCGAATTAAGAGGATTTCACAGGCTATTCGCAGAAAATTTAAGATATACGGTTTTATTGGCCATAAAAATACCTTACACAATGGCATTTTAGTCAAAATTGATATAGGTATTTTAATAAAATATATAAGTTATCAACGTTGTGCATATAAGGGTTATTTTATGGTAGGAAAATTCGCTTAAAATTTTAAAATAGCACCCGTTTTTGAGTTATGGTATTCATATATACACACACACAAACACACACACACACACATCTAGACGAACGTACGCACGACCTTTTTCTAAAAAGTTTTCTTTATATTAAGGGACTTCCAAACTTATATTTCCGGTGAAATATGAGTATCGAATTGTTGGGTGGAATTAAATACGTGCTCTAATTTCAATAAGGCAAATTTTGTACGTACATACTTCCAACGATTTCAAATTATCATAGAAAAGGATCTCGTTTGTGGAAACGAAGAAACATTTATTCATAGAAGATTTATTCCTTAATTATTTCGGTGCATGTACTCAAGATACTGTTTGAAACTTAATTTAAACCATTGTAATATACACTGCCGTTAGTTAAATGGCAACATCAAGAAAGAATTTCTGAATAACTCCAAACTTGATGGAAGTGTAGAAGAGTATGCAAGCAATAAGTGATTAGGTTTGCAGAGAGATGGGGTACAAGTAGGTCGAGCAGAACCCTCTCGTGTCGGATCGACAAGGTCAGTGTTGCGCCCAGTATAGTCAGTGCAGAGCTTAGCTGTCAAAGAAGATGAAAACAATAATGTGATTGTCATTATGTCTCGTCACGTCAATGGGAGCCATATCGGCATGTGAGCGAGTTCGAACGGGGCAGAAGCGGGTTTGTCATACCGTGACATTTCGGCTCGTACAGAGAATTCTGCTACGACAGTGATGCGGTGGATAGATGAAGGTCGTACGCAGCGAAGAGCGGGTACTGAATCACGAAACATGACCACCACACGGAATGGCCGACATCTTGTCTGCATTGCCATCCACAGTGTTGGTTCGACGCTGGAGCACTGCAATAGGTGTGAACTTGTCTGCATCAACGGTTAGTCGCCGTCTGCTGCACGTTGGACTGGTTGCAGGCATGCCATTACTTCTCCTTCCATTGTCCAGAAACCACAAGCTCCTCTGACTGCAATAAGCGCGTGAACACCGTCACTGGGGTGCTGAGTGGCAAAATGTAGTCTTTTCGGACGAGTCCCGTTTCAACGTGTCCTACAGTGATGGCCGCCGCATACGTGTCCGACGTTATCGTGTGAGCGTAACCTGGAAGGCTGCATCGTTGAGCGGTATAGCGGACAAACACCAGGTGTGATGGTTTGGGCCTCCATTGGCTACAACAACCGATCTCGCCTCCTACGAATTGAGGGCAGTTTGAACAGCAACCGTTACCTAAAGGTGGTTGTAGAGCCTGAAGTACTTCTCCTGCTTCAGGCATCTCTGAGGGCACATTTCAACAGGACAATGCCCGGCCACATATTGCGAGGAATGTACAAGACTTCTTCGAAGAGTGACGGGTACCATTGCTTCCCTGGCCTGCACGTTCGCCTGACATGTCGCCCATCGAACATATCTAGGATATGGTTGGTCGGCACCTGGTGCATCACGGTCCTTCGGTAACCAGTGTCACGGATTTGTGGGCTCAAATACAAACTGCGTGGAGGGAAATCCTTCAGGAACTTATTCAGAACTTTTTTATTCAATGCCATGGCGTATAACTGCTCTAATTGCCACGCATGGAGGCCACACCAAATACTGAATATTAGGGCTCAAAGGTCATGTATAGATTTGAAACGTTTATCACTTTGTTACCTGTCATGTACCTAACCAGTGGGAATAAACTCATTGAATTCATGGGTTCCTTCTTGGTGTTGCAGTTTTCACAAACAGCACTGTATAATTCTAATACCATGGCATGAAAGTTTTAGCAGAGAAATTGCTACAAGTATTTTGTAAACTATATTCACCACGTCCATCGAACATTGTAAAATGTAAAAAATTATACTAATTGAACTCTTTTCAAATTATAAAACAAATCCTAATACTCAATATGTAAAATAGGGTTTAATCTCTGGAATAAATTTGAAAAAATAATTCCTCTACTAACTCTAGGTAAGCAGTAGAGAAAGTAAAGCATAATTTGGTCTAATGTATTATCTTAGGTCTGCATAGTCTTCTTGTTACCGTAATTCCTATATATTCCCAGGTAATAAACTTATGTTTCTTTCATTATTTCATTTATGAACGCTCTTTAATTGCTATATTAGGCGTGAAAGACCAGTAATTTTGTTCAGAGGCCTCACTATCAGGCTTGAGGTTCTTTTATGTGATGTAAGTTTACGACATTGGACCACAGGCTTTACTTCCCTTCCGAAGAAAGCTAGTCTAAGGATTTTTACGCCCGAAAAGAAAATACATCACTCTCCGCCAGAATTGAAGCCGCGAACGCGAGAACCTAGAGCATGGTAACCACTACACCACGGAGGACGAAAATCACCTTATGTGTCAGTGCTTTTATGACGAACGATGGTGACTCCATTTTAAACAATTACCATCGTCTATCGATTTAATTTTATTAACCTTGTTGCACTTGATAAGCTAACTTTAAACCAACATCAGTTTATTCTTAACTGCTAACAGTGAACATACTAGATTAGGTGTGAAATTAGATGCTTTAAGCGCATTAAATTGCATGAGATATGATGGGCGTTAACTAAGTGTATACTTTTATTCACGAAATAGCCCTAGTAAATGTCGCTCAAATATTCAAAGCAAGCGCTCGTGAAATGGTCAGTGAATTAGAAACCACTTCTGGAATTGCTGCAAACTATTCTGTGTATGCCAGGCATTTGATATTGATTGTTCCAACCCGGAAAGGCTTCCGTTTTAACCGATTGGACTGTATGCTACTGTAAAATGATGTAAACAAAATTATCACACCTGATCTTCAAAATGCGAGTATTCCTAGTTTATAATTAATACTCGTCTGTTAAATGATATATGCAACTCCATTAGGCTTACTAATAAACAGAGTAAGAGGTGATATCACTCTTGTTTAATATATGCCGCTAAAGATGGAAATGTAAAATCAGACTGAAAAGTTCATTGCCAATGCCGGAAATTGAACCAAGGATCTTCGCCTTACCGTGCCGCTTCTGCGGTATGTTTTAAAGATCAATAAAACTGACCTAAAAAAGTTAACTTTAATTAATATACTTACGAGATTATAAGCCGCCACTGGGGTGTGTAATCTCAAAATGAGTGTGGTTTACCTCGAAAAATATGAGTCATTTGGGAAATTTAGTATCCTGTCGGTATTTTGCCATGTTAATTCAGTTTGTTAGAGCAGCGGCGCGGTAAGCCGATGATCCGTGGTAAAAATCCCGGCTATGGCATTAAATTTTGCAGTCTGACTCTACTTTTTCAAGCGTTATGATGTTTATGAACTATTGGAAATAATCTTGCCGTACTGCTAGAAAGCACGATTATCCCACGATTTAAACTACCATCTTTATTGTGCTATTTATGATGAAAACTGATACTTTTAAATCACAAAAAATTTTCAACTGTTTCCTTGTCAGTAGTAGTGTACCAGAAATTGCGTTTAAGGGCACATTTTATTAATATTGTGGATACATTGTTGAGAGGAAACAATGCCAGGAAATATTTAAATTTGTTTGCGTAAGTTCTGAACTATTTGATCTGTTTATTTCAACTACACCATTAATAAAATAAAAACAGCTCTGCTCACTTTAAGTATAAGTTTTACTGTTTAAAAACAAATACAGGATCGACCATTTAAGTTAAGACTGTACAATATTTCTAAACTAAGCTATACCTTTTTGTTGTTTTTTCTCGCTCCTCATAAAAAACATATATATTTGTATAAAACACTTTGTAATTGTTCTTACATCAAAGTAAATAACAACGAAAATTCTGAATGCCTGTGTAAGTAGAACGCAATGAATGTTTGGGCCATCCATGGCTGGTCATTTGAGGTTCAAGTTACGTTTCGTAATTGGGAACCCAAATTTTTTATTTTGTTTCCTTATTCTTCATTACAAAACAAGCAGCTTTTATACGCGATTTTTTAATTATAAAACCACATTCAAAATGTAGGTACCCATTTAAAAAAATTACTAAAATGACCACCATAAGGTCCTCTAAACAAAACACGACTAAGGGCATTTACTCTCCCCAGCAATATCAAGCAACTTTTGTAAAGACATTTCTTTCTACAACGCCTAGTTTTGAAGATATTGTACAGTCTTGGCTTAAACGGTCCACCGTGTATATCATGACAGCATATTGAAAAGTGAGCTAACACCAACAGCAGAAATTACTGTATGCCTAATCTCAAAACTAACAAAACTTAAATTTATACCAATATTAGTACTAGCACTGCATAATCTCGTAAACCACTCAACCAAATTTCATATATATTTCACCATTGAAAAGCCCTGTTCTTCCCGATGGACATAGGCCATAAAATGTATAAAACAACGTTTTCCCTACTTAATCATGTAACACTATTACAATCCCTTCTCGTTAAATACGAATAACAGAATATTTTCGGCCTTTTATTGCGAACATGGTGGTGTTTTAATTACTTCCAGCCCAAAGGAATAAACGGAGCGGCCTAAAGCCTTTAACATTCAATTTAATTGAGGAAAAGAGTTGTTTATGTGTACATATCACCGAATTTCCTTAAGATTTCGTTTAACATTGTTGTTAGCGAATATTTTTGGTACGTTATTGACAAAGCTTTGGTATTTAAATCCTGCAAAGATAGACTACCATATAAGTTCCAACAGCTTTCGTCATTCTTATTTTTAACCCTTTACAATCAAATCAGTACTCTTTGACCTATCTAAAACTTTGTGCGCTTGCAATAGACCTCAGCAAAAATTACAGACTGACCTACAGGTTTCAAAAATTGCTTCTAGTATATTTTCAGCCCCCTATTTGGAAATCTGCGGCCTTTAATTTGTCTGGACAAAGTATTTTTTCCCACTATAGAAGCTGGCAATAATTATAGATCAGCTCATAACTTACATAAACTATGCCAATTATTACTTTCAGCCATATAGTATCTTGAAATTTTTAAAAGCTGCCCTTATACTTTAAAATAAAGTCTTTATACAGGATGATTCAAAGGTTGCGCACAAACTTAAGGACCTTACAGAAAGTTCAAATCACGTCTTCTGTTTGAAAGAAACTTATGCTCTAAGAATTAATCTTCAGTCAGTAAAAGATGTGGATACAACTAGACGGAGCATCTGCATACCTTTCTCTTGAAGTGCGTGACTTACTGAATAACACATATCCCGGGCGCTGGATTGGAAGGGAAGGTCCAATTGCATGGCCACCCCGCTCCCCTGAACTGTCGCCTCTTGATCTCTTGGAAGGGCGCATATCGAAAGTCTTGTTTAGGCGACATTATTTCCCAACCAAGAAATAATTCTCGCCAGGATGCTTGGTAGAGTGCGCCAGAATTTTTTACTACGATGCTATGTGTGTATTAACTATTGGTCACTATTGAACTCCCTTTGTAAAACAAATGTTTAGAGTAAAAAATTTTGTGCACAAAATAAGTGATTTTTCCTGATATTCCCAAGCTTGCCACTGACTCGGGATTGCTTTATAGGCATAAGCTCCTTAGGTTTGAGCGCAACCATTTGAATGAGTCTGTATACAAAACTACGCTAGACAAACCAAGTTGCAAAGTTTTACACTTGAGCTAAAGAAGTAGGCAAAAGTTATAGGTAGCCTCACAAGTTTGCAAAGCTACCTCCATTTACATTTTCGAACCATTACTTGCAAATCTACATCCTGAATAAAGCTTGGATACTTATACTTTATGTACAGCAAAAATTGTAAGCTATTCATTACCTTCAAAGACTACCACTATTCTTATTTTCAGCCCTTCACTTCCAGATTTCACTTCTTGACTCACTGAATAGACTTTTATAGATCCGCGAAAGTTATAGGCTACTTATATCTATTTTCACCTCCTTATGTGCAAACTTGAAAATATTTTCAATAACATATTTTAATTCTAGCTTACAATGTTACCATCGTGTGTTCAAACCCTTATATGATTTTGATTAGGCTTTTGTTATATTACAAGGAGTATATATAAACTAATACAATAAAATATTAAGGTTTAATCTTCTCGTGAATTACTTTCTCTACTACGTATAGTAAGTAGAGGAAGTACAGCATTCCATCCAAAATTTTGATACAGATATTTCACCGAAAATTATCTTTTTAGGCTCACTGAATCTAAAAAGGTATCATTTTTAGAAAGGGTCCACGTATGTGTCGGTGAACAGCTTAACTCAAAAACGAAAAGTAGGATGAATACCAAACTTGGTATTTAGGTTCAGTATCTTTAAAACATGCGATATGAAGATTTTCAAGAAAATCCCCCCACCGCAGACTACCCTTTATATGTAATATTTTTCAATAATTTTGATTTTCTCAAAAATGGCTCTAACGATTTTGATTAAAATAGCATATGTTTAAGATATTTTTATGGCAAATTAAATATATATCTTGAATATATATTTGCCCCCAAAGTCCTCTTCATTCTGAATGACTTTTGTATAACTGGTAAGAATTAGTGTAAAGTTTTCTTCACAAAGTGTAGATCTCGTTAGAACACTCAATTTATTTAATATCCTTCTTTTTTGGGCGAGTGAACCATTTCCGAAATATTCCTTTTTATTTGTTTGAACTTTCCAATGCTTACACATTTTATGAGAATGGAATGCTCCACATAGGAACCAGCTCTTAAAAGATTTGACTATCCTTATAGCCTACCATATTCCTCTTGCACCTACAAGAAAATAAGTAATAAGATAATTTATGCAAATATTTATTTCGATTAACATGAAGTAAATGCAGAATAAGTGTTTGTAAAATAGTTTTTACAAGAGTAAAATAAGTCATGGGAGTAAAATAAATCGTCAGATTTTTTTTAAGTTTTCACAATATTTGATATCTTTAGAACCTTTCTGTTACGTTTGTATATAGAAAATATATAGTTATTTCAAACAAGGATGTAGCTGTGCCAAAGATAAACTTTTTTCAGGGAAAAAATATCCTACTAGTTAGGATCTAAAATGCATTGTAAATGTACTTTATCTCTTGATTAGAGCATTAAAAAGGCGGAGCTAGTTCATTACCTCTGCAGCAAATTATAATGCAATTTAAACAATTCTTAATCTGTTATGTCTCGGATTGCTAGATTCGTTATACATTCTTAAAATGATGGAAGTATAATTGGATTAGGTGGCTTTTTGTAAAACAGTCAAATTAACATTCCGGCATCAAAATTGTGCTTTCAACTTCTGCAAATTACTTATCAGATATGTCCCTAAATAGTTTCTCAGCGTTGATAGTAAAAGAATTTCTGTGTATAAAGTTAGAGCTTTTGTCAGCTGAAATAAATCTTAATTAAACTGTGAAAAAATGGAAGTTAAGAAGTTGTTAGTCCTCAACAAGTTGATAAATGTTTAATGAATTCTGGAGAAGTTTCGTTAAAGAAGGCTGCAACGTCGCAACTTGAGGGGTTTCCGGTTGGTCTGAAGGAGACGCTGTATTCAAGTTAATATCAGACACACAAAATGTCTAACTTGGAAGGAGGTCTCATTATGTGAAGAAAACTTGAATAAAAATATAAAAGAAAATAAAAATACGAATCTGTTGAAGATGTTAACAAACTTTCCCGTCATCACGCAGCGATTCTGTAGTTTATTTCCTATTCCAAAAGCCTAATTTGAATGCCATAACTGGGAAATAATTGGATACCTACATATATATTATTTTTTCTGATCGACCAATTATTCTGAGGTGTTTACCATCTCTTCAGCCATGGATATAATAAAAACATTCTTTAAGTTAAGGATAACCATCCGGGAAAAATCCAAAAATTGCCAAAATTAATGGATTTTAGTGCCACTAAACACTACAAACCTTCTTCTTTAGCACTGCGTAACTTTTATAGTTGTACGAATTTTAAAGCATTCATATTGTTTTTAATTCCCTTACAAGCGTATAGGAACTATGCCTGTAAGTATAATTCTTATTAAGTTTTATTCTACATAAAAGAGAAGTGTCAGGATTTTTCAAATATTAAATTAGTTTCAGAGGGGTATACAAATATGAATATGCACGAAGCTTCTAAGGAGCATTAAGACAGAAACGGTGTTATTCTGTCACTGTGGATTTTAAACTCACTTTCTCAGGTTTAAATTTGTGGGCACACACTCGTTTTCAAATTGTTGCACACGATGTGTTTTTCGGTGTAAATCAATGAAATTTTGAACACCTCCATATAAACAATTGTATAAAAATGTAGAAATTATCTTTGAACATGCTTAGGCGTGACATTATTAAACAATAATATGCATGTTGTGCATATTTTTAAGCAAAAATTTGAAATCCATGTTTACCATTTATTTTCCAAAAAAATATTAGGTTAATTATAAATTCGACTCCACAATTATTTACTAATGTGGTTTTAAAACGTGTAGCTATAGAAATCTAATTTTGCAAAGTCAGTTTCTTCCTCATTTTTCAAAAGGATAAAAATTAACTTATCTGGAACTAATTCAGAAATAGGCATGAAATTTAGTACCCATATTATGTTTTAAAATGTTATATTGCATTGAAGTTTCAAATTGATCGATACAAAATTGTTAGAAACTTCACATTTCGGCATCCCTATTAATAAAATGTCCTCATAAACAAATAGTAGTATGGTGTTTATATTATGGTACTTAATTTTTTTGAAGTGCGATAACTAATATGAGTAGATCCAACTCGCTGGCACCACAGCATGCTAAGAAGGAACAAATGCCTCCCCCTATTTATGAGGTCTGGCATTTAAAAGGATTTTGTAAGGGGACATACCCGATAGCAAATAAGTATGGGGAAATTATGGTATATAAATATTGGAAATAATAGAATTAAGAATCAATGTTAAAATATTGAGAATAGCTTGAATGTAAAATCAGCTTGTAACATATCTATAATTAGTGAATAAGCGAGCTAGCAAGTAGGGATGAAAATCCACGCATACACACTAATGCGCACAGGTTCAGTTTAAGCCTCAGAAAATAGAAAAAGGGGCCGAGAATTGAAAGAGATAGAAATAGTGGTCCAATTCCGGGGATTCTAAGGAGTTGGTAAAATAGGAGAAACACATGTTTTGGAGTAAGATGAAGATAGTGGGTTTTACCAAACAAGTCATAGGACATGTAACTTCCAAAACTTGGTACACTTTATTCTCATAGCATGCTAGGTAACGCTATGTAAGAACCAAAAGAAATAACTGTAGCAAAAAAACGCATGAATTTTGTAGGCATAGAAAGAACATATAAAAGAGGACGGAGGCCCCGAGTTTCATCACTTTTCATTCTTTCTCTAATCTGCTCAGATACTATTACACTTGCTACCAACGTAGCAGTCGTCGTACCCACCAGTAATGTGATTAAGTAATGCAGTCATTCGGTAGTGTCTGCGTGTTTGCGAGTGGGAATATCGTGTGACGCATAGATAGGTCCACAGAATAATTTCAATAGTAATATTTAAAATGTAAAGATTTGTAGCATTCAAACGGAAAAGTGCTAGTCGCCTGAGTAGGCATCATTCTGTTAATAAAAGAAAGCTCAAGGGAAATCAATTTATTATTTGCCTTCACCTACAAAATCCTTGAGGTCCATTATCAAACTAGCTAGGACAGGAAATTTTCTTCAGCTCTCCGATTAGCAACCGGCGCAGAACATATAGAAGTTCAGAGAAGTGACGCCTACAGATTTCACCTCGCTATTTTTAATTTCTCTACTTCGTATATTAATAAAACTATAGTACTAATTACTACAGTAATACGCGTGTATGTCCGTGTGTATGTCTGTCCGCCTGTGAACAGCATAGCTCAGAAACGAACAGTCGGATAAACGCCAAACTTGGTATTTAGGTTCAGTATCTTCCAGAGATGCGATACGAAGTATTTCAAGAAAATTCCCCCACCCCAGATTACCCTTTACATGGAACATTTTGCGAAAATTTTAATTTTCTCAAAAATGGCTCTAACGATTTTGATTAAAATATCATATGTTTAAGATATTTTCATGACAAATGAAATCTATATCTTGAATTTTCTGGGACTGTCTCCAAAAGTATTCTTCATTGTACACGAGTGTAACACATCAGATTTTTTGTTTTGATTTTGGCCTTTGTCTTCAAGCTGGGGTCTTCATCACTTGAAACACCAAGGAATTTCTATAAGCGTATCACTTATTTTCACAGATGTTCCACCAATAACTCATACAAATACTTATGCTTATATCTGTCTCTGTTAATCATCATAGCCTTTTGCCTGAAACGAATCCAATATATGTGTATACTGAAGCGTACTATGGGTAGCTGAAACGGCAAAAGAAAAAAGATAACTAAACTAAAAACATCTGATGTGTTGCACTCGCATGACTTTCTCTACTCTTGCACAAATTGCTTTTAAAAACGCTTATTCTCCACCTACTTCATGTTAATCGAGATAAACATTTGCAGAACACATTGCTAATTTTCTTGTAAGTGCAAGGTGAATATGGTAGGCTTTAAGCGATAGTCAAATCTTTTACGAGCTGGTTGCTATGTGGCGCATTCCATTCTCTTTGCATGTCCAGGACTTGGAAAAAAAAATAAGCAAACGAATAACGAATTCCCATTTGAAGAAAAGTATAATCATTGGAAAAATGAAACAAATAACAAGGAATGTATCGGAAATGGTGCACTCGGCAAAAAAAGTGTATATGACATAAATTGTGTGTTTTAATGAGATCTACATTTTTTGTGTAGTAAAAGTTTGCCTATCTCTTTCGGTTTTCCACTTGTGCAAAAGCCATTCAGAATAAAAAGGACTTTTGTGGTCATTCACAGAAAATTCATTTAATGCATTTAATTTTCCATAAAAATATCTTAAACATGTGATGTTTTAATCAAAATTGTTAGAGCTATTTTAGAGAAAATCAAAGCTTTGGGAAAATGTTCCATGTAAAGAGCACTCTGGAATAAGAGGATTATCGTGAAAATCTTTATGCCGCATTTTTTAAATATATTGAATCTAAATACCAAGTTTGGTATTTATCCGACTTCTCGTTTTTGAGTTATGCTGTTCACAGACACAAAGTACACACATGGACCGTTTTCTAAGAGCCTCAAAACATGTATTTCCGGTGAAATCTCGGTATCCAAATGTTGGGTGGAATGCAATACTTCCCCTACTTATTATACGAAGTAGAGAAGTAAAAAAATAACAAAAAAGCAACGAAAGAAGAGCAAATGGGTAAACGGCTAGGTTTAGCTAGCAGTGCTTAAGATTTCAAACTGCACTGCTTACTTTTGGAAAACAATAAATAACTTTACAATCGATTTTTTCACGAACCCAAATTGTGAGGACGGGGCAGTAAGTTCTTAGTTTTATTGTTAGAATAGTATTTACGTGTTCGTGGGAATGGGCTTACATTCTGTATACTAAGGTACACAAATAAGGATGAGATTTTAATTACAATAAGCCAATGCAGTTTTGCTACGAAAGCAGCATAGATAGTTCTTCTAAAGCTAATAGTTCAAGTGGACAAAGCCGAAAGACGGTGCCCGACAGGTCGGAACACCTCTTCCTTTCCAGATTCAGAAACGAAGCATACAGGAATCCCAGATGGAGGAAAGTAAGAACTAAGCTAAGAGACAACAGATGTATTTTGCGATGGGCCTTAAGTTATAGGAGCTGCACACCAGAGGTGTAAGAGTTTCTGGGATCATCTGCGTCCAATAAGAATTTGGCACATCACTATCACCCACATAACTGACGCATGTAACGTTATTCAACAGAAATTACGTTTCCTTAAGAGTTTTACGAATTAATATGCAACATTTTCGTTTAAGGCAAGCTTATTGCTAATTTTCTTGTAGGTGCAAGGGAAATGTGGTAGGCTTTAAGCGAAAGTCAAATCTTTTAAGAGTTGGTTGCTATGTGGCGCATTCCATTCTCTTTGCATGTCCAGAACATAAAAAAACTGAATAACGAATTCCCATTTATGAAAAAGCATAAGTATTGGAAAATTTAAGGGAATAAAAAGCTATATTTCGAAAATGGGTTACTCAATAAAAAAATGTATATGACATAAATTGTGTATTTTGACACGATGTATATCTTTTGTGTAGTAAATTTTTGTCTATCTCTTATGGTTTACCAGTTATGCACAAGTCGTTCACAATGAAGAATACTTTTGGAGACATTCCCAGAAAATTCAAGATATACATTTTATTTGTCCTGAAAGTATCTTAAATACATGATATTCTAATCAAAATCGTCAGAGCCATTTCTGAGAAAATTAAAATTTTCGAAAAATTTTCCATGTAAAGGGTAATCTGGGGTGGGACGATTTTCTTGAAAACCTTCGTGTCGCATCACTGGAAGATACTGAACCTGAGTACCAAGTTTGGTGTTTATCCGACTATTCGTTTCTGAGTTATGCTGTTCACAGACACACACACACACGGACATGTTTACAAAAATGCTATTTTTGGATTCAGGGGGCCTCAAAACATATATTTACGGTAAAATATTGGTATCGAACTTTTGGCTGGAATACAATATTTCCCCTACTTACTATACGTAGTAGAGAAAGTAATAAAAACCAACGAAAATCTTTTCATGTAAAGATTAGTTTGGGGTGGGAGATTTTTTTCAATACATTTGTGCCGCATCCCTAGAAGATGCTGAACTAAATACCAAGTTTCATATATAAACGACTTTTCTTTTTTATATATTTAAGCTATTTACAGATATAAATACACACACTCGGACCTTTTTCTAAAAACAATTTCTTGGGTTCAGGGGGGCTTCAAAACATGTATTTTCGGTGAAATCTCGGTATAGAATTTCTGGGTAGAATACAATACTTCCTCTACTTACCTACTTTAAAAACGAGGCATGTCTTTAGAGTAAGTAGTGCTTTAATATTTTACTGCTGCAGTCGTAATTTTCAACATACGTGATCACTTTGTCTATTTATCACGAAGTCAGACGCAGCTGTGAGCGTTCGTCACTTTGTGTTTTGCTCTTGTTAGAGCGTTTTGAATTGTTCAGAGCAATCGAACGACCCACTGACTGTGCAGTCAGGTCAGTGATTCGCTTTTTAATGTGAAAAATATTATGCCTGGAAACATACATCGCCATTTGTAAACAACTCAAGATTTGATCCCATCATTTAGTTGTGAACAATTCGACCAACCTTCCTAGAGTCCGGATATGGCATCAAGCAATTTTCATCTCTTTCTTCATTAAGGAAATTCATTGATGGAAAGCATTTCAACGAGATTGTGCGAAAAAGAGGTGCAGACTTGGGTTTCATCACAGGCAGCATTCTTTGATGAAGGCATACAAAACTGGTCCCTCATTACAAATGTCTGAATAACGGCAGTGACTATTTGAGAAATAGTGTAAGATGTGGGGTAATGAATGGTATTAAAGGATTCGGAAATTAATGTTGTGTTATTTAAAAAAAATCGGTATTTACTTTTAAACACATCTCATACGCAGTAGAGTAAACATTTTTTGATTAATAGCTTCCACACAACACTGAAGTTTCTTAGCTCTATAATACATATTATGGGTAGTGCTTATGTGTCACTATAGTATCTAATTTACTCATTCCAGGGTTCTTTTATTTATTACTACTTTGTAAATTCTAAAGAATTCATATAATGTCATTACTTTTGACATTTTCTCGGAAATTCCTAGCTAGTTTGTTAGTGTGTGAAAAGTAACTTGAATTTCGCGTCCATTCTTTACTATTCAAAAATTATCTGATAATCTGCAAACATTATTTTGTTTGATAACATATTTCATAATTAAAACTGAAATGTAAATTTGCCCTTTGCCATTTCGCTGCAACAATGTCCATAATCGAAAGAACTAGGGATATAGGAGAGGGAAAGAATTTCATCGTACCTGAACTAACTGCAGCTACCCGAACTTATCATCATCATCATCATAAACTGCACAGTTTTGGTCAAGATACGTTCTACACAGAGTTACAGCTGATCTCTCAGTCACTTTTTGGGTCTTCTTAAATTTCTCTTACCAGTTGGATGGTAATTTAATACTTGGAGAGGGCTATAAAGATACGTATACTATTCATCTCTTTTATTTTCTATCGTTGCTCTTGTGTTTGTAATTCCCAATTGTTTCTTTGTATCTTCATTCTCTTGATCATCTAGCAGAATGCATCCAGACATTGGATGTAGCAGTTTCATCTCCGATCCCTCAATCTTTTGTTTATAAAGGGTGCACCACTTAAGTTGAGACTGTACAACATCTCCAAAACTAAGCGTTATAAAAATAAATGCCTTGAATAAAAATTGCTTGATATTATGTGGGAAAGTAAATGAAAATGGACCCTAAGATGACATTCATAACGTTTCCCAAACAAAACACGGCTAATTGCGTTTACTTTACCCCAGACTATCAAGCAAATTTTATTCAACAATTTCTTTCTACAACGCTTAGTTTTGGAGATACTATACAGTCTCAACTTAAATGAACTTAAAAGGGTTTATCTGCTCCATATATAATGACTAGAATTGCCAGAAGTTTATAAAACTTTAAAATCGTTTTTTTACGTACTCTCTTACACATATCCTTTTGATATTTTCTGTTAACTGATTATACTTATGAAGCTTATCATTAATATCATTTTCTACTGTGTAGGAAACAGGATTGTTGTTATAACTAGTGGCCGGCGGAGTTACCGGCGGAGTGACTGGCAGAGCGCGGTAGCTTGCGCGAGAAAGGGACTCCGAATCGTCGGGCGTAAAATGTTTACTGAATCCATTAATGAAAAAAACAGCAATAATAATAATAATAATAATAATAATAATAATAATAATAATAATAATATTGGAACACTAATTTGTGTTAAAGCGATGTTGAAAATGATGTCCCTCAGCAGCAATACATCAATGACATCTGCGTATGAAATTACCATTCACTTCCATTAGCTCTTGGGCGTAATACAACAATTTGTTGTGTGTTGCTTTTAGTTCCTCAATTGTATGGAATTGTTATGATACACCTTGTTCTTTAAGTTTTTCCATAAACAGGAATTAAATGGCATCAAATCAGGGCTACGAGCGGTCCACAATCCAGTAGGTATTGTGTTCCCCTCACGAGAATGTGTGTGTAGGGAATGTGTTGACATCAACAATTCCAGCGCTATCTGAGAAAGATTACGGCTCTACTTCCAATATAACAACAAGACTTAAGGTCTCTTAGAAAACATAGGTTCTTATGTTAGCAATGCTGAATGGCCAGTTGCTTTTGTTTCTGTTCCTTTTAACAACTTAACACCTATTTCTCAAGCTTGAAGGTGTAGAGGTCTTCCTTTCTTACTGGGCATTGTAAATAACTTTATAAATCACTAGAAAACACTTACGCACTGCTCCAAGTGAAACACGATGGAATACGAACTTCGGCGATGTTTTTAATGTAGATATTAGATTTATTTATGACACATCGTGAGATGCACGTGGTACTGCCTCCCCTCAGTCCTCCAGCGAGTAGAACACACCGCAAACCTTTCTCGTCAGAGGGCTACAGTACAGAAAATTCTGTCCTCAAAAATCTCGGTAACCAAACAGGTGTTTAGTAAGTGGTGTGTGCAAAAACTGAGTCCTGTTGAAAGAATGACTGCTGACATTCCAATGTCTGTCAGTTGTTTGAAGAAAGGCTGTTGTAAAATGTCCCTTCAATACCTCACACCGTCAACAGTGCTTTCAAAAAATTTGGCACCTTGTGATTTTTATTTATGGGCAAACTTAAAGAACAAGGTATATCAGAATAAACCCCATAAAACTTAGGATCTAAAAGAGAATATCATACAACAAATTGCGTCCCAGGAGGTAATGAAAGTGAGCGGAAATTTTATACGCAAATGTCATCGCTGTATTGCTGTTGAGAGAGAATATTTTCAACACCTCTTATAACACAGGTTAGAGTTCCATTATATTATTATTATTGTTGTTGTTTTCAATAATGCCTTCAGTAAACAGTTTACGCCCGACTATTCAGTGTCTCTTTTTCGTGTAACCTACCGCGCTCTGCCGGCCACTAGTTGTACTAAAAACCCTGTAATTGAATTTGGAGAGTTGTTCGAACACTAGGAGATAACTGACGAGAGTTAAAAGTTATGCTATTGGTTACTTTAATGAGCACAGCAATAATATTCAAAAGAAATAAAAGGAGTGTCATGATTTGGTCCCGTGTTTTTTTAAGAAGCATCCGTAATTATGTCGCCCATTTAAGCATATACTTATGTGGAATTAAAAAAGGTAAACTCAAAGTCAGCCCGGCATTAATCTGGGCCACCTTGTAACGCTTTTCAATCTCTCTTTATCCTTTTCAACAGGCGTCCTCCACGCAGAATCGTAAGAAAGAAGGGGCTAGAAATATATAAATGGTCATGATCAATATGTGGCAGGATGGAAAAGAGGAGTATGAGATAGGGAGAAGGGAGACGGGGGTCGATGCTAAAATAAAGATGTATAAAAATGCTGGAGAAGAGAAGGAAAACAAAATTCAATGAGAGAGCCCAAAGTCTTACGGCAAGCCATATGGATTTCTTGAGGAGGGCTTGGTTGAAACCAAACTAAAAGTTCATATCAAAAGATGAAAGGGAGATCATTTCGAGATGAGATGAGAAGCCTGAAGCGAGGAATACGTCCGTTTTTTGGTCCAGATGAATGCATCTGGTGGTCTACGGATAAAGTGCCCGACTCTCTCAAAGGATGAATGGATGTCGCAGCAGGAGTCGATAAAAATTGTTTCCAATTATATCCTCACGCTCGGGAAGTTTTGTTATGCATTTATACGAAAACAAATAAAGTCAGCATCAGTGCAAATTCCCTTCGAGATGCACAAAGTTCATTCATCCATACGCGCATACCAACACATATTTTGAAAGAGCTCTTGAATAATCTATAGGTTTGCGCAAAATCTGTTTAGTAATCTGTTGAACAGATCATGTTCTTTAATATTACGATGTAGTTCCATATTGTATTTAGAAGTCTAAGTTGTGCAAAAACAACAAAGGGGAGATTAAATGCCCAAAATTTCCAAAAGTGGATTTTAGTTTTTGTGTGGTCTTATGAATTGGAATTTTCTCTGTATATTTTATCACTGCATGCACATTGCTTATATTTAAAATATATTTTTAAAAAAGATACTACACTATCAAGTTGCAGGGATGCATCGACATGAATGCATGTCACAGAGCACTTCTTATAAAGAAGTGTTAATGTTTTTAGGGGAAAACGGGAATAAAGGTACAAGGAAGAACAAGAATAAAAAGGTAATTGGAAGGAAAAAGGAAGAGGAATAGAAAGGATTTGATCTGTTGTAGCGCTATTTAATTGGGGCATAATGGTGAAAATGATGGTTGGTACCGCCGAAGCAAACCCGCTGATTGTAAGTAATTAATATGATGTGACGGAGTTCTTCGCAGTGGTGATTAGGTATCTGCCACTGCCGAAGCCCTGACAGGGACCAGGAGGTGGCGTAACAGTTTGTTGATGTTCCGTTCCCGGGCCTGTTACCGCCGGGCATTCGGTGTGTATCCAGAAAGATCTGGACAGTGTTGTTGGGTGTGGTGGTGCGGTGGTCCAAAGTGGTCTCTTGGAGGTGTCGTAATATAGGCTGGAGAGTTCTAATCACTCTATTTGTATGATCTGCGATCCTATCCCGTAGGTAGTCGTTTCCCATGCGAAAGGTGGTGCGGTTGGTTGAGTCCATATCGTTGATGGTTTTTGCGTGCTGTGCGAGAATGGTATCCATGATGGAGGTGAACTGCGTCGTGAATTGGTCTTCTAGTGCGGTGAGACGGCTGGCTAAGTCCAGCAACTCGGCGTGAAGGCCTTGAATCCCTTCAAGAATGCTGTTGTTCTCTGGAAGGCTGTTGGTGCTAGCCACCTGCTGTTCCAGGTGTGAGGTGACAATCGGCGGTGGTGGTGTGTTCTTCTGTGGTACCGTGATGGTGTGGACGTCGGCGAAGTTCTGTTTGGGTAGCGTGGCAGATCTTCCTGACCAGTGAAATGTCCCTTGCCCCCGCAGGTGGCGCAGAATCGGCGGCGGTGATTCAGGTCTTGTGCCCTGCAGTCTGCGGTGGGTGTCGCATTGCCACAGTAATAGTAGTGGAGAGCTGTGTCACAAGTTGAGTCTGTGTGCCCGTAAAGGCAGCAGCGGCGGCATGGTGTTGGACGAACATTGCGGCTGCCTCGAGCAACAGAATTTGCCCTAACAAGGACAGTCCTGCGCCCAGGGCCGCCGAGTAATCGTCCTCATCCATAAAGATAAGTCTGCAGTGGAGTTGGACCTCTGATATTCCGAATTCTGGTCACCTTGGCCGCAGACGGCCATAAACGCTGCGCGGCGGTGAGCAGTAGCGTGTCGGGGAGTTGGCGATGCGCTCCCCGGACAACTGCAGGTACGCGGTTCAGCGCCGTGTGACTGACTGTTAGCTGGTGAGTTGGAGCTGGACGCTTCGACTGGCAGCGGCAAAGAGGCGGGAAGCTGTTCTTCGGCTGCGGTGGTAGCTACCTCACGAGGAGGAAGCTTGGTGGCTCCGGCTGTCTTCTTCCTTCCCATGTTCTTTGCAGGAGACGCTCGTGTTCATATCTCAGAACAAATGATTTGTACGACCCATGCTTATTTGATATTTTTGTCTTGCTTTGAAGCATAATATCATTCCCTGAAATATTGAATAATTTTATTTTAACACCCTGTATAAAGGGTCTAAAAGCTGTACACAGAAAGAGATAGAGAGGGAGAGAGAGGTGGGCTGTACATAGTTTTGATCTTCTGTTGAAGGGTGGCAGTTGAAATATTGTGTTTTAGTTAGTGTCCTCTGATATCAATGTATAAACCCAAGGATAGCGCTATTAAAGGGATCGTATTAACGGATGTTACTTTATTTTAGCCAAAAAGTGATAGTTTTGAAGATTTTAATTAACTTGGATATAGTGTGTAATATATTAATAACAGTGATGTGTAAAATAAATTAAGTACATTCCAAATAAAATGTGGTGCAGTAAAAAAACCTTTATAAATCGTTATAAACAAACTACGTTATAATTAATTGTTCTTCCACACAAGCCGTGTGTTGGACAAGGTTGGAAAGGTAGAATCACATGACTGAAAAATTCAATGTCATCGCCGGGATCTGAACCACGGATCTCCCGGTTTCCGTCCATTAACTGACCTAATAGTGGTCTAAACTATGAAATCCGGGACTTAAAGTACTTGTAAAGTACATTGGGGTATTTCATCTCAATACTATTTGAGATCTCCCTGTGGTTTACCGGGAAAAATGCGAATCAGTTGCGGAATTTAATATCGTACCGGCATGTTGCCATGGTAGCTCAGTGGTTAGAGTAACCGAACGGAAACCGGGAGATCCGTGGTTCAAATTCCGGCGATGGTGTTTAATTTTTCAGTCATCTGATTCTACCTTTCCAACTACGTTGTAGCTTTATAAATCGATGGTTATTCCAAGTATTGACCTAACTTATGGATGTGAGAGTTAGCTGTTGACCGCCTCACATCAGAAAAAGAGGTTGCCGAGATGAAGTTTTCGAAATATGTTGCAGGTTATAGACTCTTGGGTAACAAAGGACGACATTAGGGGAGAGTCTAAATGAAATAATAATTGAAGAAAGACGAAAATGGCAGGATCATGTAAACAGAAAGGATGGAGATCGAACACCGCAAATAAAGTAAAAGTATAAACCAATAGATCGATGGAATGCTTGGAGGCTGCTAATGAATTACGCAGATCAGTCTTCTTGAAGACAGAATAAGCCACAAGGCTTATACCGAGATAATGATGATGATGCAAATTTTGTTTATACTGACAATACTCATTTTAGAGTTTAGATGCAATTTTGATTTAAAAAGCCACATTCACTCTGAAATTGGGAAATTAAAAAAGATACTACGCCAGCCTTAACATAATTATCCTAATCGAATATATAATTTTCCACCATCATATGGTGAGTCTAAGGCACGAATAACATTTTATACAATATAGCACATATATAGCTAAACTTTTTCGCTCTGTATTATAATGTAAACCAACACTTTTGTTTATTCTGCCACACTTCTAGTGTATTTGTTTGCATTAACATGTGCTAAACTTTTTGTTTAGTGAACTATAAAATATGTTGCGTTATATTTATCTAAAAAGTGAATGTTATATCACCACATGCTTATGCAAAAACAGTGGAGAATTATTTTAACTTTATTTCACTGGTTGTTTTAAAAACTATTTCCTAATAAAAATAAAACATGATGCACCAGAAAATTATTATAATAAAATAAAAAAGATAGAATCAAAGCATTTCAATGTGTTTGTTTAACATGCTTTTATCTCTAATTACAAAGGTTTCATAGGTGTGGCTTGATGTTTAAAGAGTTTATTAAATGTCTGAGATTCAAGAATGCAAAAACCTAACTCTAGAGATTTAGGTTGCTGATATTTATATTAAACAAAAACTCACAGGAACTCATAACTTTGAGAGTAATGTTAGGTCTAGAACTAGGTATAGAGGGGGAATTATTGTCTCGACGTACAAGATCTTTAGTGCCTAAGCCCCTGGGAAGGAGAGGTGAGGTTAGAAGAGATAGAGGGCGGCCGGACCAGGAGGAACGACAGGGCAAAGGGCAGGGTCCCAACCATTTACAGATTGAAACTCCTTAGAAGGCAGCTGTACAACCGGTTCCCCTCCCTCTGCAAGCTTGTACATTCCACTTAGGGGCCCGGGACTCGGAGACCGTCCCCATTCCGGGGCAGGGCATAGAGCATCCTTTTCCTCTGCCATGCAACGCTGAGACTCCCGCCGACGTTTTCAGCCCAGAAACAGACCAAGCAGATGAAGGATGAAATGGAGGGATAGGATATTCGGGGAATGTAATGAACCTTCCCAACATTCGCCTAGCGACCCGGAGAAACCTGCAAGAAAGGGTCAGGAATTTCGGCCGCAAAAATCGAACCCACGACCTCCACAGATGTTACCGCTGAGCCATCCCTCAAGGTGAGAGTAATGTTACCATTCATAATATTAGGTTTTGATCAAAAACAAAAATTAGTGTTTCATCTAAGTCTGTCTTGAAAGTTTTCAAAATTGTTTAGTTCTGAATACTGATGCAGTATTTTAACACTTAAATGATTTCAATCTAATTATATAATATATAAATTCAATAACAGCCCACCTTAAAGCAATAGGTGTATGTAACAATATATAAAAAGTGTATTTTATAGTCATTCTATTCTTTTATATTATTGTATACGTGTTTAATTATGTTATGTGAATGAATTACGTAATTTAATAATGTAGGAGCTGTGAGAATAATAGGTTAAAAGTTGCTAAAACAAGGTAATAATGAAGTAACATTGAGGCAATAATGAATTAGAAAGTTTAAATGATACTGGTGATTCTTGGAAGCAATAATGTAAATTTTGTGACGGTTTATAAAATAGCCAATCAAGAACCAGAAAAAGCTTTAGTTAAATAAAGGTATTCTATTGGACTAGGATTAGCCAATCAGAAACTAAGATGGAGCAAAATTAACAAATTCAGAGGTCAATGCTTGTAAACAGTGTTCCTAACCGGACGCTAGATGCGTCCTCGAGAAATTTAATACGTATTTAGTGTGAGACGAATATAGTTCACGTGTTAAAAAGTGCAAGTAATTAACAAAAGAATCTTACAGCTCTCTATATCAGTGAAGTGTTATTTAAATCGTGTCAAGAATTAATAAATGGAGTGAAGAAAAGCTTAAAATCTGTATAAGCCTACATTCTTCAGTCGCACCTATCCCTGCTAAGACATTCATGTCTCTAAAAAATATAAATCCTGACGCAGCCGAGGCAAACATAAATATATAATATTTAAAGAAACAGTCAAAATTACAAAGTTAATATTTTTTAAACATTTGGGGCAAAGACCACCGGAAAGTACATTTTGGGGCGAAGGCTACCGGAAACGTATTACCATACGTGCGGTTGCAACTACTTCAAGTTCGGCTCCCCAACAGTCGAAATTGTTGCGGCATCATTCGTGTTATCTTATTTGCTGAGCGCCTGTTATTGTTTTACTATTTTGATTCTTGGGTTCTTTGTCCTCCGGCTAGCTATTATTAATCAGTCGAGCAAATCTCTTGAACAGGGTGTGTAAACGGAAAGGAGTTGTTACTAAAAGATAACACTGATAAAAGAATTTGTTTTTACACTTTTATTGACGTGTCACTTCCTTAATTTCACATATTTACTCTTGATACACGCCCGACTGTAACTATAATCACTTATTTGCCGCACATTATTAATCCGCGTATTTCACATTTTTGTAACTAACTTTACGACGCGAGAGATTCTGTAGAATTGCGCGACGTGTAACCCGTGAATGATTCTGTTGAACTGTGCGACATGTAACCCGTGAATGATTCTGTTGAACTGTGCGACGTGTAACCCGTGAATGATTCTGTTGAACTGTGCGACGTGTAACCCGTCAATGATTCTGTTGAACTGCGCGACGTGTAACGCGTGAATGATTCTCTTAAACTGTGCGATACTTGTCTCTGACTTCAGCATTTATACTCCCTCACCCCGATATGCCTAAACATTATAACAGAACTGCTATTGCTTAATAAAGCGCCAACATTAGCATCTATTTTTATATCCAATGAAAATTACGAACACATATGCACTAGGGAAATCATTCCCTCCATTTCTAAAGAAAAGCGCGCTACTCTGACGTCATTTGTTTGTCTCTTCTAATTGATAAACAACTCACCCCCTCGCTACATTGTTACCCGCTCCTATTGTCAGTTTCAGTTTGGCCGTGTAAACTTATTTCCTGACAATGCTTATAATTAACAAACATCTCAAATCATTGTCATAAAATAATGCTAATTTACACTACAGTCACTCTGGCATTTACAGTGTTGGGATATAAAATACTGCGTTAAAATACAATACAACTCCTACAACAAGATAACCTTCTTCAATATAGAATGACTTTAGTGAAAAGTTCAACGCAAATCGCGGTCATTATTTTATATTATTTGGAATGTAGACAAATACATATTACTATATTCTTCGTTTGTTATGACTTTGAGATAAAACTGTGTCGTTTCTTTGTTTTTCCACGGGGGTTCTTTCTGTCGTTTGTGTGGTTATGATTATCAGCCTGTGTATAACTTAAAGTGACAGCTTTCACAGATCTTCTATTTTCTTCTACTTCTTTATTTCCTCTGCTCTTACTGATACGTATCATGCAATCTAAGCAGAAATACGTACAGCTATGTAACTCTAAGGCAACTCTCGGAAGTTAAAGTTCAGTGACGGTGAGGTTTTTATTGATGCCAATAAACGTTTGGGGAATTTAAGACAATCACCGGTAGTAACATATTTAAATAAGTAATGTTACAATGCATGGGAACCAAGGTTTAAAAGTATCCTCAGTCCAAAGTTCCTTTATTTGGAAAAACCTGTGTTATTCATTTTTACTTTCTCTACTACGTACAGTAAGAAGGGGAAGTATTGTATTCCACCTAAAAATTCGTTACGAAGATTTCACCGTAAATACATGTTTTGAGACCCCCTGAATCCCAAAAAAAATATTTTGGAGACACGTCTATGTGTGTGTCTGTGAACAACATAACTCAGAAACGAACAGTCCGATAAACACCAAACTTGGTATTTAGGTTCAGTATCTTCCAGAGATACGGCACGAAGGTTTTCAAGAAAATCCCCCCATCCCAGATTACCCTTTACATGGAACATTTTTCGAAAGTTTTAATTTTCTCAAAAATGCCTCTAAAGATTTTGGTTATCATATGTTTAAGATATTTACATGACAAATAAAATTAATATCTTGAATTTTCTGGGAATGTCCCCTAAAGTATTCTTCATTCTGAACGACTTTTGCATAACTTGTAAACCATAAGAGATAGACAAACTTTTACTACACAAAAAATGTACATCACGTTAAAATACACAATTTATGTCACATCGATTTTTTTTTCAGTGAACCATTTTCGAGATATTGCTTGTTATTCTCTTAAATTTTTCAATACTTATAATTTTTCTCAATTTTCTTTTCATTTTTTTTGTCCTGGACTTGCAAAGATAATGGAATACTCCACATAGCAACCAGCTCTTAAAGTATTTGACTGTAGCTTAAAGCCTACCAATTTCCCTTGATCTACAAGAAAATTACCAATAAGGTCAAAATCTCGATATCTCGATTAACATGAAGCTTATGGAGAATAAGATTTTGTAAAAATAGTTTGTACAAAAGTAGAAAAAGTCATGTGAGTGTAACACATGAGATTTTTTTTGTCAACAATAACTCTTTTTATTAAACTGTACATATTGCCATCGAGCGAAACAGCTCCTTGGTAACGTGTGAGGTTCCCAATCGGGAGATCTCGGGTTCATTTTCGTCAGATCGGCAACTCTGACTTTGGGGTTCTACATGATTTTCCCAGGTCTGCAGGCAAGGGTAGTGATTCCTCTTCTTATATGAATTTCCTGTCCATTATTTCCTCTCCCCATTATTTATTTCATCGGTTTCATCTTCATATGTTTAAGGGTTTTAGGATTAGGCGACGGCGGTTGGTGCATTGCGGCAGAAAATAGAGTTGGGCTATGTTAAGATTTCTCCCTGGTGTTTGGATGTCCGGCTGATGCTCTTTCCTGAGGGAAGGGCTCGTTCATACCGGTATCTCTAATTGAAGATGGTGCAGGCAGGATCACGCTAGCACGTATGTCGTTCAGATCTGGTAGCTCTTTGGGTCTCCACTACATCCCTTCCTCCCAAGGGTTACTTAAGTCACCAGTGGCTGGGGCCTCCACCATCTGATTAACCCTAATACTGAAACTATAAATAAAACATACATATTTGTAAAATACACGTGCCCAAAAACTCTCAATGCATTTTCATGTTACAAGTCCGCTGCAGCATTATAAACATTATATTAGGTTAGAGTAGCACCTTATAAAGTCCCAGTGTGGTAAAGGTAAAGGTAGGTATCACGGAGGGGCCTCGGAACCGGGAGACAGCGCTGCACGCAGGTCAGTCGGCCCATTGTGCTTCCAACGTGACCCCTGGGAGGGTAGGATGAGGGGAGAGACCCGATGGGCGACCAGATCTGGATGCCAATGGGCTCAAGCAAGGATGGGTCCCTAATGTTTCCAGTTAGATCGTATCTGGCGTCGCACGATCCTGACACGCAGGTCACCAATCTCCAGGGACCCTCGGAGCGGAGCTTCACGCTGAGGAGAGATCTAACTGAGCGGTAGCGCAGCACAAATAACCGCCCTGCTGCAACCCGCCGAACACGTCGCCTGGACCTGGTCCTGAATTAGATGACAAGGAAATTGATAGGTACAAGAAGTGAGAGGCAGGAGAGTCGTGGTAGAAGATTAACTAGCCCAGCATTAGCCTGGAGATCCGGGAAAACTACGAAAAACCCATGCGCCAAAATGGGCGTCGCCGGGATCGATCCCGGGACCTCCCAAACACATGCTGCAAGCCTTGAGGGGTTATAAGCAAGGTTGTCGTTCTTATTCCTTGTTTCAGCTCATGCATCTGGCACCCTGGTAGCGTAAACTCGGCTCTTCATGCAGCTCCATGCAAAAAGGTTATGGTTTGCGAGTTATATAATACCTTGCGTGCTGTAAGCTGCAGGAGATCTATTGTGACTACCACTCCCAGGAGGAAGGGATGGAGTGAAGCAACTACAAGAGGCTACAAGGCCTCAGGCATACAGTCCAGAGAGACGCGCTGAAAGTCCCTAGCAGTTTCTGGCTCCAATGTCCTACTGCGCCATCTTGCAGCACAGCCATATGCCACAAGACCTAGAAGCACACTTGAAGTATGAGAAGAAAACAGAAGGAAAGGGAAATTATGCAAGGATAGATGAGAATCTACCCTAGCATTCGACTAAAACAGGGGAAACCACGAAAAACAACAAGGTCAGAGTGGGTACCGTAATCGATCCCGGATCTCTCGAATGCGAGCCACACACTTTACCGCGTAGCTAGCTCGCCCTGTATTTACCAATTTACAACATGCAGGAGTTTAAAATGATTATGATTATTTCTGTAAATTTTGTGATGCAATTCCTAATGGAATCAACTGCTGATAAGCAATCGAGCCGGTAACCTTTCTCCCAACTGAAAATATCTCTGTACTCTTGACAGCCTTTTTCATTTCATGGTTTGTAATGACGTATGTGTCAATGTACATGCGCTCGTATGTGTGCGTCAGTTTTCTAATCGACGATCTCCCCCTCCTCTCTCTCTCTCTCTCTCTCTCACACACACACACACACACACAGTATAATCACATTGGGTGCACTCTGTCGACCTCAAACACTGGAAAAATGTGATTTTTTGTTTTTGGAATGGAAACTGTTTTGCCCATATTGAAAATGAACGCAGGTTCAGAAGATAATTGATAGCATATCGCGCAAGCGCTGCCATTGATCATTTTAAACGGTACACAGGCTGCTGAAGATTCTTTCATCTGACACAACGATTTATCTGAAAAAAACACAAACAGCGTTATGTCAGCTTGCTGCCTGCATTCATTAAATCTTGGTGCATGATGTGGCTACTGCAGACGTGCTGTTGTTCACCCTGATAGGGAATTTCGATTTAGGGAAGCAAAATTTAGCTACAATTATAACATTAACAGTGACTCTCTATCAGACTTAAACAAAATACAAGACACGTTCTCTACCAATAGTATTGTAAACGAAATACATAATCTTGTTACCATCCTTATAACTTAGAAAAGTCACTCAATTTCATGTGGATACCATCTCATAAAAACATACCTGGTAATCAAATAGCTGATACTGCAGCGAAACAAGCTACAGAACTATCAACACAAGATACTGATATCAAAATATCTACCTCTCCAAGATGCAGTCATACATTTTAAGAAGAAAATACACAAGGAGTGGCTGACCAGCTGGATGAACAATTCTGCAAGTAAACTTCATGATGTACGTGAAACTTCAACTCAAGAATATCCAATAAGACAGCTACAGTGGTGAAACCAAATTGTAATATCCCGACTACGAATTGGGCATACTAAACTGACACACTCTTCTTTGTTAAATAGAAGCTCTCCACCAATTTGTGAAACATATATAACAGCATTAACAGTAGTACATAATATACTAACATGTCCAAAATTAGAAAATCAACGTAGTCAGGTTGGTATGACCAGAAATATTTATGCAGCACTCAATGATGCAACTTTCATCCAGAAAGTAATTATTTTACTTAAATTAATTAATATCCATCAATACATTTAACTAAATTGTAACCTGTATGTATACAGAATGTGTAAGTATTATAGTGTAATCCAATAATGTAAACAACTGTACATGAAAGGTCCTGATAAAACCTAGGAAGGTTAAAACGACCCTAAATAAAACTTAACATTCTAATAAAGAAAACAGCCTTTTTCCTTATCATCTTCAGTGCCGAGGACAGTTGCATTTATATTTTTGTGCTTAATGAGTTTTTACATATTAAAGTATAACAAATGTTCAAAATTGAAACTTATTGAAAAAACTTTTTGGGGAGTGGGAGGCTTTTTTGGGAGTATAAAATCAGATTTATACAATTATAAATTTTATACTGTATGTTAAGGAGTGTTATTAACGACAAAAACAACACGGGCATTGTGCAGATCAAATTTTTATTTTATTTTGGGGGATTCTAGGGGTGTTCGGAGGATGGTATCATATATCACACATCAGATCTATATCTAAGGTTTTAGTTCAACCTTATTTTAGTTCAACCATCAATATATAGCAGATAGAGATGGAAAAATAAAATGAGTATGCAGTGCAGAATGCATAAAATATGACACCACCGTCCGTCAATACCTTTACTCGTTCGTAGAGCAAGAAGCTAAAATCCGAAAACTGAGGTATCGTATATGACTGGAGACTGAGTAGAATAAATATTTTAAGAGCCCTCGCTAGGTCAGAATGCGATAATGCATTGTAAGCTGTATAAAAAAATAAGGAGTTATAGAGCTTACAGTTTTTAAACAAACGGGTTTTCGTGATTCGCCAAAGAGAACCGCCATTTTCTGAAGTGAACGTTTATTAAACATTGTTGGTTTACGACACACATAACACCGAATTAAGGGGAGATTAGAAGCCCTATTACGTCAAAAGTTAAGTTTACTAAATTTATGAATCATTTTCTCAGAAACTATTTAGGATGTCACATTAAAATATTTACAGAGTATACAAGGAATGTTTTTTAATTCACTAATCTACTTTTGTGCAATAAGTTTGCTTATTAAAAAAGTTATACCATATTTTGGTTAAACCTTATCGGCAATTATTTTTTAAATATAATCAACCATATTATGTATACCAAGTGATTTTCAGAATAACACTTGGAGTTTTTTTTAATCATCCGATATATAACATAGCTAACCTAATTAATTTATGAGATAACGAGTCATTTATACTGAAATTGTCATTCATAGAAATAGCTGTTAAAAGGAGGAAGTCTTGTGTGTTACATTTAAATGATTTTCTCTACCCTCTGTCTTTATTACTGGGTATATAAACTACTCGTACTAAAGCTTATTTTTCTGCGTACTGCATTTTAATCCAAATAAACCCTGGCAGGAATAGCTGCATGACACATTTCGTTATAAATACAAAGAGAACATGAAAGTCAAATGTTTAAGAACTGGACGTTATATGCTGGCCTTAAAATTCCATATTGTTTCCATGCAATCACGAAAAACACTTGAATGTTGAAAAGGACTGTAAAGAATGACCAAAAAATGAACAATTCAAACCATTAATAACGAATATCTCAGATATGGTTTATGCCACAAAAACCTCTCTGAAATAAATTGTGTGTTTTGAAGAGATCTACAGTTTTTGTGTAGTACGTTTTTGTCTATCGCTTAACGTTTACCATTATACAAAATTATACAAGATTATTCTCAGAAAATTCAAAATATGCATTTTATTTGTAATGTAAATATCATTGATATATGGTATTTTAATCAAAATCGTTAATCATTTTTGGAAATACTAAGCTTTCTAAAAATGTTACGTGTAAAGGATATTCTGGGGTGTAGGATTTTCTAAAAAATTCTTGTGTTGCATGTTTGAAAGGTACTGAACGTAAATCCAAGTTTAGTATTTATCACCTTTTGTTTTTTAGTTATGTTGTTCAGACACACACTAGTGTACCCTTTATCTAAACTGCAATATCTTCTCTAACTACTATGTACGTGGTAGAGAAAGTAAAAAATGGTTAAAACAAACTCGTATATATTTGCAAAAAAATATCACATGGCTCGAGGCACACATACGCTGTTATATTTAACACTAGTACCAACTTGTACTACAAAAGTTTCCCTAAAATGTGGGAAAAACTTAACCACTAATCTCCAGTTATTATTTTTTCTGTAAAGTGGTACAGAATTTATAGAACACAATACCAAATGCAATACCATTTTTAAAATAAGTTTTAAAAATAAGCATAGAATGCGAGTATGGAGCCCTCAATCATGAAATACATCATATTAGAGGGAAAATTCCAACTGATAATTCCCCACCAAAAATAAAAAATGTGCGGACATTTTTGGGACTATTTTCCCATTTAGTTGTCGTTTTTTTCGCATATCTATTGAGGGGATGAATTCCTGGCACACACTTTAACAGGTGAATTATTCATTTTCGGAAGTCTACTTTCGAAACTCGGTAATATCGCATAATCTTTGTGGTCATTCAGCTTTCCTCAGCTAATGTTCTGTCGTTTTGTGTCCCAGAGAATATTCTTTTTCTTGAAAAAACCTGACGTTGTTGTAAAGCATGTTTCAAAATATTATTTCCTCTCTATTCCCATGTCTGTCCAGTCGTATTACTGTTCCGTATTTTCTGAAAACCCTATGGTATTCTTCTGAGAGGTAGTTGTCATTGTTTATACAGGTGGATCATTTGATTTCAGACTGTGCAATATCTCCAAAACTAAGCGTTTGCAGAAAGAAATGCCTTTGATGAAAGTTGGTTGATATTATGGGGGAAAGTAAATGTCATTAATCGTGTTTTGTTTGGATGACGTTACGATGGTCATTCTAAGATAAGTTTAATTTGTTTTAAATGTGATCCTACAATTTAGGTAAATTTAATTTAACCCTAAAGTGACCATCACAACGTTTTCCAAATAAAAATTTCTCCCATACTATGTGATATAAGCTGGCAGAAAGTACAATCTGAATGTAGACAAAGATCAACATTGGAGCTACAAAATGAAATAAAAACTAGGTGGGGTAAGGAAACATATACTGGTATTGGGTATAAAACAGAGGAACGGGAATAGCATGGCTTAGGCTGGGAGGGTGGAAAGCTAGCAAGATTGTTGATGATTACTACAGGAGGATTTGCCCATTATGCGGGGAACAAGAAGACTTGACGCATATGCGGGCAGACGGAGGGTATTAGGAAAAAAATATTACCGGAAGTATTTTTGGCTTCCAACAGACGGAAGACAGCATGCTGAGACTTGATTCTAAACACCCAAAACTTGCCAAGATTGAGCACATACTTAATGGAAGCACGTGTACTAAGACATAAGGTGTTTATGTAAACTTTCTTTAAATATATGTGGTGCTTGAGCACTTGGTGCGTGAGTTTTGTGTGTGTGTGTGTGTATGTTTGTGTGTTGGTGTGTTTGATTCAGAGTATTTTTCATTTTATATGTATGTATATAAGTGTGGTGATTATAAAAATAGCTGTTTTCTGGCCGATTCTGCAAGTCTCGTTTACAAATCAGGTATTTTTCTAGAGAGCATGTATGGTCCTATGATTCATGCGACTGTGTTATGCAATTAATGTAATACTAAGTACTTAATAAATACTACTACTACTACCACTACTTACTACTTTCTCCCATAATATCAAGCAACTTTTATTAGACACTTTCTACAACGCTTTGTATTGCAGATATTGTACAGTCTTAACTTAAATGGTACACTCTATGTAAGCGCTACACTACAACAAATACAGTTATATCTGTGCTTCAGAATATTTTCATTTTAATTAAATAAAAGCAGCAAAATCTAATTAATTAATAGAATAGTTACAATAGAACTCCATTTTATTGAGGGCATTTTTCGGCAAGTAGATTGGCCAAAATGTCAAATTACGTACTTCATACAAAGGTCATACGGAAATGTCCGGTTTTAAACAATTCCATATTCAGAAATAACACGATATTTACACAGATCGACAGTGTTCTGTGTTTGAAAAGTAAGTGATGTTCTTTACTAATTTGGCACCCCTGAACGTGAGAATGATATCAGTTGTTTCCATCCCCCTCAGCTTTCTCTGCACAGTTACCCATCCTACAAACCCACTGTGGGCTATTTACTACAAGCAACTGGCTGCGAAATCTATGTTACGCAGTGTAATTTCCAAGTGTGGCAACATTGCTTGTATGTAGGATGGGGAAGGATAGATGGAGACTGCCCTTGCACGGTGACGTTCCTAATTGCCGCAGAAATCAACAGTTTACCGAGTGCGAGGTTTAGAAGAAGATGCTTACGTAAGCTGTTGTTAGTGATATTATTTCTTCGAAGTGATGTTTAGAATGTCACGAAGACAGTGTATGAATAGCCCTTTTTTACTTATGTGGATCTTGTGTATTAAGCATTGTTTTGAAACCATATTTTGTTTTTGGCACTAAGCTTCGACATCAGTAAATCGTCTCTGCTCACTGTGTGTTATACATGCGTGGGGTAATTAAGGAAGCGGTGTAAAGGTAAAAATAAGTTTTTGAATTTCGCTAATCCCATGGTATGGTGCGAAAAGAAGAATCACATGAATGATTGTTACTTCTGTGTGATGAAAGTAGCGGGAATCAACATAAGAAACATGAACAAAATCGCATATCCGAACTTAGATTCTGTGATTAGACCTTTCCCCCATGATTCATGGCCCCCAATCCCCTCTTCACTAACATCAACGGGTGCATTTTAAGTGTCTGACTGGAGGTAAGTAATGCAAGTAGTGAATCTTGACTATTTTGAGGATGGTGCTGATAGTAACCCAAAACCTCTTACTCAATAGAACTTCATAATTTGGTGAGAGACTTGAGACTCCCAAAAAACGCTGCACAAATTCTGGGATCACGTCTCAGTGAATAATATATATATTATATATATATATATACCTGGTACATCGTATTCAGTGTACAGACAATTTGATGAAGACTTTAGTGAATTTTTTGTTTAGGACGGTTTAATGGTGTTCTGCAAAGACATCGCCGCACTAGTGACAAAAATGGGAGTTCAATGATATTGTAATAAGCAGCAATGGAATTTAACTATAGATTCTTCCAAGCGAAGTTATAAAGCCGTATTACTACATATTGAAAATGAGCATAAACTTAAAAGAGACGTATATTACCATGAAAGTACTATTTCAAAAATGTGAAGTATGAACACCAGTGGCTTGCATATGGTGGCTTTAAAGTGATCAACATCCTTCTCGGCCATCAAAGAGGTACGCCAAGATGAGTTGATATACGTGAGAATGCGGCAATAGGACATATCAAGGTCATTGGAGCAGGAGAGAGTGTCCTAAGAGGGAAAACGGGCTAGTGGGATCGAAGAACATTGCAAATGAGCGTTTGCTTGATCCACATAACATTTTCTTGTCTCTACTACACATTTGATGAGGTTGTATGTGAAAGCATTGGAAAAAACAGGAAACTGTCCAAACTGTGTAGCCGATTCCTAAATCTGTCAGCCGCGAAGTTGAAAGAAGGGATATTTGTGGGACCGAATATACGTAGGTGTATGTCTGATGAACATTTTGAAAGTGCAATACGGAAATATAAGAGCAAAAATTGTGCATCATTTCCCTGATCAAAATAAGCAGGCTGATTGCAAGCAAGTAATGGAGGATTTTCTACAGATGTTTAAAGAGCTGGGATACAAGGTGAGCCTAAAACTACATTACCTAAAGTCACACCTAGATAATTTTCAGGACAATTTGGCCGACATATATGAGAAACATAGTGAACGATTCCATTAGGAATTCAAAACTGAGAACATCGTTATGACTACTGCTGATGTATCACACATGAAGGAGAAATAACATACAAATGAAAAGGTAACAAGTGTTTATTCACAGGCAAATATCAATGGAAGTGATACGTCCCCCTGGTAAGTTTCCATATTCCCGTATTTTACTTCTTATAATATCATATGCCTCTCTCGTTACATTTTAATCATTTTATTTGTTCAATTTTGCATCCATCTTCTTGTAATTGCTTTTTGGGGCAATGTTTTATATCATAAAATGCTGTGATGGCCAGAGTGACTGTAGTGTAAATTAATATTATTGTACGTACAGGATTTTAGATGTTTGTTAGCCATAAGTATTGCTATGAAGTAAGTTTATACGGCCTTACTGAAACTCACAATAGAAGTGGGTAGCAATAAACCGAGGGGGTGAGTTGTTTATCACTAAGAAGAGGCAAATAAATGACGTCAGGGTAGGGTGCCCTTTTTTTTAGAAATGGAGCGAATATCTTCCCTAGAGTATATATGTTAGTACCAGTGATTGGCTGACAAAACGGACGCTAAAGTGGGCGCGATTTGGTAACCAATAGCAGCACTATTATAATGTTTAGGCAATTCGGGGTGAAGGAGTATATATTCTCAAGCCATAAGCAGGTATCACGCAGTTCGGAAGAGTCTCTCACGAGGTACACCTCGCAGAAATAGTTACAAAAATGTAAAGTGCGTGAAGTTATTGCTACGAGGCAAATAAAACGACTGTAGTTACATTCCGAAATATCAGAGTTTCAGTCAGGCGTGTATAAAGATTAAATATGTGAATTAGTAATTGTGTCTAGATTCATGTTTTTTTATCAGTGTTACCTTTTAACAATAACTCCTTTCCGTTTACACGCCCTGCTTAGATATATTTGCTCGACTGAGTTATAATAGCTAGCCGGAGGTCAAAGAACCCAAATTTAAAATAACAAAACACAAGGCGCCCAGGAAATAAGACAACACGAGCCATGAGAACTGCGACATTTTCGATTTCATTATACAGATTACGATGACGATTATGATGGTTGTGCAAAAGATTCACGTTATTTAGAGAAACAGACAACAGTTTCGTGATCACTGCAATAGATTTAGTCCGAAAATCTTCTTTTCATGCAAACCTCAGACAAAAATTAAAATTTTGTCGACCTGTGCTATTACATTGTTTCGAATTAATACTAGTGTCATTTGTCTGTGCTTGATTATATAGGTACCTCACTTTCTTTGCTCTCTTAACAGTCCATGGAATTTCCGTGTTTGAATTCTGAAACACTCTGTATACAGATATTACTGCATAGGATATTCGGTCCTCGTCTCCTCGTCTAAATCACAAAGGCTTGTCCAGCTTAGATCCTGATAGAACAAGTAGCTATTTTCATTCTTGAAATCTTTTTTTTTCGCTTAGGACTCTACAGAGATTACACTTCTCTTTTGAGAAGTACTACTCAGGCGCTTGAGGAGATTAAAGTGCCTGGTGTGACATACCTCTTGTTTATTTTTGCACGATTCCGAAACAAAAGCGGTTCCATACACACGCACGACAAGTGATAACAATACATGCTAAGTGGTCCATTAATCATCAGATGACGACACGAGTGAGGGAATATCACGCTCTGCTGAGCATGGCAACCCTCCAGTGACTGAGGAAAGTCACGGAGCCCGTCTCCGCGGTTTGTAGGGATTTAATGAGACCAACTGGCTTGTTGCTTCTGTAGTATGTGGCTTCAGTCTCTACCTTAGTTTTAGTCTAATATGTTCCGGTTATTTTCTTTATTACGATGACCGTGCTTTAAAAGCCTAACCTTGAAATTGACGATACATCGAAGGGGAGGAGTGTGATACTTAAATGCCTCTGTTAAGTATTTCGATATTTTACGAGCTCAAACTATTAACTACGGCCATCAAACTATCTATATTCGCTTTAAAGCAAAACCCGTCTAAATAAATATTGACGCAGTTCTCATGGCTCGTGTAATATTATTTACTGGGTGCCTCTTGTTTTATTATTTTAAATTTGGGTTCATTGTCCTCCGGCTAGCTATTATAATTCAGTCAAGCAAGTATCTCTAAGCAAGGCGTGTAAACGGAAAGGATTGTTCCTAAAAGATAACAGTGATAAAAATTTGTTTCTACACTTTTATTGTCATCACACTTAATTAATAATTCACATATTTAATCTTCATACACGCCAGACTGAAACTGTGATATTTTCGAATGTAACTATAGTCGATTTAGTTGCCGCGCACCAATTACGTAGCGTACTTTACATTTTTGTAACTAACTCTGCAACGCGCACCCCGTGAGAGATTCTTCAGAACTGTGCGACGTGTACCTCGTGAAAGATTCTTCAAAACTGTGCGAAACTTGCTTATGGCTCGAGAATATATACTCCTTCACCTCGAATTGCCTAAACATTATAACAGAGCTGCTATTGGTTACCAAATCGCGCCCACTTTAGCGTCTGTTTTGGTCAACCAATCACTACTACTAACATATATACTCTAGGGAAGAAATTCCCTCCATTTATAAAAAAGGCACGCTACCCTGACGTCATTTGTTTGTCTCTTCTTAGTGATAAACAACTCATCTCCTCGGTTTATTGTTACCCACTTCTATTGTCAGTTTCAGTGAGGCCGTGTAAACTTATTTCCTAACAATACTTATAGCTAACAAACATCTAAAATCCTGTACATACAATAATATTAATTTACACTACAATCACTTTGGCATTCACAGCATGTTATGATATTAAATAATGCCTCAAATTTTCATTTTAGTATACTCGATATGTACTCATTTTAAGGTTCAGTAAATATTAATTTAGTCAATTCTCGCTCTCATAATTTCAGTATTACTTCAATGTGATTGGATATTATTGACCGATGTTTCAAAAGATTCTTAATCCACAGACAGCAATACTGGTATATTTTAAAATAACTTCGAGGAGCATTAGCAATTCTGACTTTTTTGGCAGGGTATTCTCTGTACACAAGGCTTTAGTCGAAAGAATCAGTGTATTTATTTAAACTATGCATACACAGATCGTCAAAAATCGCACGAGTCCAACCGGCCATAGCGTTCTTATAACATACTCAATAATATACCGACAAAATATGCAAAAATATAAGAACTGGTAACAAGAAAACATCTCAGCAAGAAAAAATTAACATAAACATATTTATATACAGTATCTTTAAAGAGAAGAAAGAATGAGGCACAAAATAACGGTAAACCGTGATAAAATGCATTGTTTTTTTCGGTATTGTAATATCCAAAGAACAGTTAATAAAGATAGTTAATTAATTTTAACAATTTGTCTCTGTCATGAATAAAAATCAAGAACCCTTGTATGTTCCTGTTAAGAATATGTGTATCTCGAATAAACGCTGCTAACTTATTGTGAGTAACAACAGCTGAAAAATGACTTAAAATCAAAAACAAAAAGCAGAATACTCAACAGGCTGCGTAAAGCTCTGTATCTTCCTTTCTCCCACCCTAATATCAGCCTTCTCAGATTTCTGCTGTCTCATCTTGAGAGTAGTTCGAAAGTTGCTAAAAATTACCGTTTCAGTTTTTTGTACAGTCCTTTTAATTGTAATTTACTTTTTAATTTGATATACGTTTTATTATTATGGTCAAAATACCTATACGTTCTATATTAAAGAAATTTAATGTGTTACACTCACATGACTTTCTCTACCCCTGTACAAACTATTTTTGCAAACGCTTACGCTCCATATGCTTCATGTTAATCGAGATATCGAGATGTTAATCTTATTGCTAATTTTCTTGTTGAATTCAAGGAGAATTGGAAGGCTTTAAGCTATAGACAAATATTTTAAGAGCTGGTTGCTATGTGGAGTATTCCAATCTCTTTGCATTACCAGGACAAACAAAAATGAATAACGAATTCCCAATTGAGAAAAAGTATAACTATTGGAAAATTTAAGGGAATAACAAGCAATATGTCGAAAATGGTTCACTCAACATAAAAAATGTATATGGCATAAATTGTGTGCTTCAACGCGATCTATATTTTTTGTGTAGCACAATTTTGCCTAACTCTTATGGTTTACCAATTATGTAAAAGTCGTTCACAATGAAGAATACTTTTGGAAACATTCACAGAAAATTCGAGGTATACATTTCATTTTTCATAAAAATTTCTTAAACATATGATATTTTAATCAAATCGTTAGAGCAATTTTTGAGAAAATTAAAATTTTCGAAAAATGACCCATGTAAAGGGTAATCTGGGGTGGGGGGATTTTCTTGAAAATCTTCGTGTCACATCTCTGGAAGATACTGAACCTAAATACCAAGTTTGGTGTTTATCCGACTGTTCGTTTCTGAGTTATGCTGTGCACAGACACACACACACGGACATGTTTCCAAAAATGCTTCTTTTGGATTCAGGGGACCTCAAAACACATATTTCCATTGAAATATCGGTATCGAATTTTTGGGTGGAATACAATAATTCCCCTACTTACTATACGTAGTACAGAAAGTAAAAAGAATTGCTGATAGGTTTTAATGAAAACATTGAATAATCCAGAAAATCATTCCTTAATAAACAAACGCTGTAAAAAAATCTGATATGTTACACTCACATGACGTTTTCTACTCTTATACAAACTATTTTTAAAAACTCTTATTCTCCATCTGTTTCAGATAAATCGAGATAAACATTAAAAGAAACGATCTTTTGACATGCAAAGAGAATGGCATTTTACACATAGCGACCAGTTCTAAAAACATTTGACTATATCTTAAGGCATACTACGTTCCCCTTGTTTTGTATTTGCAAGGGAAATATAGAAATACAGCAGACTTTAAGTATATACATATCTCTTAATAACTGGATGCTAGGTGCAGCACCATTCTCTTTGCCTCAGATTAATACTCTATGCATATACAGGACAAAAAAAGAAAGAATAACGAATTTCCATTTGAGAAAGAGTATAAGTATTGGGAAATTTAAGGTAATAACAAGCAATATCTCGAAAACACTTCACTGAACAAAAAAATGTATATGGCATAAATTGTGTATTTTAAAGCGATCTACATTTTTTGTGTTGTAAAATTTTGTCTATCTCTTATGGTTTACCAGTTATGCAAAAGTCGTTCACAATGAAGAATACTTTTGGAGACATTCCCAGAAAATTCGAGATACACATTTCGTTTGTCATGAAAATATCTTAGACATATAATATCTTAATCAAAATCGTTAGAGCCATTTTTGATAAAATTAAAAGTTTCGAAAAATGTTCCATGTAAAGGATAATCTAGGGTGAGGGGATTTTCTTGAAAACTTTCTTTTCGCATCTCTGGAGGATACTGAACCTAAATACCAAGTTTGGTGTTTATCCAACTGTTCGTTTCTGAGTTATGCTGTTCACACACACAGACACACACGGACATGTTCCCAAAAATGCTCTTTTTTGGATTCAGGGGGTCTCAAAGCATATATTTCTGGTGAAATCTCGGTATGAATTTTTGGTGGAATACAATACTTCCCCTACTTACTATACGTAGTAGAGAAAGTAATGAATTGGCGAACTCAGAAGACATACATCAACGAGATCTGATCAACACAGATTTCACAGACTTTTATTACTCCATTTAAATGCTTACATGATCTTTTTCAAACTAATGCCCTCCTACTTCAATGCACTTTTAATGGATTCTCTGCCAGTACTCGAAGACATGGTGCAGGCCATTCATTGTGAGGTCCTTAAGAATCGCCTCACTTTTCTTGAGCACTGCTTCAGGGTTCTCAAATCAAATTCCCCGAAGCTCTGAATTTAATAATAAGAAAAAAGGTCTGATGTGTTACACTCACATGACTTTTTCTACTCTTGTACAAACTATTTTTACAAACGTTTATGCTGCATATGCTTCATGTTAATCGAGATGTTAATCTTATTGCTAATTTTCTTGTAGATGCCAGGGGAATTGGTAGGCTTTAAGCGAGAGTCAAGTATTTTAAGACTAGCTGCTATGTGGAGTATTCCATTATATTTGCATTAGCAGGACAAAGAAAAATGAATAACGAATTCCTATTTGAGAAAAGTATAATTATTGAACAATTTAAAGGAATAACAAGCAAGGCCTCGAAAATAGTTCACTCACCACAAAAAGGATGTGTATGACATAAGTTGTGTATTTTAATGTGATATACATTTTTGTGTAGTAAAATTTTTTCTATCTTTTGTGGTCTACCGGTTATGCAAAAGACGTTCACAATAAAGAATACTTTTGGAGACATTCCCAGAAAATTCAGAATATACATTTTTTTGTCATCAAAGTATTTTAAATATATGATGTTTTATTCAAAATTTTTGAGAAAATTAAAATGTTTCATGCAATGCGTAATCTGGGGTTGGGGGATTTTCTTGAAAACCATCGTGTCGCATCTCTGGAAGATACTGTTCGTTTTTGAGATGCTGTTCAGACACACACAGGACATGTTTCCAAAAATGCTTTATATGCATTCATTGCACCTCAAAACATGTATTTCCGGTGAAATCTTGGTATCGAATTTTTGGGTGGAATGCAATACTTACCCTACTTACTGTACGTAGTAGAAAAAGTAAGAATCACAGGGTGCAAGATCGGGGCTACAAGGCGGATGCCTTGTTCCATAGTTATTGTTTTATTTAGCCAAGATTTGCACAACTTGATTTGTGACCGCATGGTCGCGCGTTGTCATGATGAGGTCGCCACCCAGTCCGATGAAGTTCTGGTCGTTTCCCTGCGATATGCTTCATCAGTTTAGCCAATGCTCACCTGTAATATGCTGCTGTAACAGTCCCAGCAGAAGCCAAAACACCAGGGCCACCTTGCATCTTCACCGCACGCTTGCTGCAGCTTTTCTTAAGTTTCAGAGGCTGTGTGGTTTAATTTTGTTGCGCTGTACTGCTATTTGCACGTCACCTCTGTTTTGTGGTATATGAAATGCAATCAGAGTATACCAAAACAGATCATTACTAGCAACTAAGGATACAGACTGTTGCCGCCTATGGACATAATGTATAGAAACATTCATGATGCATATAGGAAGCTATCAATTGGTTGGTCTAGCGCTTAACCTTTGGGTTATACAAAATTCCTTCCGAATGAAGATGAAATCTATTCCTAGAAAATTCAAGATATACATATTATTTATCACGTAAATATGTTTAATATATGATATTCTAATCAAAATTGATCGAACTATTTTTAAAAATCTAAATTTTCGAAAAATGTTCCCTGTAAAGGGTACTTTGGGGTATTGGGATATTGTTGAAAAATCTTCCTGTCAATATCTAGAAAGTACTGAACCTAAATACCACGTGTGGTATTTATCCAACATTCGTTTTTGAATCATGCTGTTCACAGACACACACATACACAGAGCTTTTTTCCAAAAATGTTTTTTTTCGATCCAGTGGGCCTCAAAACATGTATTTCCGGTGAAATCTCGGTATCGAATTTTTGGATGGAATACAATAGCTTCCCTACGTATGTAGGTGCTACAATGAGTAAAAATCAGTCTCAGTCTTTGCTGATCAGCCATCGTATATCCTGCAAGAGATTCAGTACGATATCTTAAGTGCAGAGAAACTACGAACCGACTGCGCGGTGTTTTTCCTGGCCGCGTCCTCGGCGCTCGTTGCCGTTTGCCGCTATCATAGAAAGGATGAAACCATACAACATTTTTAAAACCACTTTTAAAGGATTTACTTACCAACTTTATGAAGGGTCAATGTTTTCCGAGTCAATAGTTGAAGCCTTTGCATACGTGAATACAATTTTGCCCCATGTTTTTAGAGAATTAACAGACAGAGCGTGATTTTGTCTTTTTACTTTCTCTACTACGTATAGTAAGTAGGGGAAGTATTGTATTCCACCCAAAAATTCGATACCGAGATTTCACCGGAAATATATGTTTTGAGACCCCCTGAATCCAAAAAAAGCATTTTTGGAAACATGTCCGCGTGTGTCTGTGTGTGTGTGTGTGTGTGTGTGTGTGTGTGTGTGTGTGTGTCTGTGTGTCTGTGAACAGCATAACTCAAAAACGAACAGTCGGATAAGCACCAAACTTGGTATTTAGGTTCAGTATCTTCCAGAGATGCGACACGAAGGTTTTCAAGAAAATCCCCCACCCCAGACTACCCTTTACCTGGAAGATTTTTCGAAAATTTTAATTTTCTAAAAAATGGCTCTAACGATTTTGATGAAAATATCATATGTTTAAGATAATGTCATGAGAAATGAAATGAATATCTCGAATTTTCTGGGAATGTCTCCAAAAGTATTCTTCATTGTGAACGACGTTTGCATAACTGGTAAACCATAAGAGATAGACAAAATGTTACTACATAAAAGTGTAGATCGCGTTAAAATACACAATTTATGTCATATACATTTTTTGTTGTTGAGTGAACCATTTTAGAGATATTGCTTGTTATTCCCTTAAATTTTTCAATACTTATTTTCTAAAATGGGAATTCGTTATTCATTTTTTGTCTTGGATATGCAAAGAGTTATAATCTGTGGCAAAGAGAATGGTGCTGCACCTAGCAACCAGCTATTAAGAGATATGTATGTGCTTAAAGGCGTTTTTCTATATTGCCCTTATAAATATATTTTCCCCTTACATCTACAAGAAAATTAGCAATAAGATATAAGATAGAGTCTGCAATTGTTTATCTCGATTAACATGAAGTAGATGGAGAATAAGCGTTTGTAAAAAGAGTTTGTACAAGAGTAGAGAAAGTCATTTGAGTGTAACACATTAGATTTTTTTCAATAAGACTCTGCAACAGCTCATACGGACAATATTTCGATGAGAACAATTGAAAGTGTTTGAGGACGGAATTATTAGTAGAGGTTTGTGGCCGGCCTTACCCCCAGCAATTTCTTCCTCTGGGGTGTTTAAAACATAAAGTGTGCAAGATAAACCCACACCCCTGGAGGAATTAAAACAAATTATCCGCCAGGAAATTCCCCGATTTTCTCAACGTGAACAACGGCGGGTAATGGATAGTTTCCTAAAGAGGTGCCAAAAATGTATGGACAACGACGGTATCCAGTTTCAGAATCTCCTTTGATAAAGTTGTTAAATAAAACCTTTAAAAGTAGTTTTAAAAATGTTGTATGGTTTCATCCGCGCCTTTCTATGATAGCGGCAGACGGCAATGAGCACGAGGACGCGGACTGGAAAAACACCGCGCAAACAGTTGTAGTTTTTTTAATCTCCTTGTAGTTTCTGAAGTAATGAGAGAGTTTAGTAGACAACATTGGGGCTAGGACTTTTAATTATTCCCTTAAGTACAAGTTTTTATATCCCTTCCAAGTCACCTTATCTGACAGTAGCATCCAAAAGTCTCATAAACCTCCATCCAAGGTGGCATAGGATCGCGTTAAAAGTTTTTCCCTCCATTCCCACTTAACCTACAGCTTTTCAAGATATGCACCCAGAATTCTTCTTCCTCGCAACTGCGGGAGATTCTCGCACCATTTTCATGAGTGATTTTTGTCATCCTCCATGCACCAAGTATAAGCCCAGGAGTTTAGTTACAAACAGCTCTCCCTTATGCAGTGTTTTATGTTTTGACTACAAAGTGCAGCTCAGTTGGCTGCATCTGAGCTTCAGCTCCGCTGTCAAAACTCGTACCACTCTCTTTTAGCTAAACAGGAGCTTTATTGAATATGCATTCTTGTAGAGTACTTTTCACTTTTGTATAGCTTACCTATAGTAAGTAGAGGAAGTATTGTATTCCACCCAGCAATTCGATATCTAGATTTCACCTGAAATACATGGCTCCCTGAACCTAAAGAGAAAGTATTTTTAGAAAAAGGTCCGCCTGTGTTTCGTGTGCTCATGCAAAGCTTAACTATAAAATGTGATGTGTTGTACTCACATGACTTTCTCTACTCTAACGCTTATTCTCCATATACTTCATGTTAATTGAGATATCGAGATGATAATCTTATTGCAAATTTTCTTGTAGATGCAAGGGGAATTCGTAGACGTTAAGCGATAGTCAAAAATTTAAAAACTGGTTGCTATGTGGAGTATTCCATTCTCTTTGCATTACCAGAACAAAAAATGTATAACGAACTGCCATATGAGAAAGAGTATAAATATTGCAAAATTTAAGGGAATAACAAGCAATATCTTGAAAATGGTTCACTCAACAAAAAATGTAGGTGACATAAATTGTGTATTTTAACGCGATCTACATTCTTGTGTAGTAAACTTTTGTCTATCTCTTATGGTTTACCAGTTATGAAAAAGCCGTTCACAATGAAGAATACTTTTGGAGACATTCCCAGAAAATTCAAGATAAACATTTCATTTGTCATGAAAATTCTTAAACATATGATATTTTAATCAAAATCGTTAGAGCCATTTTTGAGAAAATTAAAATTTTCGAAAAACGTTCCATGTAAAGGGTAATCTGGGGTGGGGGATTTTCTTGAAAACCTTCGTGTCGCATCTCTGGAAGATACTGAACCTAAATACCAAATTTGGTGTTAATCGACTGTTCGTTTCTGAGTTATGTTGTTCACAGACAGACAGACAGACAGACCTACACACAGACGGACATGTTGCCAAAAATGCTTTTTTTGGATTCAGGGGGTCTCAAAACATGTATTTCCTGTGAAATCTCGGTATCGAATTTTTGGGTGGAATACAATACTTCCCCTACTACTATACGTAGTAAAGGAAGTAAAAATGGAAAGTGGTAGATGTCCACCGATCCAAAGCCCGGCTTACACACGCGGTCCGTTACTCACGGAATCCTAACTGAGAATGACGCTATCCCCCACTACTCGTGGCTAGCAAAGCTGCCAGCCAAGAGTGACGTAAACAACGTGTCTGATAATGACAATGTATTACAATAATGTAATCCCCTAAATTACTAATACGCCACAAAATAGCGTCCTGTTTTTAAAAATTTCACAATCGCTATTCCCTTTCTGTCCATAACGAAACGTACAATGTAGCTATATTGCAAAATTTATTTTAATTAAACTGAAGTAGATAGAAAAATAAACTTTGTAATAATAGCTTGTATACTCACTAATAGCCGACTGAAGGGTGGAGAAAGTCATGTGTATGTAACACATAAAATGTTTCTCTGAACTACGACTGAAATAAAGGCACGCTGTTATATCAACATGGCCGAGGACCATGCACCAGAATTTTTTCCTGTAACTTAAAGCATTGGTATTTTGAAATCTCATATGTGAAACTAAGATTCATTAAAAAGGACGAAATATTTATATAGATGAGGTAAGCCGATAAATGTGTTCGTACATTTCTGCTGAATCGCCCTTATTTTGAACGAGAGGATTTTGCGAACTTTGAAGACGTTATTTTGTTATAGCAACTGTATTGTAGTTCAACTGTTGGGGAGCCGAACTTGAAGTAGTTGCAACCTCGCGTATGGTACCCGGTAGCCTTCGTCCCAAATTTAAAAATATTAACTTTGTAATTTGACTGTTTCTTTAAATATTATATATTTATGTTAGCCTTGGCTGCGTCAGTATTTATTTTTAGAGACATGAATGTCTTAGTAGGGAGTGGTACGACTGAAGAATGTATGCTTACACAGATTTTAAGTTTTTCTTCACTCCATTTATTAATGCTTGACAAGATTTAAATTACACTTCACTGATATAGAGAGCAGTGAGATTCTTTTATTAATTACTTGCACTTTTTAACACGTAAACTATTTTCGTCTCACACGAATACGTATAAATTTCTCGAGGACCATCTCGCGTGCGGTTAGGAACACTGTCTACAACCAATACGTCCAGTTATGAGCGCTGTCTACAAGCAACTGACTTGATTTCAACCGCCTAAATTTGTAAATTTCTGTATTTCAAGCATCTGATTGGCTAATCCCAATTCAGCAGAATACTTTTATTTAACTTAAGCTTTTTTTTCTGGTTGTTAATTGGCTATTTTATAAACTGTCACAAAATTATATTATTGTTGCTCCAAGAATGACTAGTAGCATTATTACACTTTCTTACTCATTATTGCCTCAAGGTTACCTCATTGTTAGCATCTAAACCTATTATTCTCACAGCTCCTACATTATAATTTTTGTTATTTAATCATAATAATATTAATTTTTATTATCATGCATATTACGGAATGCATTAAAATAACATTATTGAACATGTATACAATATATAAACATATACAATTACTGTAATATACACTTTTTATATCTTGTTACATATACATGTTACTTTAAGGCGGGCTGTTATTATATTTTTTTATATAATTTGACTAAAATCTTGTAAGTGTTAAAAATACTGCCACAACTTCTATTGTGCAATTTTTACAGCAGCGTGGAGTACAGAGAAAACCGTGACTTCTACTTTTTGTGCTTATTTGGGCAGCGATTTTATTGACAGGTGTTAAAGTTCAGCTTAGTTTCTTCTATGTCAAAGCATACAGTGTCCAACATGACCCATAAGTTTTGCTCAAAACGACGTTCAGAATTTTATTTGTTGTTTTTACTTTAGTTACCAACCACCCTGCAGCTCCTTCTACGATAAGCTTCTTATTAGTAAAGGCTTCTATTCAAAGCAACTAGTGAACTATGTTTCGGTTACAGCACAATAGAGGCCGTATCGACTTTACCTGTGGTTACGATACAGCATAGGTGACTGCATCGGTCATAAAAACACATTGAACTATATGGGAAATTAAAAAAAATGAAATGAATAAAGACAGTGAAGTGGTTTTTTATTTACGTTTAAATCACAAATGACATGCTCCCGCGTAAAGAATTACAGAACGTGATAAAAATTGCAAGGATAAGCAGTCCTTTAAGATTTATAGCAAAAGCTAATAGGCATCTACTAGCCTTCAAATCAAACTGAACTTCTAGGCCAATAAATAATTTTTCCGAATGAATTTTTAACTATTATTAATGTGTTATAATTTGTATAAAATTATTTTTCTTCTCGGTTCAAACTTGTGATTTATTATAATTTTAGTATTTATATTTTTGTGAAGAAGATAAATCCACCAGTCTTTCTTATAAAATACACTAGTATCAGAACTCACAGGGCCGTTAACCTCACCCTGTTCAGTGATGAAATGACGTCTTTCTCTCTCTCTCTCTCTCTCTCTCTCTCTCTCTGTATAACGTCTGTGTTAGTGCCATTTTTCCAAAATATGCAGAAAAATTCTTATACTCCTGGCTTCAGATGATTATGCATGTTTTTTTGGAACTTCTTAAACTGTACAGCATCTGATTTTTTACTTTTTGGTTTTTGGAAGATCAAGATATACCTGAATTTTTGTGACAATGAACTGACAAATCCTCCATTTCATATATTCAAAAAAATGCAATTGTTCTCATTTCTAACATTCATTCGCACCATCTTTAATAACATTTGATGATTATGTTCAATATGTTTGTATTTTGATGTAATACTTCACAAATATGTGGAATAATACAGAAAAGATGGAAAGCATCACGGAACATAGGTAATACTTTTACGTTTGATATGTACAAGATAGTATACAGTTTTCGGAAATTGTAGTCTGACCTTTTTACTTTCTCTACTACGTATAGTAAGTAGGGAAAGTATTGTATTCCACCCAAAAATTCGATACCGAGATTTCATCGGAAATACATATTTTGAGTCCCCCTGAATCCAAAAAAAGCATTTTTGGAAACATATCCGTGTGTGTGCCTGTGAACTGCATAACTCAGAAACGAACAGCGGATGAACGCCAAACTTGGTATTTTGTTTAGTATGTTCCAGAGATGCGACACGAAGGTTTTCAAGAAAATCCTCCCACCCCAGAATACCATTTACATGGAAGATTTTTCGAAAATTTTAATTTTCTCAAAAATGGCTCTAACGATTTTGATTAAAATAGCATATGTAAGATATTTTCATGACAAATGAAATATATATATATATATCTCGAATTTCCTGGGAATGTCTCCAAAAGTATTCTTCGTTGTGAACGACTTTTGCATAACCGTTAAACCATAAGAGATAGACAAACTTTTACTACACCAAAAATGTAGATCGTGTTAAAATACACAATTTATGTCATATACATTTGTTTTGTTGAGTGAACCATTTTCGAGATATTGCTTGTTATTCCCATAAATTTTCCAATACGTATATACTTTTTCTCAAATTCCTTATTCATTTTTTTTATGTCCTGGACATTCAAAGAGTATGGAATACTCCACATAGCAACCAGCTCTGAAAATATTTGACTATCGCTTAAAGCCTACCAATTCCCCTTGCATCTACAAGAAAATTAGCAATAAGATTAACATCTGGATATCTCGATTAACATGAAGCATATGGAGAATAAGCGTTTGTAAAAATAGTTTGTACAAGAGTAGAGAAAGTCATGTGAGTGTAACACAGATTTTTTTTAAAGTGGAAACTTCCCGTAGGCACACTATTGCTGAACACCTTTCATTTAGCTTCAATGAGATTAAGCTGTATTATTTACTAATAAATATAGAAATAAAAATGAAAGGGTGGATAAAGCAAAGCAACTGCATTTAAACTTAGGCCAGTTTTGAGTGAAAATACAGAGGAAGCTAAAGTTAAGGAACAAGGAGGGAGAATACCTATAAGACTGATTTGCTCTAAGTGCTGATGGGTCCATTCTCGCCCTTTCCTATTTGTTTGAATCTGCCTCAAACGGTTTATATAGAGAATAATATGAAGCCGATTATCGAGACCCAGGAGGAAAATAATAATAATAATAATAATAATAATAATAATAATAATAATAATAATAATAATAATATACGATCGAAATCAAACCTAACGACAAAAATGTGCTGAAAAGATATAAAGGGTTTAAAGAGAATATTTATAAAATAAAAAAACGTCCGCTCTGTAAATTCATACTATGAATGGGTTTTGTTGAAAAGGCAGAAAAAACAATTTTTGTTTTCCTCCAAAGGAAAGCAGATGTATGTGATATCGGCAACAAGAAGTCTACCGGAAGTTTCGCTTTTGTACTTTGGCTCGGACGCGTAGTTTACAGTGGTTTCAAAGCTTAGCAGGTTCAGAAAGTATACGTGCCTTATCTACGATCTAAGAATATTTGTGGGAAGATTTTAAAACTCAAAATAAGCTGTAAGAAGCAGACGTGAAAGTTGTCAAGTGGGGGTAGCCAATAATAAAATCATGAAACTAAAATGATAGCCAATCAAAGATCGCGTATACATCACATGAAACGTTTTAACTTAAAACGGAACGAAACATAAGAAAGGTGGGGGAAAATTCTAAGTTCGACGAAAGGCGTGAAAAAGGAAAAGAAACGCCGAGACACATTCGGGTAAGAACTAATCACGAGGACGGTTGATGAAACAAAATCAGAAGAAAATAATCAGAAAGTTTGAAGTGTAAAATAAAGTTGTGAAATCTAGACATTTCGAGGGCTAGTCGGAGGAACACATAAGTAGAGACTTCGAAAGTGATGACAATAATAACAATGGTTTTGACGACGAAGGTGGTGGGTCGACCAGATAGGGATAATCGTAACAAAATAAAGAAATAGCTCAAAATCTTCGCCGGCAGCATTATTAATATCAACAAGGCAGTGTCACCACCCCTGAAAACCACCTCAACTCTACCAGAACAAGTTCCTAATCCCTGCCATCCAACAATCGAACCCGGACTCTTAAGTCTCTTGAAGTGACAGCAAGGAACAACAGATGTGTCAGAGGTCATCGTCAAATAACAACAAAATTACTATGAATATTAGCTGAAGGCGAAAATACCATTGATGAAACGGTATTTTGTAGTACTGTTAAAATGCTGTTTAGAATTGAGCGACAAAGTGGAAGGAAGGAACTAGAACTGTTGGAGTGTACAAAGAAAATGATGCGTTGGAGGTACCACTTCTGTTTTCTTCTTTCCTCGCCTAGCTGGTCTCCTTCCCAGAGTTTAGGGCAGAGACTGTATAACACTGTGTTCTCAACTCTTCAATTATCAACCTTGAAACAATATATTGTATCACTAAGTTAGCATATCGAAATTAATTTTTCTCTTTTTTCTTTCTTTCAAGTACCCTAGTTGTATTATGAATGCCAGAAATGTTGGTGAACAACTAGTTTTATGTAATTTTGGAGCAGTAAACGCCTTCTACACTGTCTGCCTGAAAAAATACTTATTTCAGACTGCATATTCCTAATTTATTCCTAGACACTATCAAATGCCCTACTAAAACACTACTTGTTACATATTTCTCTGCTTCACCCACCGCAAGGTAATCTTGGTAAGAAAGTGCCTATTAGAATGACTCTTTCATCCAATTTCACTATATGCAATTCAGTCTGAGTTAAAAGAGGTCTCCTTAAATGACTATTCATTATTTGTTCCCTTACTCTTTTAACTACGTATAAACTACATTGATTAATGTAAGGATGTGCGAAAAGGTGACTCGCGAGTCATTATATTGCGACACAGTGCGGTAAGCCTATCATTGGGGAATGGGGTAGATTCGAAGATTTTCAAACCCTACTTCCGAGATTCTCCGGTTCGCTTGACACATTTGTACTGCATACAATTTTTGTACAATAGTGAATAATACAAAAAGTACTTACACGAAAATAAAATTAATCACTACCGTTTATTGAACATAGGTTCAAGTAGCAAGGTCCAAGCTTGTTGACGAACTGGCGGTCTGTTATCCACGACTAGTTGTTGGCCTTAAAAGAATGAGTAACTGCAGCGCACACGTAGCTCTACATGAATTAAATCGTGAGCAAATAAAATGAAAAAGAAGTAAATACCCATGAAGTGTTTAAATGGTAAAAATCACATATCAAATGCAATTACATTTAATGTCTGTAAAAATAAGTGTATAAAACCATACATTATTTAATATAGTTTATGTGCATACGTGCAGTAAAATAGATAAATCACGCACATAGGTTAACTTTTCAATCAATTTCAGTATGAACGTGGAGTGAATGACAACACTATTTTCGAAAAATGTAATATCATATTTTCATAATTTTGTGATTATATACTGCCGTCAGTATGATGTTGAATAGATGACCTTAGTTGTGCAGTCAGTTTCCTGAACTATTTTACTTGTTGCGTTCTCTACCACGTACATAATAGGTAGAGCAGGTGTTGCATTCCACCCAAAAATTAGATACCCAGATTTCACCGGAGTATATTTTGAAGCCCCCTGAATCCAAATAAGGCATTTTTGGAAACATATCCGTGTGGGTGTTTGCGAACAGTAACATAAAAATGAAAAGTAGGATAAACCTCAAACTTTGTATTTAGACTCAGTATCTGCTAAAGATGCGACAAAAGATTTTAAAGATAATCCCTCCACCCCAAACTACCTTTTAGATGGAATATTTAAAAAGCTTTTTTGATTTTCTGAGAGGCGGTTCTATCGACTTTGAACCAGAAAGCTATATATTAATGATAATTACATGATTAATAAAATGTATATATTGAATTATCTGGGAATAGCCTTTGAAGTCCTCTTCATTAGGGAGGAATTGTGTATAATTCTGTATAGCTAGCAAACCTTAAGCGATAGATGAAAACCTACTACACAATAAATGTGTAACACAATTTACTTAAAATAACTTTTCTGTGGCGTAAGCTATTTCCGTGGTATCCGTTATTAATGTTTCGAATTGTTCTTTACATCGTCATTCTCTAATGTCCTTTTAGCATTCGTTTGTTTCTTGCGAATGCATGGAAATTGTATAGAATTTTATAGTGTCTAATTCTTAAGCATTTGACTATGGCAGTTTCCTTTCTATCAATGACGAAAATATGTATAATGTAGTTATTTCGGCAAAGGTTTATTTGGGTTCAGATGAAGTAGATATAAAAATAAGCTTTAGTAAGAACAGTTTGTATACCCACTAATAAGCGATAGAGGCTAACAGAAAGTATGTGAATGTTGCGTCGGTGTCGTGTGTGTGTTAATAATAATAATAATAATAATAATAATAATAATAATAATAATAATAATAATAAAGTTATATGTGTAATAAATTTTGAATTTTAATTAATTACGATTTTATTTTATTTATTTATTTATTTATTTATTTATTTATATATTTATGCCTCGTCTGCGTCAGCGATATCTAATAGAGCAAGTATCTCTAAATAGGGGTGGTACGGTTGCAGAATAATTTTGCACACCTTACATCAATTATAGTTGTAAATTCTTATTCCTTTATTACTTCTTCGCGGCAGTTGAATATAACATCAAATAACAATTTACTGACGTAACTAAGTATAGAGCTGTGAGATATTGTTCCTAACTACATCTCTAAAGGTAACAAAATTTATCTTTTTTCGCACTGAACTAAATTCTCACATCTACCCACTCTGAGTTACAACCATCGAACTGAACTGCTTGGGTCGCTACCTCTTAGCGTCCACAGCTTAAAATTTCAAATTTAATCTTTCTAGTTTCTGGTTGGCTAAGCCTACTCTAGCAGAACAGCCTTAGTTTGATTTTGATTGGCTTTCTGCACCCACCTGACTATTTACAAAATTTTTGGACGTTACTGATGGTAACCTTCTTAGCTTTTTAATTTATTGCCCTATCTCTCTCAAGGGTACACCTTATTGTTAGCCACCCTTATTTTTCTACTTTACGACTTTGTTTGTTACAAAAAGCCGCTTGCTTTTTACCCTCACACGTCCTGCGTTACTAAACTAAGAAATACATCCATCTAACATTTTATACGTATAAGTACATATACCATAAATTCACATAATAAAATGGCTGTAATATGGAATTTCATAGTAATTATTGAGGCAATATTTTTAACATTTAAAAAGATTTCAGTCTAATTATATAATATAAAATATAATAACAGCCCGTCTTAAAGCAATATGTGTATGTAACAATATATAAAAATGCATGTAACAGACATTGTATTAATGTTTATATCATTATGTACATGTTCAGTAACGTTATGTGAATGTATTACGTAATTTAATAATGTAGGAGCTGTGAGAATAATAGGTTAAAAATTGCTAACAATGAGGTAGCCTTGAGGCAATAATGAATTAGAAAGTTTAATAATGCTATGGTAATTATTGGAGCAACAATAATGTAAACTTTGAGCCAGTTTATGAATAGCCAATCTACAACCAGAAAAAATCTGAAGTTAAATGACAGTATTGCATTGGAGTAGGATTAGCCAATCAGAAACTGAAATAGGTGAAATTGTACAAATTCAGAATTCAGTTGCTTGCATACAGCGTTCCTAACCGGACGTGAGACCCGTCCTCGAGAAGTTAAATACGTATTCAGTGTGAGACAAAAATAGTTTACATGTTAAAAAGTGCAAGTAATTAATATATAATCTCATAGCTCTCTTTATCAGTGAAGTGTTATTTAAATCGTGTCCAGGATTAATAAAAGGAGTGAAGTAAAAACGTTCTTCAGCCGCACTACACCCTGTTAAGAAATTTATGTCTCTAACAATAATACTGACGCAGCCGACGCAAACATAAATAGATAATATTTAAAGAAACAGTCAAATTACAAAGTTAATATTTTTAAACTTGGGGCGAAGGCTACCGGAAACCTTTTATCATACGTGCGGTTGCAACAACTTCAGGTTCGGCTCCCCAACACAACTCCTACTTCAATTTTGATGCTTATAGGCATGCTATTATTTTTATATTGCACAATTAAAATTATATCACTTAAGCGATAAAAAATACTGCCTCAATGTAACGCATAAGATTTGTGCAGTGCAGTGTAGGAGTCAATTTCGTATTTGCCTGAGGACAACCATCCAGTGAGAAGGCCCAGTATATGTGATTTGAACCTACAACCTCTAGAATGGGAACCACATAGTGTAAACCATCTAGCTCGGTTTCACTGTTGTGACCTCTAAGCACGTAACTCAATTAAGCAAGTTGGCAGTATTTAATAAAAGGCAGTGGAAAATGGGGAATTGAAAAACCTCTCGTTCTCTGTCTGGTAGATCTCATTGTAAATGGCCAGGACAAGGCACGTTGTGTACGCACCGCATGAAGTTGTCAGGAAATTAAAATGGCATTTGCTTCAAGGCACGGGCTCTTTCATTTACACCGATAGCTCGCATACTGCCTACAACACTGCATGATGTACTGCCTCACCTGCACGATACTGCAACAGAGATTAGGCAGACTAGGGGCTGCTATCTAGACATCACACCATGACAACCGCCCTGTTTGCATTGCATTATTAATAATTATCTCTCCCTGCACAGCCGTAGTGCGGAGGCGTGTCTAAATAACAGTCCCTCCCGGCCTGTTTCTGCCTCTAGAGCTAGTTTTCGCAACGCGCAAATTTTCATAGAAGAGCATCGTATTTCCCGTGTTATAGGCCACTTCTTGGTAATTACCTCAGGTCTTCAAAACGTGCATAATCCTAAAGTATGTATCCTAATTCTCTATCCTGAAATCAGAAAATTAAAATACTAGAAATCTTCACATTATAGGTTCAGTATTTCAAAATACGAAAGAAAATGAAATTTTAAATCATAATTGAGGTACTATATGTACAAAAGTATTATACCTCTATGTATTTTTAATAAACACTTGTCTTTCCCATAATCGTGTTGGGATTACTATAAATTATCGTTTCGATGTCTCGAAATATAGAGCTCTAGTACAATTTTATATGTTAACGTCGTAATATGGCTAAATAAAACCTTTACTAAATACAGCACATAAAGTTTGGAAAGGTAGAATTAGATGACTGAAAAATTCAATGCCATAGCCGGGATTTGAATCACGGATCTTCCGGTCTCCGTCCGGTTGATTTTACCACTGAGCTACCATGGCAACATGTCGACACGACATTAAAATCTCCAACTGATTCGCATTTTTCCCGGGAAACAACATGGAAATTTCAAATTGTATGGAGATGATATACCCCAATGCCGACTTACAATGTTGTAAGCACTTTAAGTCCCGGGCTTCATAGTTTTGACCACTATGTAGCGGGAAATAGTCGTTGGGCGACGTTTGTAACGGGATATCGTGGATCCTTGGTTGGATGTGGTCTTCGGCAATGTTCTTCCTCGGCTATTGGTGGTCGTCGTTGTTACGTATTCCATTCCTAACTATATCTAATTATTAATTCTCAGGTTATAGTGGGTGAGGCAAGTTAAGAAATACACAGCAAGTTTCCCTTAATCAGTGAAGTTTGTTTCACAGTTTTAATAATTATGGGCGGTTAGGTTTTCCCATTATTATAATTCCACCACTTTAAATTGGTCAGGAGCCTAGCTATCTGCACACGCACTTCCACCATTGTGCACCCACATGCATCTGTAGCACCTCGTGTCGACGAGAATTCTCCAAGATCAGTTAGAGAGAGAGAGAGAGAGAGAGAGAGAGAGAGAGAGTGAGTTCTGAGGCCTTGCCTGCCCTTATATACGGGAGCCTAGTGACGCTTACCTCCGCGTTTAAAAATCTAACGACATTTCCCATTGGCCCCCAGACCGCGTCAGCCTAACATGTATGAGAATGTGTGGCTACAGATCCGTGCGCTTAAGCGCCATCTTGTAGCGTTGTGAAGCTAGTTCCTTATCTGCGTCTCTTTCTTTTCTCTATTTGTCTCTTTCTGTTTCTCCGTACCATTACCGGGTTCCTGCCTGTTGGCTTGGTGAAAGGTACCCTCTTTATGCTTTCTTGGAATTTTGCTAGTACGCCCGTTCCTTACAATCAGCTCTGTACAAACCTTAGATGTTGAATATTTTAACATGTTAGTGAATTAAAGTATTACTGTACAATTCTTATATGTATGGTTCCCCTTTCATATGTACAATTCCTATATATATATATATATATATATATATATATATATATAGTATATCCCTTTTCAACTATTAGGTCAATTAATGGGATTAATTGTTCTTCCACACAAGCCGTGTGTTGGACAAGGCCATTGAATGGCATTGAATTTCTCAGCCATCTGATTCTACCTTTCCAACCTTGTCCAACGCAGGCTTATGTGGAAGAATGATGAATTCCACAGCATATAAAACTTGACAAGTTAGCATTAGCGGGTAAATAAAGAATCTGTAGCTAAGCTCAAGAGTGAGACATTCAAAAATATTTCGCTGTAGTAGTAAGAAAATCTGCTTTGGAATGTGTCAATATGTTTTCACTCCATTTTCTAGATAATCATGTAAGATTCAAAAATGTTAGGTCAATAAATAATAATAAAATAATAGAGCTTGGTGTATCGCTATGCAAGCATATTATATACGATATATTATACCTTAAGGACTTAAAATATATACCTTTTATTGTTAAAATGATATTAAAATTTATTTTAAACAGCTCTTTTCTATCCAAACATATGAAAATATTACAAATGCTTCCTCTTCTTCTAATTAAGTGTTAGGCCTTAGGTCTGTTGCGATCTCACTAAGAAATTTTCTCTCCATCTTTTTCCCCTGAATGTACTGCATTACAGCTATGGGAATGCGTTCTGGGCCCATACTATGCAGATGTTGTCTCCAGTTGTTCTGGTAATGTAATATATTCCAGAACTGGTTGCATCTTAAGCTCTTGTAAAATAAAATCATTGATCTTTAGACCTCATTTAGTACAACCAGCAGTCCTTCACATGAACTTGGAAGCTGTACCGGTTCGAGATATATTTCGAAGATCCGAAGCAACATTACCGACCTCTTCCTCTGGTTACACCAGAACAGTATCCGCCACCAGCGATAGCGCCTCAGTTGTCGCCGCCTTCACCAGTTTAACCAACGTGACACTGCTCGCACTGGACGCCTCTCTCTTCACACACCAAAATGACCAGAGCGAACTACACAAAAACGTGAACTCCGGGATCAAGAATATCTTGGCCAGTCACAAAAGTCTCCATGAAAGCTACCAATTGATTCGAAACTTCATGGAGCAGCTCGTGAACATTGGAACACTAGAACATTCACCAGTCAACCCCGCAGACACAACACTAGACGCTAGATTGTTTATTAGTGATTTCCAAAAATGATCGATGTAAAGACTAGTTTGTGGTTAGGGGATTTTATTGAAAGACTTTGTGTCCCATCCTTTGAAGATATTGGATCTAAATACTATATTTGGTATTCATCCGACTTTTTGTATTGTGTTGTGCTGTTCATTGACACATACAGACACACACGCGCACACATGGATATTTTTCTAAAAATGCTTTTTAGGATTCAAGGGGTCTTAAAACACGTATTTCCGGTGAAATCTCGGTATTGAATTTTTTGGGTGGAATGCAGTACCTTCTCTACCTATTATGTACAGAAACGACAGGAAGAAATCAACACGGTTTTTTCAGGCCACACCGCATTTCTTACGTTTCTAGGGTACCTCAAGACGTCATGAATTCATTTTATTGGCTGGTACTGTCACCTTGTAAGTGCTGTCACGCCTTGTGCCGTGTATCAGACCAATAAGCATATATATACTAGTCCATTCAACTGATTGACTAGTTACGAACAGGTATAGGTGAAGAATGGCTACCTCCCTCAACTAGAAAGGAGGAGAGGTAACTTATATATCTGCTTTTAATATGGTGGAGACCGATTTTGACGAACTTTCATAAGGTTAATCGCAAATATACAACAAATTCCTGTTTGGAAATTTTCTTTAATATCAGTCAGTTCTCAAGATGTTAGCATTTTGGTTCTCAAACATCAGGTATAGGTCCTGATGTAAATCAGCATTTCCTAGCTTAGTGGCCAAACGCTGACACCATAATGATAGGATTCTCTGGTTCGTGTCATTCAGCTTTCCTTGTTTGCTTATCATTTTTGTTCTTTCTTTCCCTACTCGTCATTTTCTTAAGTTAGATTCCTATGTGCATAATTTATTTGTATGCTTTCTTATATTCCAAGACTATTGGGAGAACACTCATATGTTTCTCATAAAATATACATTTACAAGCGGTTCAGGAAGTAGCTATCGTTAATTTTATTGAAGATAAGTCGATAAAATTCATCTTTATGAGGAACTATATTATTTTGTTTGAGAAATTATTAAACACATTCAACCGTTTGTCATACGAGTATGAAATAAAAATAATTGTAAAACTGAATTGAAATGCAGTCGTTTGTTCAAACATAGCCTATTTCTCATTTTTTTATATTAATGGTATATTAAATTTACAAATAATTCATTGAATGCATTCATATATGTCCACGTACAGAATTAATAACTCATAACGTAACTGCATACTTTCAGCATAACATGTGTTCAACCAGGCTGGTTGAGTGTACGAGATTTTGAGCATTTGCGTCTCTTTGTAAGGTAAGGCACTCAAAATATTCGTCTCCACTTTGAAAAATTGTAGCAACAAGATTTACAGACGAAAGGTAAACATTTTTAATGTGCGGAGAGAGGGGAGAATCTTGCACTTTGCGTGTTCGGGCGTTTTTCCAGACTTTTTATTTTTTCGAGTTTTTATGCTTTTGTGAATTTCATGGATTTTTTAACTTTTTAATCTTTGGTGTTTTCAGAATTGTTTTGTGTGTGTCTGGTAGAACATTTTGTTTTTTGGTATAATGCATGAAGTTGTGGTGAAGATGGGGTTTGATCTGATGGAGAAAAAACTTGACAAAGTAGGCAAATATCGATGTTTTTCGTGAACTTCGTCATTAACACCTAAGTTTTTACGACCTCATAAACGTTTCCACTATTTCCATGTTCGCTGCCATTTTAGATACGAGTGTTATTCCAAAGGAGATTTCTCTACCGGGCCTATACAAGATAGTTTTGTGTATGTGGGCGAAACACATAAAAAAGTTGAAAGATTCGTAAAATTTCCAAGAATTATAAGCCTGACAGGATGAAAACTAAGAAGTGCACCACGGCACGTGAGTTGTGATGTTGTTTCTTCTTTTGCATATTAAGAATGAGAACAATTTGTCGTTTAACTTAAAATTAGCTGCTGGAATCACATGTTCTTAAAACAGGTAAGCTGTAACCCCCTTCTTCCTTCCCCGCACTAAGAATGAACGTAGTGCCAGCGAATATCTTTAAGATTCCCTATTAACGCCCTTACAGACTGATTAGAAATCCGATGTACTTTACTTCTTGTAGAATGTCTACGTGGTAGAGAATGTAACAAAGGGAACCATAACTATAACAGTGAAAAGAGCATTTTAAAATGCCTAAGATGGAGACAATCGTATAGAACGACGTCCTCAGCGCAGTTAAATCTGATTGCCTGGAACATTTCCAGTGGGCATAAACGTTGTCATTGCGCATCCAAGGGCATCGTCCTTCCAACACTGCAACTACTTTAGTACTTCATATTCGTCCCGTCGAAATTATTTTCTTGCTTAGGCTATGACAAATAATTGATATTGGAAGTTTTATAATATTTTAAATAGCGAAAATCTGTTCCTATGATTTTTTTCTTCAAAAAATAAGAACGTTTAACAGATTATAAATTGCAGTGGTATAACCAAAATGTATAGTTAAACAAAAGGTAAATTATTCTGCCCCAACGAACATACAATATGTTATGATTTAAACGCCGCTTGCGTATGTGCTGTATACCTCCTGTATATTTTGCAGAGGAGTTTTCAAATGGCCCACACAATAGCATGTTATAATGACATGCAATATTTATTCACGAAATGGATAACCAGTGTTAGCTGCATATGCAACCACCAAGATGTGGAGTATGGAAAGTGTAATCTAAGATGCCAGAGTTTGAGTAAACTTATATCGAGTCACGCGAAGTAGAACACACTACGTAGTTAATAATCATGATAATAAATAATATGATTAAAAATCGTAACAAATATAAAATGTATACAGTGAAAGTTGAGTAACCTGAGGAGGAAAATATGTACATTGTGGTTATTAATGAGAATGGCTTTCAAACGAAAGCTGGACAAGATAGAGACAAAGGGGTGCAGAAGGCCAAGAAATTAAACGAGTAGCGTTTGTTACTGGGGTCCCATTAGGTATATTTCCGGGTTTTGTTTAACACAAGACTCGGAGCAAGCAAAATTCCTGTTACTCTGTAAAGACTGGGGAAGTAAAGTTCAATGCTGCTTTACAAGTACGATACTGGTCGTTGAGGCAGTACATTTTGAGTAGTTAAATAAAATTATAATCATAGGGCAAATAAAAATCAATAACAGTAAGGATACTGTTAAATAAAACTGGAAAGCGAGTGTGACTGTAAATTTGTCGAAGGGTTGAGAGAGACAAGGCCATCAGTGGCCGGAAACGGGTGGTTTTTCCCTCTATTGTTAAGTGTCCCGTTAGGTTGTTGTAACGCAGAGGAGTAGAAAAGGGTCAATGTTCACCAAAAGACAGATAGCCTTAGGCATCAAATGAAAGAAGCTAGAAATCAGGTGATAGGGGAATGGAGAGATATAGAACGTTTGAAAGAGAGAAGCAGGAGATTTTAGAAGACACACTTAGAAGTTCCTTGGAGATGGTTGTCAGAAAGGTTTAGAATAAACACTTGGTCGTGGTAATTCCTTGGAGATAGGTCTTAGAAAATGTGTCGGCGGATAGGTGCGATGATATGACGCATAGCAATAAGGAAATGCGCGCGCGCGCGCGTGTGTGTGTGTCGAAGTAATAGCAGGAATCAAATTTGAAAACGGTGACAGGAATAAACGAGCAGGAAAACAACACAGTCGTATTCACCACTAACCTGAGATCCAAGATCCATGCAAAATCCCTGAGCTAGTACCGAACCCGGAACCGTTCCTACAAATCCTGTGCCGTCAAATAGCCAGTACCACTGCAAATAGCCACATACCACTGCAAATTGGCGCCCAAAAAGAAGTACCACCGCAAATTGGCCGCCCAGCGGGGTCTAGAATCAAACAGAACCGACGTACTACTGTAAATCGTCGCCCAACGTCATGTCCACAAATAAAATCGTCAAATACCAGTGCATCTTCTGCATGGAAATTTAAAAACTGACCAATACGGGATAACATATTACAACAGCAAGCAGCTCAAAATTTAAACGAAAGGTTCCAATAATTTTATAAAGCACACGTTGATAAAACATCAGGAAGACGCACTTACAAAAACACTGGGCAGCATAGAAGTTGCTGACACATTGGTAAAAATTAAACGGAGAAGTCCCAAAAGTAAAGTTGTTAAAACATGCTGATACAGAGTTGATACGACTCGAGACATGTTATTCACAGGTGAGATAAAAATGCGGGCAAGCGTGTTAGATGTGTACCGAGTAACGGGCTGTAACAATTGTGCGTAGTGCGATGCGTGTGTGTGAGAAAAGATCCATGTATCCCAAGATGAAAACTGAACATTAACATGACCCGAACCCAGTACCAATCACACGACTTTCCATACTACAGAGCTAGCCCATATCACGAACCTCACGTCTCATATCACCTCACACGGTAGCCAATGAAGGAACAGCGACTATCAACCCGATGGTCAGCTTCACGTACAAAGAGCGCCAAAGAAAATCTCACTGCACCTCGAGTCTGTCACATTATTTATCGTTGTACGTGGCTTTGCGAAGTCATGCTTTAGGCCACCGTGCAAGGATGTGCCACCCCTTCTGCTAAATAGCTACACCAAAACCACAACAAAGGCTACAAAATGGCGTAGTAACGAAATATATGTTTACGCTCTAGATCATATTGGCCAAAAAAAGAAAACGGGGTAGAGTGAGTGCATTCAGTTTGTCATACAGATCTCTTATCGTGATTGGTAGCCCATATCTTATCGGCTAGTGCAAGACACACCTTTGAAAGGGTTAAAAACTAAGGGGAGAACTTGATGAGCGTCCAGGTTAGGGAAATGTAGAATGTGTATGTGAGAAGATTTTCAAATTAAAGATTGAAGGGCATTCACTAAATACATAGCAATACTTTATAACAAAAAATAAACAGAACTGTATTCTCACAGTGGTTTGCTGCGTAGAAGCAAACATGACTAAATACTAAATAAAGCAGCATGCTTTCCCTCTAACTCAAACTACAATTGGTTAATATACATTTACTAACATATTACTGATCATAGGAATACAACAGGATTATAGACAAAAATATAACCCAATTTTATTGCCATAATATGTGTTTTTCGGTAAACCATATACATATACACATTTATCTCTAGTTTCTAAACATGATCAGTCAATTATAACAAAAGAGTGATTTGCATTCAGTAAACAAACATCATCTCCGGATGTTTTACGGGGAGTGCCCAGTTTCTGACGAGTATGTAGACCGTCTTCTCCAGTTTCCTGAAATATTTTTATCCAGTAATTTTACTATAAAAACACTTTTATGCACTGCCGTTGCAATTTCTGTAGCAGTGTGACCAGCCTCTCCCATACCCAGGATGCGTTCACGAGTAATTTTGCTAGTATACGGCATGACTGGTTTTGTGACAATAAACATGTTTTGGTTTCATTAAAACCAGAAAAAGCAAAGGCATCAACCTCCCCTCTTTTTCCAACAATTGCTGTGTTATCAAGCTACCACGCTCTGCGATAGGACTTGAAGGACACGCCCCAAAATATCCCAGAAAACGATACAAAGTTCACCGAATATATTCCTTGGTGCTGTTTGTGCATTTGTACACATCAGAGGTAGGCTATCATTTAAACATTACGGAATGCAATCTTGAATACTGGTTTTTATGACCCACAATTGGCTGGTTGTCAATCGTACCTCCCCGTTTTCCTGACGATGCTGAATAGCACGCTCCTAAAGATGACCGAAAACTTTCCACTTCCATGTGCGGACTAGAACCCAGGCAAAAATATTGAGGCGTGAATTATTCTTAGTGCATTTTATTTGTTTGGAGAACTATGCTCCGTGCATTTCAATATTAGGAACCTAAATAAAACAGTGTTAGATTCTTTTCTTTGAATCATTAATTCTTTCTTTCTTTCCTTCCGTCTATATACGCGTATAAGGTTTATGAAAAATAAGCATTTTTCCGAAAATAGTTCTATTCACCTCTGGAAAATACGTGCTATCTTAAATGTTTTACAGCCTGACGCTCAAAACAAGACAATAATATTAATAATTATTATAAGAGGAAGAAAATGAAGAAAGTAAAAAATAAACCGCATCTGTTTTTTCTTCTGATTATCGGAGGGTACTCGGGATTGCTTGAGTGAGGACATTGCACCTGTGCCCCACAAGGGGGCGCCTCCGGGAGGGAGGAGGAAATGAGAGGAGGCACGGGGCGGCCGGAACCAGAGTGACGGCAGAGAAAAGACAGGGCCCTTATAGATTGCAAATTGAGACCCTTGACAGTCAGACAGGCAGACCGGGCACACCCGCCTCACACAGAGGGTCTAAAACCCTGCTCCGAAGAGACGATCCTTTTACTCAAAGTTGAGGGACGGAAATGGTTCCACAGAGAGCATCCTTTTTCCCTGCCTCGCCTCACCGTAACACTATCGCCGACATTTCCAATCTTGAAACAGACCTAACGCAATGAAGAATGAATGAAATGTAGAATGTTGCGAAATGGAGGGATAGCAAATTCGGCTGCTGAAATAAACCACTCAGCATTCACCTGGGGTTACCTCGTCACCTCGCTGGGTATGCATCTATGTTACTACTAGTATGTTAGTTGCGACTTATACCACGATGCTCCACATGATCAATGCAAAAATGGAGAAAACTAACTCACATATACGGAGTGGTGCGTGGAAATGGGCGATTTTAAATTGTTTAGCGCTAAATCATGTTTGAAGTTGGTAAGAAGTTGCCGCTAGTTTGGTCCTGAATGTCAATTCAGTTGCCATGGCGCATTGGTCGGGAGATCATTGTGTTTCGCAACAAAGGCTTATAAAAACAGCAATTCTTATGAAGCTGCAGGACGAGAATTTCGGCATCATTTTTAACTTGGGCGTTATGGTCCTGTTCCGTCAGACCAAGCTCTGAAGACATAGGTTGAAAATTGCAAATCATCAGGTTCTGCCTTGAACAAGAAGCAGCATCCACGCCAGAGTCAATTCAAACAGTCAATTCCACCATCCAGCAAAGTCCACAGATTTCTGCACGGTGACATGCTGTTTCATTAGGTTTATCTCGCCACACTTTGAGCTTTCGGATCTCAAATTGCACCCGTACAAGCTTCAGATAGTCCAAAACTTGCAAGCTGATGATACCGACAGACGATTCTTGTTTTCTGAACAGTTTTTATCAAAATGTGAACATGAATAACGTTTCTGAATAACGTGTGAATGTCTGCCACATTTCCAGTTAAGTGCTTACGTGAATAAACAAAACTTTCGTTAGTGAACTGCAAAAAATCTACACTTCCTATACCAGTGACCACTGCACAATAAAAAAGTGACCGTGTGGTGCTCTATGCCATCAAACGGGATAATTCGTCCATATTTTTATGAAGATGGTGCCAGTTACTATATGATTGAAGATTTCCTCACCGAAAAACTGAAAATTAATCTCTGAACTCACTAATAATCTTATAGTTGAGCGTCTTAAAAGTAAATAAACGACCCTGTGGACGAGTTCGCCTCCTTCAACAGGACGGAGTCACGGCTCACACGGCAAGCATATCCGCCGCTGCATTACCACACCTCTTTAGAGATAGTCACACCTCGAAGGATGGCAACATAGATTGGCCCGCCCGGTCGCCTGATCTAAAAATAGTTTACTCTGGTCGCCCTAAACACATAATTGAACTAAAGACAAGGATTCGTTACAACAATGCATCAATCACCATTGATATGTTGCAAAATGTTTCGTGGAACTTGCGTTCACGACTGCAGGAATATGTACGCATTTACAGGCCATTATCTTCAAAAAATGTCTGCTTTACTAGAGAATAATAATTGACAAAATCTTGGCTTCCCAATAACTATGTATACAAATAAATAAAATATAATTTAACTTCCATTTCTATATTTTTAGAATTGCCCGTTGCCGCACGCCGCCCAGTATTTGCAAAGAGGTAAACCATATATCTTGAGCTACATAAGCTACCTTTCCAATTTGTAAAGTGAAATGTTCCGTAAATATGGGTTAAAATGTGTCCCTCTACTCCTTGTGTGTATAGGTATTATTTTTTGTGTAGTTTGGTGCAGAATTCGTATAAAAATTGAAGATTCACTACCATTTTTACAAAAAATATATAAAAATTATTATTGCACTTACAGTAATAAAATCTATATGATATTAAACAGGACAGTTGAATTAAAAAACTTAAAATTTCATTTTTATTTTTGTCAATTTTGGCGTTTTATTCTCTGCTTAAGGCTACAAACTTAATATTTATATTAAAATAAATGCGAAAGTGTATAAAATATGTGCGTTTCCTAACTTTGGATGCTACATTTTAAGAAGAAAATTTATTTACTAAATCAGAACTTTCTTCCGGACCACAAGCCAGAGGCATTTTAAACAAAGTGGCTGTGTTTAAGAATAAATTTTTAAATTAATACAATAACAAAGGAGGTTACAAAAATCATTTTAGCTATATACATTATTCGTACGCTATGCGATTACTTTGTTTTTCGATGTTTTTCACTTCAGAAATACATATGTAATTCGCAATTAATTCACGATATTAATGATAATACACCATAATATTTGTTTTTAATTTTCATGAATGAAATGGGCTAGGTTTATGACTTTCAAGCAAATTAAAACATACTCACTCTTGCGCAAATTAAACAATTCCCAGTGATAGAGAGAGCGGGCACAAATCATGTAATTAATTGTGTACATATTGACCACAAGGAATAATTGCAAATTTCACCTTTAGAGTGCTTTGATGGTATTTAATACAGGTATAACTCACAAAAGCGTATTTAAGAAATTAGGAATATAATTGGACTTTGTTCAGAAGTTTCTTTAAAGTAATGAGAAAAAGCCTCCGCTACTTCTTTTTGTAAATATTTAAAGTGAAGCAGCATTTTTAACACTTAAATAACTTCAGTCTAATTATATAATATAAAATTTAATAACAGCCCGCCTTAAAGCAATATGTGTATAATATAATATATAAAATGTATGTAACAGTCATTGTATTATTTTTATATTGTTGTGTACATCTAAAATGATGTTATGTGAATGTATTAAGTATTGTGGCAATAACGAATTGGAAAGTTTAATAATGCTACTAGTAATTCTTGGAAACAATAATGTAATATTTAAAACAGTTTATAAATAGGCAATCAAAAACCAGAAAACCGGAAAGTTAAATAAAAGTATTCTATTGGAGTAAAATTAGCCAATCAGAGACTTGAAATAGAGAAAATTACAAATTTAAGCTGTAAACGCCAGACGATAGTAGACAGCGTTCCAAACTGGACGCTAGACGCGTTCCCGAGCAGCTAAATACGTATTCAGTGTGAGACGTATAAAATTCATTACGGCGAGAATATTATAAAGTTTACGTGTTATATAGTGCAAGTAATTAATAAATAATCTCACAGCTCTCTATATCAGTGAAGTGTTATTTAATCTGTGAAGGATTAATAAAAGGAGTGAAGTAAAAATTATAATTTGTGTAACCCTACATTCTTTAGCCGCATCACCCCCTGCTAAGAAATACATGTTTCTACAAAAATACTGACGCAGCCGAAGCAAACACAAATATATAATATTTAAAGAAACATAAAACTAAATTTTTTTTAAAAGTGGGGCGAAGGCCACCGGAAAGTAAGCTTGGAACGAAGGCCACCGGAAAGTGAACGTTGGAGGCGAAGGCCACCGGAAATTTTGTACCATACGTGGGGCAGTTACTTCATGAAGTTTGACTCTCCAACAGTAGAAATACAATACAAACCTTTTTCAAAATGTATGTGCATTACCTTAGGTTAACGATAATAACTGCGAATAACTTCGAAGTCATGGAACCGAGACATGTTTTTGTGCACTGGCAGATAGAAAAGACCAACCAACCCGTCATAAAGGATTTTGGGGTGGACTCAGATGATAGAGCAAATCAAAACATAATAAAACAAATACTATTGTACGCATATGTGGGGGCCAATTCAAAGATAGACAAACGTGCATCATTTCTTAGCTTGCAAAGACTCGCAGTTGGACTACTTCATCCTCCTCCTTCCTTGTACTTCTTCTACTCATCCTCCGCCTTCACCCTCTCCTTCTTTTCAGAGAATGACGAATTCATCTGTTCCCGTCTTTAATAAAAATACTACCTCTGCATAGTCTACTCTAGTCTCTCCTTCTAGTTGATTGTAAGTTCATTAGCTTTTTGGGTAACACATTGTGATATTCCAACATTTTATTTCATGATCTAATCTTCCGTTAACTGAAAATATATTAAAATTTGATTTATAGTATTTCCTTATTTAATTAGATTTAGTACGTTATCCTAAATATCTCATAAATTCAATCTACAGATTAATACGCATCCTTTATTTGTTGTTACTATCCACATTGAGCACCATATATTAGTCGCCCACGATATGAGTGCTTTTGGTGAGGACTAAACAGCCACGAAACAAGTGGGCGGGGAATCGGAAGGACAGTCAGACAAAGAAAACAGCCCCAGTTCCGACAGTTGCACTTATCAAGGAGGCTGAGTCCTACATATATGATACTGTTTTCATTGTGAAACTGTACATTCGCCTCTTAGCTTTGAGGTAGTATTTTTAACACTTAAATAGTTTCGGTCCAATTGTATAATATGTAAATTCAATAACAGCACGCCTTGAAGCAATGTGTGTGTGTAATAATTTGTAAAATGTATGTAACAGTCATTGCATATGCTTACATTATTGTATCCATGTGTAAAATTGTATGTGAATATATTACGTAATTTAATAATGTAGGAGCTGTGAGAATAATAAGTTAAAAGTTGCTAACAATGAGGTAACCTTGAGTCAATTATGAGTAAGAAAGTTTAACAGTACTACTTGTGATTCTTGGAGTAACAGTAATGTAATTTTAGTGACAGTTTATAAAACAGCCAATCAACAACCATAAAAAGCTTTGGTTAAATGAAGGTATTCTATTGGAGTAGGATTAGCCAAGCAGAAACTGAAATATAGCAAAATTTACAAATCTGGAAGTCAGTTGTCTGCAAACAGTGTTCCTAACCGGACGCGAGACACATCCTTGAGAGATTTAAACACGTATTCGTGTGAGATGAAAGGCAAATTTGCGTATAAAAAGTGTAATTAATTAATAAAAAGAATTCAGTGAAGTGGTATTTAAAATCGTATCAAGCATTAATAAAAGGAGTGAAGTAAAATTCTAATCTGTGTTCCAACATTCCGGTCACATCACAACCCTGCAAAGAGAAACGTGTCTCTAACAATAATACTGACGCTGCCGAGGCAAACATAAATATAATATTTAAAAATTTACAAATTTAAAAAGAACAAAACAAAAACAAACATCTTCTCAAATTGTTGCCCATACGGGGGACACACAACGTAAAAATAATACAACTACTTCTAAAATACATCCTTTTCAAATTGGTGCCCAAAACGTGGGTCTAATAAAAATCTTCCCAACTTGCCCTCACTTCCCTCTGATCCCTAGTGTTGATGACGCTCCGTATTGCCAATAAAAACGGTGGCGCTCTCTTCCAAGCGCACTCATATCGTGACTGAGTAATCTATGTGTAGGAGCATACATCACCTTGTGGAACTTCATTTGCTATTACCTTTCTAATCCCCCCTAAAGTTCTCCCATTTCTTCTGAAAACAGCATGGAATTTATTAACTTTTATATCAATGTAGTTGCAAAATATAATACTAGAATTACATCCTGGATATTGGCAGCAAGATATTGTTCCAAAGCCCGTCCATTGTTTAACATTTTCAATATAAAGAGATTCTTCACTTTAATGGTCCTACTCTTTAACTTACACGGCATTGCATTTTTCTCAACATATACAATGAGCATTGTTGTTTGTGTACTTTTCCTCGATAACCATTCAATAAAATACAATTCACAAGTTTCTAAGAAAGACAGAAAGCCAAGAACCGAAAAATCTAGTTCGGCAGTAGTCGTAGAATTTTGATTTTCCGTGACATAATGAGAAATATAGGGGAAATTATAAGTACAAATCTCTCTGTTCAATTGTCTGACATCAATAAAAGCTTGCCACCAGATTCAGAATTAACTGATGTCAACAACCAAAATGAAATTTTAATTGTTTTAGATTCCTTGCTCTAACCTGTGACAATACATGTTTATTATTAAACACCTTTTAATTTCTTACCTCATGCTTTCCGCAAATTAGGCTATTGATACATTCACTTTTGATATGTATTATTCTAAGGATAAACAGGAATTTAACCAATCTGCAATATTATATATGTGTAACATGTTCAAAGTGTAATACAATGGTAGTCCTGGTGGCGCTGTGGGCTAGAGTGTGGAGCTCTGGTTCCCGATCAGAATGGCCCTGTATCCCATTCTTGGTGATGCAGATTTTAAGTCCCGAATAAAGGACCGCTGCCCACTCAGCAACGTGAGGAAAGTGAGGAGTTGCGATAGACAGCAATCCCGACCACAGAGGCGAGGCCACAATTCAGACTATGGTATGCAATAATACCTCTCCATATTGGCTGGATGATCGCACTCCTGCCGTGCGTATGTGGGCATGAAGTCGGCAGTCGGGTTAGCAGGTCTAGGCCCTTCATGGTCAATAGCGTCACGGGATTATTTTTATTATTAGTAATACAATGGCAGCTTGTAAAATTGTTGTAACCTCCAGAAACCAATGTTAGCAATAATTTAAGCTTGGTATTGTAATATCATTATTTATTTTATGTTTCATTTGTGATACCTACTATCTAACACTATTATCGCCCACATAGTCAGCTATAAAGTAACTGATGCAAATACACAACCTTTTCGGACGCAGACTAAAAATAAAACACTCTTTTGGGGATAATTCCTTAACTACACCTGGGTTCTGCTTTGTATCACATAATTCTTTATTGATTCCAGCATATCCTGCATTTGAGACCAGCAACGCTTTTATTATGATACGTCTTTAGAGTAAAATTGCCATCAATTATTAAAGTGTAGCTTTCAGTATATACAACCAAGTTTAACTTTACCTTACCTGAAGGTTACCGTTAGATCCTTTATAAATTTCCCTATCCTGCTTTTGTCGATAAATCTCAGATGAGAAGAGAATCAGGGGCTTAGCAGCTCTGACTCTCTCGTTTCTTAAGCAAATCCCTCCCTCACCTATCTCTTTCTGAAGGAACCTGCTCTATGCAAATCGAGATTACAGCGTAGTTGAGAAGACATACTTTGTTTTTTAATCCGTCCTTATCGGTTTAATGGATCTTTATTCACCTTTAATAAATTTCACCATCAGCACAATTCCCCATTGTTCTTCACCGTGCTGAATGAAGGCTTACAGCCGGGATGTTTGCTTAGAACGAGAGCTCTTTGAGTGCATTCGATTTTATATTCATTAATTACCTATCCCAGAAAGTGGGGTGCAATTGTCAAACTACGCCGTCACCTGCTTGTCAAAGTAATAAATTGGAGACTTTACTGAAAAATCTGATAGGTTACACTCACATGGCTTTGTCTATGTATTCTGGCACAAACAATTACTTAAAAGGCGTATTCGTGTATTTACGTCATTTTAATCCAGATAAACATTTTCAGAAATGGTATTATTACATATTTTCTTGAAGTACAAGAGGAATAAGAGAATACAGTAAGTTTAAGCGATGGTTAAATCTTTTAAGAGCGGGTCAATATTTTGGTCTTCAAATTCCGTTCTATTTGCATGACTACGAGAAAACAAAATTCCGATGTGTTACACTCACATGCCTTTCTCTACTCTGTACAAACTATTTTTGCAAACGCTTATTCTCCATCTACTTCAGTTAATTGAGATAAACATTTGCAGAAACTAACCTATTGCTAATTTTCTTGTAGTCAAATATTTTAAGAACTGGTTGCTTTATGGATCATTCCATTCTCTTTGCATGTCCAGGACATAAAAAAAAGAATAACGAATTCCTATGTGAGAAAAAGAATAAGTATTGGAAAGTTGAAGCAAATAACAAGCAATATTTCGGAAATAGTTCACTCGACTAAAAATGATGTCTCTACATTTCTTGTGAAGAATAAATTGTCTTATCTCTTACGGTTTACCAATTATGCAAAAGTTTCAAAATGAGGAGGACTTTTGGGGAATTTCTAGAAAGTTTAAGATATACATTTTACTTGTCATGAAAATAAATATGCGATGTTTTAATCAGAATTCTTAGAGCCATTTTTGAGAAAATCAAAATTTTTGAAAATGTTCCACGTAAAGGGTAGTCTGGGGTGGGATTTCCTTAAAACTTTTAGTGTCGAATCCTTGGAAGATGCTAAACTCATATGCCAAGTTTGGTATTAATCCTACTTCTCGTTTTTGAGTTATGTTGTTCACAGACCGAAACTGACACATACACGGACATACTTCCAAAAGTGTCTTATTTAGATTCAGGGCACCTCAAAACACACATTTCCGCTGAAATCTCGGTATCGAATTTTTGGTTGGAATGCAATACTTCCCCTACTGACTATATATAGTAGAGAATCATGCACATAGATGTGTAGAAGTTTTAAGCAAAATTTCCTGCTTTTCCAATTCCAGGTAGAGAAACGTCTGATTAATATGCTTAGATAACGGGATCGCTAAATATTAAATCCAAGAAGCGAAAGCGAGATGTTCTGACGGAGAAAAAAATTGACGAAATTGGTGTACCTATTTAGTGGGGAACCCTAAAAAACAAAGTTTAAAGGAGCAATCCCACACCGTAGACGAACTATAGGACAATATAAAAAGAGAAGTTATGAACGTATTATTAAGCAAGAAGAGCTTATGCATGTAAATGTAAATTTCATCCGAAGATACCAGGAATGTATTAACGCAAATGAGCACACTTTCCAACACCATTTATAATAAGGTTAGTACTCATTATACTGCATGTTACTATCATTCGTGATTTAGTAACACGGAAGTTAGAGAACTAAAAGCCCCAATGTAATAGACAGTGTGCGGAGCAAGCATAGGAGCGATTCGTGGCCTCACCATAAAACGACCGCACTGTACCATATTTTATATAAAAATTTCTTCTAATCAAGACTTGGGCGCAAAAGTGAAATGAACACAATCTCCTCAGACTGCCAACGGACAACGTACATAGGTGCGCAAGTAACAAAAATGCACTGAGTCAGCTGCATACAGTGACTCCAGAAAGTGCCCACAAGAAAAAAATTCTATCATTCAAATTCATTGACATATAAGTCTCACTTTTAATATGCACAAAGAACGAACATTGTTACAGTTTACATTATAGCGTATTTAAAGTCTTTGGATTCGACTAGTTTTATAATCATTATACAATTGCACTGATTTTTGTAAATTTTCGTGTATGGTATTAACAAAGTACTTTTCATGCATTTAGCAGAACCTTTTTTGGTCTAATACACGATACTGCGTTGAAGATGCTTCTGAATTTGACGGAGAAAAATGTTAGCTATTACCAGTGATTTTACCGAGCTTCCTCGTTAACGCCTCTACATTTAAGGTTTCACATCTCCGTTGGTTTAAATACTATATTAGTAGTGTTGCCAGGTATCACATCACATAAAATTCTCCAATACATGAATATAAATAAATTTTGTAAACACTACAGTTTGAAATCGTTCTAAAAATCCCTGCAGTATTCGATAAGCAATAAAAATAGCAAATCTAAAAATCTGCAAATAGATCGCGTACCTAATATCGTTCGTTGTTTCTGCATATTGAAGTATGTTGTTGCTTCACGTATGGAAAGCCGATTTGAAGTAGGAGTTATATTGTAGTTCAACTGTTGGGGAGCCGAACTTGAAGTTCGTTGCAACCTCACGTATGGTAAAACGTTTCCGGTGGCCTTCACCCCAAGTTTAAAAATATTAACTTTGTATTTTTACTGTTTCTTTAAATATTATATATTTATGTTTGCCTCGGCTGCGTCATTATTATTGTTAGAGGCAAGGTTGTGGTGCGACTGAAGAATGTAGGCTTATACAGCTTATAATGTTTAATTCACTCCGTTTTTATTAATGCTTGACATTATTTAAATAACATTTCGCTGATATAAAGAGCTGTGACATTCTCTTATTAATTACTTGCGCTTTTTAAACACGTAAACTATTTTCTCACCCAAAATACGTATTAAATTTCTCGAGAACGCATCTCGCGTCTGATTAGTAACACTGTCTGCTAGCAACTGACTTGAATTATAGCGCCTAAATTTGGAAATTTCTGTATTTCAAGTGTCTGATTGGCTAATCCCAGTCCAATAGAATACCTTCATTTAACTAAAGCTTTTTCTGGTTGTTGATTGGCTATTTTATAGACTGGCACAAAATTTACATTATTGTTGCTCCAATAACGACTAGTAGCATTATTAAATTTCTTACTCTTTATTGCCTCAAGGTTACCTCATTGTTAGCAACTTTTAAATTATTATTCTCACAGCTTCTACATTATTAAATTACGTAATACATTCACATAACATTATTACACATGTACACAATAATACAAACATTTACAATGGCTGTAATATACACTTTTTATACACTGTTACATACACATATTGCTTTAAGGCGGGCTGTCATTGAATTTATATATTATATAATTAGACTGAAATCATTTAAGTGTTAAAAATACTGCCTCAATATTAAAAATTAAAACTGGAGAGACAAGTACTTTCCAGTCATGTTATAGAATCTCTGCTTAAATCATTCATTCCTCATAAGAAACTTTTTGACCTTCATTCTGCGTTGCTGAGTACAAAAATAATGATCAGGCTAATAAAGATGTTGAATCATTGATTCCACCGAGCAAAGTGGCGCCGGTAACGTGTGCCATTCGTATTAGGGAAGTCCCTGGTTCAAATCCCCGAGTCGACCAACCTGATCGAAGGTGTTTTTCACGGTTTTCCTCTGTTACTAGGCGAATGCGGGTTGGATAATTTTATCCGCGAATTTTCCTATCACACCTTTTATCACGACATTTCATTCCTTCCTTCTTCACTGTCATACCAGGCGTTGGGCTGATCACTCATCCTGCGCATACTATAATCCAGAGTTTGATTGCTACTCAACAGGCTACTGACCCAAGGCATTGGCTTGTAAGTCATTGTGGTGTAATTCGCTATACTGCAGGAATTTGAAGTAGCTGACTTTGGGTCGATACGTTATGTTACGTGCTTGTAAAACGATTGGGTTTGATTTCATAGGAGGAGCTTTATATTTATTTAGAGCATAAACTTGCTTGAAAATAGCTTAATTTCGTAAAATTTTACCAAGCATTTTACGTTCAAATATTTTTAACTACATCTATGCGATTTTTATAGCTAGTCAATTAACCCTAAGTCAAATAAATTGGGAAGGGATATATTAACGATGGTTAAGAAAACATGGAGATTATGCAGAACTCTGGTGCTGGAGTTTACTCAAACTCTGTGCTGAATAAGGCAAGAGCATGTTCACTACATAATTGCGAAATTTAAACACGTCACTTTTATTCTTGCTATTGATATTGCTTAGGCTAAGGAGAAGAAACTAAGCTAGTTAGAAACTGTGCGGGATGGCTCAGGCAGTTATGTCTGTGGCCCCATTCAGGAGGTCCCGGGATCTATCTACGGCGACCGGCCACTCTGGATCATAGGTTTTTCGTGGTTTCTCCGGATCGCCAGGTGATTGCTAGAGTAGTTATCTTCTACCATGACTCTCCTTCCTCTCATTTCCTGTACCCTGTCATCTGTTTCAGGGTTGTAGGACCAGGCAACAGTGTTTGGCGTGTTGCGGCTGGGCGGTGACTTGCACTCTGTAAAGGTTTCTTCCCTGGTGACGCTGCGGAATCGCTCAGTTAGATCTCTCCTCAGCGTGGGGCTCCGCTCCGGGAGACTCTGGAGTTTGCTGGCTTGTGGGCGGCGTAGGACGCGTTCTATCTGTAAAAGTTAGCCACCCCTTCCTTGCTTGTGCATGTCGGTATCCGGATCTGATCGCCCTTCGGGGTCTCTCTTCTCATCCTTCCCTCCCAGGGGTTACGTTGGAAGCACAAAGGGGCAACTGACCTGCGTGCGGAGGGGCTCCCGGTTTAGGAGACCCTCCTTAAACTATTTAGAAAAATAATGAATATGCTAGTGTCCATATGTATTGTTGTTGTCTACCAAGAGATAATTATTCTTGTCAAGAGATATAGCATAAAAAATATCAGCCACAAGCCATAATTTAACTCCAAGAGATTATTTGTATAGAACCAAGTTTTTATTCTTACTACAAACAGAAAGAGATAATAAACACATAACATTAATGTAAACTTTGCGTAGCTTCAAACCTAAAACAGAAGTCAATTTCACAATGTTTGCTTGTGTGCATACAAATAAAAATAGTTTGCAGATAATTATACCACCTTCATATTGTTGTACACTGTCGTGCATAAAAAGTGGCCTATTCCCCTTGCACGACATAATGTTTTTTTGTTTTTTTTCTCCGTAAGGTTGCCAACTTCAGGTAACTAACTGTTCATCCACACGCCACTGTCACTTCTGTATGCGATTTTCCTGAAGAACTATACAGGAACATACAATTAACCAATGAAGCATGCTTATAATCTATGTGAAATGGAGGGGTGGTTAGGATACCCCTCTGTGAAAGAATTTCTTTACAATTGACACACAAGAAGAGACTAAACTAATTTTAAATAATTCAGGCTTCTAGAGGAAGGGGCGAAGAATTATTTGCATTTGTGGTTAAATGGAACAGCAGCTATGACATTTACATAAATGAGAACATTAAGAAACCTGTATCATGTTACATAAGGTTTTAATTTAACGTTACCCTTCCGCCATAGTTTGGGGGAGGTAAAGTACCCCACCAATCCACTGGCTAGAAATATGCTCGAGGTGATTACGCTGTTTGGGGTGAGGCTAGATTTTGTAAGTACCAACATAAGCAGCTCCTTGCATTATGGGCCACATTTTATGTACGCCAATAAACACATCACATAAAAAATAACACATCCCTGCAACATAAATTCATGGATTCCTGATATAGCCGAAATTCGGGATAGATTAACGCATCTCACTCGGGAAGAACGAATTCCACTGTCAAACCCTGGCGCATTGTTACATATAGCCTACTCTCCGGCCTATTAATGGAAAACATTCGTTTATAGTCTGTGTAGGTTTACGTATACCTGAATGTGAATTTATATGACGTGATTGCGCTCACCATTCGCTGCTGAGAAAAATCACAAATAAACACTGGACAAACCAACAGGTCACATTTATAATTATGTTCATATTGCATACTATTGAATCTAATGCGAGAAACGTTATAAATTCTCATGAATTTACTAATTGTAGACCCTTGAAAATGTTATTATTGAAATATAACTATAAATGCCTTATTTTACACTTCTACATTTTAGGAACTACAATTTTCCTTTAACATATTTCTTCTTCCCTGCTTCTGCAGTGTGAAAAATACTTCATTGTTGCTCTAAAAAAACTGTTGTAATGCATTCATATGACCTTGTCTACCCTCTATCGCTTATTAGTGAATATAAAACTATTCTTACTTAAGCCTTACTTTAATATCTACTACGTTTTAAAAGTTTTGCACCAACAGATACATTACACATCTCGTTATACCTAGATACAAAGACCGATAGTCAAATGATTATATGCTGACCTTAAAATTCCATACTGTTTCCATGCAATCACGAGAAACAACTGAATGTTGAATGGACTTTATAAAGAATGATCAGGAATGAGCAATTTGAACCACTAATAATGATTTCTCAGAGATGGCTTATGCCACAAAGACACTTATTTGAAATAAATTGTGTTTTAAAGATATTTATATTTCTTGTGACGTTTTCGACTATCGCTTAACGTTTACCAGTTATACAAGATTATACAAAAGTCCTTCCAAATGAAGATTACTTTAAACGTTATTTCCAGAAAACTCAAGATATACATTTTATTTGTATTATAAACATTTTTAATATGGTATTTAATCAAAATCGTTAGTCATTTTCTTTCTTTAGAAAATCAAACTTTTTTAGAAATTACGGTATCGAATTTTTGGGTGGAAGCAATACCTTCTCTACCTACTATGTGCTGCATACACGAGAAAAGTTGAAAACACAGATTACATTAATTTATTTGTGATATTTTTTTTGTCTGTACTAACATGGCAGAGAGACATCTAAACTTTATCTCATATTGAATCACAAGGGGAAAATCCTTTCAAATTATATCAGGAATATGAGCACTTTTAGAATGACTGATGACTACATACCTTCACACCAAGATCAAGATGAGTGAAAATAAAACACATTAAAAGCAATTTTTACTCTAAAATTATGATTAAATATAAAGCTGTTATAAATTTGTTTCCTCTGTTTGTTTAAGAATCTATTATATATGTTTTATTAAAATAAAATATTAAAAACAATAATTAGCTCTAAAGTATGACTAAATATCAGTATAGGCTGAAAGAAATTGGAGATTATCAAGAAATGAAGTAACGTTCAAAATGGCTCGTACTGGACTTAATAGGTATTAAAAAACTGCTGATCTCCCTGTGTTAATAAGTATTAATACTCTCAACTGTAACTATAGTACTTGAAATGCATCCACAATGCATAATAGACGATCGTTCTGTTGCTAGTAGTGGTGGTGAGGTGAAGTCCATCCACACCACCTTCTAGAGCAAGTGATGCAGCGTTAATATGACTACATAGCACAGTTTTAATTACAGAATTTGCAGCCTATGTTGAACCATACTAATAGCACTATTTGCATAATTTACTTAGAATTAATGGAGTTTATTTTTACTTTACAGGTCCTGGAGAGCTCTAAAGGAACGAGAAAATCAAGACGAAAAGACATTCCCTTACACTGCATGTATCCCGGTCTTTCCTATGACTTCTGTCCACCATATTATCATTATTATTATTTTGAATTACGAATAAATTGACTAGTCAACAAGCATCTACAAAGGCAACTGACGAGGACCTCGGCCGTTAACACCTTTATTTTCTTCAGGAGATAGGTAAGCTTTAAATATAGGATTTAAACATTATCATCATCATTTAAAGGATTTATCAACCTCTTTCTGGCTTCAGAAACTTCTCTGCAGCATTTCTTTATACATCTTATATTTTTGGGTCTTTGTTGGTTTGGCTGCAGTGTTTATCAAGTATGCTAAAATCAGCTGTGCGGGGAAAGCGGTCAAACAACCTCTTCCTTCCAAAAGCAAAACCGCGGTATTATGCTGGAGGTCTTCTTTCATAGAGGGGCTCTTTTCAATACCTGATTTAAACTGTCCATTCAGAGCCGTTTGAAGTTCATTGTAGTTATACCTTTTTGTTTTTTATTAAATCACTGCGGTCTCATTGATTTGTCTTTGCTATTCAAATGAAGCCTGAATTTTGATTTGTTTATTTGGAACTACATTTTTAGCTCTTTAAAGGAATAAGTGGGCTGTCATTACTTTAACGCATTTCTTTCCCAAAAGGTAGTCAAGCAGCTTTGGTACATTTTGAAAAAAACTGAAATTGATATATTCTTCTATTAGAATTATGTCATTATTTGTACTAAACAAAATATATTTACTTTAACCTCTACGGTTTTATATCTTGCATTTTCCAGAGAGAAGCAAATTTGAAATGAGTTTGTTTTGAAGAGAGGAAAACAATGATTATAGATTTGTTAGTTTAGTCCTTAATACTCTTCTATAGCGAAATTTGTTTTTTTCCTTTTTGAATAGAAACTAACATTTTGCGATCAGTTCTGACTATCTAAAAAGCTAATTTTTTTTTATTACACCCTTCAATTTTATGGCACACTTTAGATAACTGAAAAATAAAAAGATTAATACCCATAAATACACTAAACGATTGTTTCCGACTCATATTTATGTTTGCGCAGTAAAATCACTGAAATTCCAATGGAAAATGTTAGGTACTTAAGGTGAACTTACAAGATTAACAAAGTAGGATAAGTTTTCTTTGAAAGCTTGCTCTTTAAATTACTGGAACAAAACCGTATGCTTGTCTAAAATCTAACAAGAAATAACAGACAATAGGATTCAACATGATGGAAACGTATTTCAAAGTACCAAATGCCCATATGTCACATATATTTTTGTGTGGAGTGAACCATTTCCGAGATATTCAGTGCTATTTGTTTGAACTTTCCAATACTTATACTTTTTCTAAACTAGGAATGCGTTATTTCTTTTTTATTTCCTGGACATGCGCAAAGAGAATCAAATGTTCCACATAGCAACCAATTCTTAAAATACTTGATTATCGCTTAAAGCCTACCATGTTCCCCTTGCACCTACAAAAAAATTACCAATGATATAGTATCTGCAAATATTTTATCTCGACTAACAGGGAGTAGCTGGAGAGTAAGCGTTTGTAAAAGTAGTTTTTACAAGAGTAGAGAAAGTCGTGTGAGTGGATCAGATTTTTTTTCATTTACATCTCGTTCAAAAGTGGCTCTGTCGTATAGCATTTACATTGACAATGTTCGAACACCCTGTGATGGACCTGTTCACATCATTCGAAGAGTCGAAAATTACGATGGCGCCTACCAATATAATTTTCCAATGCTGACAGATTATATATATGGAGAAGTGGCAATGTGCTCTGCTGTAAAGTTGTAAAATAATACGGCACCTATAAAGATGAGGACCTAAATTTTCCAAAACGAGGTGCTAAAATGTGCTGTACTGAACCTCGCTACAAGCGCTCGTACTGCACATACAATGTGCACAATTACTGTTCGTGAATCATTCGCCACACGCTTCATAATCCTCCAAATTATGAACAGGCAGGTGTTGACTTATGGGTTCAATATTCATTATGTATTACTGGACACCAGAGTCTTCTCCACATCTTTAAGCTCATGTTTCCTTAAGGGGAGATTAATAGACCTCTACCAGTATTGTTAAATCTGCTAAATTCGCGGTTTAAAAAGAGGTGAATGCATGGATTTGTTTATTAAGGAAGGCAGGATTATTTTTTAAGTGCACCACCTTGTGATTAAATCATTTGTTTTTAGGAAAAGTAATTATCCATGTTTCTAACACCAAAGAGTATGCATCAGAACTTGGAGGTTTGTTTTGCCCTGAAATTTTATTTAAATATTTTTACTGTTTTCTGAGAAATGTGTAATTTAATGCAAGAAAAAGTCATTCACGGAGAAGGTTGTTCAGGGCAAAAATGGAGAAAAAAAGATTGGCATACATTTACAAAGAATGAAACCAGATGGTGTAAGCACACAGAACCTGCTATGTTTAACAGTATTTAACAGTTGTGCCAATTTATGGAGAAAAGCTTACGCTAAAAGATGGGCTACCTCTATAATTCCAAGTGTGTAGGAGTTATGCTCTTTGTCTGAGAAGTGGTGTAGAATTTACAGTACAAAGTGGCGCAGACAGTGTCATCTTTAAATATATATTTAAAATATAAATCTAATGCCTACAGTGATAAAATATATGTCAAAATAAAGAGGAAATTCAAATGAATAAGACCGCACAAAACTGTAAAAATGGCATTGATTTCTCCCATCTGGTCTCCTTTTAATTTGGCTTCGTTGTGTATAAGTCCCTATCTCTTAAATATTTAGTAGATTATTCCCAGTTACTAATTTCGTTGGATGATTTCATTTCAGCACCCTGTAGGTTGCTCTATGAAGGAGTATTTGTTTTTTTAAGGAAGTAAAATAAAAGTTTTTCAGTTATGGTTGTTGGTTCTCGTTTATTTAACGCGTGGTCACCTATTACATATGGTTTGCCACCATGACTGTGCGGTGGGTTAAACTGACTCACCGTGCACGCGTTTAAGTAGTTCAAATATCAGCTCTATATAATCCTATTTGCGAATGCATAGCGAGGAATAATGCAGGTTTACCTCATGTGAAACCTATCTGAATTCCCACGCAAATAACAAAATTGAATCAGTCATTGTTAAAGGGAGATATGTTATCAAACCAATGTTTCGAGAAAAACACATTCAAAGGTCATATTTTATCTGCTTTACTTTCTTATTATGTTCATTTAGGCGCTTAATGGAGACGTGTGAAGTTATTTAGCATTTCAACTGAGTTACATGTGTAGAGTAACAAAAGTTTTATCCACCTTTAACATCGAGTTAAAATTAAATCCGTCAATTTGCTGCGGTGATTTGTTTAATCGTATTCAGTTTATACAAATATAAATATGCTGACACTTCTGCCACTGTGGATAATAAATAATACTAGTAATTTATATAGACAAAAGGAAATTAATTCAGAGTGACTGAATAATGTTTTTATGTCTCTCAACATTCACATTATTTAATAGAATAACAGTTATAAACATGAATGTGTGCTTTAAGAACGTATGTTCCCCTATTTAATCCCACTTCATCACCACTGTTTTCATATCCGCCTTTTTTTTCTGGGCTTGATTTCGCCATTGATGCCCTTAAAGTATAAATCGTAAGGGTAAAGATATGCTATATCACATAATTAATAGCGCGAGGTGGCTAAGACGGTAACGTCTGCGGCTTCCATTCTAGAGGTCCCAGGTTCGATCGCCGGTAACCGCCCACTGTGACCCATGTCAGGCGAATACTGGAGTGGTTTATTATATCCCCCGAATTTCCTGTCCTTCCATTTCGTTTGATTAATCATTTCATTCATCCTTCGCCCCATTTGGTCTGTTTCAGGGTTGAAAGTGTTGGAAATTGTGTTTCGGTGTAGCGTGGCAGGGAAAAGCATGCTCTCTATGAACTTCCTCCGTCCCTCGCTTTCGGCTGGTTCCTGGGGTATACGGACCGCCCCCTCAGGGGCGCGATTCTCAATCTGCCTATCCGACTGCCTGTCTCTATATGGAAATTATAGGAACCCTGTCATCGCTGTGCGCTGACCTCCTGGTTTCGGCCGCCCAGTGTCTCCCTTCAACTCACCCCTCCCTCTCAGGGATGCCCCCTCGTTGGTCGTCGGTTTAATATCCGGATTAACTGGATCGGTGCCGAATCCCCTCCGGTTCACAAACCAATTCATTACAATCCAATTACATAATTTCATATCGTTGATCGGAGCTTAGCTCTTATTATTGAAAAGATAGAAATATGTCATAGTTAGCCGATAAACTGAAGTTTAAAGAGGCCAAATCATTTGCAAAATGTTTAACAGTAACTTCTTTTGGAAGGTTTTGTGATGTTAAGAATTAGGAGTAGTCAGACTGAGGGGCCTCCAGTAACTGGAGCAGAATACTGCACGTAGTGGGCCCTTTGTGTTTCAAATGTGACACTTGCGAGAAAGGATAAAGGGGAGACCCGAAGAGCGAGCAGAGCCGGACGACGATATGCGCTCGCGTATATCATGGGGTCCTTAACGATTCCAAACTGCAAGAATCCATAATGACATTGGCAACCTGGGGTTCCCGGGAATAGACGATACACTTCCAGGAGGAAGAGGATCTTAGCAATCCCACCAAGGGCCAGGCAGAAATCTTTCCATAGCGAAAATTCCAACGACCTGCCGTAACACACCAACCGCCGTCTGATCCTATAATACCGAAACAGATAAAAGGAAATCATGGACACAAAATTCGTGATAAAAGGGGAACCACTAGATTTCGCCTACCGGCCCGTGAAACCACGAAAATCAATGGTCAGAGCGGCCAGCCCGACGGGAATCGAACCCTGGGCCATCTTTCTGCGTTGTTTGTTGAGGTACTCCATGTCCTATATACTGCGATTTTGAGTGGGATTCTTGAACCTGAATTTGTGTTAGTTTTAGTTTCTGAATGGCAGTGGAGAGACCAGTTGTGCTTCCTCCAGCTATAATTTCTTTACTCTATACCGCTGTTTATACTCTGAAACTTTTACTTTCTCTAAGACCTACTTGTAATAGGTTAAGGAAGTATCTTATTACACTCAAATATATTTTTTTAGGATCCGAGATTCCACAAAAAGCCGGGTGTGTGAACAGCACAACTCAAAAACGAAAAGTCGTAAAAATACAAAACTTGGTATTTTTTTCTTTGAAGTACACGACATATATATCTTAAAGAAAATCCCACACCCTGACTTGACTTCACTATCGTAGTGTTGAAGCAGGCTTACAATTACCTTTAATACTGAAACTAAGGGTTTGTTCTATTTATCTATTTTAGTTAAATAATCCTGTACCTTTAATTAGGAAAATAGTTTCTTAAGTTTTCTTTACAAAAATCATTATTGGGTTTATCAGACCCAAAAGTTCATCTTTTCCTACCCAGTACTTCACACTTGAATATAATATGAAAGGTAGTTATATTTCTAACTCTCACACTCTAAACTATCTTTTACATGGAAATATTCCATATTTTTAATTTTTGAAAAATGGCACCAACAATTTTAATTAAATTGCATATATTTAAAATATTTCAAGAACATGATCTTTCTGCGAATAGTCGAAGTCCTCTTCACTTATATTGAATTGTCAATACTTTTGTACTATAACAAATCATAAGCTTCAAATGGCTGAGGCTAGAAACATTCATATATCTTAAAAGCACACAGGTTACGACACACAAATTTTTTCGTACCGTTAACAGTTTTAGAGGTATTCCACGTCACAATTTTGAACCTTTTTTTGCATGTGGCTCTTATAAACATTTGAATGCTGTAACGGTGTAACTAAGGACTTGGTGCTTAATTTGAATATGATTCGTAAGCAAAAATATTTCGAAGTGACGTAATGTGGATAGAAAAATAACTTCTTGTATAAATACTACCATATATAATAGGTATATATGAATTCATCATTAGCAAATAAAGTTTTGTAAGTGCGTCTAATTAAATTCACCACCCCTGTATTTTCATCATAGAGCTATTTACCAAATATAAAAATTAAATGATGATTCTGCATGTTTTAATTAAAACTTCATACTTTATCTGAAATCACTTATTATTTAATATGTCTTGAATAATGTAATGTGAATGGAAGAACCCTCTTCATATGAATACTGTAGTATATAGCGGATATACGTGTTTTGTCATTGGTAGACCAAAATGGTGTGAATGTATTTCATCAGATTTTACTAATGATATCCCTGAGGCAGATGAAGACACTCGCATGGCATATATGAGTATGCACATACATGGGAAATAATGCCTAACGTACTTCAGCCTTGCACTATCTAGGAGTTTCAGTAGAAATATTGCCACTATGCGATTCTTAAATGTATACATGTACAGCCATTACTGAACAAAATAAGATCGGAGGTTCCTCTGTGTTATGATAATCTAACAGACTCCATCTGGTATCTTATACCTTGTCACACATGGAAGTGTGAATTGTTGCCTACTTTTTCTCAAGTTGTGCATAGAAAATACAAAATACCACTGCTGCCTAAGTTATAATATTTCCTGAACTCTTTGAAGCTGCATTCTATTTTAACAATAACTCGGAATCACTATTCAAAATATTGTGACTGTACATTTTCACCGTCACTTCACATTTCTTTTGTTTACACGTGGCGGTGTAGTGAATTACACGTGAAACAGCCTTTCTTCCTTCTGCTTCACTCATTTGATTGTCAAACAAAGGACCCGATTTCTCGCTCTAGTCGCACTATCACTCTCTCGTAGAACACACTGACTTACCCGCACTTTACGCCACATCCAAAAAGAAAATAAATCTCGCTTAGTCATCACGAGTAAGCTCGTATAAATATGCTCGTAGCTACAAGAGTCTCTGGAAGCTTGTGGGAGTCCGCGGGAGGCAGGGAGGAAAAACATCAGGAATTATCTCATTGCGTCTCGTAGGGTTTCCGGTATTTACGCCAGGGAGAGCACCGTCCTACTTATCTCCAACCCAATAGCCGGCCGGTGCTAAAGGATACCGCTATCTACGAGTTAAGCTCTGTTCACAGCTGCTTCGTTACAATATTGATGCTAGAGGTTAACTATTCGCATAATTTCCAACACAAGATATTCTACAATATTTTAGGAACTTAGTCGTAACTAAACTGGCAGCGCTCCTTATTTATGAATGATCATTGAATTACTTCAGATCTAAAATAGTTGCCTTGTTACCTCCAGCTCCTCCAAACATTTGAGAAATAATGAAAAGCACAGCTTTAATATAATAGACCTGATAATAGATCTCATGAGGCTTGCATTGTGAGTGCATTGGGATCCATAAGCTCTTGTTTTTCAGTTTTTGCCCTTCTAGAATTGCATTTATAACGCTTAACAAGATATAGATTGCCTTATATTAACTTAAACATACTTTAATACGACACTAGAGGTTTTTGAATGATACTCTTGTAGTTGTAAACGGCAAGCCATAGAGATGCTTTTAGTCTGAAATTTCCTTTCCCCAAGTCACCAAGGATTCGAGCAATTTAGAGGCACTTTAATCTTAGAAAGGCAGTTTGAGTATTGAAGGTTTTGTTAACGGAATGATAGCAGTAGTTTCAGGTACAAGCAATAGCCCGGACCATAAGATTTCTTTTTATGTTACCTCTTCCTCCAAATGACGCCGGAGACGACAACAGCTTTAAAAGAAAGAAAGAAAAAACATGAAGGTTCGGAAGGAAGGGCTATTACAGTTTTACGTCTGTAGTCGAAGAGAATGGGGATGGGTGAAGCCACTTTGTAGGATGACGTGAGCGGGGTGCTGCAAATTGCTGCAGAGTCTACAAGATATCCTTGTCAGGGTATTCGATTCCATAGTATGTTTTCAAATCATAGACGTTCCGAAAGTTGCGCGTGGCTGACGGGAGAAATGTGGTTTATTTGACCTCAGGATAACTGGTGGGACTAACTTATATAGTCTAATGCATTCTATGATTAAAGGTTTTCCAATTCATGCGGTGGTCCAAATAATCTCAAACAAAGCCTATATGACGTACCTGTGCCAAGAAGCGAAGGGGGAATTAGCACCTCGCCTTAAGGAGATCTTTTGTGCGTAGGCCTCTAACGGGTGCACCTCCGGGAGGAAGGGGTGAGCTAAGGCGGACGGATAAAAAGGCATGATAGAGCTGAGGGTAGGGTGCCTACAGATTCCAGGTTGAAACTTCCCGTGGCAACTGATACAACTGGCTCCCCCTTCTTCCCTGTAGGCTTGCATAATCCCACAGGGGGGGCCCGGGACTCGGAGACTGCCTCCATTCAGGGAACGAATTGTTTTAGAGAGCATCCTGTTCCCCTGCCACGCAATGCCGAGACTCCCGCCGACACCTGCAACCCTCAAATAACCAAACAAATGAGAGGTGAAAACAAAGCATGTAAACATGTATATTTATTTGCAATATTGTATATAGATCATATTTATATATATGCACAATTTATCCTATAATTAACACGAGTTACAACAGTGAAACCATGAAATCAAATGAGAATAAAGTTCGATTGGAAACGGAACAGCAAGGAGCAATCGTAGAAGCTGTGGTCAGAAAAGCGCCTAAATGCAGATCGCGGACAACCGTGTGTTGTACGATTATAAATAAATGGCGATTAAATATTTATTTATTATAGAAATAAAGAACTGAGTAATAATATAATACGTATATTTAAAATATAACTAAGGATAAACTACGCGAGCTTCGGCATATTTTGAAGGAAACGCAATTATCTTGGAGTGAAAATGTCGCTCATCAAAAGAGACTAACAACTCGTCATTAGCAATTATAGTACCGTATATTCACTATTACGTAAGAGATAATAAAAGCAACTAATATTTTAGTTTAATTGACTAAGGAGTTTAACTATATTCACAAATTATAGCGTTATCAAAAGTTTACTTATTTCATTTTCCAGCAAGGATGGTGGGCTATGGATAAAGTTATTCCCTAATATTTGAAACGTTTTATGAAATTTAAAGCATTCTCTATGACAAAGAAAATTTAAGTTTTGTTTCTTAATGCATAATGTTTTAAATTCAAAATGTTTCAAATGCCCTATGATTATTGTTGTAAATAAAGAGCTCATTCTGGAGGCTTCTACGATTCTGTTCAGATTTACGATAACAATAATGCTTACGTCGAATTAAGTTTGTTTGTTATTATTATCAATGCGCTTTATTATAAGCCTACCTTCTCTACTAGTTTCCTTTAGTAAGAAGAAGTACTAGTTGGCCACGATGTGACTGCATTTGGAGGAGATCATTGCTGTTTTTGTTAACAATGCAAGCCCGGGATCAGAAGGGGTGAGGGGCAATTACACTTGCACAATGAAAACAGTACTATATTTGAAGGCCTCGCTAATAAATGCAACTCACGACAAGAGATTTTTTTACCTGACTTTCCTTCTGATGCCAGTGTAATAAGCTGGCAGTTACCTTCCACACTATCGGGGATGCTCAGCGGAACCCCACCACCTTTCCTCACTTCTCCCATCAATTCCTCTCCATAAATTCTCCTTCCTACTCCCGTCACTACCTCCACAAAAAACAGTTGCTTCAGAAAGGAAAAGCACCCTACCTACAACTGTCATAAATCCATCTTCTCAGCCCAGAAATGGCAAACATTTGATCCTTATCCTTCAGGACCAGCAACCCTGATTTTAAGGATTTTCCTGTGTGGGTTATAAGGTTGTCATTCTGCGTATAAGAGATAAGTTTCAAAGGTGAATATTAGTAATAGACAAAACAAGGATTTCTCCAGTACACAAAGTTTACCATTTTGAGAGCTAGACCTTGTTATTCCGTCACTGGACTCTCCCAGTCAAGGTTCACCCTCCTCTACTAATACAAGGGAGGGTATTTGTGCGTTGTGGTTTGCATTTTCCAGCTATCGTTAAGGAAGGCACATTCAAGCCACTCCATGAACATGATCACTGTGGTAGGACTGTAATAATACCCACTGCGGATATTCTAGGCAGGGGGATGTTGGGTCCGCGGCTGCCATTGGCCTTTTATTTCTTAGCCCTGGCAAGCAGCTACTTCGAAAATACTTTTTCACCAACAGCTGCCCACGTGAAGCAGCATCTCTGTCGCTTGGCATTAGCTACATGTGTACGCTTTATTGAGTAAATAGCTGAAAGGAAAATAACAGAATTGAGCAAATAATGAGGAGGGTTGGCATTTTTAGCTTTCTCTACCACGTAATACATATTAGGTAGAGAAGATATTCCATCGAAGACGAGTGAAAATAGTAGTAGATAAAAATAATAGAACAGTTCTCCACTTTCAATTATCTGGGATGTCATATAAGTACTAAACGAATGAATGACGACATGAGAGGCAGTATTTTTAACACTTAAATGATTTCAGTCTAATTATATAAACATAAATTTAATAACAGCCCGGCTTAAAGCAATATGTGTATGTAACAACATATAAAAAGTGTATATTACAATCATTGTATATGTTTATATTATTGTATCCATGTGTAAGAATGCTATGTGAATGTATTACGTAATTTAATAATGTAGGATCTGTGAGAAATAGGTCAAAAGTTGCTAACAATGAGGTTAACTTGAGACAATAATGAGTTTGAGAGTTTAATAATGTTACTTGTGATTCTTGGAAGCAATAATCTAAATTTTGAGATAGTTTAAAAATAGCCAATCAACAACCAGAAAAAGCTTTAGTTAAATGAAGGTATTCTATTCGATTAGGAATAGCCAATCAGAGACTTAAAGTATAGAAATTTACAAGTTTAGGCGGTTGAAATTAATGCAGTTGCTTGCAGAAGCGTTACTAACCAGACGCAATAAGTGTCCTCAAGAAATTTAATACGTATTCCTGTGAGACGAAAATAGTTTTACGTGTTAAAAAGTGCAAGTAATTAATTACAGAATCTCACAGCTTTCTATATCAGCGAAGTGCTATTTAAATCGTATCAAGTATTAATAAAAGTAGTGAAGTAAAATTATAATCTGTGTAAGCCTACATCTTAGTCGCACCACAACCCTGTCAAGACATCCATGTCTCTAACAATATACTAACGTAGCCGAGGCAAACATAAATATATAATATTTAAAGAAACAGCCAAATTACAAAGTTAATATTTTTTTTTAAACTTGGGGTAAAGGCCACCTGAAAGTACACTTGGGGCGAAGGCTACCGGAAACCAGGTACCGTACTTGCGGTTGCAAACAAACTTCAAGCTCGGCTTCCAACAGTTGAAATATAATACAACTCCTTCAATACAAACTACTTCAAATTGACGCCCAAAGCGTGATGCAAATAACGTAACAAACCACCTACATCACCAGGAAACGAACATTGTAAAATAAAACAAACTGAATGGGTGTATTAAACATTTTGGAAGGAGTATGAGAAGTGAAATAAAACAGAGATTGTATAATATAGTATGCAAGCTAGCCTTGAGATATGGCGGTGAAACCTGGACGTGAGAAACCGCGATAAACGCCGTTTAGAAGCAGCACAAATGTATTTTATGCGTTATCTGTTGGGGAAGACTAGAAAAGACAGTTAGGAACCAAGACATAAGAATTCAGCTGGGAGTCGAGAATATAGTAGGCGAAATATGCAACTACCAGCAGCAATTGAAAAAGCATGTTATGAGAATGTCACCTTGTAGATTACCTAAGTTAGCAATGTATTATAAACCTTAGGGAACTAGAGACTTGGGACGACCACGAAGACAATGGAGCGATCAACATAACTGGCATTGAAAAATTAGCCTCGGAACAGGTCATTGGCTTACACCTTGGAGGGAATAAGAAGAAGAAGAAGAAGAAGAAGAAGAAGCAGAGGTATTCCATTCCACCAAAAATTAGATGCCAAGAGTTTAACGGAAATACATGTTTTAATGTCCCTTGAATCCAAATAAAGCAGTTTTAGAAAAATGTGTGTGTGTGTGTGTGTGTGTCTGTCTGTGTGTCTTTGTTTATCGGTGTGTCTGTAAACAGCAAAACTCAAAAACGAAAAGTCGGATAAATACAAAACTTGGTATTTACGTCCAGCACCTTCTAAAAATGCGACACCCTAAACCTCCCTTTTCATAGAACCTTCTTCGAAACCTTTGTTTTTCAAAAAGTTACTAAAATTTCTTTAAATATCACATAATAAAGATATTTGCATTACAAATAAAATATATATTCTGAATTATTTTGGGAACAGCCTATAAAGTCCACTTCATTCCGAAGAAATTTTCTACAATCTTGTATAACTAGTAAAGATAAGCTATGATGTAGATCTCTTTAAAATACACAACTTATATCAAATAACCTTTTCTGTGGCATCAGCCATTTCCGAGATATCCGTGGTTAATCCGTTCGAATTGTTCAACACTTTGTCATTCTTTTCAAGACCTTCCATTATTCATTGTTTCTCGCGATTCCACGCAAAGAGCATGGAGTTTTAAGCAGGTATAGTGTCCAGTTCTTAAACGTTTTACTATTACTATTCCCTTCGTATCTATAAAAATGTGCAATGCGTCTATTTCCGGAAAGGTTTATGTCGATTAAAATGAAGTAAATAGAAAAATAAACTTTCTTAAAACTAATTTGTATAGGTGCCCACTAATAAGCGATAGAGGGTAGACAATGTAACACATTCGATCTTTTTTATGATTAACGCCCCTTCTTACTACCTACAGCATCACAGGCGCTAGCATTAGTGATATAGTAAAGGAAATTGTATTTGGGAAAGGATATTTAGGAATAAAACGTTCTAGGTCTAAGTTTAGATTACCTTCCCGGCATTTGCCAGTTATGAAGACTAAGGAATACCTGGAAAAATCCCTCAGGATTTGAATCGCGGACCTCCAGTCATGAGTTCATTAGTCTATGACTCAACGACCTCGACCACCCGTATTGGTAGTTCGGCTTCGATAACTTAACCGATTACAAAGGATGTTATAAAGCTTCTGGTTTGGAACATACAACAAAAAATTGCTTTTGGATCAGAAATGGAAGATAAACGTTTGTAACCAATTGGAATGAAATCATAGGCAGAGCTTTTTAGTGTGTTCTTTCGGTTCAATATAAATTAAAAATCTGATACATTGCCACTTTCATATTGGTTACCTTATAACTGGAGAATTAGTGTGGAGTTTTGATTGTAATACTCAGAGGGAAACATCCACACGGTATACGAGTATTCTACATAAGGTATTACTTATTCTGTTGTCTACAAATATTTTTCTTAATCAAAATTATTGCCTAAAATACTTCTGTATCAGACAAAACGGAACTAATTCCATACAAGATGGGTGAAAAAATGTAAGTGTTTTATCCTAAGTATGTTTCTTGGTAATGAGGAATGAAAAAACATAAGCAATTTTAAATAGTTTACGGGAGTGCATCAAACTTAAATTAAAGCTAAGAAACTTAATTATTAAGTCGGAGCATTTTAAAATGTATAAATCTATGAAACAGTTAAGGAATATAATTTGCGTATCTTATTTACCAGTACACTTTCCTTGTAATAAGGTTTTTATCCATCTCTGGTTTTCAAGTTATGTATAATTCTTTGCGGAGGAGAATGGAATAATTAAGCAAAATTTCAAGACATTTTTTTACTCCTCATGTCGACATCTAAAACGCACTTTAAATTCAGAATTATTAGAGGCATTTCGAGAAAATAAAAAGGCCGAAAAATGGACCGTATATAGACATTTTTAGTTTCTTGAAGTTGCATAAAAATCTTATCTTTACATTCGAAAAAGATGCCCGACGTAAATGTAAAACTGAGTGTGCATCTGAAGTTTCGTTTTGAAATTATGGCAAGGCTCTCAAAATTTTTGGAAGCAACAGGTGTCTGAGTCCCAGTTTACAGCTTCCAAGGTGCCTATGATTCTACGCTAATTAAATTAAAGAAGTGTGAATGTCTCTATTACATTCTTTTCAACAGTGTTTTAGCTAGGCAATGGGAGTGCCCTTCCAAGCAAATGGTGGTTTAGGCTACGGGAAGGAGGTAGTGTTTACTTGGTTTGAGGCAACTAGGGGTAAAGACGTGCGATAGTGAAAGACTTAAGCGCTTTTCCACTGTACGGGCACGCGCGGCAGAATTCCAGCATTCTGTGTACCCCTCCCCAGCTGAAGCTTTACCTGAGAGATAAGTCAACCCATCCGCCTAGCAAAAATGTGTCTGGCCAGATAGTTATTAAGGCAGCAGTTATTAAGGCTGCATTTCCGAAGTTCTAGCTATAGTTCCTTGTAAATATTAAACTTAATGTTTGATTGTGCACACACATAACTAAAACTATCTACAGAAATAATTAGCTTTCATCGTCTCCATTAGTTTAGCTACTTACTTAACTTTTACGCTGTATAAAACTAAGCACAACAGAAACTCGGATTGTCGTGTTGTATTCCATCGTGATATTCTATCTGAAAGTGCATAAGCTCAGATATTTAGGATCAAATCCATATCCCATACTTTAGGGACACTTATTCTTCACTCACTCAAGTATGAGTGAAGATTCTTCCTTGCTTTGTTAACCAAGGAAATGTACAACATAAGTTTGATGTTAGTAGCCACTCACTGCAAGACCATTCAAATAAACATGGACAGACTTTGATAGGTCGATAATTTTTTGCCTTTTCCGAAACTAGCTTAACTCGAATGCTCTGCGGTTATCTCTTTATTCACTGGATTCATGATGAGTAAGATGGTGGGATTTCAAAATTCAAAATCTTGTTAATGTTACTGTAAATAAATACTTTCTCCCAAATATATTGGAATTGACTTCAATAATGTAATTTCTTTAGCTATCTCATGGTTTGTAGTTAAAAAATAGTAACAAGGATCTTTCAGTTTGTTTTAGTGAACCTCAAGAGATCAAGGGAACATTAGATTAAAACAAATTGATAGATCTGCTGTTGTTAACTATTTTTGGTCCACAAACTATGAGATAGATCAATAAATTAAATTATTGAACACAATTCAAATAGCATTGCAACTGAATGTTTGGAAAAAAAAATATTTACAGTAAGAATAATAATATTTTGAGCACCCCAACGCATCATAGATGCAATTTATCCAACCACCTCATAGGAGGGAAGTTAAGCATCTACATCTCGGAGGGTCTGTACTTCACTTCATAGAAAAACAGAGGAATGTAGCGGGAGTATTGTAGCGCTTCCACGCATGGTTGGGACATCACACCTTGATGTTAAGTTCAGGTTGAAGTTGTTTGCCTCCACTGTCAGTCGTTGGAGCTGTGGATAAGTTCCCATTTCTAGCTGTCTTAATCTCAGTAGATTTTGGGTGAAGTAGAATACAATGAATTTCTGTACAATTGGATTTATTTCGATTCAACAACATAATTGAAGCGGCTAGCAACTGTTCTCCTTTGAATTATAATGATATTTATATACTGTAAGTTCTATCTTGCAGCTGCTTCAAATTGTTCAGTTGACCTAGCTACTTACGTCACACATCTTCTTCCACCCCACAGCCCTGTTACGACAATCCGTCACTAGACAGTTTACACGAATGACTATCAGAGAAGTATATGAGCTAGTGTTGAATTTTTTTTTCGAGTGGAGGAGAAAATGATTTAATCACTAACCTCAGCCCCCGATGGGAGTCGGGACTGAGAGTGTGGGACTCACCGGCAAATCGGCATACCCACTAAAAACTCCTCCACCGGAGAGGGAAAAGTCAAGTGTGAAGGTGAGGCAGTACCGCATTAAGCACCTGCGGATTCAAGGTGATAGGTAATGGCCGGCCGCATGGACCTAAGCCGGGTGAAGGAAGGTGCCAGGACGCAAGCATGACGGAGGCCCTACTTGCGCCCTTGAGAATTTAGGGTGAGAAACTGTAGGAAGTTTGACTGGATGTATGTAAGGGTTGTAGGGTGGTTACCTGGGCTTCCGACGTCCTCGGTTGTGAGTGGTCGGAGCATTCTCTGTGGGTCCCCATGGGGGCTTTTCTTGTTCCTTTGGTAGTCCTTTATTTAGAACGTCATCCAGCGTCGTCTGGAGGGCTGATACCTCCTCCTTGATGAGCCTTCTGACGTTCAGTTAATGTTCCTCTAAGTCGCGTGGCGCTATAGTTCGTAAATTGCAAAGTCCTGGTATTAGTTTAGCTGCTAGTACTATGGAATGGTGGTTCTCTTGAAGGTAGTCGAGCGCTTCCTCCATTTGGGCCAGTTTTGTAGTGATGTTGAGAATCTCCGCCTGCACATCCTCCAGCTTCTGAAGAATCTCAGGCGAGGGCTCCATTGTGTTATTCCTGTTTGTGAAGTTTTGTGGCGTTTCTGCTACTGCAGTAGGCTCGCTCTGCTCGGCGCAGGGCTGGCCGACCTTCTGCTGCGGCGGTGTGGAGCGGCTGCGAGGATGTAGCGGACAACAAGCTTGCCCGGTGAAGTGGTCCTGTCTCCAGCAGGTTGCACAGAACCGGGGGCGACGAGTTAAATCGTGCTGCTGGCAGACAGACGTCAGGTTAGGTGCACTACAGTAGTGGCACCGTGGCTGCGCAGTACAGCCTACCTCGCTGTGCCCGTAAAGGCAGCAGCGCCGGGAGGGCGGCGTCCATGTTGAGCGGCTTGTTTCAATTCTTAAGCTCCTGCCCAAGAACTGCAGGCCGTTGGAGAGGGCAGCGTCGTAGTGTGCCTTTTCCCGAAAGAAAAGGCTCACGGGAGGTGTTGGGCCCTTCCGTGATTGGATCCTCGTGGCCCTGAAGGCTAATGTATGCAGATTAGGATGGTCTGCGTCGGTAGTTGCTGGTGAACAGCCACAGCGCTGAAGAAAAGATAGCGCTGGGCTTGACCATCAGGCGAAGCGGCGTCAGGCACACTGTCGTTCGGGACTTCAGTATGATCCGGCGTTGGCGGCGAGCTGGCAGAGCCAGCTGCGGTGGTTGCCTGACCGACGAGTCAGATTCGTCGGCGGAGGTTTCTGCTGCCACTGCAGCCCTGCGTTGTCTCCTTTTTCCCATGGTGCCTAGGTCTTGTCGAGTCGAAGGATCCAGGCGAAGTGTCTAAAAAAATGTTGAAATCTGGGGCGGATCTTTCTTTTATACCACGCTGCTATAACGCAGCTTTCGCGCCCTTTTACCTAATCTTTATATCGATTGGCTATTTATTTGGTGCAATGAGAAAGAAATCGTTCACTTTTACCAGCAGACTTCTTTTGACCTTTTTGGTAAAACACACATATCTCTGCGTTCCTCACAGCTCTTGTTTCCTTGTACAAACAGCAGCAAATAAAATCTTCCGCGGAATTTGTATCGTCTTCTGGGGTATTTAGAGGCATGTCCTTCGCTTACCTATCGCAGGCGTGGTGACTAAATAACACAGTAATTAGGGGGAAAACAGGGGAGGTTGATGCCTTTGTTTTTTTCTGGTGCTATTGAAACCAAAACATGTTTATTGTCTCGGAACCAGTCATGGTATACTAGAGAAATTATTGTGGATACATCGTGGTTATGTGGGGGGCTGGTCGCACTGTTGCAGCAATTGCAACGGTAGTGCATAAAAGTGTTTTTATGGAAAATTGATAGATACAAATATTTCAGGAAAGTGGGGAAGACGGTCTACATACTCGTCAGAAAGTGGGCACTCCCGTAAAACATCCGCAGATGATGATATCCATTTGCTAAATGCAAATTACTCTTTTGTTATAACTGACTGATCGTGTTTAGAAACTAGAGATAAATGTGTATATGTATATGGTTTACCGAATATAATATACATATTATGGCAATAAAATTCGATTATATTTTTGTCTATAATCCTGTTGTATTCCTATGGCCAGCAATATGTTAGTAAACGTATATTAACCAATTGAAGTTTGAATTAGAGGGAAAACATCCTGCTTTATTTATTTATTTATTTATTATTATAGAGTTATGTTTGATTCTATGCAGCAACAAGCATTGATACCACTGTGATAATACGTTTCTGTTTATTTTTTGTTATAAAGTATTACAATGTATTTAATGAAAACCATTCAAGCTTTAATTTGAGAAACATCTCACACTGCACAGTATACATTTCACTAACCTGGGCGCTCATCAAGTTTTTCCTTAGCTTTTAACTCTTTCAAAGGCGTATCCTGCACTAGCCGATAAGGTATGGGCTACCTATCATGATAAGAGGTCTGTATGACAAACTGAATGCACTCCCTCTACCTCTTCCTCTTTTTTCGTTTCTGCGCCATTTTGTAAGCTTTGTTGCGGTTATTGGTGCAAATATTTAGCAGAAGGACTAGCGCAACCTTGCACCGTGGCCTAAAGCAACCAACGAAATCGCCATGGCTTCTTAAGGCAACGATAAATAATGTGACGTAGACGCGAGGTGCAGTGAGATTTTCTTTGACACTCTTTGTACAAGAAACGTTATAGATTAGGCTTGTATTGGACCTTCCGATGACGTGAACTAGCCTCGGAGACGTTTCATCCACACCATCTTTAAGACTAGTGGAGCTTGTTAAAAAGTCAGCATAGTCAGTTTTAATTAAAAATAATTCCGGCAGTCTGTCCATTATTGCTTGGTATGCAACAGAATTTCTTCTATGAGAAATAATAGATAAAATACTTCTGTTTCAATTTCATGGACGATATTTTAGTATTTGATATAGTTTACCACTAGCTGAGCGTGAAATGTTCCCAGCTGCTTGTTTAACTGTATGGATTAGATAACATTGGAGTTAAAGTTTCAGCATGAACAGCTGGCATTGGCAGCTGATTATTTGGGATTTGTATGAAATATACGAGATGTGTTTACGAAGTAGTTGATGGTCGGACAGGCGTCATATTAGCTGCACATAATGGCGTTTATAAATAAACATTGTTTTGTTTGGCTTTCACGAGAGTTAAGTAGTGAAACTTAAACATAAATATGGTGTACAGCATTCACATGACTTTCTCTACTCACTCATCTACAAACTATTCTCTAAGAAAGTTATTATTCTACTTATTCCTTTTAAATTCAAGTAAAATATCAGTTCATATTTACATATTTATTTTTTGGAAACAGTAGATGAAACGTTAGTCAGATTTTTACTTTCTCTACCACCTAAAAGTGGGTAGAGGTGTTGCATTCCACCCAAAAATTCGGTACCGAGATTTTATTGGAAATACAGATTTCGAGGGTCTCTGAATCCAAAAAAATAAAACCATTTTTATAAAACGTCCGTGTGCGTGCGCGTGTGTGTGTGCGCGCGTTGAGGTTCAGTACCTTCCAAAGATGCGACACGAAGATTTTCTGTAAAATCCCCCAACCCAACTACGCTTTACTAGGAACATTTTTCGAAAACGTTGATTTTTTAAAAATGGCTGTAACGATTTTGATTAAACTATCATATATATGTACAAAAATAATATATCTTGAATTTTCTGTAAATATCCTAGGAATTCCTCTTCATTAAGTGGTAGTTTTTTATAATCTTGTATAACTGGTAAACGTAAGCGACAGACGAAAATGTACTACACAAAAAATGTAGATCTCTTTAAAACGCATAATTTATTTTAAATAACATTTTACAGCACTAAGTATTTCCGAGATATATGTTATTAATGGTTAGAATTGATGAATACTTAGCCATTCTTTTAAATCCCTGTCGATTTTGTTATTTCTCACAATGTCATGGGGGGAGAGGGAGAGTGGATTTTAAGGCTAATATATAGTGGCTAGTTCTAAAACATTTGGTTATCATTATTCACTTTGTATGTGTAACTAAATGTGTAATGAAGCTATTTCTGGAAAGGTTTATCTGGATTAAAATAAAGTAGAAAATAAACGTTCGCAATAATAATTTGTGTACCCACTAATAAGCGATGGAGAGTAGAGAAATTCACGTGAATATAACGCATCAAATTTTGAAGACCTTTGTCGCTATGTGATGACAAAGTTCCATGCTCTTTGCACGATCACCAGAAAGAAAAGCAAACAAATCAAATAGCGACTTTCCAGTTGAGAAATGTATAGGTACTTTAAAATTCAAACTAATAGCAAGGAATATCTCGAAAATATTTTGCATAAGGTGTGTGATCTGCATCGCGAACGAGATCTAAATTTTTGTGTAGTAAAATTTTTTATATCTCTTAAAATTTACCTGCAATAGAGAAATAATTCAGAATATAGAAGACTTCAGAGGTTATTCATATGAAATTAAAGGTATACATTTTTATTTGTTATTTTATGTCTCCAAACCAGTGACAAAATGAAGTTATTTGGTACTTCAATACCAACATATGAATACGTAATAATAAATCTACTACGAGAACAGCTTTTCAAAAGCACTTTTCTTCCATATTGAATTTTTTTCATGTTTCTATATTAATTTTAAAATTTGAATATTACTTAATATCTCACCTTTGATTTACTTACAGAGAGATTTATTTCATAATTCTACTAAACTTCTACTGTCCCATACTCAACAATACATTGTAAGCTGAGCTCTAAAGTTACCAACATGTATTACAACTCATATGATCACTCGTTTTATGAAACATATCACTGCGCCTGCAACCGACATAATATGGAATACAATATTTAGCAATATATAAAGTATTTCAACGCAGTATGAAAAAAAATATTGTACGTAAATGTTTTTAATTTATCTACTACGTATAGTAAGTAGGGGAAGTATTGTATTCCACCCAAAAATTCGATACAGAGATTTCACCGGAAATACATGTTTTGAGACCCCTGAATCCAAAAAAATCATTTTTGGAAACAGGTCCGTGTGGTGTGTCTGTGTCTGTGAACAGTATAACTCAGAAACGAACAGTCGGATAAACACCAAACTTGGTATTTAGGTGCAGTATCTTCTAGAGATGCGACACGAAGTTTTTCAAGAAAATCCCCCCACCCCATATTACTCTTTACATGGAACATTTTTCGAAAATTTTAATTTTCTCAAAAATAGCTATAACGATTTTGATTAAAATATCATATGTTTAAGATATTTTCATGACAAATGAAATGTATATCTCGAATGTTCTGGGAATGTCTCCAAAAGTATTCTTCATTGTGAACGACTTTTGCATAACTAGTAAACCATAAGAGAGAGACAAAGTTTTACTACACAAAAAATGTAGATCGCGTTAACATACACAATTTATGTCATCTACATTTTTTTTGTTGAGTTAACCATTTTCGATATATTGCTTGTTATTCCCTTAAATTTTCTAATATACTTTTTCTCTAATGGGAATTCGTTATTCTTTTCTTTCGTCCTTGTAATGCAAAGAGAATGGAATACTCCACATAGCAACCAGCTCTTAAAATATTTGACTATAGCTTAAAGCCTACCGATTCCCCTTGCATCTACAAGAAAATTAGCAATAAGATTAACATCTCGATACCTCGATTAAGATGAAGCATATGGAGAATAAGCGTTTGTAAAAGTAGTTTTTACAAGAGTAGAGAAAGTCATGTGAGTGTAACACATCAGATTTTTTTTAGCACTCGTCTTGGACAAATTCACTTTCCTCTACTGTTACGTAAATAACTATTAATGCATGTTAGTTTAATCAAAATTAATACAGCCGTTTTTGAGAAAATAAAAGATATCGAAAAATGTTTCATACAAAATGTTCTTAGAAGTGGAGGGATTTTCTTTGAAATCTGAAAGTCGCATTCTAGGAAGATATTGCACTTAAACATCAGATTTGATATTTACCCAACATTCGTTTTCACACACAAAACCAAGGATACGCGTGTACCTTTTTCTGATAATAACTTCTGCGTCTCAGGGGGGCACAGAACAAATGTTTCCGTGAAATATAAATTTGGAGTCAGTAAAGCCATTTTTTTGTCATTTTAATTTTAAAATTTAGACATTATAAGTCAAATTTTTCGGTTTTACAAGTTAATATTATTAAAGGTAATTAAGTGCCAATAATTCGAAGAGTTCACAGGGACCTTAATTGCGATTCCTAGTGATGTCTTTGAATACTTAGAACTTAAATAGTATTGATGTAGTAATAACCGAAATTTTAGTTATAAATTCCTAATTAATGTTGTATGTATGATAATGAATTGTTCTAAACAAGCCGTGTGTATGCTTAAGCTGGAAAGGTAGAATTACCCTGAAAAATTCAACGCCATAGTCAGGATTTGAATTTTTCAGTCTGATTCTACCTTTCAATGTTGTATGTAGTTTATTTTCTTGTTGATTGGAAGCACTCTTGATATGCTTTTATTTAACACTATCCCGAGTTTGAGTGTTTAGGAGGGAACTCGGCTATGCTCCAGGGAACAGGGAGGATATTGTACTTATGGCCCACATGGGGGCGCCTACGAGAGGGAGAGGAGGAAGAGGGAGGAGGAGACAACAATGACAGGGCCAATTTAACTTTTTTAGATGGGAACCTACCTTTTTATGTTGTTTTCTCACTCCTCATAAAAAAACTAAAAACTTATATATAAAACACTTTGCGCGTAAATAATGAAACTTCTGAATAGTTGTGTACGAAGAATGCTGGATTGTCATTTGAGGGTCAAGTTATGTTTCGTAATTAAGAACCAACATTTTTTATTTTGTTACCTTATTCCTCATTACAAAATAAATAGCTTTTTATAAACATTTTATAATGAGTAAACAACATCCAAAATGTGGTTTTCCCGTTTAAAAAAATTTAAATTGACTCAAAAATGACCATCATAACGTCTTCTAAACAAAATACGACCAATGGCATTTACTTTCCGCAATAATATCAAGCAACTTTTATTAAAGGCATTTATTTCTACAACTCTTAAGTTTTGGAGATATTGTACAGTCTCAACTTAAATGGTCCACTCTGTATATTGGATTTATATTTGGTATTTATCTGAATTTTCGTTCTCTATTTATGCTTATCACGGACACATATATATGGACCGTTTCATAGAAGAATGCCTTTTTGGTCCAAAGGACTTCAAACCATTACATTTCCGTTGAAATATCAATATGAAAATTCTGGGTGGAGTGCATTGCTTTCTCTACCTGCCATGGCTATGTTATACAACGGAGGGTACACCTCGGGCACTGCGACCTACATAAATATAATTTGGCTACCAGCCCCAAAGAGAAAGGGATGAAGTGAAGGATACACAGGAGGTACAGACCACATAGACGGACGTAAGTCCCTAACAGTTTGTGGCTCGAAGACCCGTCCCACTGCTGAAGCTACCGTATCCACGAAACCTAAAACACGGTTAAGTTAAGAGCGAAGGTCTACCCGGGGCAAAACTCCCCTTCTAGTCCAGGGTGTTGCATCAACCGAGCGGCTCTCCCTCCCAGGGTATTTCCCATGAGGCCAGTACTAAAAAGGCTTCCCGCTTACGCGAAGATGGAAGTGGATACGCCACTTACGCGCGTCATCCCGAAAGGGTGAGTACCGAAAACCTCGGTAGGGCCGACAGCAATCTAGCATGCCGTCTACCGGCTATCCAGGGCGGTACCGGAGGATATTGAGGCGTCTCATAACCCCGCCGGTATGGAAATCCATACAGACGTACCCCATCTCCCGTCGGTAATCACTCCCCCGCCGAGTCCAACCCAATCCTAAGTACTCCGCCATGAGAGGGGCTCGAATTTTCGGCCCAGCGTACTTATCGTAACGTCAGAAGTACCACGAGTGCTCAGGGTACGCAGCGCCCGCACCACGGCAGCTGAAGGGGTTGGAACCCCCTACCTAAAAGCACACCTAAAAGATGAGAAGGAAACGAATAAAATGAAAATTATGAAAAGGAAAGCGTGGTAGATAAGAAACCACCTTAACATTTGTCTACCGACCAGGAGAATCACGAAAAACCCAAGGTCAGAGTGGATGGTCGAAGAAAATTGAACCTTGGGACTCCCGAATGCGAGCCCCACACGTTACCGTAGCCAACTCACTCGGCACCTGCCATAGATATGTGATATTAAAAGTAAAAAACGCAAAATTTCCCCCACAAATGTTTGAACTATCTTAGTGAGCGTAATATGTAACCAGGTTGGGGTGAAATTCTGAGACACCACACAGATTCAATTTACTATTAATTTCTACACCAGACCTTTTACATGGTACCAGTTCCCTAGTTAAATTTTCCAAAACCATGACATTCATCACTGCTCTGATGACACATGATCGAAGGAACATCAGACGAGCGAATTATGAAGGCAAAATGCATATGTCAGAGATGATGTTATCTGTAGGACGTGGGCAGAACATTTTATCGCTCTGCAAACGATACAGCACGAGGAGAATTCAAGTAGGCACTGGTTCTATTTGCTTCTTTGTTCCAATCACTACAAAAATCACGATTGGTAAAGTGATAGGAAAAGAGCTAGAGACAATAGGGGATAAGAACGATGTGAGATGATAACAAAGGAAATAAAAAAGAGGGTGTAGGTGGAGAAGGGAGGAAGAATCGGGTTAAAAAGAAGTCGGCAGATATCCTGCAGAAAATGGGATGAGACAGTTCGCCTCCAGAGGGCTCGCAGTGCTGCCATCGTTCGCCCAGCAAAGAGGAGATAATGTTAACAGATATGGGAGAGAGGGACAAAGATACTAAACCGCGCAAGAAATGAAATCTGGAAAGAAGAGAAGAGCTTTTGCCAGAAGGGAAAAAGGGGGACACTTTTAGTTGTGAAAGGGATACGTAATGCACAAAGAACTGGCTGCCAACAGTGGGGATCAAACCACATACCTCTTTAGAAATTCTTGCTCCTCCCAGAGAGATATTACTTTCAAGTGATAAGAAATAGCTGCAGTTTATGTCCTCGTTTGAGCATAATATATTCAAATACAGGGTAAGCAAAAATTACGTTACTGGTTTGAAACATATCAATAAAAATTACGTTACTGGTTTGAAACATATCAATCCCAAAACCTCGTAGCTCCAGAAAACGTTTTTCTAATAGCAAATAAAAGCTGTTTATTTTGATGCATATAGGCCATTCAAAATTATCTTTTGTTGAAGAAACGCTTACATTAATATTTTAAACTTATTTTTTTATTTTTAAAATGATTTATTTGTGATATACGTTACTTGTATGATTACCTAGATGTTTTAGTTCATAAATTTTATTCTGGCAAAGAAAGAATATATCCTATGGTCTTTTGTCCTCTTATATGTCTCATATATATGTCCTTTCGCATGTCATTGCTAGCATTTAAAATGCTTGTACCTCTTGAAGATAAACTATCTAGAAGATAGTTCTAGAACACTTTTAAAGATATACTAAATATCGAGTGTTCATTTGAAACTGTTACGATGTCATTGTTTTGAAGCGAGTGTCAGCTCTAAAGGGAAGGACATAACGTAGTACACGTGTGGCGGGGAAGTTGCCTAGCAAGCACGACGCTGAATCTGAAGAGTAATGTTGCGGTAACGAACTTAATCTTAAAGCGTAGACCAAATACCATGCTTCAAAACGTCTCACGGAAAAATGTAAAACTGTGAAATAAAATACGCAATAAAACATGTTGATCTTTCTTTACATAACAAAACGGCCTTTTATTCCATATATATATATATATATATATATGTATGTTTTAATTTACATTCGTGAAGCGAAATGCAACACTCTGTATTGATAACTGCATTCTGGCTTACACTAGTGATAACACGTACCCCTATCCAACGCCGTGCTTAGTAGGCACCTCTCATAAGTCTCTGCCGAAGCACTAGATGGATTGAATGTCTATATAGATAACTTTATACAGTATGTTATGGCACACTTTATAACGAACACCTAGTATAATGTTAATTTATTGTCAATAGGCATCAGATTTTTCCAATATGTCCTTAGATCCTGAGAAATCGTGCAATTTAATTCACTTACAACTTAATTACGTATTTATGAGGGAAAGATAACGATGCTTCAAAGAAGCTGAACGTAGTTAATTCTTCGAGAGAGAATAAATCATTCCATAAACTACTGGTATATCTGGTAATACAGTATTACAATGGTGCTGGGACTGAAGAAAAACTCAAAGCGACGCTAGCAAATACTAGGCATGGAAATCATAATGCTCCCCCACTCTTATTACCCACTATAGTACTCATAAAGACTCTTGGGGCAAAAATGATGGTCATGTTTCTCTTGTAGACAGTACTAAAACGCTCTTCGCTGTTGCCATTTTTTTATTTGTTATTCCTTTTTTTTTTTGGCTTTATTCGTATTTCTACAACCAGTTAGAAAACTAACATACATTGGCACAAAGCAACAGAACTGAAGAATTTGTTTCATTTGTCCCAGGGCACTTTATGAAGTCCAACCTTTGAATGTCTAGCATTTCATCAAATTGCTTTTTGTTCGCAAACTTTTCCAAAGTTCCGAGTGTTTGTTCAAACTGAAGAGGTAAGCGGTTAGAATCTCTGAATCTTACTTGCAGAGATAGCTTTGCAGATTTTTCACTTCCAAGATACGACTAGGAAATACTACCAACAGGGTTTTTTTTTACTTTCATCTCAACGAGATGATCACCGAAGGAAAACTTGCATGCTACTGTTTAATGAGAAAGTAACTCTCGCAGGAACCTGCAGAGGGCGTCAGAAGAGAAGTCCGAAGCCAAAAATGAAAATGTGAATGAAAGCGCTACTCTTTCCTATATTCCTTTTGTTAAGAGAAAGCCTCTCCTTTGCGAATGCGCGAGGTAAAAAGAATAAAGGATATTTACAAGGGGAAACAAAACGAACACTAAGGAGTACTATGGAGCGCTCTAGATAGCGAGTTGAAACGAAAATGAAAGTTTCTCGGGAATTATTAGAACAAATAAAATGTGATTGGTAAGAGAAAATAGAACACATCGTATTAAAAAGGAGCGAAAGGATAAAATGCGACCTGCCAAGGACAGGGGCGAGGAGTGAAAATAGAAGATGAAATGTATTAACGCACGGTTCAAAGGTACCAACTTATTCTTCCTCGCTTCATTTAGTAATTTCATCAAACTAGTTCTTTTTTGTCTTTTCATCCGCTGGCCTACTTTCAATTTTTGAAACATTTAAAATGAGTTTTCCGTCCTTCTTCAGCGCCCAAATGATTTACTGAGGGCATTACTTTTGGTAGTAATTCTTTGAAGAGACCCGCAAACTTGGCCGATCCATCTTTTCCAGCCCCGTGAGGATCAGTGCAGCCAACACGACGGAAACTCTTTACGTCACATTTCATTGCAGCCCAAGCGGATGCTGATTTATGATGAACAAAATTATTAAAGAACGCTGCTCCAAAGTCTTCCGTCATTCCCAGAATATTCCCCTGACGCACATTGCGCTTTTCGGTTTTAAAATTGACAAATACTGTGCAATTTCAGAACATGAAATTCCCCGTTCTGCTATTGGAAAGAAGAATAGACATGAAAATTTGGGTCATAACTTGGGATTCAAACTGTAAGAACGCTTAACGTTAGTATACACATACACGGATGTATGTGGTATACGTGTCTTATTCTTTAAACATAAAAGTATATTTCGAAGACTGTTTAAACAATTCAGGTCTACTATTTTAACCCTCCTAGTTTTGTAAAAAAAAATGCGGTTTAATTCCAACTGCTTGCTTTCCCTTGGATGTGGGTGAAATAATTTTCATTTGAGGTGTAAGATGACAGTTTTCTCGCTGCTGATGATGGCTGAGTTTTCAGAGTAAGTCGCGCAGTATTTCTGCATTATGGGAATTGTGCCAGCTTTGGTTGGTGTTACATAATTCCGGAAACATTTTAAATATTTGGAATTCAAACGTTTCACTATAAGTATTTATAGTGAAACATCCAGTATTATAATTTTTAAATATTATGTATAAGAATTAACGCTCACTGCTTATCTGGGCATTCATTGAAAACCAAACGATATTTCTAGTTTACATTTTAAAGCAATGCAATAACACAAAATGAGTGTTTGTGTAAAGCATTTAATACTAATAAAATACAGCATACCGTAGAATATCTTATTTTCACTTTAAACATTAATAAAACACAAAAGTATATGTACAATATTGGTGAAAATGTTCATAATGTTCAATACCTCAACTGTCCGCGGTATGTGTGGGTCAATCTCTCAAGGCTGCCGTGGCAAAGACTACTCCAATGTACGAATTATACAAAAGAAAGTAGTTAAATTTTAGCCAAAGGAGGTGTCTAAAGAAGACACCGAATATGATTAAAAATCTGTGATACATTCACATGAATTTCTCCAAGTACTATAATATCTTTTTGTATTAACATCTACATCTACTTCATGTTAATCAAGGTAAAGCTTTGCATAGTTTCATTACACGTTCTGTTGGAGGTACAGGGGGAATAGAGTAAACTGAATTGCTATTCAGATGTTTAAAACCCGGTTCGCAATATGCTGTCTAGAAATTCCATAGTTTTTCAATGACATGGCGAGAAAAAACTTCAAGTGACAGAGCTTTAATAGAATGGCAGGCAATTAAAAATTTAAAGGAATAACAACCATTATTTTGGAGAACTCTAATGCTTCAAAAAAATATTTGAAAGTTTTTTTTAAAGATACACTACGTGATCAAAAGTATCCGGACACCTGGCTGAAAATGACGTACAAGTTCGTAGCGCCCTCCATCGGTAATGCTGGAAGTCAATATGGTGTTGACACACCCTTAGCCTCGATTACAGCATTCACTCTCGCAGGCATACCTTCAATAAGGTGCTGGAAGGTTTCTTGGGAACTGAGGAGAGGTATCGATGTAGGTCGGTGAGGCTTAGCATGAAGTGCGTTCCAAAACATCCTAAAGGTTTTCTATAGGATTCAATTCATGACTCTGTGCAGGCCAGTCCATTACAGAGATGTTATTGCTGTGTAACCACTCCACCACCGCTCGTGCAGTATGAAAAGGTGCTCGATCGTGTTGAAAGATGCAATCGCCATTCCCGAATTGCTCTTCAACAGTGGGAAGCAAGAAGGTGCTTTAAAATAGCAATGTATATCTCCGCTTGATCATGCCACGCAAAACAACAAGGGGTGCAAGCCCCCTCCAGGAAAAACACGACCACACTATAACACCACCACCTCCGAATTTCACTGTTAGCACTACACACGCTGGCAGATGACGTTCCCCGGGCATTCGCCATACCCACTCCCTGCCATCGGATCACCACATTGTGTACCGTCATTCGTCACTCCACACAACATTTTGCCACTGTACAATCGTGTAATTTTGACGGTCCTTACACCAAGCGAGGCGTCGTTTTCCTGTGTGATGTGTGGCTTATGAGCAGCCGCTCGACCATGGAATCCAAGGTTTCTCACCTCACGCCTAACTTTCATAGTACTTGGTGTCGATCCTGATGCAGTTTGGAATTCCTGTGTGATGGTCTGGATAGATGTCTGTATATTACTCTTTACTGACTCTCTTAACAGGCAACAGACGAGGTCGGCCTGTACACTTTTGTGCTGTACATGTCCCTTCACGTTTCCACTTCACTATCACAGCAGAAACAGTGGACCTAGGGATGTTTAGGAGTGCGGAAATCTCGCGTACAGACTTCTGACACAAGTGACACACAATAACCTGGCCACGTTCGAAGTCCGTGAGTTCCACGGAGCGTCCCATTCTGCTGTTTCACGATGTCTAATGACTACTGCGGTCGCGGATAATGAGTACTATGCAGTAGGTGGCAGCACAATGCACCTAAGATGAAACTGTATGTTTGTGGGGTGTCCGGATACTTGTGATCAAATAGTGTATCTACATTGTTGGTGAAGTGCGCTTTTGTCTATCGCTTATGGCTTGACAGTTATATAAAATTATATAAAATTTCTTCCGAATGAACAGGGCTATTCCCAGAAACTTCAAGGTGACACTTTGTTATGAAAGCATTCTTTAACATATGGTATTTATATCAAAGTAGTTTGAGCAACTTTTGAGAAAGTAGAAATTAAAAAAATTGCTCCTTTGTAAGGTTAGTTTGGGTTGGAGGAATTTCTTTAAAATCTTCTTGTTGCATCTTTCAAAGGATGTTGAGTCTAAATGCCAAGTTGGAGGTTATGCTGTTTACACACACACACACACACACACACACACACACACACACACACACACTCGGACAAACCTTTTCCTAAAAAGGATTCGTTTTTCCAATCAGGTCTGAAAAAAGTATTTCGGGTGAAATGGAAAACCTCCTTGGGTGGAATAAGAAACTTTAAGTACCTAAAAATATAGATAAGCTCTTGCGGTGTTTCTTAATTGCTCCCAGGTTAATTTTAATGTAATTTATTTTATTTATTTGCTGAAGTATGTTAAAAGCTAAAATTATGTAACAATGCTCCACTCGTTTCTTTGCTTAGAATCACTACCTAAGCGGATGTCACCGGAATATATGTAGTATAACATCGGATGAATGAATGAAACGCAACGAAAGCAAAAAATAAAGTGTAGCGGTTTCGTGCTACGCTCTACGGTATTTACTCACTAATCAACGAATGATTCCCATTGCTTAGTAGCCGCAAGTTTAAAGCATTTCTTTGGTAAAAATATTTATTGATGTATATCCGAAAGCAGGCTCGCCACCCTTGGCAAAGAAACTGGGGCAGCACCGATAGACGATATTTAACCGCGAACCTCTGACCCTCTTTTCAATCGGCGAAAGGGATTAAAGTAGCTGGTGGTAAAATCGCTGCGGATAGTCGAGGCGTTTCCAATCAAAGTATCAGAAGTCCGGTTCTGTCAGAATCGAGCGGAATGGCTAGGGATGAGGAGACCGTGACGAGTTGAATAGAGGATTCGCAATAGCGGACAATATTTATCGCTTTCTGTGCGCTCCACCATGCCGTGGACTGCAATATACCTCCGTTACTGCTTTTCAATTGAATTTTACGCCCTTGCCACTTCGAAGTGAATGTGTGTGGGCTGCTGGTCTACCTGTTTCTTTTGTTTTATTTTTCGCAAATGCCTAGGACAAAAGCTAGAAGCATGGAACAAACCGTGCAATAAACCTAAGGTTTCAGTGCGGGCAGGTAGGGGTGTCCCCCTTCGGTTCATCTCTCGGTTAAATATACAATTTAATCTACACTAATGATAACTCTAAGAATGCAGGAGATAACATATTATTTTCTCTACTACATATAGTACAAGTAGGGGAAGTATTGCATTTCACCTAAAAATTCGATACCGATATTTCACCGGAAATACATGTTTTGAGGTGCCCTGAATCCAAATAAAACATTTTTTGAAACATGTCCGTATGTGAGTTTATCTGTGAACAGCATAACTCAAAAACTAAAAGTTGGACAAATACCAAACTTGGTATTTGAGTTTAGAATCTTCTAAGAATGCGACAGAAAGATTTTCGGGAAAATTCCCCTATCCCAATCATCCTTTACATAGAACATTTTTCGAAAATTTTGATGTTATCAAAAATGGCTCCAACGAGTTTGATTAAAATATCATGTTTAAGATATTTTCATGGCAAATGAAAGGTATGTCTTGAATTTTCTGGGAACGTCCGCAAAAGTCTTCATTCTGAATGAACTGTAAGAGATAGACAAAACTTTACTACTCAAAAAACGTAGTTATTTTTAAAGCACGCAATTTATGACATATAATTTCCTTTTGTCGAATGACTCATTTCGGAGATATTCCTTGTTATTTGTTTGAATTTTTCCATACCTATAATTTTTCTCAAATAGGAATTCTTATTCGCTTTTGTATGCATTGGGCATATAAACAGAATGGAATGCTCCACATAGCAACCAATTTTAAAACATTTAACTATCGCCTAAAATATTACCCTTCCACCTGCGAGGAAATTAGCAATAATTGCAAATATTTATCTCGATTAATATGAAGTAGATGGAGAATAAGCGTTTGTAATAATAGTTTTTGTAAGAGTAGAGAACGCCATGTGAGTGCAACACATTATTTGTTTTACATATTTGCAGCAAACCGTATCGCTTTTGTACAAAACAAGTTGGAGTCCAAATATAAGTGATTAAAGATACGTTGAAGTAGGTAATTTGTTGTATTGAAAGAGTTGTTTTATATTTCAACTGTTGAGGAGCCGAACTTGAAGTAGTAGTTGCAACCGCACGTACAGTAAACAGTTTCCGGTAGCGTTCGCTCCAAATGTATTTTTACTGTTTCTTTAAATATTATATATTTATGTTTGCCTCGGCTGCGTCAGTATTTTTGTTAGAGACATGGATGTCTTAGCAGCGCGTGGTACGACTGAAGAATGTATGCTTACACGGATTTTAATTTTTTATTAGTTCTTGACACGATTTTAAATAACACTTCACTGATATAGAGCTGTGAGAATCTTTTATTAATTACTTGTACATTTTAACACGTAAACTCATTTTTCGTATCACACGAATACGTATTAAATCTCTCGAGGATGTGTCTCGCGTCCGGTTACAATCACTGTCTGCAGGCAACTGAATTGATTTCAACCGTCTAAACTTGTAAATTTCTGTATTTCAAGTCTCTGATTGGCTATTCCTAATCAAATTGAATACCTTCATTTAACTAAAGCTTTTTCTGGTTGTTGACTGACTATATTTATAAACTGTCACTAAAATTATATTATTGCTTCCAAGAATCACAAGTAACCTAAACTTTCAAACTCATTATTGCCTCAAGGTTACCTCATTGTTACCTCATTATTAGCAACTTTTGACCTATTTCTCACAGCTCCTACATTATTAAATTACGTAATATATTCACATAGCATTATTACACATGAATACAATAATATAAACATGTACAATGACTGCAATATACACTTTTTATATATTGTTACATACACATTTTGCTTCAAGGCGGGCTGTTATTGAATTTACATATTATATAATTAGATTGAAGTTATTTAAGTGTTAAAAACACTGCCTCAACGTAAACCTAAACTTAAATAAAGACTAGTGCAAGTACCCTATTTTCATTAAATATACACTACGAAAATTAATATATCTAAATGTTTGGGAAAATGCGGCAAATAATATATTGATACATGAATAGCAATTGGGGAAGCAGGAAAAAGCCCTTAGCATGTCCAAGGAATTCGAGCACCTAAATTTTTCAGATTTTCTACAGAATTATTCTAAAGAAATGTTTTCTGTGTTAGTTCATATGTTATAGTTCTACAAAGTTAATCAGAAGGCACCAATACAATCCCACGTTCGAGTAATGTTTACACACAGGCCTGGAAAACTGCTTTAAAGGCAACATAGGTGGTGTGGTAAAAATGTACCCTCTTTATATCGAACAAGTGTTTATTTAAATCGATAGGTGAAGTTTTCCAGAAAAATATGAAACATTCTAGTGAAATAATTAATTGTTCTTTCACACAAGACATACATATGACAAGGTTGGAAATGTAGAATCACACTGAAAAATTCAATGCTATAGGCAGGATTTGAACCACGGATTTTCCTGTTTCCGTCCGGATGCTACAATCAACTGAGTTACTATAGTACCACATTAAATTCCCCAAGTGACTCGCATTTTTCCCGCTATACTACAAGGAGATCTCAAATTCTTTTTGAGATGACATACACTAATAGCGACCAATCACTTCGTTAGTGCAACCTGACGTACACCAGAAGATCCGTGGTTCACATCCCAGCAAAGGCATTACGTTTTTACTCTGATTCTAGTGGAGTATTTAAAAAAACTCATTTGAATATCAAATAAATTGTTTATCTTCTTAAGCACTAATAAATGTAAGAAGTTGAAAATATAATATATTTTACCTGAGATATTAATTTTATTATTTTCACTTAATCATTGTTTTAAATAGACAAACACACAAATATTTGTATAAATCATCGATTCGCATCTGAGTCACTCTTTTTTACGGCTATCGACTAAGACAGTTCTAAATTTGTTGCCTACTTATATAAATATATTTTGATAGAAATAAATATGATAGAAAATGCAACACAAAAATAGTCCTTCAAGAACAACGTTCAGACGTCCCTTTTATATTGCAGAAAATTAGTGTTCTTTAATTTTGTTTCATTGGTTTCAAAATCGTTCTGACAATTCACAGCAAGAAGATTGGAGGACCTGGTGTCCAGAAGTGAATATGAATTCATTCAGAAATTCTTGGAAGTTTTAGGGAAGGTCACGAATCACCTCTGGCTCGAGACACATTTAAATTTTGCAGTCAAAACTTCAAATCGATTTCTCCATGACAAAGTTTAATGTTCTTCTTAGGTTTAAATTTCAGTTTATAGTTTTCGCTAGGAAATAATTGATGTGGAGACAACTTGAGATGGTTTGAATCTCACGAACCTCTTTCCTTTATCACCATAACATCACGTGATCCAGTTATGCCTTTCGGAGCAGCCCTTCAAATGATTTCCTGAGCAGGGTACACGTTTTGGGCGGACGTGCAGGAGGAGCAGAAAAGAAATTAGAGCATGGATGAAAAGATTCGCAAGAAGTAGTCCAGGAAATGAAGGAGCGCGAACTTTGGCCGGTCATCAGCTCCTGTTACCGGCCTTTGTTGCCCTGCTGACCGCCCACCGCCCACACTCACATGTGATGCCCTTTGGCACCGTTCGATCTTTTCCGGACTCGTATAAAAAAGAATAAACTCCACAACAAAGGAAAATACATTTTCCCAGGAAACAACGCTTTCCTCTCTGTGGTATTTATAACGTTCGATTTCTGTTAGAGGATGCCTTACTTCTTCACCGTCTGAAATAACTTCATCATGGAGCCGGAACACCAAATGCAATTAGAGTATCCATTCTTTTGTTAAGATAGCCTCCCTTCGTTTGATATCATCTATGTTCTGTACAAAGGAGTTTTTAGAAGGTAATTTGTTCTCGGATAGCAGAATAGCTTCATATCAATGGTAGTATTCCAGTTAAGAATAGATTACTGCTATTTTCAAAAATATATATGATGTGTTCTTCATTTCATTTTTTGTTTGTTTGGCAATGAAGTAAAATATCTGATGTGTTATATTCACACATGATTTCTCTACTCTCTATCGTTTATTAGTGGGTATACAAATCTTGCGAAAGTTTATTTTTAAACTTCATTTTAATCCAATGAAATCGGCTATCGAACTTTTGGGTGGAATGCAATATCTTCTCTACCTACTAGGTACTGGTATAGAAAGTACGAAGGGGGTACCTAGTTAAGTTAACTTATCTTCCCTTTGCTGATTTGAATATAAAAATATCTGTGTTACATTCACACTATTTTCTCTAGCCATTCTTTAACAGACAATTATTATAAAAGCTTATTCTTCTATCGACCCCATGCTAATTGAGATAAACATTTCCAGAGATGGTTCTTTTACACATTTTCTTGTACATAAAAGGGAAATAAGGGACTACAGTAGGCTTAAGCGATAGTCATATGTTTTAACAATCGGTCACTGTAATACTTCGCCAAAAAAGCTTTTGTTTGCCACAAATTGCATGATTTAACAAGATACAAATTTTTTGTGTAGTAAGATTTTGTCTCTCAGGGTTTATAAGTTACATGAGATACATTTAGAATGAAGAGAACTTTACAGGATATTCGCAGAAAATTAAGGCTTAAATTTCATAATTGTAATATCTTAAGCTTGTAGCATTTTAATAAAAATTCCTAGAAGCATTTTGTGAAAATCGAAATTAAAAAAAATCTGATGTGTTACACTCACATGACTTTCTCTACTCTTGTAGAAACTATTTTTACAAAATCTTATTCTCCATCTATTTCATATAAATCGAGATAAACATTTGCAGAAACGATCTTTTGACATGCAAAGAGAATTTCATTTTACACATAGCGACCAGTTCTAAAAATATTTGACTATCGCTTAAGGCCTACTATGTCCCCCTTGTTTTGTAATTGCAAGGGCAATATAGAAATACAGTAGCCTTTAAGTATAGATATATCTCTTAATAGCTGGTTGCTATGTGCAGCACCATTGCCACAGATTAATACACTTTGCATATGCAAGACAAAAAATGAATAACGAATTCCCATTTGAGAAAATAAGTATTGAAAAATTTTAGGGAATAGCAAGTAATATCTCGAAAATGGTTCACTCAACAAAAAAATGTGTATGACATAAATTGTATATTTGAATGCGATCTACATTTTTTGTAGTAAAATTGTGTCTATCTCTTATGGTTTACCAGTTATGCAAAAGTCGTTCACAATGAAGAATACTTTTGGAGACATTCCCAGAAAATTGGAGATATACATTTTATTTGTCATGGAAATATCTTAAACATATGATATTTTAATCAAAATCGTTACAGGCATTTTTGAAAAATAAAAATTTTCGAAAAATGTTCCATGTAAAGGGTAATCTGGGGTAGGGGATTTTCTTGAAAACCATCAAGTCACATCTCTGGAAGATACTCAACCTAAATACCCAGTTTGGTGTTTATCCGACTGTTCGTTTCTGAGTTATGCTGTTCACAGACACACCACAGACATGTTTCCAAAAATGCTTACTATACGTAGTAGAGAAAGTAAAAATGTTTCATGTAAAGGGTAGTTCGGAGTGAGGGGATTTTCTTGAAAGTCGTCTTGTCGTTCCCGTAGAGGTTTCTAAACTTAAATACCTTCTGCCTTTCGTTTTTGAATTATGCTGCTCACCCACACAAACACATACACACACACCCATACGGACATTTTTTCTAAACGTGCTTTGTTTTATTATTCAGGGACCTCGAAACATGTATTTCTGGTGAAATTTCGAATTTTTTTGTGGAATACAATGCTTCTTATATACGTACATTGCCGTGCGTAAAAGATAGCCCACTACCCTAGATCGCCATAGTGTTTTTCTCTCCGTAAAGTTTCCTCCAACAGGTAACCAACTTTTGACTCCGTCTGACCGGCATCAGTTCTATACAACTGGCATGAAAAACAATTCAGGGGCATGATAACTAACCAATGAATGGAGTTTATAATCCATGTGAAATAGAAGAGTAGATCGGATATACACTATGTAAAAGAGTTTTGCTACGATTGGCACACAAGGAATGCCAATTGCAAATAATTCTGCCTTCTAGAGGTTTCTGAAGAATTATTTGCATGTGTGCTTAAACTGAATGACAGCTACGGCATTTACATACATGGAGAGCATTCTTCAGCGACAGATAGATGAAGGTTAAGTTATTGCTGCTACTAAACGGCAATAAGAAAACGGTAGTGTACCATAAAAATATAAGGTTTAAGTCATAATGTTACCCTTTGGCAGTTCGGCTATGACTACCTTTGGGGAGGTAAATTATCCTGCCAATCCAATGGCTTCAATTATCCTCGAAAAACTGTGGTGGTCACGTTGATAGGGGTGTGGCTAGATTTTGTCAGTACCAACATAACCAACTCCGTTCCATTATGCACGCAAGTACGTGGCAGAAAAAGTAAAAACTGATGAAGATTCTAATGATTTTCTCTACTAAGTACTTAACATTAAGTAAAGGAGTACTATATTTCACCCAAAACTTGAAGAAGAATTGTTCTTTACGTTGTTTGCTGCTACGTATGAAAAGTCGATTTGAAGTAGGAACTTGAAGTAGCCGAACTTGAAGTTTGTTTGCAACCGCACGTATGGTACCCGGTTTCCGGTAGCGTTCGCCCCAAATGTATTTTCAGGTGGCCTTTGCCCAAAGTTTAAAAATATTAGCTTTGTAATTTAACTGTTTGCCTCGGCTGCGTCAGTATTTTTGTTAGAGACATGGAAGTCTTGGCAGGGCGTGATGCGACAAGAATGTAGGCTTACGTAAATTTTAAGTTTTAATTCACCCCTTTTTATTAAAGCTTGACACAAATTAAATAGCACTGCACTGATATAGAGAGCTTTGGGATACTTTTTATTAATTAATTACACCTTTTACCACGTAAAACTATTTTTCGTCTCACACGAATACGTATTAAATCTCTCGAGGACGCATTTTGCATCCGGTTACTATCACTGTCTGCAGGCAACTGAATTGATTTCACCGTCTAAACTTGTAAATTTCTGTATTTCAAGTCTCTGATTAGCTAATCCTGCTCTAATGGAATACCTGAATTTAACTAAAACTTTTTATGGTTGTTGATCGGCTATTTTTAAAGCGTAACTAAAATTACATTATTGTTGCTCCAAGAATCAGAAGTAGTACTGTTAAACATTCTTACTCATTATTGACTCAAGGTTACCTCATTGTTACCTCTTTGTTAGCAACTTTTGACCTATTTCTCACAGCTCCTACATTATTAAATATATTCACATAACATTATTGAACATGTATACCATAATATAAGCATACGCAATGACTTTTACATACATTTTACAAACTATCACATACACACACTGCTTCAGGGCGGGCTGTTATTGAATTTACATATTATGTAATTTGACTAAAATCATTTAAGTGTTAAAAATACTGCCTCAAACTTCAATACCGAGATTCCACCAGTGTTTGTTGAAGAATAGGTATAGAAAATCATGTGAATGTAACAATTGAGATTTATCCAGTTCATTTTTAGCTTAAGCTGCATAAAAGCAACATTTTGTTTGCCATAATATGAGGATATCCAGTATATTTCAAAGTGCATTTTCAATAAACCATTAAAGTCAATCAGAAATAAGGTTGACCAAATACTGTGTCCTGTGCAGCGACAAAATATGTCTTTACAAAATAACTATGTTCACTGATAATTTTAGTTTATAACTATCACTTAAATGAAATTCAGGTTACGTTCGTCCATTTGCTGAACATTTATCACATTTTCCAAGATTTTTTCGTTAATTACTGTATCTTCATACATCTCCTTTAGTTGGCGGTAAATTTTTGCAGGTTTCAATCCGAGCATTCAAAAATCCAGTTCCTACTTCTCAACTCAAAGTCGGCGGTACTTTGTACCACAGAGTGAATTTTGAACAATCATAGAAAACACAATATCAGCTTGTCTCGTCTGATACACACAAACACAAAACACACAACATTGAGGAAACTTGTCGAAGAAACCATTCGACCATGGACACAAGCCCGATAGCTATCTGCACAGGCAGAATGCGCAAATGGCCGTTACTTCCTGGATTACTCTGGTGCATCATCCTAAGAGGATGGCAGCCTATATCCCTTCCATCCGGTATTTCACGAATTACTGTCAACAGGAGTATTTTTACTTCTGGCGGATTTTAGTAGAACACCAAAAGTAAAGTAGCTAAAGTTGCATTTCATTATTAAATGTCTGGTGTTACCAGACATTTAAAATAAAGTTAAAAATGAGACAAAGCTAAAATATGCCCATACCTGAAATTCTGTATGGAAGTGAGGCATGGAAAATTAAAGAAAAAGATAAAAGTAAACCTCAAGGAGCAGAATTGAAATTCTTACGCTCAGTCAAAGGCTGCACAAGAGAACAACTAAGGAATGAGAGGGTTGTGGAAGAATTAGGTGTATATTTCTTCTTAGCCTAAATTTCTAAACATAAACAGAAATGGACAATATACTTGCAAAGAATGACAAGAATGAACTCCTAGACAAGCCTTCAGCTACAAACCTACGGAACGACGATTAAGGAAACGATGGGAAATATGAGAACGGAACAGGCTTCGACCTAAACCGCGGCTGGAAGAATAGGTATTTTCGTTATCATTCAGTATTAAGAGTAATAATGAATATATTCTGCCAACATTTTCCGTGCTAAGGAAGACGATTTGAATCATCTACTTCATTATTACTTCAAAATGCTATGTCGCACCTCACTGCATGTCAAGTCTTCTTATACACAGAGCACCAAATAAAATTTTCCGCAGATTTTGTATTCTTTTCTGGGGTCTTTTGAGGCGTGTCCTTCACCTTACCTATCGCAGAGCGTGCTGGCTTGATAGCACAACAATAAGGGGGAAAGAGGGGAGGTTGATGCCTTTGCTTCTTTTGGTTTTATTGAAGCCATTACATGCTTATTGTCACAGAACCAGTCATGCCATATACTAGCACAATTATGTGTGCACGTATTGTGGGTATATGGTAGGCTGGTCGCACTTTTACAGCAATTGCAACGGCAGAACATAAAAGTGTTTGTGTAATAAATTACTGGATAAAAATACTCAAGGGAAGTGGGGCAGACGGTGTACATACTCGTCAGAAAGTGGATACTCCCCGTAAAACATCCTAGATGATGATATTCATTTACTAAATGCAAATTACTCTTTTGTTTTTACTGACTGATCATTAAAAACTAGAGATAAATAAGTATATGTATATGGTTAACCGAATATGGTATACATATTATGGCAATAAAGTTAGGTTATATTTTTGTCTATAATTCTGTTGTACTCCTATGATCACCAATATGTTAGTAAAGGTATATTAACAAATTATAGTTTTAATTAGAGGAAAAAAATGCTGCTTTATTTAGTTAATATTTAGTTATGTTTGCTTCTATGCAGCAAAAAGCATTGATGTCACTGTGAGAATGCAGTTGTTATTTTTTTGTTATAGAGTGCTGCCTTGCGATGTATTTTGAATACCATTCAAGTTTTAATTTGCACCCCCTGAAAATCTTCTCACACTATACATTCTACATTTCGCTAACTTGGGCATTCATCAAGTTTTAAGCCTTTCGAAGGCGTATCCTGCACTAGCCGATAAGGTATGGGCTACCAATCACGATAAGAGGTTTGTATGACAAACTGAATGCACTGACTACCTCTTTTTCTTTTAGCCAATACGATCGAGAGCGAAAACATATTTCGTTTCTAGACATTTTGTAACCTTGTTTGTGGTTATTGGTGTAACTATTTAGCAGGAGTGGTTGCGCACCCTTGCACGTAGCCAAAAGCAACCAAAGAAATGGCCGTGGCTTCGCAATGCCACCTGCTACGATAAATAATGTGACATAAACGCGAGGTGCAGTGAGATTTTCTTTGGCGCTCTTTGTACAATGAGTTGGAGGCAGTATTTTTAACACTTAAATATTTTTCGGTCAAATTATATAATATGTAAATTCAATAACAGCCCACCTTGAAGCAATATGTTTATGTAATAATTTGTAAAATGTATGCAACAGTCATTGCATATGCTTATATTATTGTATTCATGTTCAATAATGTTATATGAATGTAGTACATAATTTAATAATGTAGGAGCTGTGAAAATAATAAGTTAAAAGTTGTTAATAATGAGGTAACCTTGAGTAAATAATGAGTAAGAAAGTTTAACAGTACTACTTGTGATTCTTGGAGCAACAATAATGTAATTTTAGTGACAGCTTATAAAACGGATCTTTTGGGAGATTCGCATTAGCCTGTTCTTCTACCTGAAACCGGGCAGTTCTGTCAGTGGCGAACAAACCTGTTTCTTCCCGTACCTCTAAGTCGTAATAACTAACAGTTACTGATTCATTCGGGACAATACTTGCATTACTAATATCTTCAAATGATTCCTCATCCTGATTATACTCCTCGCAATCGGCATCGGATGCTCTGTTTAGATCACTTCTAGCGTTATTGATCTGGTATATTTCTCCTCCCTCAATCTGCAAATATTCGACGAAAAAATAATCTCCCATCAAGTCTTTCTCTCCGGGGGTCTCGGGATCGTTTACCTGCTGTGTCTTTTGTATGAAAGGTGTTACAACCAAGCGGTTATTTATGTAAAAACTCAACTCCTTGCTTTCATAATTTATTTTTGCTCGCATTGCATCTAGAAAATCATTTCCAATTAAAAGTTGAAATACAAGCCGTGGCACTACCAGAAAAACAAACTCAATTTCTACCTCTTCAATCCTAAATGTTATCATCACCTGGTATTTAATTCTTTGCTTGCTCCTACCTATCGCCGTAACACAACACACGTTTCTTACTGGCAATGTTTGTAATTTCCACCCCGTTGCTATCAGGTTATCGTATAATTCCTGGCTACATACCGAAGAAGATGCGCCGCTGTCGATAATCGCCTCATAGACCTGATCTTTCACTTTCATCGCAATTCTAGGTGCCTCCACTATTTCACTAATTTTATCATAGTATTCCTCCCGGTTATCACTTTCTGTCGCAGAGCCTCTTTGATAATGCTCTATGCCTACACTATTCATACTTTTGTCGTCCTCGTTTGCTGTAAATGAATTTGACGTATCCTGCACGGCCATATCAGAGGACTTGAGACGGCCCCTAATTAGTTTAAATTTTGGTTATTCAGTACATTTGTGGCTGAGGCACTGTTTTGTGCGTCTTGATGCTGTTCAATGGGGCGTGATTCTTGTCTGTTCCAGTTCGGCGATATTCGTCCTCCGTCTCTCACGCCGGGTCCTGGGTTCGTTCTAGGGGGGCTATTTGAATAAGTGCGCCGCCAGCCATTATTGCCATAGTTTCCGCGCGGCCTATTTCCGCCTCGTCTGTGGGGATTGAAGTCTATGTAATTCATAGGGTGAGAACGGCCATTTTGTTGGCGGTTTTGTCGTTCAAAATCTGGCTCGTTTCTCGTTCTATGTTGTCGCTGGTTATCTCTTGGAGCCTGATTTCGATATCTGTCTCGGATGTAATAAGGATCTGGCCTACGGTGATTTTCATTGGAACGTGCCCCCGCCCCATTGAAATTTTGAGCAATGTATCTGTCCTCACTAGTTCGTTGGTGGAAAATATTGGTGCCCCTTATTTCGCCTGAATGGCTTTGAAAAGCTGTTAACAGTTCTAGTGCCTCTGCTATTGTTGTTGGTTTAGCGACAATTAAATGGTTTCTAATGTGCTCATTAAAAATGGTGGGCCATCAAGGAGATGAATTCCTCCTCTCTCATTGGTGGTTCAAGCAGTTGGCTCTGTTGCGCTAGTTTTAGAAAATAGTCCACCATGGTTTCACTTCGATGGTGTTGATATCTCCCATTGTTGATCTGCGTGCGCACCGCATATTGTGTGCTGCTATTCCAATATTTGCTCAGAAAAGCCTGTCGGAATTGAGCGTAACACGTTTGATCACCCAGCGTTAGCCTATACCAAACTAAAGATTGGCCCAGTAAACCTCTTCTAATTATAAGCATTTTGTACTGTTCCGGGATACCCTTTAATGTAAAATACGCCTCAACATCCATAATGTAACGGCGGGCATTATCATGTCTATCATCAAATGTCGGTATCGCAATTTCGTTTAGCAATTGGTATGGCACGGACACATGATTATTCAAACACACTATTGGAGTTACATTCGTGTCGTTATTACAAGAGGTTATGGGAGAAAATGCACCACCATGCATATGCTCCGTTGGTCGCATGTTTGCCGAAACATCAGGTGAGCTGGCGGAACGTATGTTCTGGCTTGGATTATTTATCGGCTCCATTTCGAACCGTTGTGCTTTGTCTTGTAGTCCTGCTAGCTCACGTGAGGCTTCTACTCTGAGGTTTGTTGTCTGCTGAGTATCAGACAGTTGCGCAATTTCGTCTTTCAATTTGGTTATATCATTTACTTGTGACTCTCTTTGATCCTGAATAATCTTTTTTACGGCTGTCATTTCTGCCTCCACATTATTTTCCAATGTGCGCTGCCGCTTCTCCATTATTGTGCAACTGCGCTGAAATTCAGCATTCAACCCCTCTTGCATTGCTAAGGTACTACTTCTAATTTCTACTATTTGCCCTTTGAGCTTCTCAACCTCATTCTGTGATTCTTTGACCTCAGCTTTATTTAACAAAAAATCTTCCTGCATAGCATTCTGATAAGATCTAATTTCCTCTAATTGATCCCTAATCTCTCTTTGCTGTACTTCAAACCTGGCTCCTATCATCTGCTCTAATCTATTTCTTAACTTTTCTTCCAAAACCTCATTCTGACATTGCAAATTTCTGTTTAATCTCTCTACTAATGCTTTATTTTGGTTTTGCAATTCTTTGTTTTGATTTTGTAGACTTTCATCTAAATTTTCCGTTAATGCTTTATTTTGATTTTGTAAACTTTCACTTAAATTCACGAACATTTGCTGTATAATCAAAACAAGGTTGTTTTCAGTCATAGTGCTAGCCTCTATTCTCTGCATATTTCCCGGAAAATTTGTTTCTCTACTGTCTAATGACCTACTTTCTACCTGCTCTACCTGCATGTTTTCAGCTTCAATTAAGTCTTTCTCCATTTATTTTACACTTAAAAGTTCTTTTAAAACCTTTTTATTTCTAAGTAACATTAATTAGTGCTATTATTATTATTATTATTATTATTATTATTATTATTATTATTATTATTATTATTATTATTGAATTGTTACATGCATGGATTTAGTTCGGGAAAACTATAGAAGCATATGTGTACGTTACTTTTGCTGTGTTGAGTTGGCTCCGTTGACTTGCACTGTGCTGACCCGTGCTGCGATGATCAGGATGTCGGGTTGATCTGTTGACCTGGATGGTAGGGATTTCTTCCGGTGATCGGCACGTTCATCCGCTGCTGCTGGCCTGGGGTTCGATGCTCGCTGTCACTCGACCGTTGTCATCGGCAGTTCTCCTGACACGTTGGGTGCCATGTTGGGATGGACTTTATCGTTGGGCGCCGTATTGAGTCGGCTTCTTTGGGTGTTGTCTTCGTTGGACGCCTTAGTGGGATGGACTTTATTGTCTGTTTTCCTTTTATGTACGGTATCGGTGTTTTTGTAGGGGGAAAAGGAAATGGTATCGGTGAAATGTCGGAAGAACATGGATACAAGTAGGTTCTCTTAATCTCGGGTCGTGTTAACCGATGATATTTATATGGTTTTATTACGTTTTATTCTGACCTCCTTAAAATCATTCCCATAACCGATCCGTTCACACAAATATGTTAAATGTCCGACCACACAAATATATCGAACTATGCCATCGCCAAATCAAACTATAGCCACATGATACCCTGTGGTGTTTCACACGTCTGCTCACATCGAATTCTCGAGTACAAGTGTCTGCATTTACCTTCGGTTCGCTTTTCTGAAAGTTTCTTAACCCTAAATTTCTGCCTGCCTTGTTTCCCCCAACTCACACATGTGTCGTTACAATGGGCATGTTCAGCACGCATTCCGATCCCCTAACGGTACGTTCATTTCCCGTCGTATACCTACTCTCTACAGTCTTATAAAGATATGTTATATGTTTCCACACTTTTCTAGGTGGTTCACAAATAGACTATGTATAATCGATATTATGGCTTCAACGTATCGTTTCACAATCAACCACCAAAGAAAGCTTTAGTTAAATGCACGTATTCTATTGGAATAGGATTAGCCAAACAGAGACTTGAAATACAGAAATTTACAAGTTTAGAGGGTTGAAACCAATTCAATTGCCAGCAGACAGTGGTCATAACTGGATCGTTGCTTGTGTGTCCTCAAGAGATTTAAGATGTATTCGTGTGAAACGAAAAATAGTTTACGTGTTAAAAAGTTTAATTAATTAACAAAAAGAATCTCACAGCTATCTATATTAGTGAAGCGTTATTTTAATCGCATCAACTATTAATAAAAGAAGTGAAGTAAAATTATAATCTGTGTAAGCCTACATTCTTAGTCGCATCACGCCCTGCCAAGACTTCCATGTCTCTAACAATAATACTGACGCAGCCGAGGCAAACATAAATATAATATTTAAAGAAAAATTCAAATTACAAAGTTAATATTTTTTTAAAATTTGGCTAGTGGACACCTGAAAGTACATTTTGGGGCGAAGTCTACCGGAAACTGTTTAAAATACGTGCGGTAGCAACTACTACAAGTTCTGCTCCCCAGTAGTTGAAATACAATACATCTTCAAACGTGGTGCAAACAACGTAAAGAAAATCCCAACTTTAAGTTTGAGTTGAGTTTCAAACCATACTAGTAAATTACAGATGCGGTGAGTACGGTGTGTGTTCTAGTTATTCCATTTCCAGTCAATAGCAGAATGTACATCCCCATTGCTGATATCCATAGGACACCATGAATTTCAATGTTTTGCGTTGTCTTTAAATTCCATCCATGACTTGGATTTCTGCACAAAAGTATTGCCATGACTTAGAAAATAAACCTCGTATTTAATAATTCTATTGGCATTCAAAAGCCAGTTCAGTAAGGTTTTAAAGTATGACGTAAAAGACGTAAACTAGTTTAAAACGAAAAGGAAAATGCGCACTTCATCCATCATAAAACTCTCTTAAGGTATCGGAAGACTTACGGCAAGTCGGTGATAAAACGACAGCGAATGATTGAGCACATTTCAGAATCCAATATTCAAAGCGTCGGTATAAACAGAAGTAAATATTTGCTTAGTTTATCCACAATGCAAGTGATTCATCTAAGACAAAATACAGGGTCGGTAAAAGATGTATACACGCTTTAAAAATACAAATTATTCCTTATTGTGCGTTAGTACTGAATTTCACTATATAGTACAGGGGATGCAGCCTAGCTGAGTTTACTAAAAAGAAATATGGTTGATGACGTATGCCAGGGCCGTCAACTTCTATTTTGAGTTACTAGATATTCATCCCACAATACCATATTCCAAGAAATAGAGGTAATAAGCTTGAAGAAGGGTATCCGTGGAACGATCACCAAGTTCTTACCTGACTCTTTGAATATATTCAGTCTGAAGAACAAAATAAAGGCTGTTGTGAAATAGTTATTTTGTTGTGGGAGTTTGCACCACGCCTTGTGCGTCAATTTGAAGCAGTTATTTTATTAGCTCCACGTATGGACGTCAATTTGAGGAAGGTTGTATTGAAGAAGTTCTATTATATTTCAACTGTTGGGGAGCCGAACTTGAAATTCGTTGTAATCGCACGTATAGTACCCGGTTTCCGGTAGCCTTCGCTCAAATTTTTTTTAAAAAATATTAACTTTTTAATTTGACTGTTTCTTTAAATACTATATGTTTATGTTTGCCTTGGCTGCGTCAGTATTTGTTAGAGACACGTTTCTCTTAACGGGGTTTAGGTGCGACAAGAATGTAGGCTTACAAAGATTATAATTTTACTTCACTCCTTTTATTAATCCTTGCCACAAATTAAATAGCACTTCACTGATATAGAGAGATGTGAGATTCTTTTATTTAATACTTGCACTTTTTAATACGTATACTATTTTCGTCTCACACGAATACGTATTTAATTTCTTGATGACACACCTCGCGTCTGGTTATGTCACAACTGTCACAAAATTTACATTATTGCTGCTCTAATAATGACTAGTAGCATTTAAACTTCCTTACTCATTATTGTCTCAAGGTTACCTCATTGTTACCTCATTGTTAGCAACTTTTAGCTTATTATTCTCACAGCTCCTACATTATTAAATTACGTAATACATTCACATAACATTATTGAACATGTTTACAATAATATAAGCATATGCAATGACTGTTACATACATTTTACAAATTATTACATACACATATTGCTTCAAGGCGGGCTGTTATTGAATTTACAAAACATATAATTTCACTGAAATCATTTAAGTGTTAAATATACTTCCTCAGTTATAATCATCGCCCTTAGTTGATCAATAACTCTGCTTTGTAATCCTTTATGCGCAAATTAATTTATCATCTATAATTTATAACAAATTTATTTCTTTTATTCTTTTTCCTTCTTATTATTCTGTTATTATTATTGTTATTAATATTTTTAATTTTTTTCTCTTTAATAACTTCGATCTGTGCTTTATAATTCAGGCTTATTTGTTTTATATATATGTTTCTTGTTTTTCTCATTTCAACTTTAAATTGTTATTGTCAAGTATGCTTTGTCCTAGTGGCAGCATATATACAGGTGGACCATTTAAGTTTAAACTAAGCAATATCTCCAAAACTAAGCGTTTAGAAAGAAATGTCTTGAATAAAACTGTCTTGTTATTATGAGGGAATTTAAATGCCATTAGTCGCGTTTTGTTTGGAGGACGTTATGATGGTCATTTTAGGGTTAATTTAACATTTTTAAATGGGAACCTACATTTTGTATGCTGTTTTCTCATTAGAAAGTGCTATATAAAAATGTTTATTTTGTGATGAATAAGAAGACTGTAAATTTACCCTCAAATGACCACCTATGGATGGTCCAACCATTCATTGCGCTCTTCGCACACAGCCATTCAGAATTTTCGTTCTTATTTACGTTGGTGTAAGAACAACTGCAAAGGCTTTACACAGATGTCGTTTAGTTTTTTTTGGAGGAGTGTGAAAACAAACTATACAGATAGCCTATAATGACCATCCCAACGTCCTTCAAATAATACACGACTAATGCTTTTTACTTTCCCCCATAATATCAAGCAACGTTTATTCAAGACATTTATTTCTGCAACGCTTAGTCTCAACTTAAATGGTCCACCCTATAAACAGAAAGCTGTGTTTTAATAAACAATAAATAGTCTGAGAAATCACCGGATGCTTATTTACAAAATACGCACCATTATGGTTTTCAGCTAATACTACGACTCATTGTCATACTCTGTAGTGAGGTATTCTTTTCTTCGGTGCAAAGGTTTGCTAATCACCTTCTCACATAATCTCTGGTTACCTATATCATGGGTACACCGTGCTATGGACTTAATTTATATAACATGCGTATGCCATTAAACGTTGCAGGCTACTGTACTGTAATAGTATGAAGAACAACTTATAGTGATGTTTTAATATGATTTGGGCGTAGTTAACTAAACCAAACAATTAAATTTCCTGGTTTTATTCTACGAAGATCATCATCCCATAAAATAACCCCCCCCCACTAACAGACAACACTTACATCAAAAGTTGCAACATCAATTCAAGTTTAATCAACTGCAAAGGTAAGGTAATGATTAATAATAACCTAATAATAATAATAATAATAATAATAATAAATTTTCGTATAATTAGCCTATTAATATAATTAATCTAACATAAACATAATTTCTTGACTTCCAGCGTAGGTGGTTTACTATGATACACGGATCTTTAAAGGTCCCCAGAGGTGTTAAACCTAGTAAACGTCCTATCTAGTGACCTTGCAGGTTCACGCCCAGGAAAGTGCGCACGCGTTGGTGGTAGCGTGAGAATACCCCGTATTGGAAGGGAAATTCACTTTTTATATAATATGCGCGCACGTACGTGCCCAGTATTTCGATATACCTGACGCTAATAACTGTACAATCAAAGAAGATAAGTTACGTTAAAGCTCTAGTTGACAGTCGACACCAGGTATTCAACTCCGGTAACGTGAATTTTCTGATGCCCACTAAATATAATTATGACGATTCACTGTTCTGTTAATTGAGTCTCGCCACACCACACAATCTTCGTCACAAACTCTTCATTCTTATTTAACATATGCTGAAACATTCACAAACTTCGTTGATCAGGATCGTTCTCATGCATGCAATAATTGTATGTACATTTCCCAGCGGCTTTCAGAATACTTTCAAAATAAAGGGTAAACATTTAATGTGTTACATTCACATGACTCTTCTACCCTGTGTAGTTTATTAGTAGGTATACAGGTTATTCTTACGAGATAAACTTTGCAAAAATAGCTAAATCTAAATTACTGACTTCGTTATAGATACAAAAGGAACAGCGATAGCCAAATGTTTAAGAAGTGAATGCTATACGCTGGCCTTAAAATTCCATGCTGTTTCCCTGTAATCGAGAGAAACGCAAGACACCAGGGGCTCTGGGAGGAGGGCGTCGTCCGAATGACTCTCCCTCCCCCGAGAGATTTTCCTGTGGGCCGGTACCTGAAAATTTTAATGCGCCCCCATTACAGGGTGGAAGTGGAAACGCCACTTACGTGCGTCAACCCCCAAAGGGGAAGACTATCGAAAAAACATCGGTGGGGACGACAGCAACCTAGCAGACTGCCTATCGGTTCTCCAGGGCGGTACCGGAGGTCCTTGAGGCGTCTCGAAACCCCGCCTGGACTGTAAACCGTACAGACGTAACCAATCTCCCATGGTGTGTTAAACCACTACCCGCCGAGTCCAACCCCATCCGAACGACGCACTTATAGGTGGGCTCGGAATTTTGGCCCAGCGCACTTCTAGTAACGTCAGAGGTACCACGAGTGCGCAGGGTCTGCATCGCCCACACCATGGCAGCTGAAGGGGTCGGATCCTCCTTATGGGGAATCGCGAGAAACAACTGAATGTCGACAGGACTTTAAAAGAATGACAACAACTCAAGTCATTAACAACGGGTATCTTGTATATTGCATATCACAAAAATGTAATTTGAAATAAATTGTGTATTTTAGAGAGATTTAAACTTTTTCTACAGTAGGTTTTCGTCTATCGCTTAACGTTTAGTACTTAAACAAGATTATACAAAATTCCATCCCAATGAAGAGGATTTCATAGGACGAGAAAGTTCAAGATACACATTTTATTTATCATGTAAATATCTTTAATATATATTTTAATCAAAATAGTTGCAGGCATTTTTAAAATATAATATTTTCAAGAAATGTTTCATCAAAAGGGTTTTATTCTTAGATAAAATGAGTAAAATAATTAGGCTGATTATGAATATACGTGGAACCCTACTACATGAGATTCAAAATAAACAATTGAAATTGTATGATCATTTAATAAAAACGCAAAGAGGAAGAATTATAGGAAAAATATTTAACTGTACTAAACTAGAAAGAAGTAAAAGTGCTCGTCCCAGAATTACCCGGAGGAGTAAAATACAGAAGATAATGGAAACCAAAGGTTAGGAGGAGCAAGAATGGAGAGATAAAGAATAATGGCGTCGACAGTTGGAAGAAGGCGAAAAATCTTGTAAAGCCGGCGTCATACTACTAAGCCATTGTATTTATTATAGTTGTTGAGAAAGTCCAAGTTGAAAATGGATAATTTCCTTAAAATGTTATTTAATTAACAATTAATTCAAAACAATCAAACCTGTTATCCTGCAAAGCTTAGTGTGCAATACTTGCGTGTGAAATTCATAACATAATCTCGAAAACAGAAGAGACTCGGCTTCCTCTGTTATTTTCAAACCATTCCTCGATTTTATGGTGCTGCAATTCCGACACTCATATCTCAAAACGTAATATTTCCACCTCTATATTCAGTTGTTTCTTTTACTGCACATAACACATGGTAGTTTTCCCCATACTAGAACAAACATACTAACATATTTGAATCTCGCACCCGTGGTTATAGCTGTGGGTATATAGTGGAGTTGAATGTTAATTTAAAAAGCTATACATTTCTTAAGTAAAATGCGACTGAAATGTCAACAAAGCAGAACTACGCTCAGACTCGCCCTTTTCCCCGCATATTAGAAACGAGCATATTGATATCGTACCAAAGCGGGTATCATAAACTCGATAAACTACCTGGGTCCCCTTTTCCAATGCGTGTATTACGCATGCTGTTCGGGGGATACTTTATGGAACCGCTGCATCGCAGTTTATTGTACTAGCTTTATACGTATTTTAATTTCATTTTCCAATAAATTTAATATTAATCCCTGATGCTGTTTGCCGTATTCAATTAATTACTAATTCTGGAAAGTGTTTCCATACGTAAAACAAATCTCTATTATAATCTGCAGTATCATAAACAGCAGCTAACACGAAATAGTAGCTAGCCTACTTTATGTTGGTACAAACTGCTGCGTCAAGGACTAAGAATACAAATGAAACTTGTCACAAAACTAGACAGAAGCATATACTTTAATTTATCGAGCGAGAAGACTCCATGGTAACGTCTGAGACTCGAATTCGGAAGGTATCTAGTACGATTCCCATCGACCGCCCACTCTACCTTGGGTTTTTCGTCGTCTTCCCTGGTCGGTAGGCAAATTCAGGGTGGTTTCTCATCCACCACGATTTCCTTTCTCATCATTTCTCTTTAATTCCGTTTCCTTTTCATGTATCAGGTGTGCTTCTAGGTGTCGTGGCGTGAGGCGTTGCCGGACAGCCAACGCATGCTCGCTGAAATAAAGGGCATTATTTCCCGCGGACAGTAGTGGGCACCCTATCTGGGCATCTCCAGCAGTGGAATGGGTCTTCGAGCTAGGAACTATCTGGAACTTCTGCGGGTCTCGGTGGCCTGTCTGCCTGCGGCCTCTTGCCTTCTGTAGTTCCTTCGTCCCTTACTCCTGGGCATTGTAGCGGCAATAAATCTCTCGAAGGTCGTAGTTTGCGAGGTCTCCCCTCCTTGAATAGGATGTAGGTGTGTATTAGAGGGGGACACATCGCGCATTGCGGCCAATTGGATCTATCGTGGCATCCCCAGGGATGCAAGGATGAGGTGACGGAGCTGTAGACGAACCGGTGGCTAGGACGACGCAGCGATTCTAATGGGTGGGACAGCTCACTCTGGCATTCACAGGGAGAAATATTTCCTACGCGCAGGCATCCACACCATATGCCCGGCAGCACCGCCAATACCGCAGAACCTGAAATCACCTGAAACGTGAAATGGAGTAGAAATGAAAGGAAATTGGGGAAAGGAGCCCCTCCGTTGTATACTCTTATGCCCTATATTCAAGTTTAATCTCATCTTTTTACTTTCTCTGGGGCTTATTTAATGTATAGGCAATATTAAGAAATGCACCACTAAAAAGCACTATTTTAGCCAACTCATGGTGAAGGTGGAACCCTCTTTCACATAATGATCAAACAAAATTCCATTTTAGCATTAAGTTTGCTCCGCTGCTATCAATTTTAATGTTAATGAAAACGGGCTAATCATCATTTACTAGAACAAGAAAAGTCAACCTTTACAAAAGTTTATAAAACAAGTCACCCATAGTTTCTAGCATGCATAGCAATAAAATAGGAATACACACCTCACACAAATACACAATTTTCGCGGCCTCCTTTGTATGTGTCAAGTGAACCTAATTTTACTCTAACAAAACAGAATGCCATTTTCAATAAAATGACATAAAATTATAACCTTAGTATTTTATCACACAGACTTGCTTGGGCAAACTCAGAGAGGATGTGTTGAATTTCTTGCAGTAGATCAAAACATATTACTTATTTTTTTAAAAATCTTATATATATCCACATGACTTTCTTTACCCTCTTATCTTTATTAGTGGGTATACAAACTATTCTTACTAAACCATATTTTTCTGTCTACTACCTTTAATCCAAATAAACCTTTGCAAAAATATTTGCATTGCAGATAACACAAAGGTAACAGCGATTGTAAAATGTTTAAGAACTGGACGCTGTATGCTGGTCTTAAAATCTATACTGTTTCTATGCAATCGCGAGAAACAACTGAAAATCAATAGGACTTTAAAATAATGACAAATATTGAGCAATTCGAACCTTTAATTATGAATATCTCAGAAACGGCTTAAGCCACAACAAGTTATTTTAAATAAATTGTGGGATTTTAAGAGATTTGCATTTTTTGTGGGGTACGTTTTCGTCTGTTGTTTTAACGTTTACAAGTTTATACAAAATTCCTTCCCAATGAAGAGGACTTCCTAGGCTATTCCCAGAAAAATCAAGATATACATTTTATTTGTCATCTAGATATCTTTCATATACGGTATTTTAATCAAAATCGTTAGTCATTTTTTAGAAAATCAATTTTATTAAAAAATGTCCCATGTAAGGAATGGTTGCGGATGGGGGTATTTTCTTGAAAACCTTTGTGTCGCATCCTTGGAAGACACTAAACTCAAATACCAATTTTGGTATTTACCCGACTTTTTGTTTTTGAGGGGGCACTTTCAAAAAGGCTTTATTTGGTTTCAGGGCACTTGAAAACATTTCCGGTGAAATCTCGGTATCGAATTTTTGGGTGGAGTGCAATGCTTCCCCTACTTACTATACGTGGTAGAGAAAGTAAAAAATTGATGCTTAGCCCGTTTTTGCAAGTCGAGGTGTTATGCGGGTGGCGTGACGGGGGTGGCATGCGCTAGTTCAGTTGCATGCAAGGTCCGGGAGCAGGTGCGGGGTTCAGATCTTTCGTATCATGGTTCAGTTTTCATCTAAGGATGTATGGATCTATCTCAGGGGTGGTACAACTCCACTGTTATCTTTCTTATTATTGTTTAAGTAATTATAGGACTTATAAGCAATGCCTTGTATCAGTAGACTGTCGCGGAGCAAGCAAACTTTGGTATATAGCAGAACCAGGATGGGTGATCAGTCCAATGCTTGGTATGGCGGTAAAGAAGAGGAATGAAATGTAGTGATGAAAGGGATGATGGGACAATTCACGGATCAAATTACCCAGCACAGCATTCTCCTAGCGACCGTGGAAAACTACAAAAGAAGGCTTCAGACAGATTGGTTGGCCTGGAGGGTTTGAACCCGGAACCTCCTGAATGCAGGCTCAGACGTTACCGCCTAAGCCATCCCATTAGGTCTGTTGTCTTTCATTACCATTTATTTACCCTCACACTACCACCATCATCTACAGTGTCCGACTCGGTACACACCTAGCACCTTTGGCCACGTATTTGTTACATCATTCCGAAATTAATGTCTCCTATTTATTTTTATGGAAACTATAACAGATACAGAAAGTACAATAACACAGAGCAAGAAAATACATACAGCTATTTATCCAGATAATCAACACCAATCGTTATGCACTTTTGCCAAGATCCTGCATGCCACGCTCGTAAAAATCTGAACCAGCTGAGGTCACTGTCTTGCAGCTGTGACAACAGCATCTGAGTGCTGGAAAATGTTGGCCATCTGTGCTTCTTTCATAGGTCAAAAGAGGTGAATATCCGAAGGTGTAAAATCAGGACTGTACGGTGGATGTGGTAGGGCAGTCCATCCAAATTTGGTAATGAGCACCATGGTCGAAAAATGGTGTGGGGACTGGCATTATCATGCTACATACGGAAGTTTGTCTTCTTCTCTGGCCTGATTCCGGAAATTCGGGCTTTCATCCTAGTGAGTATCGTCTTGTAGCGTTCGGAATTGACATTTGCTCCAGGTTCCAAGATATCAAAAAGAACCCACCCTACCTATTCCAGAAGACTGTGCACAACACTTTGCCAGCAGATGGCTGTGTCTTGAAGTTCTTCTTTATTTGGAGAAGTCGTATGTCGCATCTCCATGGACTGTCTTTAGATTCTGGCTCGTAGTGGTGACAGCAAGTCTCATCTCCGGTGATGATGGAGTTCAGGAAATTGTCACCTTCAGCCTCGTATTGGTCCAGCGGGTCCCGAAAAATTTCCATTCGACGAGATTTTGGTCTTTTGAAAGCATCCACGGGATCCATCTCGCGCACACTTTGCGACAGTTAAGGTTCCGTAATGTCTTGTCTAAGGCATGTCAACCGTCTTGTCAACCGACATTCACTCTACACTCAAATCCTTGGTCGTAATCCGCCGATCATTATGGATGAGTTGATCGAGACGCTGTTCACTGTTTGCTGTGGCAGCCGAGCAGGGTCTAACGGGCGGTGCTTGTCCTGCACATCCTTTTCACCACTTTTGAAGCGCCGTACCCACCGCCACATATTACTCACATCTACTGCGTGTCTCCATTCAACTTTAGCAAAGCGTTGATGGATTTCAATTGGCACAATTTGTTCGGCGGTAAGGAATTCAATCACACATCTCTGTTTTGTACGCACGTCGATGTCAGTAGCCATTTTGGAACGCTTTCCTGTTGCTACTATGTATCGCAGGACAACAAAACTAATAGGACACTAGCCAGAAAGTTCGGAAAATAATACTACACCAATATAATCTGGCTCGGACACTCAATAGTAACGCAAAAAATGGGACGCATTATTTTCGGATTCACCCTCGCGTCATGACACTTCTGTTCGAACCCGCCATGCAAGATCTGCTAACACTTGCAAAGGCCGCTGCCATAAAAAGCAAAAAAATTCCTTAGTTGATAGCTAGTTAGAGAGGGAGTGACTTCTGTTTTCTAGTAACTGTGAGCTTCCAAAATTATTTCTCCCCAAGTTATATTTTGAAGAAGCTTACTGTTGTAACACTTGAGATATAACTTAACTGCTATTGCTCACTTTTTACATTTATGTTTAGAACACCGGTTTCATACATGCAAAGGAGCATTGTACTTTGTTTGCATATATCGTTCGGTTTTACGAAGTATGAAGTAACAAGACTTTTAGATATACCTTTGGTGTCATAACCTTTCGTTACCTTTGTTTTCCCGGGCAAGGTTTCGTGTATAGACATTTCCAATTTCCACTGTAGGTACTTTCCTCGATATGATCCTTACACTATTCACGTATATACATATAAATATTAACATTTTTGTTATTATTCTTATTATTGTTATTATCCGCTACGTGGAGCGTACTGATTCAGATCACACATTCAATTGTTAATGTCTACAAATTTATTCAAACTTTTCGTTACATTTTTACTTTCTCTATGTATAGTAAGTAGGGGAAGTATTGCATTCCATCCAAAAATACATGTTTTGAGACCCCCTGAATCCAAAAAGAGCACTTTTAGAAAAAGGTCTTTTTGGATGTCCGTCTGCGTTTCTGTGAACAGCATAACTCAAAAACGAAAAGTCGGATAAACACAAAACTTGGTATTTGGTTCAAAGATACGACACGAGAATTTTCAAGAAAATTCCTTTACTCAGAACGAACCTTTACATAGAACGTTTTTCGGAAATTTTTATTTTTTAAAAATTGGTTCTAATGATTTTGATTAAAATATCATACGTTTAAGATATCTGCATGGCAAATGAAATGTATATCATGACATTTCTGGGAATGTCTTCAAAAGTCCACTTCATACTGGATGACTTTTGCGTACAACTGGTAAACCGTAAGAGAGAGACACAATTATAGTATACAAAAATGCAGATCTCGTTAAAATACACAATTTATGCCACATACATTTTTTATGTCCATTGAACCATTTATTTTTTTTTTTGAATTATCCAATACTTTTTCTCAAATGGGAATTCGTTATTCATTTTTATTTTATGTGCTGGACATGCAAAGAGAATGAAATACTCCACATAGCGACCAGCTCTTAAAAATTTTGACAATTGCTTAAAGCCCACCATATTAGCCTTGCGCATAAAAGAAAATTAGCAATAAAATAGTTCTTGCAAATGTTTATCTCGATTAACACGAAGTAAATGAAGAATAAGCGTTTGTAAAAATAGTTTGTACAAGAGTAGAGAAAGTCATATGCGTGTAACACATAAGATTTTTTAACATTATTATAGTAGAATTGGAATCGTATTTTCCAAGAAAATTGTTTTCAAAAAATGGAAATCTAGTCATATACAAAATGTCCCATTTGATATAAATTTAAAATGTTTCATTGCTGCCTATTATTTTTCAATATATTTTTTTAGTATCAGAGATTAAATACTAAATAAAATATAAACTGTTTCTGAACAAATATCTTAACACTTTAAAGTTTTAATAAATCAGATTTTAAATTACTGGACCCCTTGAGCTTGAAGGCTTTTTAAATCTCTTCATCCATTCTCAAAGAAATTATTCCGTAAATCGGAAAGAAGTTCAAGAGAAATTCCATGGTGAGGAACACTTTAAAATGACAGTAGAAAATCAAGTTTCAGGTATTTCACGCTATGTTTGCACACGTCGGGTTTGGGTATTTAGGTAAATGACCACAAGAGTGAAAGTCACAATGGGTCCAATTAACGTGTGACCCTCTGCTTGAGTTAAACGAATCTGACAGATACTTCCTCCATAGCTGGTATGCCTTAGTACAATGTGGCAAAATGTGAACAAAAGTTTCTCCATCTCTACAGTTTCTTATGCCTTCCTCTTTAAATTTGATCGCTCGCCATGAGTTCGGCCTAAGTCAGGCAAGGCCTTGTTTTCTGACTCCATTCCCAATTCGGTTTTTAGTGTCTATTGTAAGCTTAATGAAACTTTCTCATACCGAGAATATCTATTGTTAATCTGTATCTTTCAGTCGGATTCGCTACTTTTCCCTATACATTCGCTATATTTCGTTGTCATAGAACTATCCCAGTATTCATCTAGCTACATGGGAAAACTACGATAAACACTTACTGAGGATGGTCAATCACCTTGGTTTTTTGAACCCGGCTGTAAACCTCTGACCCTACAGCACTGAGTCATTCTCCTTGATAAAATTAAATTGACTAATTCACTCTTACTACGCCATACTACTTGTAAAACCGTACATAAAAAATGTGTTTCAATGAATCATGTTTGCTTATTTACATAATTTTATCATTACACTATTATTTGTTTTTTCAATTCCATAGAATTTATTTGTGTTTATCGCCTTTGGTATGTATGTCTATGTTTGTGTTGCGCTACAACAAAACAAGATCTGCGATCGTCATTTGTTTCCCGCATAGAAGTGAACTGAAATGTTTGGCACTTCAGAAAGTCGCTTAAGGCAGACTTCCCAAGAAGTAACAGTTTTAGTTGGTTCTGAAGTCTTATTGATTGCATTTCCTCTTTAATTATATGTTTTATAATATTATAATTATTAATATTATACATATTATTATTGTAGGCCGAATACCTATGTTTTGAATAAGTATATTTTCGAAACCTCACTGCATTTGCTATTTTATACTGTGAATTCAGCACCATTTCACATAAAATACCAAAACTCCTCGTACTTTGGAGTAAACTTTAGCCCATCTTTAAGGGAAGGTTTTACTCTACAAATTAGAAATATGGCAGCATCTATAAGCTCAAGACATGTTGCTTTGTTTATAAATATATACCAGATTGTTTTCTCATTTTTGTTTGGAACCGATTTTTCTATGAATGGTATTTTCTGGTATAGGTAAATTGCAAAATAGTGATGATATCAAAATTAAATTGTAGTATGATTAAAGCAAACTCTGAGTGCTTTTGCAGATCTACATTGGTGTTATTAATAAATTTTATTATTTTTTAATACAAATCATTAATGACCAGCTTTTAAGGGGACAAGGTGCTCTGAAATGGTAACAAAATCACATATTTTGTTTTAGGCACTAATAAAATCTCTTATCACTTCCAATTTCAGAAAAGTATTCTTTTGGGGGTTAAGAGGTTTTAAGACACTTAAATACCATTTAAATGCTAGTCTGAATTTCTTTAAAGCTGTAATGCAAGGCTCCTTTTAGAACATTTTGGTATATTTCAACAACAAATGACTATATCATGCCCAGCGAGCAGTTCAGCAATTAACAAAAGAGGCCAGGACCAAAAGAAGCCAATCAGAAAGGCTAAAGCAATCCAAGAATGAAGGTGCAGATGATTACGATCCTTGAATATACTGAAGTGTCAGAATTTTATTGTTCAAACTTTAAATTGTGTTTTTTCAAAACAAAATTTTTGGATAGTTATGTACCTTTTCCTCTGAAAGTATGAGAGGTAGAGAGCTTAAAGTTTCAGTGCATACATATACATAACACATACATAAGTTCTCTGAACCACAATCATAGTTTTATAATGTATATTGGTGATATGAAGAAAGCAACATCATTGCAAATTTTCCACATTTTTGCTTTGCAAATAATTTGTTTTTCAATTTCTAGTGAACTGATTAACATAAATAAATAATCGAGGTTCAGAAGATAGCTGAGTATACTAAGAACAAACATAAAACGTGTGATTCTGTATTACAAGAGGATTAGAGGAAGAGGTGCATGAACCCACGTGTTTTAAAAGTAAATTTTATTATTTTTCTACTGAATGAAATAATTTTTACGGACTTAACTACATAGGTTATAAATACAAACAAAGCACTTTAAACAATTGTCGTGATTTGTAAAATAATTCATAAACATTTCAGGAAAAACCATTAATAACATTAAGAGCATTGGTAATTTAACAGATTTAAGGTATAATTTCCATATGTTCAGATTACCTTGCCCCCTTAATGGTATAATTGAGAAAAGATATTAACTTCCTTAAGTAGATCATAGAGGTAAATCAGTGTACTTATAAGTAATTCATCTAGAACCTAAAAAAAATTCAGGCTGATATTATGAAATAATGGGTTACAAATTTAGCAAATACAAAGGTGCTAGGATAGGGTTTTTATTTTGTATCTTATTTCTAATTTGTATATAATTTCTACTAATGGTGAAATAAATACCAAGCTGGTTTTAATTTTCTTTAGATAATGGTCTTCGTATTCCAATCGCGAATTTATCGATAAAATCAAAACCTTGTGTTACATTACTATTGCTAAAACCTTCAGCATATACGGCTGAGATTGGTCTAACTTCTACTCGCAAATGAACTAAGTGAAACGGCAGTTATAAGCCATGTGCTATTGTATACTTGCTCTTTTAAAAATATCGTAAGATGTAAATCCCTTTCACCATGATATTGTAGTATTACCGTATCATGCCATTTAATATCATACTTAATTTTAACTCTTTTGAAAGTTGTACTTTTTGGAAACTGCAACATGCAGTACAGCTGGCAAAGCGAGCGGTCGAAGGGTATAAAGAAACCACAGGCTGCTTACCCTTTCCCTACAGAACACGATTCTACCACCCTCTCGTCTTCTCAACCAGAGAATTGCGGATGCAGAGCTGGACTGGCTCTTTCAGGGAAATTTGAATGAATTGATATCGACGTTGAGAATGCATAATATTACAAAACAAGGAAATGCTTTAATGTAGCATTATTTTATTTCTGCATAAATTTCACTGCATCTAGAAACTAACCGAGGCTCTGCATGTAAAGCATTTCAGTAAAGCTCCCCCTCCCAAAAAAATTTCACCTGTACTTTCCATTTCTATCTGTAATAAGTCTGCACGATGTGCTTCACCCTGGACATGAGCTCCAGTACCTGCTTTTCCTCAATTTCGAAAATTGACATGCCTTTGAAACAAATTTAGGAAATCTGTTGTGTCTAAGAGGCTTATAGACTCTACCCATGTAAGCTATGTGGAACTATGTCACGTAAAATAGGTTCATTGACTCCTCTATAGACCTGAAGGTTTCAACTTATTATATGCAGGTGGATTCTTGAGGATTCTGTTTTAAAGAATGATTTTTATCATATTGTTTTAATGTTTTAAATGGAGGACTTTGCAGGTTATTGTTAAAACCGTATTAAGGAACTCTTCATTGTGACCCTAGTTATGCGTGAAGCTAAAAAATTGCAAAAATGATTTGGTTTTAGCATTTAGACGTCTTTAACTCAGCATTCGTATGTGATTGGAGTTGCAACTAATTTCGCACACAGGTTGCGCTATTCATGCATATATATTCTTTATAGTAATGTATAACTCCCGTTCTTAGCACAAACGGCACCACAGGCAATGGATAATGATGATTAGAGTGACCTGGTCCGTGATTTTAAGTTACCGATGCAGACAGCAGATATAATGTCTAGGCACGTGTTCCCTGGGTACAGACGGTGGATAAAGAAATATAGTGTAGTGGGCATGATATTCCGCTTTGCAAACAAGGAAGCAGATAGTGATATAAGGGTATTGTTTTATGCACCTATTATTTCTTGTGATGTCGAAAGGTGTCTCTCACGATATAGCTTTTTGTTTAACAGTGGTCGTCTGCAGCATAGTGTATGCATTATTTGATACAACCTGTACGACCAGTGCAGGCCCACGCCCGTTGTTTACATCTGGATTCAACCTCTTTCCTTCAAGATAAACACACTACAGTGCAAAGCAACCTCATAAAACGGTCACTCTGATCCGTCCTTTACTGATGATACATGAAATGATAATTAAGAAAGGCCTAAGTTTAGGGTACCTTCCCAGTTTTTGCGGTTATGATGGTTGGGAAAACTTGGATAAAACTCAGTAAGGGTGGAAGGTTCATGCAGGATTTGAAACGCGGTCTTCCCGATCAGAGCCTTAATGATCTGGGCCACTCGATTCGGTGTGCACTAGGTATAGCAATATATGATAATGTAATTGCTCTATTGTTGCTAGAATTTGGGTTCTTGTGCGCGCTAGAATAGAAACCAATTTAGAGAATCTTTGAAACTTACGTAAGCTTATTTTCTCGCTGTGATTTAGGAACCAGCTCGTTTACCTTGCGTTGTTTGGCTATATAACTTATTTTTTTGAATTCTAGCTTGTCTTCTAGGTTAAGCATGAACCACATTTTCATACTACTGTGTTTAAATTCAACCAAAAAATTGAGGTTTCTTAATTATGAAGTAGAATATTTTTAGCCCCACGTTTGGCGCCAATTTGAAGTAGATTATTTGTAGTAGTAGTTGGAAGATGCTTCATGTTTTTCTGCCCCACGTATGGGAGCCAATTTGTAGCGGTATCGTGTTATCTTATTGCTGAGCGCCTGTTATTGTTTTACTACTTTTACATTTTGGGTTCTTTGTGCTCCGGCTAGCTATTATTAGTACTCATTCGAGCAAATATCTTAAACAGGGTGTGTACACGGAAAGAATTTGTTACTGAAAGATAACACTGATAAAAGAATTTGTTTTTACATTTTTATTGCCGTCACAATTAATTAATTTCACATATTGACTCTTGATACACGCCCGACTGAAACTGTTATATTTTCAAATATCACTATAATCACTTATTTACTGCACGTTATTAATTCGCGTATTTCACAACTATAACTAACTTTACAGCGCGAGAGATTTTGTAGAATTGCGCGCCATATAACGCGTGAACTATTCTCTTAAACTGTGCGACGTATAACCTTTGTATGATTCTGTTGGACTGAACGACGTTTGTCTTGTGAATTATTCTGTCAAACTGCGCGTTACCCGTCTCTGGCAAAGGAATTTATACTCCCTCACCCCAATATGCCTAAAGATTATAACCGAGCTGCTATTGGTTAATAAAACGCGCCAACATTAGCGTCTATATTTATATCCAATCAAAATTACGAACACATGTGCTCTAGGGAAGATATTCCCTCCATTTCTACAGAAAAGCGCGCTAATCTGACGTCATTTGCTTGCCTCTTCTAATTAATAAACAACTCACCCCCTCGCTCATTGTTGCCTGCTCTTATTGTCAGTTTCAGTGAGACCGTGTAAACTTATTTCCTAACAATGCTTATAATTAACAAACTTCTCAAATCATTGTCATACAATAATGCTAATTTACACTACAATCACTCTGGCATTCAGTGTTGTGATATAAAATACTGTGTCAATTACTATAGTTGGATAGTTGGGGTTTGAATGAAAACTCGAGGGGCTTAAAAATAATCACGTATTTGAAACTAGGAAATAATAATAATAATAAAGTACAATATTTAATACAACGAAACAAATGTGCTGAAATAAGCAATATATGTAAAAATAAATACAGCGTTTTAATACAAAATGGTAGTAAGATTAAGGCTAATTCTTCACTTACCTATAAACATTGGCGTCGACTCCAGCCCCGCGATGGTCGCCAAGTTTGACGAGAAAGGCCGGTGTTACCGTTTGAAGTCGTCTCCTTCTGGTTCTGCTACCGGCGATACAGTGGTTGGCTATGAGATCATTCTCTAAGATATTGTGGGCGGATATGAAAGGAAAATACCAGTTTAAATTGACTGAGAAGTTTAATGTGATCTAATACTTGAGCTACTGAAGCGAGTTACAAACTGATTCTGAATCGTAGCACTCTGAAACTTAAAAATTTAATTATTATACCTGCTATATCAATTTAATGGTTTGAAATAACTTTTTCCACAATAAAAGATATTAGAAGTCTTATTTTCCGCGAGTCGCTAAAATGCTAATCGGAAAGATCCCTCGCAATATCCGCTAAATCTTTCTAACACCAACGTGTCACTGAGTGCTTAGAATAACACCCGAGTAAGTCACATAATTAAATGAATAAGTTTCAAGAGAGAGTGTGTCTAATATAGAATGCACGCCCTTTTGCTAACTCAAGCTCCGCCTACCTATCGCTAACCCTCCCAACGTTAGTAGCGGCCCAATCTTATAAACTCTTAACTATGCGTCTCTTACCTTGTTGCTATGCGATACCTCACAAACTCTAAGAATTCAATTTACCTTTCTCTTTTACAGAATTTCTGTCCGTGTGACTCTGCAAAAGTACTGAACTTAAACCTAAACTGCATTCCAAGAATCCGTATACTAACGTGTTCGATCCTCAGCTATTACTAATGCCTATGCTGGCTAATTGACTTTCTCTCCGGACAAATATTTTCAACTCAAGGTTATTACATTAGACATTGATTGAATATATGGACATTATTTATTTTAATTATTTCTCTATCTTACTGTCATTTCCTTGTTGAGTTATTTACATCTTCCTGGCGATAATTACGGCATCAACACATTTTGTAATTTACCCGGATTGTTCTAACACATCTACATCCCGTGAATTTTAATATATTTCAGAACGTTCCAAAAAGCTACAATCTATAATTTTTAATGTATTTCAGAACTTTCAGGGGTATTGTCACTCCCACGTATTGCTAATCCTTGCCAAAAAGTAATCGATGTCGTTTTTTTAAGGTGAAGGTAGAAGAAAAAGTCAAGACGTGGAAGTATAGAACGAATTAGTGGAGTGACTTTGTGGAATCCCGCCAAAGGCACCTCCGAAAGTAAGGGGTGTGATGATGGTCCTGACGCCTGTTGCGTGAGCGGATAAAGGTGAAGTTGATCTATGCTATGAACATGGCACAAGGCCCTGAATATAGCCCTAGAGAAGTAAGAAGCGTTTTAAGGAAGGATTGGGAGTGAAGAAGCTCTGTATTCATATAAAAGTTTCCTCCCACCTAAGTGCTTGGGTGGAGAATAATAAGGTGAATGTGATGATTATTCAGCGGAGGCTGAAGCGTTGATGCCTCATAGGGGTGGGAGGACCACCCGTCAAGGCGTTTGCTTGATGAAGTTCCTGATAAGGGTGTAACCTTCATCGAGCTTAGGGTAGCTGGAATCTGGCTGTGTCAGTTGGTTGACGATGTCAATGTGTGCTTGGTGATGCTGCTCCAGCGACTGAGGCCTCCAGAACGCTCAGCCGCTCAGGTGGGTCGTTGTTGTTGTCGGAGGTGACAGATGAGATATTACGGAGTCCACGATGGTCCTTTCAATTCGGTAGAGCTTCTTCTGGATGGAAGCGAAGACTTCTGGGTCCTTTCCAGCTGTTGTCTCATGGATGGTGCGTTGGATCTTCGCTAGCTATCTGGAGGCGCGGCGGTGAAATTTCGAATGATGTCCCATTGCTTTGCTTCTACAGCGGCAGGGCGTTTTGTGGCTGAGAACCTGAGCATCTATCTTTAGGATTGTTGAATTTGGCGACTTTGTCTCTGACTAAAGTGGAAGCCTCGGTGAATGTGGCGAGTTGGGCCTTGATGGCTTCGAGGATAGTGATAGTGGAGTTTACTTGGTACTGCGAGTTGATCTCCGAGAGAAGCTGCGCCTGTGTAGGACGAGGCTTCCCGTAAGGGGGGGGGGGTTCCGACCCCTTCAGCTGCCGTGATGCGGGCGCTGCGGAACCCTGAATACCCGTGTTACTTCTGACGTTACTAGAAGTACGCCGGACCGAACATTCGAGCCCCTCCCGATGGAGAGCTGTTCTGATTGGGTTGGACTCGACCTGACAGTGGTTCCCGATACCCATGGGAGATTGGGTACGCCTGGCTGGTTTATCCGCACAGGCGGGGATGTGAGACGTCCCGATGTTCTCCGGCACCAACCATGAGTAAGAGTTGGTAGACGGCATGCTAGATTGCCGTTATCCTCGCCGTGGTTAACAGTAGTCGTCGCGTTTCGGGATGACGCGCGTAAGTGGGTATCCAATTCCATCCTCGCATAAGCGTGGGGGCCTTTTTAGACTCAAGATATTGGCCTCATGTGAAACCCCACTGTTGGAGAGCCACTGGGCTGGCGATAGCCCTGGGTTCTGGAGTGGTCTTGGACTAGGGCTCTTGCCCTCGTAGACCTTCGTTCAACAACAACAACAACAACAACATGTAGGACGTGGCTGAAATTATTGTTTTAAGATTCCGCATGTAAAAAATATACATTTCTATATTTTAAATATCTAATTAAGAATTGAATATATGGTTGCTGTGAAAGGGAAAGAAGAGTTGGTTAACGTTAAAAAATCTTTGAGGATAATGAACGAAAAATATTGAATTCGCAATAAAATGAATAAAAAACTTAACAAAAACAGAAAAATTCAAGCACAAATACATTATGTGTATATTATGATTGTAAGTAGGTTTTTTTTAATGTTGTGACATATTTAAGACAAGGATTAGCAAATTAAATGTATTGTTTTAAATATCGTTAGCAACCAAGCTAAAGCTTGGGTAAACAAAATTCTACTTTTTGAATTGTCAATTTTTTACTAGTGAAGGAGATGCTTACCAAGAAAGCGAAAGGAATTGCGGTTATAAACAAGAAGTAATAAAGCATTAATAGTTTACTACACAAAGTCAACAAATATTCTGATTGAATATGTAAGTAAAATGTTGATTAAAATATATATACTGTTCGTCGTTAACAAGCACATAAAAATACACATATTAGTGAAAGTTAGTTTATTATATTTCTTATTTAAATAACTGTCTTGCCTTCCCAAACAGATAAACAAGCTGAGATAAGAATAATTGCTACTAATTAAGCTAGTATTATGTTAAAAATCTTAAAATAGAACGGACGAAGATAAAGATTAACAAATTTGCTATATTTGCTACATTTTCAACAATTAATGAATAAGAAATATCCGCCAAGAAAGTCAATTCTGCCACGCCAGGCATAAATTTATAACACCAACTGCGTGAGTGAAATTTAAATCGTACCGCATCCGATTCTACAAGATTTTCGGGAGCTTCGAGAGCATGCACCAGGAGCCAGGACCGACTTCCACACCTCATCATCCCACTTCAACCCTTAAATAAAACCGTTTCGATTGATTCCGTTTTTGAACAATGGACTATCTCAACCGGTGGACAATTTTTAACGAAATCATCGTATTAAAAAGAGTAAAATATCGTTAACGCTATTCCGAATAAACATCTTAATCAGACTACCTGGAATATTCATTACCGGTATATTCACGTCTTTGAGTTCAACGATCAAACAATGTGCAAGTTATTTTTCGCTTTGTCACTCTTGATTGTCCTCGGATTGTTCATTAAATCCACAAAAGCTTCCAGCTTACAAGCATATTGGAAACAATGGCAGCAAAACTCGTTATTTATCATTAACTTCTTATTCCGCGAAGGTGTTTTCAAACAACAAAACACATATCTGGTGTATTGGCCTGGTGCAATGTCCATCTATCTGTCCACTCTATATCCCAATGTCCACCTCAGAAATGCCGTTCTGTACTTCGAAATATGGAGAAATTTTAAGATTCTTATTAATCACTTTGAATCTTCTGTGTTAACCGAATACTTCCTGTACCTTTTCAAGGACTGTTAACATTCAAACTCAATAAACTTCGTTTACGCTTTCGTGGTGCTCCGATGTTTACGTCGAGGTAATGTTGTTATTATAATTCGCCGTGTAAAATGCGTTACAACTGACGTAAGCATGACGTAAGTTAGTTCTTATCTTAGGATTCTAAGCCATCTAGAGGACTGGAATACAGCAAACCAAACCACAGAACATGAACTAGGTGGCGTGGCTGTTTACGCTGGGCTTCTGCACTTCGCCACAGCGCTTTGACGTTTGATACGACAATACTCGAAGGACATCCGTTATGTAGAAAACAAACCCTAATTGCTGTGTGGAATTGTAGCTTCTCTGTTGGTTTGGGGTAAATACTACCTCGGGCCTCAGCTTCTAACTAGCAAATAAAGAGCTCCCTTTGGCTGGCGCTCATAAACTACCTTGTCCTCTCTGTTGATGGTCAGTATGCTCCAAGGCAGTTTATTTAAATACAGCTATAGTATATTGCCGTTAATTCACCTACCAAAAGCTTGTGGTTTTCCCTGAAAAACTTATGATTGTGGAGGACGTTATATGCTGCAGAGCTAGAAAAAACGAAAGCCCTCGTTGTACGAAACATAACATAATTGGTGAAAGAATATACGTTTACTATCACTTTAAGAGCATCACATCTTCTTCTGTGAGCTTTTTGAAAAGAAACATTGTAGAATCAGAATGCAACCGTTTGTTTGTTGCTATGTAGATATTATTTAGTAAATGCTCGCTTGTGCTCATATCAGGAGAATGCTTAGCCGTAGTACGCAACTCACACTAGGAAAGTTATTTCCCTATATGTTAGATCGGAACATGTGTTTTCCTAACATAGTTTTTTAGATTAATGGCATATGAACACGCAGCTTTGCTTGAGTTATTGCATTTAATACGGGTAGTATTCTCTTTGTTTTTCTCTCTCTGTCATTATATTCATAGTCTCTCATTTCCCTCTCCCCCATTCTCTCCTACATCTTCGTCTTTACCTCCTCCTTCATTTCGCATCTCTTTCTCCCTCTATCATTTCCACTCTCTTACCCACAATAGTCCTTGTGCCTGCCATTGCCTTCTCTTGTACGACCTACCTATTCGTTGTGAATTTTGAAAGTTAATAATAGCTGATAATAAAATTCCTAATTCAGGAGTGTTAATATTTCCCGCATCACCAGTCTGTTTGTTTAGCTGTTAACTGGTGAAAATATAAATCACTTAGCTTTGCTAATTATTAATTTAAAACATACAGTAGAAGAATAAGGTATATTTAAATAAAATAATAGAACCGTATACTTTATAGAAAAATTTTACATCGAAGTATGATCCCAGAAAGTGTGATGTTAGCATTAACTTTTACTCATTATTCTCACGTTGGCAAATATTGAGTACCCTGTTTTAACCTCCTTTAACCAGATAGGTTATGTCCGAAGATGAATGAAATGTGTGAAATTATGCTAGAATGACCTCCAGATTCATAGAACTTAGTTAACCAACAATCTTCTTTCAGTAAAGATAAAACCCCGGAAAAAGCCCTATCCAGGTGACTCATCCCAACCGCGATTCAAACTGGGATGTCTTGAATGTGAGACAGATGCACTATCCTCACACACGGAGGTGGCAGGCCATAGAGACTAGTTATTAGTGCAGTAAGTAAGGTTTTTTTTAGCGAAACTCTACCCGGAGCCTAAGCTCCCTCCTATGCCCATCAAAAGGTGGCAATGAGCGGCACTCCTCCCAATGGCGTTTACCAGTAGAACAATACCTTGTTTCCTAAAAGAGACCTCCGCCTTCGCAGGAACGGAAGTGGATACGCAACTTTCGCGCATCAGACCCAGAGAGGAAAACTAATAGTAAGCCTCTGTAGGGCCGGCAATGAACTAGCACACCGTCTTCCAGCTCTCCAGGCTGGTACCGGATGACATTGAGGTATCTCTGCACTGCCTAAACATCAACGTACAGATTACCCAATCTCCTATGGATTTCGGAAACCACTGTCTCGTCGAGACCAACTCAACCTGAACAACTCCCCTTTGGGAGAAGCTCAGATGTTCGGCCTGACGTACTTCTGGTAGTGCTAAGTGCCCTCAGCGTTTGCACCACGGTAGCTGAAGAGGTCGGAACCCCTCCCCTATGTTGAATTATTTGTGTTATTTTATTTCAACATACAACAAAGAAGCAGAAAATGATGAAGCCATCTGTTTTGTTTAGCTATTATCTCTTGAGGTAGATATAGATTCCAATGCTTTCTCTCATTCTTAATGGAACTGTTAAACACATGTACAGGGATAGAAAGAGACAACAATATCAAGAATTTTGCGGGCGAAAATCACATGCTAAACTCGACACGTTAGCTTTGTGTCGAAAGTTAACTATCAAACATTTGGTCGGAATTGGTGCTACGGTGTGAAATTTTTCAATACAAACAAACAACCTCATGAAATGACAGAAAGGCTTTATGGTTATGAGCATCCATTTGCTTGTCATTTCGTATGTGTGTGCATTCTACAAATATGAGGATAACTTGTCCGACTGTTACAGTAATATTGTGGTACGAGTATAAGTATAACGATTAGCCTTCTTTTGTCATGAATACAAAAAAGACATACCTACTGAATTATACGTAGCGATAAACGGCTACATTCTGTTTCTTATAGGGGTATGATATTTTGTCCTTGGATTGGATTGTGAAGTGAAGGGGATTTGGCACCGACCGACGCCCCATAAGGGGGTGCCCCGACAATGGGAGATGAGGAACCAGGAATGATTGCACAACAATGACAGGGCCCCTACAGTTTTCCGGCAGTCGTATAGGCAGACCGGGGACCCCACTCCACAGGATTCAACGCCCCCACCACAAGGGGCGATTTTATACCCGGTAATCAGCCTTCGGCTGAGGGAACTGCTCAGAGTCCATCCTTTTTCCCTGCCACGCTGCACCGAAACATCGTCAACTGACACTTTCAACCCAAACGGAGTGAAGGATGAATGAAACGATTAATGCAACGAACTGTAGGTACAGGAAATTCGGAGGATGAAAATAAAAACACCCCAGCATTCGTCTGACGACTCGGGAAAACCCCCAAAGGAAACCCATGCGGTCACCGGGAATTTAACCTGGGACCTCCCGAATGCAGGCCTCAAACGTTAAGGCCTAAGCTTTTCCACTCGGTGTATGTTGTCCTTAGAGCCATGATAAATATTTATTAAAATCTGCCAATAGTAATTATAAAACTAGTATTTACTGGAAATGTTACTATCATATGTGGAAACTTCAATATGGACTACTTTAGGTACTCCACATAACGGTTTCACGGGTAGGCTGAATTCAAAGCAAACAAAATTTCGAATGGGTAACAAACTTGGAATATAAGTTCACTATCTTTCAAACATCCGACACGAAGATATAAAAAAACATCCTTCCTCCCAAAACTATCCCTTACTTGAATATTATTCACTACATAGTAGGTAGAGAAGGTATTGCATTCAACTAAAAAATTCTATATCGATATTTCACCGGAAATACTTTTTTAAAGGGCTCCTGAATCCAAAAAGCATTTTTAGAAAAAGTAATGTATGTTTGTGTGCCTGTGAAGAGTATAACTGAAACACGAATGGTCGGATAAATACCAAACTTGGTATTTAAGATGAGTATCTTTCATAGAAAAATATTTCCACCCCAAAGTACTCTTTACATGGAACATTTTTATAAATTCTAAATTTTCTCAAAAATTGCTCCTGCAATGTTCATTAAAGTGTCGTATGTTAAAGATATTTTACATGACAAATAAATTGTACATCTTCAATTTTTGGGAGTACTCTGTGAAGTCCTCCTCATTTAGAAGTTATTTTATAAAATCTTCTATAAGTAGTATATTTTAAGCCAGAGGTGGCGAAAACGTGACTGCAGGCGCAGTTCCCTCTCTGCAACCGTCCGTTTGATTTTCACATGCTACTGAGTGATGTAGTGCGTGTTGCATATTTGGTGACTCGCGGAAGGAATCGTTTTCGCCACCCTTGTTTTAAGCGATAGACAAAAACGTACTACACAGAAAAATGTAGATGTTTTTAAAACACAAGTTATTTAACATAAATTGTAGTGACATAAGCCATTTTCGAGGTATAAATGGTTCGAATTGTTCAATGCTTTGCCATTTTTTTAAATTTCTGTAAATTTTCATCTTTTTTCTGGCGATCACTTGGAAAGATAATGGTATTTTGAGGCTAAAGTATAGCATCCAGTTATTAAACATCTGACTATCGCTATTCCCTTTGTATCTATAAGGAAATGTGTGATGTATCTATTTCTACAAAGCATTATCCCGTTTAAAGTGAAGCAAATAGACAAATAAAACTTAATAGAATAACTGTTTATTCACTAATAAACGATAGAGGATAGAGGTAATCATTTGTATGTAACGCGTTATGCATATTTCGTTGAGCCAAAATAACGTGAACTGTTTTGATTAAAATACCATACTTGCCATACTACGAACATACTGTGAGGTTCTTTTACGTCTGTCTTATTTTATGCTTTTTTGTAACTGGTAAACCATAAGAGATAGACAATAGCTTATCACACAATAAATGTAAATATATTTAGTACACACTTCTGTCTAATACTTTCGTTGTGGCATTAACTATTTCCGAGACAATTGTTATTCTGCTTTTGGATCTTCCGTTACTTTATAATTTTTAAAGTGGAGCTTTCTTCATTTGCTTCACACGAAGTCATACAAATATTATAGAATTTCAAAGCCAGCATGTAACTTACGATTTTTAAGGATTTAACAATCGCTTCAGGCTTTTGTATTCCCTTTATGCACAATGAAGTATGTAACAAAACTATTTCTGAAACGTTAGTATGAAGTAGATGGAATAAACTACTGTAAAATAATATGTAGAAGAGAGATAAAAACAAACGATAAACAGAGAAATTCATGTGAACTTATTATGTCAGGTTTATTTCTTATTTTTCTGCTTAGTAAATACTTCTCGAACCTTTTACTTCAAAATATCCCTTTACTCTTCACAACCCAGGATCCAATGATGAAGCTCACAGAAGAAATTAGAAAATTTACTAGGATATGTTTAATGGTTGTTTACAATAATATGCATCTCCAATGTAGTTTTAAGTTATTCCAATTTTTATAATTTATAACAGCATTTATTCGTTTCCAGTCTGAAAGTGGGGCTATAAGTGGTATTTGGAAGAGTTACAAAAGGGAAAATCTATATAGAATAATTATATAAGGAGAAAATAAAGTTACTGACATAGGGATTTAATATGGGAAAATCACTTTTTATCCTTTCTCCACTGTTGACTTAGGAGATAAATTTTATACACGTATTTTAAGAATAACTAAAAAGGAATAGAATCCAAAAACAGGAAGTTTATCTGTTGCTTATTTTTGAGAGGGTAATAATATGTCAACTTTTATTAGTTCTTTACATAATTTTGTTTGATTATAGTGGGTCATGACTCACTATAAGTTTGAAACAAATTATTATCATGATATTGTCACCTCTTTAGGTGATGTGCTTCAACTATCACTGAGGCTTCATTTAGATCACATAATCACTTCACTGGTGCAATCTAGTTCAGTTTTCCCTGTCACTCTACTTTTTTCGTGGCGTAGCCGCGTAATGAAATACACGAAAAGCAGGCTGTTCTTCCGATAGTTTACTCGCTGGGAAGTCGAGAGATAGACCTCTCTAATCACTTGCCGTATCAGCACGTCACACCGTCGTCACAAACTCACTTGTAGAACTGCACTCGATATCGCATCAGAAATACACTCGCCAACCCACTAAGTTACTTGCGAGAACGCTCGCTCTGGTGGAGAGAAGGGAATCTTCAAGAACATTCTGATTATCTGAAGATAGCGCTTTGGTGTTTAACTTAGCTCTTTTTATCTCTCCAACCCGATTTCTTGAAGCCTTAGCCGCTATGTCACAATATGAGAAACAGATTTGGGTGATTGGATTACTCAGATATCTTTTATAGAAAGTAACTAAAGCTGTTATCCTGATGGAGTGATTAGTAAATAGATATATACTTTAATATTTTATTCTGATTCACATTTAAACACCTACACAATAGACATCTTAGATTTTTCTTTAAAATGAACAGATAGATAGTATTATAGAGACACTGTTTTCTCATAAAATCCCAATGTTCAGGGATTTCGTTTCCAAACTTTATATGAAAATGCATGGTTCATATATAAAGAACTCAGTGGAGGGATAGCGTTTCTAAGAGTAACGTATTATTCTGAATCAGCGTATATAATATGTAGGAGGTACTGTTAATGGATTATTTAATGAATTTTTAAGATAAGTTGCAGAGGTGTCTGAGGCTCTCAAAGCTAAAAGGCATTGTGCTGTATGTTTGAAACATGTTGAAAAGCTCGGACTAATATATTATATTTGATGCTCGCATCAAGCATTTGAGTAGGAGCTGTCTATAAGCTTCGGCAGATTACTGCGCTTCTGCCGCCAATCTATCTGGAGATAAATTCCGGTTATGCACATTCACAGCTGTAAGTGCGAGAGGTAAATATTGCCACATGGTAGAGTTGCACAAAATTGCCTCAGTACCTCACACATTTATTAGGTTGTCTCATAAATAATATCGGTTTTTTAATTAGGTTTATATCGTACGTGCTCGTACATATACTTAATATATTATTTATAGGGTGCTATGGTTATTGTTCCGTATTGTTAACATATTGGTAGCCAAAAGTTGGTAATACAACATTTTGAAATCTTCCAAGGTTTGAGGATAGAGTCCTTCTGAAGCACTACTGGGAACAAGATTATAAAGCTGCCGCCGCGTCTCCAAAAATATGAGAAGTCGAAAGTGAAGGTGTCGTAAGTGAGCGATAAGCACATCGATGGTTCCAGCGTTTCAATAACGGAGACGAAAACATTAAAGATTTACAACTTTCTGGAAGACCCAAGTTATGGAATATTGAGAATACACGCAGAGTTTTGGAAGAAGATCCACAGAAAAGCACTCTCAAGAGTTCTCAGAAGAACTTAGTGCTTCAAAAGATACCATACCTTGCCTATTAAGACACTTAAAAGTCGTTCACAAGTTATTTATGTGTACCAAATGAGTTGACACGTGATCAAGCTCAATTTATAGTGGATACCTGTCGCCAGCTTATTGCAAATCCCTGGAATTTATCAGGAAAATTGTTACATGTGATGAAAGTGGATGTGTTACTGCAACCCTGACACATCGGAACAGTGGCTTCATACCCGTCAGCCTGCAAACGTTGTCCTTAAAAGAAAATCTATTAGGCCCCAAAATAATTATGTGTCTGGTGGAATTTTGAAGGTGTGATTCACTGGAAATTGTTGGGCGTACAGTCGATGCAGATCTTTATTCTCAACATGTGGAAGAAGTTCATAAAGTTTTCAAGCAGAGTTATTCGGCATTAGTTAATAGAAACGGAATTTTCTTGCAGCAGAACAATGTGACACCTCATACAGTTCACGGAACAATGGGCAAAATTCAGGAATTGGGAGGAATCGAAATGCTACCACATCCATCGCATAGTCCTAGTCTTGCGGCATCAGATTACCATCTGTTTAGATCTATTGTCCATTTCCTACGTGGAAGAAAATTTGAAAACTTTGAAGCAGTTGAAACGGATATCAATGAATTCTTCGCGTCAAAAAACAGAAACTTGCGGGATAGCAAACCTCGCTGAAAGGTGGTTCAGTACTTGCTTTGAGATTGGAGCCATTTCCTGTAATAATACGTTTGAAATAAAGCTTTGCTTAAAAACCGACATTACTTATAAGACATCTATATAATGGCCTGTTCCGGGTGATCCTAAATTCACCTAAAATCGCTGTGAAATGATGTTTCGATACAAGTATCTGACACACAATAGTAATAAGATGTTATCTACCGATTATTATTTATTTTCATTTCTATTATAGAAATTAATATCAATTAGACTATGTTGCTTCACTCTATCCGGATTTGCATATTTCTCCGACTCTACGCCAGTACGTCAAATTAACTTTTCCGTTCAGTTACTTTCCGTACTCTAGCATCAACATCCTTTCAATTGTTTGATCAATAATTTAACTGTTGGTCCTGCAGTGGGCATATGAAACATACGACTGCGTCCATATCCATTATAATATGCAGTACAACATTTAAGCATGAAGTAGTATTAGTATCTTTACGTTATTTGCACCACGGTTTGGGCGTCAATTGAAGTAGGTTGTTGCTTCACGTATGGAAAGCCAATTTGAAGTAGGAGTTGTATTGTAGTTCAACTGTTGGGGAGCCGAACTTAAAGTAGTTGCAACCGCACGTATGGTACCCGGTAGCCTTCGCCCCAAATGTACTTTCCGGTGGTCTTTGCCCCCCAAAAATGTGTATATTAACTTTGTAATTTTGACTGTTTCTTTAAATATTATATATTTATGTTTGCTTCGGCTGCGTCGGTATTTTTATTGTTTAGATACATGAATGTCTTGGCAGGGCGTAGTGCGGCTAAGAATGTAGGCTTACACAGATTATAATTCTTTGTTACTTCACTACATTTATTAATCCTCGACACAATTTAAATAATACTTCAGTGATATAGAGAGAGCTGTGATATATTTTTATTACATGCACTTTTTAACACGTAAACTATTTTCGTCTCACACGAATATGTATTAAATTTCTCGAGGACACATCTCGCGTCGGTAGAAACACTGTCTACAACCGCTATATGCGCAAAAAGTTGAAACAGCGCATATATTGTTAATGATTAATTCCACGAATATATCTTTTGACAAAAATGACATATTTCAGTGAACTATACAACTTCTCTATGGAAAGTTTGATATACCTACATAACTATAGAAACTTTAGTTATCAATTGTAAAATATACCTTTTATTTTTCATGTCAGACATAATTTTTGGGAAAATAAAGTCTAAGTCAGAAAGTAAAGATTCTTACAAACATCCTTTGAGATTTAAGGAATTACATTGTTACGTACTGTGGGCGTTATTTTCTTTCTCCTTTACCAGTAGTGCCCCTTCCCACTACACAACGTTGTAACAATTATTAAAGGAAACATAAAGGCAATGGATGGAAGGGGAAACCAAACATTTACAAAACATACGTCAATATTGGGTTTAACAAGAATAATTCTTTATTCAATGAAAAACACTCTTGTTACTCAACAAACAATATAGTTGCTGAATATCAAAGGGAAAAGTGCAATAAAGAATAAACAAATAGCGTAACTCTTGTATAATTTTACCTAATATAACAATTGACATTTCCACAAATGCTCAATTAAAGCGTTAAATGGATAATTTTCCCTTGCAATAATAGCCTAGCTAAATGAATTCTTTTCGCAGTTTCATCACGTTACTTTTGCTCTATTATCAGTTGGAGTAAATTTAATTTTAGTGTTACTTCAAAAACCCTTCTTTCAGTAAACACTAAGTAAACCAGCTACTATAGCAAATGGGAATTTCGCCCATTAACTTTCTTGGAGTGACTTTAATCTTATAATACTTCAAAACTCTCTTGAGTAAATAGAGCAAAGGGAAACTTCGCCCTTCATTTACTGTATTCTTACAGACCTTACTTTCAATAAATACTAAGTAAATAAGCTAGTAATTATAGTAAATGGAACCGCAGTTCATCGTTTACTTATATTCGTTGTGAAGCTGTTTTCAGTAAATGCAAAGTAAAACAGCCAGCAAATATAGCAAATGATGATCCTGCTTTCTTTTGCTTTCTTTAACATAACAAATACTTTACAGTACTCAGTGACTAAAAACTCCTAAACCAAACCCTTAGACAGCGCGTAAAGGCATCTCTACAGAATTCTCTGAAAATCTTTCTTTCAGCAGTAATCGATCTTTAGAACACGAAGAAAACTTACAACTTTTTACCTTGGCATTTCAATCCCGAATAATTCTGAAGGTTCTACTACGAGAGATCAAAGCAATAAAGGGAATCATGCTTTCTCGTCAGTGATACATTCAACTTGCGTTTGCTTAAACTTTTATATTTCTTTTCTTAAAATAGCAAATACATTATCTTTATCTGTTTTACAAAATTCACACTCTTGAAGAAAGAAATATTTTAGCCCCACGTTGGAACCAATTTGAAGTAGTTATTGTCTTTACGTATTGAAACCCAGTTCGAAGATGTTTTGTTATGATATTTATTAGCACCACGCTTTGGGCGTCAATTTGAAGTAGTTTGTATTGAAGGAGTTGTATTATATTTCAACTGTTGGGGAACCGAACTTGTAGTCGCACGTATGTTAAACAGTTTCCGGTAGCCTTCGCCCCAAATGTATTTTCAGGTGGCCTTTGCCCCAAGTTTAAAAAAAATATTAATTTTGTAATTTGATTGTTTCTTTATGTATTAAATAATTATATTTGCCTCGGCTGCGTCAGTATTTGTTAGAGACACGTTTCTCTTGCCAGGGTTTTGATACGACTAAGAATGTAGGCTTACACAGATTTTTAAGTTTTAATTCACTCCTTTTTATTAATCTTTGACACAAATTAAATATCACTTCACTGATATCGAGAGATATGAGATTCTTTTACTTAATTCTGGCACTTTTTAACATGTATACTATTTTCATCTGACACGAATACGTAATTAATTTCTCGAGGACACATCTCGCGTCTGGTTATGGGCACTGTTTAAAAGCAACACGTCTGGTTATGAGCACTGTTTGGAGGCAACTGAATTGATTTCAACCGTCTAAACTTGTAAATTTCTATTATTTTAATGTCTCTGATTGGCTAATCCTACTCCAATAGAATACCTTCATTTAACTAAAGCTTTCTCTGGTTGTTGATTGGCTATTTTTAAACTGTCTCAAAATTTACATTATTGCTGCTCTAATAATGACTAGTAGCATTTAAACTTTCAAACTCATTATTGCCTCAAGGTTACCTCATTGTTAGCTCATTGTTAGCAAGTTTTAACTTATTATTCTCACAGCTCCTACATTATTAAATTACGTAATGCATTCACATAATATTATTGAACACGTTTACAATAATATAAGCATATTCAGTGACTGTTAAGTACATTTTACAAATTATTACATACACATGTTGCTTCAAGGCGGGCTGTTATTGAATTTACATACTATATAATTTAATTGAAATCATTCAAGTGTTAAAAATACTGCCTCAACATCTGGCTAAAATTAATATTACAGTCGTGTAGTACACCATAACCCTGTAATGGTATTTCCTTAAATACGAGGTTTCCAAGTTTCCTTATCTAAAAACAATTTGCCCCATGGGCTCTCATTGGCTTCTGATAGACTTCCTTGCGTTGTGGCGAGCTGTTCTGCGGTGTTACCTCCGTGCTTCTTGTCGAGTACTCTTCTATCTTCAGCTTTGGCCAGGCGGTAGTGGTAGTGGTAGTGGTGGTATTTATTAAGTATTTAGTATTACATTAATTGCATAACACAGTCACATGGGTCATAAGACCGTACATGCTCTCTAGAAAAATACCTGGTCTGTATACGTGACTTGCAGTATCAACCAGAAAACCATTATTTTTTTTATAATCACCGCACTATATACATACATATAAAATTGAAAAAACACTCTGAATCACACACTCACACACACACACATACACACACACACACACACACACACACACACACACACACACTCGCGCACAAGTACTCAAGCACCACATATGTTTAAAGAAAAATTACATAAACACCTTATCTCTTAGTACACGTACTTCCATTAAGTATGTGCCCAAGCTTGGCCAGTTTTGGCTGTTTAGAATCATGTCCCAGCATGCTGTCCTCCGTCTGTTGGAAGCCAAAAATAATCCGGTAATAGTTTTTTCCTAATACCCTCCGTCTGCACGCATGCTGCCAAAATATGCGTCCAGTCTTCTTGTTCCCCGCATAATGGGCAAATCCTCCTGCCATCGTCATCAACAATCTTGCGAGCTTTCCACCCTCCCAACCTAAGCCATGCTATTCCAGTCCTCTGTTTTATACCTAATTCCAAAATATATGTTTCCTTACCCCATCTAGTTTTTATTTCATTTTGTAGCTCCAATGTTGATCTTTGTCTACATTCAGATTCTATTTTCTGCCTGTTTATATCGCATAGTCGTCTTTTGACCTTTCTCACGGCACTGTGTGTATTCTCATTACCCCTTTGCCAGATATCGTTTAAGCCAATTTTTGATAATTCGCGTTGCAACCCCGCCGCCCACCATTTTGGATGCTCTATGTTGTTCATTTGATGACGATAACATATTGCTCTCAGAGTTGTTTGATCACCTTTAATTATTCGCAGCCAGTACGTAACTACGTTTAGTTTAGCAAATACAGCATCTTCCCAGCATCCTACCTCCCGAAGAACTCCGTAGTTTGAAGTACCCCTCCCCAACCCTAGAATGCGCTTCCAGAAATTGCATTGTATTTTATTTACATTATCCACCCTCTCCCATCCCCACACTTCACTGCCGTATAGTAATGAGGACCTAACCATTGCTTCATATATGGTCTGTAATGTTTTTACTGGCATATCTGGTACCCGTGTCAGTATCCGTAATACTTCAGAAAGTTGTCCAATCCCTTTGTGTTTTATAAACTCCATGTTCTTGTTCCATTTTCCGCCCATATCAAACCTTACTCTTAAGTAATCGAAGTGTTTAACATTTTGAATTTCTTCCTCCCTATAGGTCCACTTTTCATGTTGGCCGTACACATATCCATTTTTATAGGTGACTGTTTTAGTTTTAAGAATATTTACCTCCATACCCCATTGCCTACAGTATTGTCGAAGATCGTTTAAACCAGACTGCAAACCTTTTATCGTTTTAGAAAGAATTACAATGTCATCCGCCTACAAAAGAATTGGTATTTTTTGGTCTGCGATTGTCGGTGCATCTATGTCTTCCTCCGTCATCACGCTAACAAAATCATCAATAAACAAATTAAAGAGTAACGGAGATAGTATACAACCCTGTTTAACCCCCCTCTGCGCTATGTTACATTCTGATGTATTGTGCTGATCAGTCTTGATAACAAACTTAACTTCTTTATACATTGCCCTAAGTGCTCTAATCATTTTCCCCGAAAGTCCTTTACGTGTTAATTTCTCCCAGAGAGCACTACGTTCTACAGTATCAAATGCCATTTTAAAATCTACAAATACAGTATATACCTTACCACCTTTATTTCTCAAATTGTCATCAATTATTGTTTTCAGAACAAAGACATTGTCAATAGTCGAGAAACCTTCCCTAAATCCTGCCTGAAATTTAGAAATCCTATGATGTGTCTTAGCCCAACACTTAATTCTTTCATATAAGATTCTACTGTAAATTTTTCCAAATATAGAGAGCAGCGAGATCCCCCTGTAATTTCCTGGAATGCTGTAACTCCCTTTCCCTTGTAAAGAGGTTGGATAATGGCAGTTTTCCATGCTTCCGGATATTCTCCGCCTTCAAATATTTTATTGAAGCTTTTTCTATAGAAATCTACCATTTTATTAACTTCTAGCGAGATCTTGAAAAACTCAGCTGACAAGCCCTCTATACCATCTGCCTTCCGGTTTTTTAAACATTTTATTGCACGAACAACCTCTGCTGTGCTAATTTCATAATCAAGCATTTGCACAATTGGAGCCCCAGTCATCCCTTCAGCGGCCAAAGTATTTAATTGTATCCTAAACTCCCCTCCTTCATAGACTGTTTTAAAGTGCTTTATCCATTCTCCAGCAGGGATAGTTGCCTGAATGGACCTTCGCCTTCGAATCTGTCTAATAACTTTCTACATGTCACCAATTTCCCTATTTTCGACTACTTCACGTACCTCTTCTGCCTTTGCGTCCTGCCAAGTGCTGGATGATTAAGCCTCGCCATATTGGAGGCATTCTTTTTAGCAGTGACTAGATAACGCAGACATATCAGATGTATACTTCGTCACCGTGATGGTGACTCCGCCATGTTGGATGACATGGAGTAGCAAACCGTCCAAGAACCACTACAACTTGTGAGTTGTATCCTTTTATTCTCAAGAAATCTCTGACCTAACTAAAACATTTCACCCTTTTTGGGTCCACGGCTATTGAATGCGGATTTACGCTTCTCGGAAAACGGTTTTGGCCCAAAATGATATTTAGGACCGTATTCATTAGGTTTTTTGCGGTAAACTTTGAGTTCGTTTAGCTCAACGTCTGCCTATTCTTACATTCCTTCCACTCAAAACTTTAACGCGCAACAACAGCCTTAAATTTTATTTTGGAGCTCAAGTACTTTCAATTACTGAGAATTATATGAACGAAATACTAGCTTATACGGAGTGGTGTGTTTCTTGTAAGTATGAAATGTAATACTCCGGCTTCAAAAATATCCTTGGGTCATCTTACTGACAGCTGCATCTTTCATACTTAAGCAAACTAATACAGTTTTCCCTTAACTAAAAATTCTTCGTGATATTTCTGGACTAACCTCGTTTACCAGAGGATAAAACGTACTCAGGATGTATCAGTAAAATTAGAAATATTTCACAAAATGTTTGAAATCTTAAGTAATATTTCCAAATATTCAGCAAACCTATGTAAGCTGTGTGAAATAAATTAATTTGGGATCAAGAACGTCAAGTCACGAAGATATAGTACAACGTCTTAGTGAGATTCCTACCTACCATAAGAAAGATTCGAATTTATGAAACATTTTTCAATCGCGTTTTCCGTTTTCAGAATGAAGAACTTGACAAACAATACTTCACCAAGGCGGGAGAAGATATAGTTTAGCGTATACACTTAAAATATTTTACTTGGTACAATATGCAGACACAAATGTCTCTGGATGTATAACTTAAAAAATACATAGTTTTCCAATTGTTTTAAGCATACAAAGAATACATCAATTTGCATACAAATTGTTGCTTTGCGCATAACATACTCAGTTTAAGTTTACATTTGTTTATGATTTAGACTTTTAAGGTTGCTTTCTGACGTTGTTGGTCTTGTCATAACGGAGAAATGTATGTAATTAACCTTGATCGGTAGGTTAGATAGCTACTGCTATCTACTCTGATATTTCAAATGGAAAGGAAACGCAGAAGTCTGTGTAACCTCTTGGCAAACCTCATAAGATTAGGTATCGTCAGAACTTGAAAGAAAGCCTCGATTTTATAATTTGCCATTAGAGTTAAACAACGTGTTAATCAATGCAATGAGGTATAGAAATAAGTTTGGTGTGTACTGTTTTCCATATTTTAACAAATTAATTTAGAAAACTTGCCTATATTTTTGGGGATAGTATTTAACGCCCGTTCTCACTGCATAGGATAACATAGATGGTGGATACTGTGATCATACATAGAAATTCTTAAGCATTTGGCTTCAAGTTTTTAACACTCAAACCACTATTACCACAAATTACGAAAACAATAGTGGCAAAGAGTCAAACTAGTTCGAGTGCTGTCTGCAAACGCCAAAGACTGTACGACGGGTGATGTTCCTGCTTACAGTGCAGTAACAGTTCAACCTCATTTCCCTCTGTCTTGGTTTTAATTCTTATAAATACCTATGCTTGCTCATGAAATGTGAAATGAAACTATAATTTGAAAAGTGAATTTGGAAAGTAAATGTTCAGGCATAATTTTAGGGCACCTCCGCCTTTAATCAGTGAGGGTGATTGCTAGAGAGGTTTATATCTAAGAATTTCTTCATGAGTACATCCCTTAATGATCTTGGCTACTTGATTTCCTGCAAGTGTATTATTATTATTATTATTATTATTATTATTATTAAACAGCAAAAGGTGCGTTACCTGAAATACTTCGGAGCGATTCAACACTTCACGAAGAATACTTGAACTAAGTTATTAAGCATGCACTTTCCTTTTAATACATGTTTATTGCATGAAATCATCAGTCTAGCATGCTTCACATGCAGGTATTTATGAAAATTTGTATATGTTTAAGCATACTTTGTGTACTATTGTATGGATTTATTTTATTTGTGATTTGAAGCTAATTTTGAAATTGAAAAAAAAGGATTCAAAACTCCGAGAGAATACCTGAGCAAACTTATTCAAAGTATTACTAAGGGTACAGTTTACTTAATTATTAATATTTATTGCATGAAATTATCAGTCCTGTATATCTCACATGCAGCTAGTCATGAAGGTTTATATATGTTTAAGCATGTGTGAGCACTTTTGTTAATTATTGTGGAGTTATTTTATTTATGTTTTTAAATTTAGTACATTACTCTATTTAGAATTCGTGCTAGCTCTCTTTTATAAACCAAGAGATCTTGACAGGCCTCGCAGAAGATGGCGTGAACAACATTTAAAATCACATTTATTTGCCTTGGAACAGCTCATAGGCCTAAACCTTGGAAGTAAAGAAGAATAAGAAGACAATTCATGGCCTTGCATACTTTGTAAATTTATGTTTGCTTTAGAATACAATTTTTCTGTAATTTCACAACCGATTACTGTTTAATGGCCATAAGAATAATTTTAGGTGTGTCAAGAGTGGCTGAACCAATCCTAAATGCTATGCTTTTGTTTTAATGTTAAGCGGAGACAATTTTTCGAATATTAAACAAAAAATTACATTTTGAATTCTTATGCAATTTATTAATTACATTTTTCTCCTTAATTTCTTATATGGTTTATTAAGGTTATATTATATTTTTAAAATGGTATTGTATTTGCTATTTTGTACTTCGAAATCTTCGCCACTAAACAACAAAATGCTGTAACCCCTGCACACGTTGGAATACACAGGTAAACATTAGTCTAACTTTAGGTAAAGTTTCGCTCTAAATATTAGCACCACTATTAAGTATATAAGCTTAAATGTGGCCCAGCCATATGATTTCTTTCTTTCAAAATATATGAGACTTTGTTTGCTCTATTGTTTGCTCATTTTGTAAGATAAATGATCCTGTTTCTCAAAAACTATTAAATATAGATGAATTAAATTTTATAATAATAAAAACAGCCCCCAAATTCTGTTGTGGATCTAACTTGTTGCTAATAATATGGTAGATTATTTTAAACAATTCTGATAAGTTTTACGAAAAATTGTATAATTAGTTAAATGATGCAATCTTCCTTAATAAACAAAGTTTTTTTATAAAATTAGATTAGTCAACTTAGAAGGCACGTATCTACATCCTGAAAAAATGTCTGTTATCCTAAATGGTTTCTGAATTCAGTAGATATAACATTGGCGGCATAGAATATTATATCCATAAAAACATTGAGATGATGTAGAGTACTCCGAGATGTATCATGGCCTGTAAAAATTATCAATTTTTTTTAAGTGGCGATTTAAGTTCAAAATTAAGAAATTTCACAATTTTCAAAAAAAGGGTGCGAAGTGAAAAACAGTCTTGGAAACACAAAAATACCACAAAATTTTATGGTGGCAGTTTTAATATTAATGGTTTCTAAAGTTTAAAAGCTGCAGACTGCGCGCTGCCACGCCCCATTTTGCCTGCGATATTTTCCAACCATTATGCATTTACTTTCTATTGTTACAAATTTCGGCGTTCAAACTGCAGGAATGGTATCTCTGTATTAGAAGCTGTGAGCAGACATACCACGTTCTTTTGGCTGCTTTAAGGTAGAATAGGTACTTGAAATAAATATTAGTATGTGGACATGTGTTTGCAAACTTTAGGATTCGTTCCCTGAAACTTACACTTTTAAATCTTTGAGAAACATTGTCTAAAAAGCTATTGAAGAGAAGATAATGAAATTTTCTGTTTACCATTTAGTAATGAAGGATTCCCTAAAGGTATTTAGATTCTATGAGTAAATTTATAGTATTTGTCATAGAGACAGGAGTGATAATTTTTAAAAATTAGGACTAATATTTATTATTTTTTTAAAAAATAAATAATAAGTGCTTTAAAATATGTTTTCAGGAATTAATTACATACACTTGAGTAAAACAGTGTACACAACACTAGTTCGATATCTATAATAGTTTTGTGTGAAAATATTCCTTATCTTCAGCAATGTCAGGTTAGGTTATAACAATTTATAACTCGGTACACAGAAATGTAATAATTCTAAAAAAAAACTATGAAACTTGCAGGTAATTATTCTAAATTACTTTAATATATTTCAAGTTCTTAGCTAAACAACTTTATGATTTTTGGTAAATTTAATACCCTTCCCGTAATTCGCATCCTTCAACGCTACTGCGACCTGGAACCTTCTACTGCTGCTGCTGACTACAGGGATTGTCTAATCATGTTTGAATCATAACTGGAAGGAATTTAATAAGTAGAAGGTCAAGGTGGCGCTGTGATTTGTGTTTCTACCGCGTATGACAGATTCTTAGCAATAGCATCACGACATAGGCGCTGCCCCAAATGCCGCAGAGTTTCCCCAGCAGGTATGTGCGGTGCCGGGCTCGTCACGTTTCCGTTGTTACCAAGGTCAGCAGTACGCAGGCGCCGCGACGTCAACCCTTCACACAGCCACCCCCTCCCTTCTGCAGCAGCCCCCTCTGACGGCGGACGCGAGAGTTAGGCAGTACGAGAGCAGATCTTGCACGGCGAAAACCTGGGGGGGCCCTAAAACTTGTGGGAATGCGGAATTTGGGAAGAGGGGGCGCTGTGCTGTGTTGCGGTGTTACTCCCAGTTGCGCGAGTGCGTTGTAGCCTACTCGGTGAAAAAATTTGTACTCCCCTTTTAAAACTGTAGGTTGGCGTGCAGATATTTACGATGTAGTGAATTTGTTTTGTTTCACTTTGTTGGAAGTTGTTAACCGACAAACATAAACTAAACGCAGACTTTTTATAATGGTAGCGTGCAACAATAACATACATGAAAGTGTGAACAACATAAAAGTGAACACATTGTCGCAAAAACTTTCGGGCTGGACTAGAAATAAAAGCATTCTGTGAACCTTTATGTGAAAAACTGACCATGGAATACTTTTTTCTGTGTGTTGTTCATGAAGAAAGCAACATGTATTTTTTTCTTCTTGCAGAGTTACTACATTTCCTTCGATTTGCTCTTCAACTGTCGATCATCTAAGACACTACATTGGAATAGTGGAAGCCTTGAGTGCACTATAAGACAGCATCAGAAACAGACGATAAACCAATGTTGTTGTTAAACTGTGAACTGAAAAATGTTATTTCGTGTGTGATTTCTAGTCAGGGTACAGTGTTCCCTCACGTTTTTTGAATTCTGTTATGTTTTTTTATTCCAATTAGTTCCAAATTGGAACGAGTACAGTTGGGAAAAAATAAAGAATATCCCACAGCTAAATTTCTTTTTTTGAATTTATCCTATAGAGTGTCAAGTGTGCAAGTGTTTGTGTTGTGGTGCCAGCACTGCGGAACTGAAATGCCTTCGACCAGAAACAACACTGCAACATCTTCTGTTTAGTGCCCCATGGTGAGTCTAGTGCTTTATACTTCCTTTTAGTGTTAAGAGCATACACCACATGATATCAATATAATATAACCCAACCAAGAAGCATACCTCTATGTGCTATAGGTATTTGTTGACATTCAATAATTATATCATTTTATTTCCTGTCAATTGGTTTTAAAACATTTGTTTAAGTCTTACAAGAAATGTTAACAACACATTGCCTAACAGAAGTATAAATATAATCTTACAAATAGATTTGAAATAAATTATACTGGCACAGTATGATGTTCCGAAATTGAATTTCGTATCCGATAAACCACTAGCTGTGATACATTTTGAAAAGTAAAGGGACAATGTTGAAAGATTTAAAAAAAAATTATGATGTTAACACTTATATGATATTAAAAATATTCAGAGACACAAAGTGAAATAATTGGTGTTAAATTTAAATTCTGGCGCGTCATGCAGGAAAGAACTTGCCTTTATATTTCCTGATTACTTTTTTAACTCTGATCATTTGTTGAAACTGAACTTTAAATTTATATTTCCATGAAGATTTGAATTAGGCCTGTCTGAAATGATGTAATAATTTTCATACTTCCATAATCTTATAAATTGAAATTATTTTAATAAATAAATAACATGGATACTTTCACTACATTCCCAAAAATTTGGTACCTGATAGTATTACTATTTTTACTTCCCCTACCACTTACCCAGAACGGCATAGCGTTAATTATTAAGGTGGTTGTTCATGATCCTAGCAATAAACAGGTTCAAATCAACTTAGTTTGCTGAAATGTTATATGCCAGTAAAACAATTCATATTATGGTATTTAAGCACATTTATTTGTCATTATCCGCTTCGGAATATAACCCACAACCTTGAACACAGAAATCAAGTGCGCCACCCAGTCCAACTTGCTTACGATAAAGTACGATCTCCTACCCAGATATTCAATGACGAAATTTTTCTACAAACACTGAGTTAGAGGTCTCTGGGATAAGAATAAATAAACAAATACTTCTAAAAAAGGATACTTGAGTGTCATTAAATAAAACACTGACTCCTTCACTCTATCGCTACGTCAGGAATACTTTCTGTGTGTATATGTCGACATAATAAAACTAAAAGTAAATCCAGAATAAATACCAAACCAAGTAATGGCTGATCTTTTAGGATGTAAAGTAAATATATTCAATTAATTCTTGTCAACTCAAACATAAATATTATCCTTATTTTTTATTTTATACAAAATAGGTATAATTATTTAACCGTCTCAAGCTTGGGATACTATCATCACAAAATAAATATCTTAAATTAGCTTTAAATAGATTGCAAACCATATTCCTATTGCGTTTTATAAAATGGGAAAATAAAGGAGATAATCAAAGGTGACTGCTTATCAAGGTATAAAATCGTGACGTATTTTATCAATAGCATAGTATAGACCTATCGGTCTATTCGTCCTTATTAAAATTGTTGTCTCCGTCGAAGAACATCTCTTCTTTCTTTTGGACAACATTGGAAAGCTATCTTTGGGAAAGGATTCTTCACAATTCTATCAAAGTGTTCCATCCATTTCTTTTAATGAATTTTCACACGCCGATTTATTTCTCCTATTTGAAGTTAGTTACATCTCTTCATTTTTGCTATGTTGAAGTCGTGAAATTCTTACTACTGATTGCGGAAACCTCATTTCCGAAATTTCAAGGCGCCATTTATCTTCTTTTCTTTTGTCAATAACTATTTTTCTGCGCTGTACAAGAATGTCGATAGTGCCACCTATTTATAAAATTTTATATGAGGATCTAACTTTACTTTATTCCTTAAGGATCTCCTTAAGATTGCACATATCTACGGATATTTATATTCTTCACTGCCCTTTTTAATATGATACTTTACAGCCAAAAAAACCACTTACGTCCTATACTATTTTTTAGTCTGTTACACATTTTGATTATCGTTTTTTTTCCTTGAAGTCAATTATATTTGCTTTACATTTTGATATTGTTAGGTTATGTATTTTTATATTTGAAATAGTTTATAGGCTGCAAATTATTGGTGATTTTCAGAATCAATATCACAACTTGTTCGTCCGCAAACAATAAAGCAATAATATGTCATAATCGTAGGTAATTAAAACCTTCAACTGTGTTTCAATGGCATCGTTTGAACATATATTAAACAATGTAGGGGACAATGGACAATCATGTCTTAGAGCCCCATTAATTGCTATCGTTTCTTTTGCTGAACCATCTTCTATATCTATACATATTTTTGCTTTGCAATACAGGCTACGTACAGCTGTTTTAGCTGAGAAGGATATCCCTTCCTAGACATAATTTCCCATAACTATGTTCAGTTTATTTTATCACATACTTTCTCTAGTCCACAAATGAAGGTTCTGCCCTCATATTTTATAAATTCATTAATGTATAGTGAATACACAATCTACTGTGGATCTGTCTTTCTTGAAACTATGTTGATCATTTATAAATAATACTTTCGTTAAATTGTTAAAACATTACGTAACGATTTCGAAAATATTAATTTATTTCTTAATGTTTCCCAGATTTTAATCCGACGCTATCTTGTTTCGACGGACTCCTGAAAAGTATATATATTATAATATTACCAGTATAATTCGTGAATTTCCTTTTCAGTTTTGACTATTTTCGGCCTAAAGTATGTGTATTTACATGATAATAGTTTGTTTGAAATAGTTATTGGTAGCTGTTTTAAAGCCTACAATATATATATAGAAGCACTTATCGTAAAATAACCTGTATACTAATGTTTTCGTGGACTTATATGAATAACGTCAGTATTTTATATTTAAATAAATGTTATGATAAAGTAACTTAGTATAACATTCGCATCAAATCTTTGTCAGTGAGATTTAGAATACTTTATAATAGATAGAGTAGTCGGAAGGATATTGGAGGATTCAGAGACACTCGCGCCTCTAACATTAGCAGTCTTTTGTGTGGTTCCATATACAAAGTATGGAAACTCATGGACACAAATACTCATGCCCTTGGCGGGATATAAACCAGTGATCCTTTGCGCTATAGAGTGCTGACGTCAAACGATCAGCGACCCTGGCTACGCTGGGCCTCCATATAATAGGTAAATTCATATCTCATGGAGCAAAGTCATCAAATCTTCCGGATTTGACTTCATAATAGAACTTTACATGCAATCTCATAGAAAATAAATAGAAAATCTGGGAGTAGCTTAGAAGGACTATATTAGTAACTGTTTCTATCTGAAAATACAACTTTTAGGTTGCATATTTACTTATAACAGTTGCTGCACTTCAAAAAGACCAATAATAGTCACAACGAAAGTTTTAGTGCTTAAAATACATCGCTGTAATATATAAGTATAAATCCACATTTTAAGTACACCAATAAAGGTCTCGTGTACACAAAAACACAGTGAAATAAAAAAATATGCCTTGAAATAAAGGGAGGCCAATTATGTGCACCTCGTGCTAAGAATCCGTTTTAGAAGTTAAGTAATACCGGAAAAAATATTAGATAAGGACAGTAGATCGGCGATGAAAACTTACATTTTCTCCCCTCCTTATTGTATGCCAGAGTTTACATCTTAGGTTACATTGTCTTTGACTTTGGAACAATTTACCCTCGGCAATGATGTTCGCGTGATTTTTGTATTACTCCTTGGGTTTTGTGTGACCCTCAGTTTTGTTTTTAAGCATTAAATCACACACACACCGAGCAGGATGGCTCAGGGGTAACGGTGCGGCCCTCATTCGGCAGGTCCCGGTTTCGGAAACCCGGAGCCGACCATTCTGGCCGAAGGTTTTTCGCGGTTTTCCACGGTCGCTAGGCGAATCTGGGTTGTATCATTTTATCCGCCAACTTTCCTATCATCCCTTTCATAACTGCATTTCAGTTTCTTTTTACTTTCTCTACTATGTATAGTAAGTAGGGGAAGTATTGTATTCCAACCAAAAATTCGATACCGAGATTTCACCAGAAATATATGTTTTGAGACCCCTTGAATCCAAAAAAAGGTATTTTTGGAAACATGTCTGTGTGTGTGTGTGTGTGTCTGTGAACAGCATAACTCAGAAACGAACAGTCGGATAAACACCAAACTTGGTATTTAAGTTCAGTATCTTCCAGAGATGCGACACGAAGGTTTTCAAGAAAATCCCCCACCCCAGATTACCCTTTACATGGAAAATTTTTCGAAAGTTTGAATTTTCTCAAAAATGTCTCTAAGAAGTTTGATTAAAATATCATACGTTTAAGATATTTTCACGACAAATAAAATGTATATCTAATTTTCTGTGAATGTCTCCAAAAGCATTCTGCATTGTGAACCACTTTTGCATAACTGATAAACCATAAGAGATAGACAAAATTTTACTACACAAAAATGTAGATCGCGTTAAAATACCAATTTATGTCATATACATTTGTTTTGTTAAGTGAACCATTTTCGAGATATTGCTTGTTATTCCTTTAAATTTTTCAACACTTTCTCAAATGGGAATTCGTTATTCATTTCTTTTTGTCTTGGATATGCAAAGAGTATTAATCTGTGGCACAGAGAATGGTGCTTCACATAGCAACCAGCTATTAAGAGATATGTCTATGCTTAGAGGCTACTGTATTTCTATATTGTCCTTGCAAATACAAAACAAGGGGAACATAGTAGGCCTTAAGCGATATCAAATATTTTTAGAACTGGTCGCTATGTGTAAAATGTCACTATACTAGGTATTGACTGATCACCCATCCTGGATATGCTATGACACAAAGTTGTTTGCTCCTCGACAGGCCACTGACGCAAGCCACTGGGGGTGTAAGGTCTCCAAATAGGACAGTCTTAAAAAAAAAAAAAAAAAAAAGGAAGTCACACCCACATTATTTTACACTTCATTCATACTTCCAGATACTAAGGAGAATAGTGGTGTCTAAAACAATTCCACCACAAATTTTGATCTATAATACTTAATTATAAAATTGGTTAAATGACCATTATAATTAATCATATTTCTTAGAGAACAATAAAATTGAATAACGTCGAATAGAAATATATCATTATATTCAACTAAATGCAAATTGAGATATTAGTTATGATTATAACGATTATACCAGTTTTGTAATAACTTATTTTGTATACTTTCAGAAATATATTTCGTAATATATTTAACATTAACGTAAATTTAACGTTGCATATACATCCTGCAAAATGCGCGGCTATCGCTGATATCTTCATAATCTGGCATGACCAGAAATGCTGTTACTTTTGTTAGATATGTGACTTAACAACAAAGGTTCTTCTTACAATTGTATCTCTATAGTCAAATTCGCATTAAATAACTCGATTACTGAGCTCTAAAAGAGAGAAAAAGACATTATTCATATATATTTCCCAACATCAATCTGGAAACGACTAGCAGCTCAACGTGCATTAACTCTCTCCAGTTTGATTTATTTTAGCCTGGAAACGGTTTTTGTATCTAAAGTGAAAACAACGGACACATGCACTTTAGAAATTTTCTTTCCTAGACCCAGAATCGTAGCTCCGTAGGCCAAAGCACTGAACTTGACTGGCCAGCACTTCAATGTTGGTTGTTACCTAGGTTCAAATCTTCGCTGGTCTGTGGTAAAGTACAGGTGGCCCACGTAAAATAAGTGGCGATTGTCATGTTGTTGGGAGTTTGGCAGAACTATAGCGGAAAACACGTTTTTCATTTATATTACATAAACACGGGATTTAACAATTTTTTATTTTCGTTTTTTTATGTATTTATTTTAATATATGCTAATCACGATCGATTTTAAGAAAACGCCGCCGACATATATAGGTACGAATATATAGTTAATAAAAAGAAATACCAGCAGCCAATAGCGTTAAAACCACCATGTACCAGAATCTGTTATACAACCTTAATCACAAAAGTGTAACGTATTTTCAGTGGGACATTCATTCATTTATTATCTGTTTACCCTCCTCTTATGTAGGACTTAAACCCCCAGGACTTACAGGCGGGTGCCTGGCGTTAGAGGCCCGTCGAGGAGCAGACACTCATGGATCAGACAGAACATCCAGGATGGGTGATCAGCCCGATGCCTGGTATGGGATGAATGAAGTGGATGAAGCGAAATGTTGGTGAAATGTATGAAAGGAAAGGTGATGATGGAGCAGTTGGTGGAATGAATGGCGGGGGAAACCGGAAAACCCGGAGAAAACCCGCCCAGACGCCGCTTCGTCCACCACAAATCCCACATGCAGGTCCCTGGGATGGAACCCGGTCCGCCTCGGTGGGAGTCGAGCGGTCTAACCACTCGGGCACGGCGCCGCCTTCAGTGGGTCATAAATAGGCAAAATAGGTTAGTATTTGTCCCTTAAAACTTAATAAATAAGGAATGCCATGGAATGCGAAAGGCAGGAAACTAATTCACTTAAAAATGTTGCTCATAAAACTTACCTTAAGCATAGGTCGTTTACAACTTCTTCTTTTTGCAGTTTTGGAAAGTACATCGCATCATTTAGACACCCTGAATACTTATATTATCTCATCATTTGATTTTGAGAAGACTGAACTTAGCAGTAGCCAAATTTAATGAAGAGTCCTATATTGAACATTTCAATTAAGAATTCATGTTAAGTACTCTTATGACGTAGTGAAAATATTATTCCTTATATGAGACATTTGAATTATACTCGTAATAAAACCTCACCCTCTTGAGTGTCTTTTAAAACCCATTTGGACAAAGAGACTATCGTAAGGGATTTTTTTTAGATTTAAAGAGTTCACTTCAACTTTCATAAAAGCAGCCAAGAAAATAAAGCAAAACAGACATGCTGCAAAAGGAACAACATAGATAATAATGAAAGGCTAACGTATGTTTAATAATCCATGACGCCCATCGATACTTATATTTTATTGTATATTCATTAACAGATAGGGCTTATAATTTCAGTTCCTCACAGAGTTTTAATGATAAACTTATTTCGTTTGTGTAGGACAGGTTTCGCGATTGAATTTAACAAATATTATATACACACAAATTTCAACTAAAACAAAACACTTATACACATTTTTTCAAAGACGCTACCTCAAATATGATTTAAAATGAATGGCTATCGTTGTATTAAACACTTTTGTCTTTAGTAGATTCGCGCAGAAGCAGATGAAGCTGTTTAAAGTTATTTATTTTACCGAATATATGAGAAAAGGTCCTTTTTAGAGTGGCTTAAAGGTTTATCTTCATTTACTTCTAGAACTTCAAAGTATACATATCTATTGCATATATTGGGCATAGATAGAACAAATCTGATGTGTTGCATCTGTCGTGTTTTGCACGATTTTCTCTACCCTCTATCGTTTAGTAGTGGGTATAAGAATTATTCTTATGAAAGTTTATTTTCTTATCTAATTCATTTTAATTGGAAAAAAACCTTTCGGAAATAGCTGCATTACATATTCCTTTATAGATAGAAAGGAAATAGTGATAGACAGAAAGTATTTAAGAACTGCAGGTATATGCTGTCCTTAAAATTCCACTCTCTTTCAATGACATCGCGAGAAGCAACTGAAAAACGACAGGACCTTAAAAACATGATAGTTCTGAACAATTCTAACTATTAATAACGGACATTTCGGAAATGGCTGATGCCACAAAAAAGTTACTTGAAATAAATAATGTTTAAGGTTACATAAATACGTAACCTTCAAATACATATGGTGTGCTATAAAATGTTTAAATTTACGTAATACACCATTTATGTAACAAGTTTGAAAATACGGTTGTTGTTTTCTATTGGCAGTAAATATTCATTTGTAATTTTAACAGTAGACTGTTGTTTTCGCATCTCACATGTAATCAATTCATGTTACTGAATTTGATACACTATTCATATATAAATATTATTATTATTAATGAAAGTTGATATATCAGTAAAATAATATAAAATAGAGGGAATTAATTGCAAAGGAAACTTCGAATCAGTTTACGCTTTACTTTTGCGCCGTTCATCAAACTTATTTTTAATTTATTCAAATGTTTACTGTAATCGTTTTATGGAAACGAGTACAGTATTAGATTCTTAGGTATCCTGGCATGAGGTACAAGGTAACAGTAAACAAAAGCGAAAAACAAGGTAAATCTGAGTCCTTTGTTAAGCTATAACACTAAAATTTGAAATGCTACATACATATGGCTTTCTTTACCCACTCTTATTCTTTATATATCTTCTGGAGGTATTTCTACAAAACCTTACTTTCCACTCCTTCAAGTGAATCGAGTTAAACGTTTGCAGAAAAGCTTTCATTACACATTCCGTTGTAGGTGCAAGAGAGATACAGAGGGCTGAAGCAAAAATCAAGGGTTGCAAACGTCAATTATTTTCTGGGATTAAAATTATATACTCTCTGCGTGAAACTACGACAACAAAAACACTTCAAAAGTGTAGGATAAATGTTTTGCAAAACTCTGACAAATGGCAACGAATTTGACACCAATAGTTTACCACTTATGTAATGCTATATCAAATTAATTCATAATAAAGACTTCACGAGCTGTATAGTTAAAATTCTAGATATGCGTTTTATTTATCATGCAAATAGCTTAAATTCTTTTTATTTTAATTCAAATTAACTCGAGCCATATTTGATGAATTCAAAGGTATATATAAAAAATCTGATGTGTTACACTCACATGACTTTCTCTATTCTTGTACAAACTATTTTTACAAACACTTATTATCCATCTATTCCATATTAATGGAGATAAACGTTTGCAGAAACGATCTTTTGACATGCAAAGAGAATTACATTTTACACATAGCGACCAGTTCTAAAAATATGTGACTATCGCTTAAGACGTACTATGTTCCGCTTGTTTTGTATTTGCAAGGGTAATATAGAAATACAGTAGCCTTTATCGTACACATATCTGTTAATAGCTGCTTGCTAGGTGCAGCACCATTCTCTTTGCACAGATTAATACTCTTTGCATATACAAGACAAAAAAATGAATAACGAATTCCCATTTGAGAAAATAAGCATTGAAAAATTTTAGGGCATAACAAGCAATATCTCGAAAATGGTTCACTCAACACAAAAAATGTATATGACATAAATTGTGTATTTTAACGCGATCTACATTTTTTGCCTAGTAAAATTCTGTCTATCTCTTATGGTTTAGCAGTTATGCAAAAGTCGTTCACTATGAAGAATACTTTTGGAGACATTCCCAGAAAATTCGAGATAGCCATTTTATTTATCATGAAAATATCTTAAACGTATGATATTTTAATCAAAATCGTTAGCCATTTTTGAGAAAATTAAAACTTTCGAAAAACGTTCCATGTAAAGGGTAATCTGGTGTGGGGCATTTTCTTGAAAACCTTCGTGTCGCATCTCTGGAAGTTACTGAACCTAAATACCAAATTTGGTGTTTATCCATCTGTTCGTTTCTGAGTTATGCTATTCACACACACACACACACACACACACACACATGTTTCCAAAAAGGATTTTTTCGATTCAGGAGGTCTCAAAACATATATTTCCGGTGAAATCTCGGTATTCACTTCCCCTACTTACTATACGTAATGAAGAATGTAAAAAAAGATGTGTTAAGGTTTGCTTGGGGTGGGCCATTTTTATGAAGACCTTCTTGTTCCATTTTTGCAGGATTCTAACCTTAAATTACAAGTTTAATATTTGTTCGAATTTTCGTTTTTGAGTTCTGATTTTCATATTCACGCCTTTTTGGGTTCAGTGAAGCTCAAAAAGTGTATTTCCGATGAGATCTCAATATACATGTTAGGGTGGAATGCAATAATTACTTACTGTAAGTGCATGGTAGAGAAATTAACTTGCTCTAATTTGAGAATTGATTGTTTCTTTTAATTTATAATTCACTCTAAAACAATAAGAATTATGTTCCAACTAAATTTAATTCTAAACCAGTAAGTATAAAACAAAATTCATACCGTTGGGCTAAATCTTCGCATATGTTACTTAAAGGTAGTAAATAGTTAATGTTCAAATAAGCTATAGATTTCCGGTCCTCTTTAAGGATGAATGACAATTGCGTATGGCAACATAATTTTCGTAGACTCCTCTAACAGTCTTGCTGTCGCAATACCGAGTTTCATAGACGCGCCTGCGGCTGTCAATAACTGCATGTTAACGGATCAAGTTTCTTTGAATATGTATTGCCGCAATGTTATCTGTTTACATTCCGAAGTTCTCATTTACTATCAAATTTAGTAAACCACGATGCATATTAAGCTGGTTTTTGGGAGGCGCAGCCTTTTTTTTTAATCTTTCTTTGGTCATAAAAGTTGTTTTGTTTATTATGCAGTCTCGATAACGATTGAAACTCATCTTTTCAAATTTCGGGAAAATAAATGACAAAAGTTAAATTATCTGCCGTTTAACAGATAGTACCTATAGAAAGTACTGTATCCTATCAAAACATTCCTTTCGGAATTTGTCCTTGAAATGCATATTTTGAGGTCCCTTGACCCAAACAAAAATACTTATAAAAATGTGTGAGAGAGTGTGTGTATGAGTGTGCATGCGTGTGTGTGCGCAGCAAAACCCAAAAATAAAAATCTGATGTGTTACACTCACATGACTTTCTCTACTCTTGTACAAACTCTTTTTACAAACGCTTATTCTCCATCTACTTCATGTTAATCGAGATAAACATTTTCAGACTCTATCTTATTGCTAATTTTCTGGTAGATGTAAGGGGAATATATATTTACAAGGGCAATATAGAAAAACAGTAGCCTTTAAGCACATACATATCTCTTAATAGCTGGTTCCTGGTTGCAGCACCATTCCCTTTGCCGCAGATTATAACTCTTTGCATATCCAAGACAAAAAAATTAATAACGAATTCCCATTTTAGAAAATAAGTATTGAAAAGTTTAAGGGAATAACAAGCAATATCTCGAAAATGATTCACTCAACCAAAAAAATGTATGACATAAATTGTGTATTTTAACGGGATCTACATTTTTTGTGTAGTAAAATTTTGTCTAGCTCTTATGGTTTACCAGTTATGCAAAAGTCGTTCACAATGAAGAATACTTTTGGAGACATTGCCAAAAAATTCACGATATACATTTTATTTGTCATGAAAATATCTTAAACATATGATATTTTAATCAAAATCGTTAGAGCCATTTTTGAGAAAATTAAACTTGTCGAAAAATCTTCCATCTAAAGGGTAATCTGGGGTGGGGGGATTTTCTTGAAAACCTTCCTGTCTCATCTCTGGAAGATACTGAACCTAAATACCAAGTTTGGTGTTTATCCGATTGTTCGTTTCTGAGTTATGCTGTTCACATACAGACACACACAGACAGATAGACACACACACGGACATGTTTCCAAAAATGCTTTTTTTGGATTCAGGGTGTCTGAAAACATGTATTTCCGGTGAAATCTCGGTATCGAATTTTTGGGTGGAATACAATACTTCCCCTACTTACTGTACGTAGTAGAGAAAGTAAAAATATGTATATCACTCTTGCTTCTTGTATTGTGTTCATATAAAATTAACATATCTTTTTTATTTGTATTAAGGCTACTGTTGTCGTTATTATGTTTCAAATAAACTCTTAAGAACCATCAGTGATGGAACACAAAGACTTTCACGACATTGTTTTCACAACAAGTGTTTTTTTTTTATAAACATGTTTTCCTTACTTATTTCTTTTCCACGCCCGTTGAGGATGTTAGTAAAGAGCAGTAGAATTTTTAAGAGACTGACATGAAAAACAAAAATGTATGTACTGAGTTTTTTGGGAAAAGCCTGTGAAGTCCTTTAGGCTCTAATTTAGTTTTTCATAATTTGTATAACTGTAAAATTATAAGAGATAAATAAAATGCACCGATAAAAATAGAGAGCTAATTAAAATACACAGTTTGCGTTAAATAATCTTTTTCGTAATGTTAAACGTTTTGGAAAAAAAAGCATAGGTTACTGAAAAAAGCGTTATCTGACAAAGTACCTATGTTTGAATGTTTTCAATACTTCTTGCTTATATTTTTGTTTGTTTGTATGTTTCCAGAACACGTTCACAATTTAATATACAATACACTGTGGCTCGTTACTCTGACTGCAAAATTTATTCCTGTATACGTCTTATCAAACACTGACTGTTGCTTCCTCACGTTGCATTTACGTAGCAAGCATTTATTGTTTACATTATTATTATGGTTTTATATGTATTGCCCCCTTTAACTTCTGTGGACATATCGGAGGCTTTGACTGGAGAAACTAACTTGTGTGTTGGAATCTTGTTGAATTGTACGAGTAAGTTACCTTTGAGGGTTTATTTTTATTTGTACTACCCAATCATGATCCCAGACTCTTCTAAAGGCAGAAGGATATTTTTATCAAAGAAAAAACTTCCCCGCCCCAGTCGGGAATCGACCCGTACCTCTGGGTTGAGAAGCCAGAATCGTGACTAATTTACAAATTGACGTTGTCGTTATCTCCAGGTAAACATGTATTGCAAATGAAATAACGTGCATTGAAGGACACTTTTTAGTTTCTCTGCGACCTTACTATAGTAGTAAGATGAACTCGTATATTCCACCCACAAACTTTCTGTCGAAATTTCATCGAAAATATACGTATTGAGGCAGCTTATACAAAAAAATCTGATGTGTTACACTCACACTTTCTCTACTCTTGTACAATCTATTTTTACAAACGCCTATTCTCCATATGCCTTACGTTAATCGAGATATCGAGATGTCAATCTTATTGCTAATTTTCTTGTAGATGCAAGAGGAATATGGTAGCTTTTAAGCGATGGTCAAATATTTTAACGCTGGTTGCTATGCGGCGAATTCCAATCTCTTTGCAAGTCCAGGACAAAAAAATGAATAACGAATTTGAGAAAAAGTATAAGTATTGGAAAATTTAAGGGAATAACAAGCAATATCTCGAAAACAATTCACTCAACAAAAGAAATGTATATGACATACGTTGTGTATTTTAACGAGATCTACATTTTTTGTGTAGTAAAATTTTGTCTATCTCTTATGGTTTACCAGTTATGCAAAAGTCGTTCACAATGAAGAATACTTTTGGAGACATTCCCAGAAAATTCGAGATATACATTTCATTTCTCATGACATTATCTTAAACATATGATATTTTCATCAAAATCGTTAGAGCCATTTTTGAGAAAATTAAAATTTTCGAAAAATGTTCCATGTAAAGGGTAGTCTGGGGTGGGGAGATTTTCTTGAAAACCTTCGTGTCGCATCTCTGGAAGATACTGAACCTAATTACCATGTTTGGTGTTTATCCGACTGTTCGTTTTTGAGTTATGCTGTTCACAGACACACACAGACACACACACACACACACACACACACACACGAACATGTTTCCAAAAATGCTTTTTTTGGATTCAGGAGGTCTCAAAACATGTATTTCCGGTGAAATCTCGGTATCGAATTTTTGGGTGGAATACAATACTTCCTCTACTTACTATACGTAGCAGAGAAAGTAAAAATACATTTTTATAAAAAGCTACATTAATGTGTGTGTGTGTGTGTGTGTGCGCGCGCGCGTGTTTGTGTCATAACTCAAAAACGAAACATCGTATATAAAAAGAAATTTAATTCCTTCTGCTTTCCCAGTAAAGAATTGCCTAATGGCAAAGCATAATTAACAACAAATGAAGTGAATTGTGAAAATAACTATTTACAAACAACAAATTAGTACAAAATATAAGATTACAGTCTAAAGTAAATTATAGGACTGCAACAACTTCATTTAGAACATATAAAACGACAAACATTATACTCATAAATAAATATCAGTTATAAAAATATTTTTTTAACTTCACAAATAAGCTTCAAGTGCCATGGTAACTATACACGGAATGATTTCGTTTTTGATACCTGAATTCACGGCAGAACTTAACGAACAGCCCTTGGGATAGTGCCCCTAGCACTAGTCATTAGACCATAAGCTCGATTCTTTGTGGTTGTATTTGTTCTTATAATATGGAATAGTTGGTTCATAGATGGATTTCTGAACGTTCTGAAGTTGGTTGTCATAAGATTCGATTCAAACAGTATTTAAGTTTAGATCCTGCAATAGAATCGGATTGTAAAATTAAACCTTATCTAAGTCTAGCAAATGAAATAAAATTGAAATGCGATAAAGAGGCATATATACTTAACTTAGGAAGAAAGGAAAGCTCAGGAATGGCATGATTTAGATTGGAGTGCTGGAGGGCACAGAAAATGACTGGCGATTCTAGCAGGAGATACTGCCCATTCTGTTATTTGGATGAGGACTGGGTACATTTTTTGGCGGAATGCGCTCAGTGGGGGAACCAGCGAACAATTAAACTCAAAGAAAAATTCTTAAGTCCGTCAAGAATGAGATTTACATGTGGGATCTACTGGCTTACCAGAGGAACTGGCAAAACATGAGCAATTTCTTGGCTAAAGTGTGCAAAGCAAGGTCAAGTTTGTTCAGTTAGTCAAGGGTAATTTATCTCTATTATTACTTTTTCTACTACGTATAGTAAGTAGGGGAAGTATTGTATTCCACCCAAAAATTCGATACCGAGATTTTACCGGAAATGCAGGTTTTGAGATCCCCTGAATCCAAAAAAAGCATTTTTGGAAACATGTCCGTGTGTGTGTCTGTGTGTCTGTCTGTGAACAGCATAACTCAGAAACGAACAGTCGGATAAACACCAAACTTGGTATTTAGGTTCAGTATCTTCCAAAGATGCGACACGAAGGTTTTCAAGAAAATTTCCCCCCCAGAGTACCCTTTACATGGAACATTTTTCGAAAATTTTAATTTTCTCAAAAATGGCTCTAACGATTTTCATTAAAATATCATGTGTTTAAGATATTTTCATGACAAATAAAATGTATATCTTGAATTTTCTGGGAATGTCTCCAAAAGTATTCTTCATTGTGAACGACTTTTGGTAAACTGATAAACCATAAGAGATAGACAAAATTTTACTACACAAAAGATGTAGATCGCGTTAAAATACACAATTTATGTCATACATTTTTGTTGTTGAGTGAACCATTTTTGAGATATTGCTTGTTATTCCCTTAAATTTTTCAATACTTATTTTCTCAAATGGGAATTCGTTATTCATTTGTTTGTCTTGGATATGCAAAGAGTTATAATCTGTGGCAAAGGGAATAGTGCTGCACCCAGCAACCAGCTATTAAGAGATATGTATGTGCTTAAAGGCTACTGTATTTCTATGTTGCCCTTGTAAATATATATTCCCCTTACATCTACAAGGAAATTAGCAATAAGATAGAGTCTGCAAATGTTTATCTGGATTAACATGAAGTAGATAGAGAATAAGCGTTTGTAAAAATAGTTTGTACAAGAGTAGAGAAAGTCATGTGAGTGTAACACATCAGAGTTTTTGAATTGTTTTGTTTTTCTGTTGTTTGTTTTGTCACATACCTTGTATGTTAAATATTCATGTTCGGTCATTGACCCATATACTAAATACTTGTATAATAACTTCAATAATTTGAAACCTATAAATATACCTTACCTATGTATCTAGATCTCGTAAACATAAGAAACGAAGGGTTCAATAAAATCCCCGCACATCAAACTACCATTTACACGGAAAGCGTTCATTTTCTGAAATGTCTAACGATTTTGATTATATTGAAAGCCTTTTAAATATTTTACATGACAAATAATATGTACATCTTGAATTCCTGGGAATTTTGGAAGGAACTTTGGAAGGAAGTTTATATAATTTCAGATATAAACAAAAACCTACTCCACCCAAAATATAATTGCTATTTCAAGGCCAGCATGCTAGCCTTTAGTTCCCGAGTTCGCGGGCTCAAACCCGGCGGAGGGCCATGGATTTTTTCGAGCGTAAAGGTCCTTAGCATGGCTTCCTTAGGAAGGGAAGTAAAGCCGGTGGTCCCGTGTTTCAGATTTACGGCATGTAAAAGAACCTCAAGCCTGATAGAGGTCTCTGAGTGAAATTGCCGGTCTTTCACACCCAATATAGAATGGGACGCTAAGGACCACAGCAGTTAAAGAGCGTCCATAAATAAAACTCAGTGTAATTTCACGGCCAGCACATAGCGACATCTGACTATCGATTCATTTTTCTGTATCCCCGTTGTGCTTACAACGAAATGTGTAATGAGAGTATTTCTGTAGAAGTTTGTTTTGTTAGTGTAAATTAGAGGAACAATTCGTAGTAGTTGTATAAAAATAAACGATGGTGGGTTAGAAAAGGTATATGATAGTAACACAACAGAATAATATTAGTAGAGTTACTTTTCGAGTATTCTCGAGAACTGCAAAACTCTCGATTGAAGCTCGTATTCAGCTAGTAGAAATGAAGGTGACAGAGCGTCACCTTCAGCCGGCTAACTTGGCCCACGCACGTAGAACAAAAGACGGATACAAGTGCAAGTTGGATACTCTCTCTGCCGATGCTCAACTTTGAAAGCCACATCTCTGCAAAGTTCTTAAAACTAACACCACGCTGCATTCCATGGTAGATGCACGGGAACATGTTCGGTGCTTCCGTACATTTGGTATTCTACGTTGGTGCACTTTGTAGTGAGGTTAATTTTAAAATATGGCAGCTGGCATTAAGTGGAAAGTTTCTGTAGAGAGACTTTGGCAATTTAACTTTTGAAAATAACTTTGTAAGTTTCTACTAGTATCGAATTCATTCTCAAGAAATTGCCTGTGCAGCTTCCTTGCTCTATTCTGCCCCCCAAGTGCGCACCGTTGCATAGGATGAGCAGTAAATATATGTATATCCCTATTGAAGAATTCTAAGGTTCCTTTGCAGCATCCCCTTCTATGCGTTTGCAGAATAAAGTATCCGTATAGCCGTTAATACTGAATATGATATGTCTTTACAAAAGTATTAAATATTTAAAACTCACGTTTAGGTTTCTTTCTTTTTTATTACCTTCTTACATATATTTTTGTCCATAAAGAGTCAAAACAAGGGCTTGCTTGGCTTAGACTGGGGTCATGGCGAGCGAACAAATTCATTAACAAAGAAGGCATAACAATCTGTCCCTGGTGTAGAGAGGAACAACATTGGATTCATAATATGGCGCATTGTACTAAGACAGAACAGTTGAGGAGAGAGTATCTGCCAGGTTCCTTTGTTAACTCGAGGAGAGGGTTACAAGCTTATTGTACCCTGGAGGTTTTAAGGGGGGAACCAATTTTTCAAAACATTTTAACAAAATGTGTGTAAGGAGTGTAATGAAGAGGGTAAAGGGTGAGAGTGGGAGGGTTAGTGACTTAGCAGCGAGTATTTCTTTGTTTTGTAAACAATACCGTATGCTTATTCTGTTTTGTTTGTGTGATTTTTGTTAGTTTATCTGTTATTTTTTCTTTTCATTTCTTGTAAATATCATTAACTTTACAGTTCAGTGTGAGAATATAGTCCGAAAAATATTAACTACAGTGTATTATATAAGCACGTACGGTCTATCTGCCCCGTGCGATGTAGGAGTTTGAACATGTAAAATGTTTAAGACCAATAAGTACGACACTATACTCTACTCTACTTTACTACATAATAACGCCGGAAATGTGTAGCAGGTAAGAGACCTATTGGTATTTTATATACGTATATACATGTTCCCGAAATGCCTTGCGTGGCCTTCTTATGCAAGTTGGATGTCCACAGTAAAGTTGCACTCCTGAAAGCTTTCTTCGTCCGGATAATTGGATACAGTGTCTACTATCTACATTGAAATTCCTCCGAAGCTACTGAAGCCCAGCAGTATTTAGATTTCTTGCGCAGAGCACGATGTAAGATTTGCTCTGGTCGAACCTTTCAACGAACCTTTGGTGACTATCTAGAAGTTCTCGATTCTTAGTCTAGCCGAGAATTACCTTCTGAGTTTCCCTTTCCCGTGTGGAATAACGCAATGCAATATGTAACACCTTGCCCTTAAAAAACAACAATAAAATTAATAAAAAGCAAAAAAAAACAAAATTAATAAAAAAAATAAGTTTAACCTTTAAGGGTTAAAGCGGGATTTTTAGCAGAGCCCAACGAATTTCTGTTATAAATTGAGTTGTAATCATTGTAGACTAATTTAACAAATTGTTTTCCATTATTATCAGAATATAAAAATAAATGACCTTCCATTTTTTAAGTTATATCTTGTAGACGTGCACAGCGTGCCGGTGATGTTGGTTGTATGTTTCAGGGGCTTCAGCGGCTAGTCGGCTACGAGCTGCGGTTCGGTTCAACTTAAATTATAGTGTGTATTACAGACAAAAACAAACGGAAACGGGATTCGAACTCGGAACCTTTTTGTTATAAACTTGCCGCAATAATTACAGGCACATAAAGCACAGCTGTAAATATGAGGATCATATCAGCTACCTAACGGGTAATCCTGAGATGTGTGATGCATAATGGGTGCAACTTTGAATATTATTACTATTATTATTAATCTTAAATATTAGTATTAGTAGCAGCGGTGGTCGTGGGTTTTTTCTCCCTTTCTTCTGTTTCGGCAGTGGAAAAATCTTATAAAGACGCGAGTTGGATTCTCACCAACTAAAAAACCACTCCCATCTCCGTGTACCAGTACACGGTGGAATTACTTCAAAATGGCAGCTATCTATTTTGCCACCTACTGATTCCTTTCATCCCTTTCCTTTGTTTCCATTATAGTCTTTGCTGGCGTCTTCAGTATATTCCATGCATCACGGCTTCCGGTAATAACTTCCTCTAAACTTTCTACCGTTACTCCTCCACAACTTCCATTTTGCACAGTGGAAGAACGTATGCTCCACAGTATCCTTTTCTAAGAATAATTACATTTCTCATCGGTAGTTTTCCCCATTCTCTTTGCATAGCACTTAAATCTTCCTTGGCCTATTAATACCTGTGTCAGGAGGAATCAACTTGTCTGTGCTTACATCTGAGCCGCATATTAATATCTGGAATGATTCTCTTTGTCCACTGTCCTCAGTAGTGCTAGTAGTAATAGTAGTGGTATTAGGACATTGTAATGTATTGCGGCATATTGTCGTATACCTCATATATTTAGTAATTATTTAACTTCAGAGGAGGGCGACTCGCTTATGAGAGGGATCGTTGAACAAACAAAGAACTTTAAACTCGAGGTATCGACAAGGGACGCAGCTAAAGTTAGATTCACAACATAATTACACTAACATAATTCCTGGCTGAAGGGAGAGGCAAGGATTCTATTCTACCATAATAAAAGTTGAGATAAAGGATGACTAATAGATTTATTATAATATGTGCTTACCCCATGTGTCTGCCGGGCGAGGACGCCATGTCGTAGACAGTTATCCGTCCAGCTCACACGAACACTAGTCACAGAATGCTAAGAAAAACCCACGCTAAGCTTGGCGTCACTAACGCCATATCCCCCCTATGACAGTTTCCCCTCCTTCGCCCCTACTCTCAGATAAACTGCCAACCTTCGACTCGGTAACCAGAGGGCGTATTACCATTAATATAATCTGTGCACATGCCACAATATTACATTAGTATTCTTATTATAAACATATACCATACGAGTTATACAACTAATTGCGTCGGTTAGATCGATGAAACAATCAAAACTCACTCGTCTCGTACGCGGTGACAGTGCTTGCAACACGAGAACGCTTTTAAATATAACAACTAAAACAGAATAATTACCCCTACGTAATGTAATGATAAAATAGTAGAGATTTCTGATGTCATTTGGGTTGACCGTTCGAACAAAGATGACGCGATTCGGGAACAGCGTGTATTACTCTAAAATTCGACATTCACGATATTCCGTGATTGTCTTTGTTGTGTAGTGGTCAAGGTTCTTGCTTCTAATACCACTTCTAGTTGGAGGACAGGATCTTTTCTTTAATTAGCAGCATTCCCTGTCATCTACAGAGTTTGGAAGACATCAATAAGCCAAAATGATGAAGCTGAAATTTGTCAAAATTTTCCAAAAATTCAAAACTTAGTTTTTACGTGCAAAAAGATATTTTAAACCTTTAGCTTCAATTAAATGACACGGCTTTTGTTCTCAGATCTCTTTAAAGCTTCAACATGTACCATTTAAGTGCCTAAGAGCACACGGCCTGTATTTACTTCCAATACCTTTTACTCTACTTTGATTTTTCTTACACTTTTGAGAATTAAAAGGTTCCACACATGTAGTTTGAAAGCTACGTTGTTCAAATTTTCAGCAAAACCTCAAGAGAGAATCAAATTTATAAACTTGCATATGGTTTTTGCTACACTTTCAAATTGTTCAAGATATCATGCGATTAATTCTACCACTGAGGACTGTTAACAGATTATATTTAAGGGTTCAATTTTTTTTCTGAAATAACTAGAGTAGTGGTCAAAATTGTATATGCCAGTTTGGTTCATTAGTGTTTGGACAATGTAGTATTTTTATTTTTTTTTCAAAATATACTTTTTTATAAAAACTATTGAAGATGTTTAAGACACGCTTATAATTATTCAAGTACAGCAGTATAGATAAAATTTTGAGAACATTAGGATAAAATACTGCAGTATTTAGAAAGTTAAGCTTTAGGTACCTCTAATTCTCGATTATTAAAACTAATATAAAACAACCATCTGCAATTGTTGGTCCGGTAGAAATGTGGGATGTAGCCGTAAAGCTAAAAGAGAAGGCATGGCTTTGCAAATGAAATAAAATATAATTTCAATCCATTAATTACAGAAATAAAATAAGAGTAACGTTTATATCTGTAACTGTTTATCGTCTGATTTCCAATCTAATGTTAATAAAGGCTTAATGTGATTGTTGCATTTTGCCTCATGGGTGTGGATTCGATAGCAAGATCAATACAAGTCAAAGACCTGCTTTTTCTAAATGTAAATGAGCGCAGGAGTTTTGAAAATAGGTGAAGTGTAGGTTACTATCAGATGGATATAACAAAAGGCAATGCAAAGTTTGTAACATTTTACTGAATGAGGCTCTCCTGAGTGAACACAGCTTAGAAGTAATGAATAATCATAGTGTGAGCTGCCTTGCTTTACATTTCTCCTCAGATACGACAAATACTTACTTAATATTCTTTAATATGCACATATTAATGAATTGTCTTTCCTACTTTTTTGTAGAATAAGAAGCTATCAGTGGCGGTTACTGTATAAGAATAAGAGCACGTTAACACCCTAGATTTCGACACTTTGCGGATTTATTTACTTTTTTTTTGTGAATTCTATTAAAGCTAACGTCTATGCTATAATTTGAAATCTACGGCGCTACTCTTCTGAACTCAAAATTTTCAATGGGGTTCGGTAGTACGCTTTAAGGAGCTTTTGTGCATGCAACTAGTGTGAAGGTAATTACCTTATGGATAAAATCATACGGGTCGTGCACACTTGAAGACGTGTACGAATCATCTCCCTTGCTGAATATCGATACTATCACTACAATTTTACGTAAATGCCACTAGATGTTAGTAATATGGTAGAAGTAGATAACGTACACGTGCGCGGAAACTTCTTCTGGTTATTCGAGATCTTCCATCCTATCAACTACAATTTAGTTTACACATTGCTTCGTTCTAGCCTCAAAACGCTGTACTTAATTATGTACACAACATCAAGCATACTCAAAAACAACCTTTACTTTTGTCAGATAACTTATATATTATTATTATTGTTTATAATCATTATTGTTGTTGGAAATGGCTGCTGTTATATCAATCATAAATTTTATACAACAGATCCTGTTTCACATTTGTGGGGCTATCTGACTTCAACATCTTGTGAACACCCAAAATGTATACCACCCGCTACTGGAAGTTACAAATGTGTTTTAATTGCAAAACAACGACAGTTGGGTGCATAAATGGCAATTACTGACTTGATTATACTCCGCAACAATTATTGTGATATTGCAATCATCTCAGATACCGCACAGAAAGTTTTATAAGGTACCCTAATGCAGTGAACAGAATCTGATGCGTCACTTTCATACGATTTTTCTACTCAGAACCTTACACAATATTTTAGTATGGATATAAAAAGTGACTGTTGTAATAAATTCTTGATTATAAATAGTATCAAGTTCAGTCAAGTGGATTTATTTCCACACATAGTACTAAAATACATAACTCTTCGTATAGCCTGTTATTTCTTACTAATTAACCCTGTTGGAAAAACGTAGTTAAAATTTAACGACGCATATTTGTAAAACGTCTAATGCTACAAAGTTATATGACGTAGTGTGTATATTTCAACAAGCTCTGTATTCTTTATTAAATATAGTTTTGTTATCCCTTAAGCTATACAACGTTATAAGGAATTCAACCAGGGGATATTTACGGAAAATTCAAGAAAAGCATTTCATTGCTTTGTCAATTTCTAAAGCATAAATCATGTATTAATAAAAACAATAAATAACATTTTGATAAAATAAACATAATGCACATATTTTCATGTGGAGGTTAATTTAGGGTAGGGGGGATTTCTTGTAGATGTTGCACTAATATACCTAGTTTAATATTTATTTGACTGTTCATTCTTTAGTTATTAAACTCTCTCTTCCTCCATTTTCTCTCTTTCACACACACATTCGGACCTTTTTGTTTTGACTTTATGGGATTTCAGCTGCATGGAATGAAGCAATTCATCTACTCGTATTCCTAGTGAAAACAATAATACGATGAGTTTGAAAGTTAATTATTGTTGTATTATTATGATTATTAATGTTATTGTTATTGTGCGTATAGATTCCTGTAAACTGAACTAAAGGACGAGCAATAAAAAAAATCATAATATCAGCAGAGAAAGAATTTCAGAGTCAAGAGGAATTAATTTACAAAAGGTTTTTTCAATTCTGTTCATACCGTGTTCATTCAAGCTTTAGAAACAAAAAGCATTCTTTGTCAAAATAGGTATGATGATATTAACTCCAGATTATAATAGATTTGCTTTGCGGTATTTAACGTCCAGGCCACAGGCTATACAATATAGAAAGGTACTAGTAAATTGATTCCAAGAGCAGATTGGCTAGATTATAGGTTAACAAAAAGTCATATTACAGTTTTCTCCAGTAAACGATTTAGACTTTAGTATTATGTTTGAACCCTATTTAGAATTTGAATGCTTTCATAAGTCTGGAAAACAATACGTAAAGAACCGGATATTCCCTTATCATTTCTTTAAAACATTCAAGAATATCTTAAATTTGTATTTGTGATTTGTGGTTATTAGATTTCGGAAACTATTAGGCTGAGAAACTGCTATTTCTGTACCTATGTTAACAATTTTTAATTAAGACAATGATTTTAAACAAATTCAAATGTATTTATACTTTATCATATACCTAGAAGGTATTACATTGCACCCAAAAATTCTATACCTAGATTTCACTGGAAATTCATGTTTTGAGACCCCTGAATAAAAAATTCATTTTTATAAAAAGGTCCTGTGTTTGTGTCTTGAACAACATAACTCAATATAACTTGGTATTTAAGTTTAGTATCTTCTAAGGATATAAAACGAAGATTTTCTAGAAAATCCTCCAACCCTAGCTACACTTTACATTTTTCGAAATATTTAACTTTCTAAAAGTATAGCTAACGATTTTAATTCAAATACCACGCATTAAGTGTATTTATATGATAAATAAATAGTGTATCTTGAATTTGCTGGGAATAGCCTTAAAGTTCTCTTGATTCAGAAGGAATCTAGAAATTTGTTTAACCGGTAAACGTTAAGCAACAAAGAAAACGTGATAAACAAACAAATTAAATTCTTTTAAAACTCACAATTTATTTCAAATGACTTTTTTGTGGCATAAGACATTTCCGAGATATCTGTAATAATGGTTAGAATTGTTCAATAATTTATCATTATTCTCAGATCCTGTCGATTTTCAGTTTCTCGCGATTGCAAGGAAAGAATATGGAAGTTTAAAAACCAGTTCTTAAATATCTGACTGGCGCTCATTCCTTTGTATCTATAACGAATTGTGTAATATAGCTATTTCTGCAAATGTTTATGTCGATTGTAATGAAGCAGATATAAAATTAAGCTGTCGTAAGAATATTTTGCATACCCACCAATAAAAGATAGACGGTAGAGAAGGTCATGTGTATGTAACATGTCAGATATTTTTACTTTCTCTACTACGTATAGTAAGTAGGGGAAGTATTGTATTCCACCCAAAATTTCGATACCGAGATTTCACCGGAAATACATGTTTTGAGACTCACTGCATCCAAAAAAAGCATTTCTGGAAACATGTCCGTGTGTGTGTGTCTGTGTGTCTGTGTGTCTGTGAACAGCATAACTCAAAAACGAAAAGTCGGATAAACACCAAACTTGGTATTTAGGTTCAGTATCTTTCAGAGATGCGACACAAAGGTTTTCAAGAAAATCCCCCACCCCAGACTACCCTTTACATGGAACATTTTTCGAAAATTTTAATTTTCTCAAAAACGGCTCTAACGATTTTGATTAAAATATCATATGTTTAAGATATTGTCATGACAAATAAAATGTATATCTCGAAGTTTCTGGGAATGTCTCCAAAAGTATTCTTCATTATGAACGACTTTTTCATAACTGGTAAACCATAAGAGATAGACAAAATTTTACTACACGAAAAATGTAGATCGTGTTAAAATACACAATTTATGTCATATACATTTCTTTTGTTGAGTGAACCGTTTGCGAGATATTGCTTATTATTCCCTTAAATTTTCCAATACTTATACTTTTTCTCTAATTCGTTATTCATTTTTACTTTCTCTACTACGTATAGTAAGTAGGGGAAGTATTGCATTCCACCCAAAATTTCGATACCGAGATTTCACCGGAAATACATGTTTTGAGACTCACTGAATCCAAAAAAAGCATTTTTGGAAACATGTCCGTGTGTGTGTCTGTCTGTGTGTCTGTGTGTCTGTGTGTCTGTCTGTCTGTCTGTCTGTGTGTCTGTGTGTCTGTGAACAGCATAACTCAAAAACGAAGAGTCGGATAAACACCAAACTTGGTATTTAGGTTCAGTATCTTTCAGAGATGCGACACGAAGGTTTTCAAGAAAATCCCCCCACCCCAGACTACCCTTTACATGGAACATTTTTCGAAAATTTTAATTTTCTCAAAAACGGCTCTAACGATTTTGATTAAAATATCATATGTTTAAGATATTGTCATGACAAATAAAATGTATATCTCGAATTTTCTGGGAATGTCTCCAAAAGTATTCTTCGTTATGAACGACTTTTTCATAACTGGTAAACCATAAGAGATAGACAAAATTTTACTACACGAAAAATGTAGATCGCGTTAACATACACAATTTATGTCATATACATTTCTTTTGTTGAGTGAACCTTTTGCGAGATATTGCTTGTTATTCCCTTAAATTTTCCAATACTTATACTTTTTCTCAAATTCGTTATTCATTTTTACTTTCTCTACTACGTATAGTAAGTAGGGGAAGTATTGCATTCCACCCAAAAATTCGATACCGAGATTTCACCGGAAATACATGTTTTGAGACCTCCTGAATCCAAAAAAAGCATTTTTGGAAACATGTCCGTGCGTGTGTCTGTGTGTGTGTCTGTGTGTGTGTCTGTGAACAGCATAACTCAAAAACGAACAGTCGGATAAACACCAAACTTGGTATTTAGGTTCAGTATGTTCCAAAGATGCGACACGAAGGTTTTCAAGACAATCCCCCCACCCCAGACTACCCTTTACATGGAACATTTTTCGAAAATTTTAATTTTCTCAAAAATGGCTCTAACGATTTTGATGAAAATATCATATGTTTAAGATAATGTCATGAGAAATGAAATGTACATCTCGAATTTTCTGGGAATGTCTCCAAAAGTATTCTTCATTGTGAACGACTTTTGCATAACTGGTAAACCATAAGAGATAGACAAAATTTTACTACACAAAAAATGTAGATCGCGTTAAAATACACAACTTATGTCATATACATTTCTTTTGTTGAGTGAACCGTTTTCGAGATATTGCTTGTTATTTCCTTAAATTTTCCAATACTTATACTTTTTCTCAAATGCGTTATTCATTTTTTTTATGTCCTGGACATGCAAAGAGAATGGAATGCGCCACATAGCAACCAGCGTTAAAACATTTGACTATCGCTTAAAAGCTACCATATTTCCCTTGCATCTACAAGAAAATTACCAATAGGATTAACATATCGATATCTCGATTTACATGAAGCATATGGGGAATAAGCGTTTGTAAAAATACTTTGTACAAGAGTAGAGAAAGTCATGTGAGTGTAACACATCAGATTTTTTTTATGTCCTGGACATGCAAAGAGAATGGAATGCGCCACATAACAACCAGCGTTAAAATATTTGACTATCGCTTAAAACCTACCATATTCCCCTTGCATCTACAAGAACATTATCAATAAGATTGACATCTGATATCTCCATTAACATGAAGCATATGGGAATAAGCGTTTGTAAAAATAGTTTGTACAAGAGTAGAGAAAGTCATGTGAGTGTAACACATCAGATTTTTTTTATGTCCTGGACATGCAAAGAGAATGGAATGTGCCACACAGCAACCAGCGTTAAAATATTTGACTATCGCTTAAAACCTACCATATTCCCCTTGCATCTACAAGAAAATTATCAATAAGATTGACATCTCGATATCTCCATTAACATGAAGCATATGGAGAATAAGCGTTTGTAAAAATAGTTTGTACAAGAGTAGAGAAAGTCATGTGAGTGTAACACATCAGATTTTTTTGGCTTTGATATGCAAAGAGTATTAATCTGTGGCAAAGGGAGTGGTGCTGCACCTAGCAACCAGCTATTAAGAGATATGTATGTGCTTAAAGGCTACTGTATTTCCAAATTGCCCATTAAATATATTATCCCCTTACATCTAAAAGAAAATTAGCAATAAGATAGAGTCTGCAAATGTTTATCTCGATTAACATGAAGTAGATGGAGAATAAGCGTTTGTAAAAATAGTTTGTACAAGAGTAGAGAAAGTCATGTGAGTGTAACACATCAGATTTTTTTACATTTTATTATGATTTTTAATATAATACGACCTTCGTAATTAGCCATGCATACATCACCAACATTTACTGAAGTTTAACCACAATTATGCTGTCGTATCTCTGTTAAGGATTTTTCAAGATATGAAAAGGACATTCTTTTAGTCGCGAACGCGACATTTGTTACACTTCTGCCCGCCAATTTCTTCCGAAACTGTTCTCCATGCATCTAGATGTTTAATTGTTCAATCAAGGAGTTTCGGACAATGTGTTAGGAATTTCTGAAAATATAAAATCTGAAATTCACTTTGTATGCAAACATTAAAAGGAAAGTTTTATTTCTGTTAAGAGTTTTTGTATGTTTTCGTTACTCTGTGGGCCGGTTTCACAAACGGATGCTAAATTTTAACACAATGTTAAACCGATTTAACACTGAATTTAACACAAACTCTGTTTCATCAAACAGTGTTAACTTTAACAATGTGTTAAAGTCGGTGTTTAGTTAACGCCGCTGTACCCCTGTGTTAAGGCGTTTAACAAATGTTAGAAGTTGGAAAATACCTGCCGCAAACCAAGATCTTGATGCGAGTTTGCTACAATTGACATTTTTAATGCCATTCCTAATAGAAGAATAGTCATACGTTATAATAAATTCAAAACCCCGCAAAAGGAGAAAGTTTTAAAGCAAAATAGACTGTTAAAGGGGTCATGACCATGGTTTTATGGGAAATACGAGAGGTTAGAATACTACGAACAAAAGCAGACTTCTTTCTCCTAAGCTACAAGTGTTAATTAGGTTCATACTTAGATTTTGTGTACTTACATTTTTCATTTACTTGGTGGGTGATAATGTTGGTATTTCCAAAGCTGTGGTTTATGAGGAAGGTTTCCAAAGGAATTGCTTCAAGAAGCAGACACTATGTTTTTTCGGATCTGCTTGATTAATGAGCGATAGCACATAGTGGGCATAGGAGAAACGCATTCATTCTAATTAAATTACTCGCGAATTTTTTACCAGGCTGTAATTTTATCCTTCCATGTAAGACCGTCAGCTTTTTCGCAGTTGATAATACATCTATACTTATTAACCAGGTGTTAATTCAGGCGTTTCAAACGGTGAAATATTTATTTCAGTTGACATCGTAATTCTAACCTCAAACAATCGGGGACATCACATGACAATTGCCATAAATGTAAATATTTGTCTGCTACTGACACAGAGAGCGCAGCGAAACGTAGACAAAGGTGCATCGGAGCACGTTCAGAACAGTGTAGTTCGGCCACCGCCTTCTCGAAAGCTAGCGTTCGCAGTTGTCTTTGACGTTAACAATATGTTGATGAAATGCAAAAAGTTTTAACCTATGTTAACTTTGAACATCGTGTTAACAAACAAGATGTTAGCGTATTTTTAACATCGGTTGATGAAAGTGGTCTTGTGTCTTTATGGCAAACCCGCGTCAGATTCTTAAATAAAATTCAGCTTGTTTAACCATGCCCCCTTATTTTATCTTATTCAAAAGTATTTTAATGTCCTAAAAAAATAGGTTAACGCTTTACAACGAAGAAAACCTTTAGTTCCTCTCCCATTCTTTAGCTAAGCAGAACATATTGAGTTGCTCTTTTCTACCTACTTCAAGGAGAATAGAGGATGCGGAATCTATAGTCAGATGTTTGAATGCTAGTCGCTAAATTCTCTTCCCATGACATTACCAATGTCAAAACAATAACAACAGATATCTCGGAAATAGCAACACCACAAAGACGTTGTTTGAAAAAAGGGTGTATTTTAAAGAGATGTACATTATTTGTATTATGAGTTTTATCTGTGCGTTATTAATTACCAATTATACAAAATGTCTTCAGAATAAAGAGGGCCTCAGAGGCTATAACCAGAAAATTCAAGATAATATGCACCTTATTTGCCATATAAGTGTCTAAAACACATAGTATTTTAATCACAATCGTTAGAGCAGTTTTCAGAAAACAGAAAATTTCGAAAAATCTTCCATTTCTGGTAAATCTTTTTGTCATATCTTTGGAAGTTGCTGAATCTAAATACAAAGCTTGGTGCTTATCGGACACTTCTCTTTTTGGTTTATCCTGTTTACATACACACAGGGACATTTTTCTAAAACCACTTTTTGGGGGGAGATTCCTGTGGTATCACGATATCGAATTTTGGGTTGAATCCAATACATACTCTACCTACTGGGTAGAGAGAGCATAAAATGAGTGTTATCCATACTTCCAGGAGATTTATAGAAAATATAATTATTTAATATAGGCTGCTCTGGTCAAACGTACGTACGTTTAAGGCGATAGCAAAATTCTAAAAATAGCATTATACTTATCTTTGAGAAGAAAAGCAAGTAAAATTTCCTCAGAAACGAGAAAACGTCTCAGCGCTCACTTGTGATTTAGGTGAGTCACGTTTTGCTTACCTAATATAAACCTCCCCTATACTTCAGCTCCTACTGCTACTCTTTGTGTTATCCAAAATTCGACCAGCTTTCAAAGTAAAACAAAAGTTTTTAAAATGAGTTGTTCGTAAATGCGGAACTAATGTGGGGCAAAATCACGTGCATTTGAATCTCTCATCACAGTGCGTAATACAGTGCTTAACTTTTCAATAGATCATCTTTTCTATAAACCTGAGCGATAGCTACGCATGGAAAATCTCTAAAAGCACCTGGTAGTTTCAAGTTGCAACTCCAGTTCTTGGCATTACGTGCCGAGAAGCTCAACGCAGAATTATCGACGAAAGAATCAGGGTAGCTCCTCTTGTGAAAAGTCAGTTGAATAAAAGATTTCTGCTGTATCTGTTTCGTTCCGAAGATCCGTCCACAGAATTATTACGAGCTGGAAAATGAACTACAATCAGCTTGTTCTGGATTTGGCTTAATACAAATGGAATCCAGTTATTCTCTTGGCTTTTATTCGTGTCGCTGGCGGAAACAGTTTTCAACTATGTAAATTATTTTTCAATCAGCGTTTACCTTTACAATCAGCATATAACGCGCTACAGTGCTACAAAATGCGTCATTGTGATTTTTAACCCTGTTATTTTGGAAAACATAATTGTACGGAGGTAATGCTTCTTTCTTTCAGTACGCTCAATGGTTGTTACAACCTCACAGTGGAATTTTCAATGAACGTTTCCTAGGACGCCCTAAGATCTCTTCCCATTTGGACGATAGTCAAGCATGGATTTTGGAATTCTATTTTTAGGCATGTGATGCCGATGATTTATCCATTTCTTATGGTAATGTTCTGCGTGATCAAGTACAGGTTCTAATTGTAATACTTCCATCAATTTCTTGTTATTCGTATATCCATTTCTACATCCCGCTGTGTGTTTCATAAATTTTGTGGTGGAATGATACCACCAATTCCTTGATATTCATAGCGATACTGCTTTTTGAACACCGATACTCGATATTCACTGTATAAAAAACCAAAAAACGATAACTTTTTCACTGAATTATTTCTTATTAGTGTTTTCTGTGTATAAACGCCAGTAACCAATTTTGCATTGTATGCTAATTCTGAAATTGTTCCTGCTAGACATTCTCAAATTGGCAGCACCTTTTTTTTAATTTTGATAATACTACAGGTAATATATCTTCTATTATTAGTCAAGGATGATGATAATGATGATGATGATGATAATAATAACAACACTTTCTATGCTTCCCTTTTTATATAACTTTCTTTTAAAGGATTTTTTATCCATGTTACAAAATTAGTGGTATGGTACACCTGTAAGCTATGCTTGTGACCAAATTTGACTTGCGTAAACATAAACTAACAGATGGAAGGAAAGAACAAATAATTCGATGCGTTATATTATCTCATACCTTAAGCTCGAATTTTTTTCTGTTGGATTCAAGATTTTGGTCACTGGAGTAAGTCAATGTAAAAGCTGAGAGTGAGTCACTAAGTCAGGCTATTGCAGAAATGTGATTTAGTGCGTCAAATAAATTAGCTTCATTTCAGCTCGGTTAACGTTGTGTGTTACATGAATACCTCTATTCCTTCCCCATTGATTGCATGTTTTCATTTAGATATAAGAAATGCTGCATTGATTCACCCATAGGAAACGCAGTCAGGTTTATCAAGAACTATAGTCCATCAAGCCTTTGGACAATAAGTTTTGAAGGTTTATCTCAAAGTATTAGACATATATCGATATTACCGAGTATCGAGTATCGAAGTCTAGACGATATCGAAATCCCATCGCTACATAAATTTCATTTCATTAGCAGTAATTCTATTTTAATATTTCTGAATGTTCATGTCTCATTGTCGTAACAAAGGCCAATGTCTTGTATAAGCGAATTCTGGGATGTCTTTTTATTGAGAAAGGCTTCATAATACTTTCAATTATTCCTATTGCTTTGGTGTGTATACACATTTTCGTGAGATATCTGCTTCATCGAAAAAGGATAATATACATACAAAACATGTAAATGAATTTACGCTTTCTAAGATTTTTTATTCCAAACATATTTTGCTAGGTATAAGATATTTTCCGCAGGAAAACCTTTATTGGTTTTCATCTCTTGGAAAAGAGTAGCATAGAAGGAGACCCTACCATTTCAACTTCTTTAGGGCATCAACATATCGGGATGAACCGGATGGATAATTTTTTTATGATAAAGGCAAATTAAAAACAATTATGGAATGTTTAAACAAGAATAATAACTGCACCACTCTCTGTTCCATGGATTTCTTTATCACATGGGGTGCCTCTTCTCAGGAATCGGGAGGGTCAGGAATTAAATCTCGGTTGTTGTAATTTACCCAGATAAATTCTTAACGGTTTATTTCCACAATCTTCAAGTCAAATATAAGGCAACTTTCATTTCGTTGAATCTAGGGCTTGTCTCAGTACTCATTAAATATCCATCGATATTTCATTCATCCTCTCTAGAGAAGATCTGTTTAATAAAATATAATAATTACGGCTCTAATTAATTGTGGATACCTTTCCACGCTTTCTCAGTTTTTATTTTCTACACTACTTACATAATCTTAGTATACAAAAAATGTATATTTTGTTAAAGTGCACAATTTAAGTAAAATAATGATTTTAATCTTTGTTATTAGATAGTTAGAATTTTCAAATGCTTAATACTTTTTGCTAGTTGCAAATCGCTATTGATTTTTTTCGTGACCATGCAAAGAGGATGGAAATTCAAAGTCAATCACGTGAAATACGCTTTTTAAAAATCTCTGTTGCTGTACTTGCTGTATCCTTATATTTAATGCAAAATTTCTAAATGCTGAACGCAAGATTCTCGATTTAAAACAAGCAGATAGAAGAATAAACTTTTTTAATATTAGTTTGTAGAAATATGATTAGAGAAACTCATGTGAATTTATGTTCCCAGACATTTTTTCTAATTTTTTTTCCGATGAAAAATGTCTATTTTAAATTTCCACCAAAATGTCCCTAAAGGTGCAAAAATAAAATGAAAATTACCTGTTATTTATTTTATGACATATGGTATATTATATTATATATGGTAATTGTATAGGACCACCTAATACCTTCATGATATTGTTTCTATTGCTCAAGCACCAATGGAGATAGTGACCTAAGGCCCGCAAATTGTCTAATACGTTATCTTCTTTACGGTACTCTTCATATTGTAGCACTAATGTTCTTAGCAACTTCTGATATGCGAGATATTTCTTCTTAGGTTGTGCCTTGACACTTCTTGCTATGGAAAACTCATTTATTGCAGTTTCAGTATCTGCTTGCTCGTTTTTAGCTCTATTAGAAAGCTATAGAAGTTGGAGTGGCTTTTGTCTATTACTATTTAGGACCGAATGTGAAATCCTTCAGATATATTGTTAATTCTGTGCAAGTTAAGCCTCGTCGCTTCATAAAAGTTCCACAGTTCGACTGGGTTGCCCTGCGACCTCTTGCTCCTATGCCAGTAACATATGTTCGTTCGAAATAATCTAAAACAAGTAACTCTTCTTGCACATGGTCTCTTAGTTCTTGGAATTCATAAGGCACATCCTCAACAGGGACAGAGTGCAATGCTAGCAGCATGTGAGTTGAAACTATAATTTATCTTCTGGGTGGTTGAATGCCTCCAGAGGGCCCTCAGCGTCGATCTTTCGACAAAGTGATTGTCCCAAATGAAGGAGGCAGCAGCTAATGTTTGTGTCGGACTGAGCTTCATTGACACTGTTGGTGAGTCTCTTTTCAAAATCTAGCATTGCAATTTGTAGAAAGTAATCTCTATACTATAGTTACGTGCTGTACTAACACTTCTCCGACCACATGTGAAAGTGCTTCATATTTTTGAAGATAATAAGGCATGTATCAAAGGCAATGGTAACTGTACCTCATCGTCTTCTTTGGGTTAAGACCTGGTCAAGAAATTATACCCGTAATTGATACAAATTTGGCGCAACTTTAAATGTTTTAAAATGTAAATTTCTTTGGTTCCAAAAATGAGCACAGCATCTAGTTACATTCAAATATGAATTATTAAGTAAGAATGTTTCTCCTTGTAGGAATCTTTGGTATCACAAGAATTTCGTCGAAATCAGCTAAAGATCGTTGGATTTGATGGTTGGTCATGGCGGCGTTCTCTTTGCAGTGATATTTTCAGGTTCTCCCTCTCTCCCTCTCTCTCAGAACTCCAGAAGAAACTCCGTGTAATTCATTCCGCAGTATTTATGTAGGCGGAATTTCGGTTGAAGCCCTGCAGTTTCATTCTCAACTTCAGCTCTTTAGCTTCACATTCTTCACGTTAGGAGATACACGTAAGGAAAGATTTCTCCTCCTTTCCGTGCAGTTATCTAAGTTGTCACTGCTGTTACTGTACATTCCTTAGCCTTTGTCAGTCGACACTGCCAGTAGGTTACACCTTCATAAATTCGACTTTTGGGATATAAAATCCATGCAATACAAGTTTTGCCTCCTCCTCTAGAAGAATTTATAATTTCTGGTGCATTCTGCATACTGAAAATTTAGGAACTAAGCATTAATGGTATCCCAGTTACCGATTTCAATTGTGACATTACGAAAAAACATTTAGTAAAATTGCATTAGGAAAGATGTGGTGCAAACATTTCATTTTAGGATAGTTGAAATTAGGACAAAAGAAAACATTAGGAAGTTTTCCGTTTAGGAGATATGGACTTTAGGGGGAAAAAAGAGAATTATGGACAGGAATGTTAATTAATTGTTGATGCATATCACTTTGATAGTCATGTTGTCTAAATGTTTGCTAATTTGCTAAATTTATCGTTTGTTACACTTTATTCTTGCAATTTATTGGTGTTGTTTAATTCCCTGCACGATACTTTTTTAACCTCAAAGTGCTCAAAAATTTCATATCGTAATTTCTTCTCCTTTCTCATTAAATTGTTGCCCAACAATGTTGTTTATTTACTTAATAATGGAGTATAGATTCCTTCTCCAAAGAGCTAAAGAAAAGTATAAATGTCAGTTTAGAACAACATAAATGGAATATCTTCAGAAACTCAGATTATACCAGTCGATTCATCTCCGCCTGTAGCTATTGAATTTAGATATTCGCCATACGTACAACATTAACAGTCACTAAATTTAACTGAATAATGAGTTTCCTTTATTAGTTTTCTCTAGGTGTATTTCTTATTGATATTGTCCTTAGATATAGAAAACTCCTGGTGCTCTCTCCTGTTTAAATATTTGTCTATCTTTGACTTCCAACTAGCGCTAATGGCCGTCGGTTACATATCGCTTACATAATGAGATCCGATCCCCAGATTGATATTTCAGTTACAATTAGTGGTGGAACGATACTACTATTCCTCGATTCTCGATACCGATAGTGATATTTTAGCACCGATAATTGATACTCACTGTATAAAAAATTGTAAGGCGATAGCTTGTTCACTGAATTATGTTCTTATTAGCAGTTTTCTGTACATAAACACATGTAACGAATTATGCATTCTATGCTCATTCCGAAATTGTTCCTACTTGATATTCCCAAATTGGCTGCATTTTTACTTTCTCTACTACGTATAGTAACTAGCGGAAGTATTGCATTCCACTAAAAGATTCGATACCGAGATTTCACCGAAAATATATGTTTTGAGGCTTCCTGAATCCAAAAAAAGCATTTTTAGAAACATATCCGTTTGTGTGTCTGACTGTGAACAGCATAACTCAAAAACTAAGAGTTGGATAAACACCAAACTTGGTATTTAGGTTCAGTATCTTCCAGAGATGCGACACAATTGTTTTCAAGAAAATCCCACCACCCCAGATTATCCTTTGCATGGAACATTTTCGAAAATTTTAATTTTCTCAAAAATGGCTCTAACGATTTTGATTAAAATATCATATATTTAAGATATTTTCATGACAAATAGAATGTATATTTCGAATTTCCTGGAAATGTCTCCAAAAGTATTCTTCACTGTGAACGAATTTTGCATAACTGGTACACCATAAGAGGTAGACAAAATGTTACTACACAAAAAATGTAGATCGCGTTAAAATACACAATTTATGCTATATAGAGATTTTTTTTGAGTGAACCATTTTCGAGATATTGCTTGTTATTCGCTTAAATTCTTCAATACTTATTTTCTCAAATGGGAATTCGTTATTCATTTTTTTGTCTTGTATATGCAAGGAGTATTAATCTGAGGCAAAGTGAATGGTGCTGCGCCTAGCAACCAGCTATTAAGAGATATGTATGCGCTTAAAGGCTACTATTTTTCTATATTGCCCTTGTAAATATATTTTCCCCTTACATCTACAAGAAAATCAGCAATAAGATAGAGTCTGCAAATGTTTATCTCGATTAACATGAAGCATATGGTGAGAAGCGTTTGTAAACATAGTTTATACAAGAGTAGAGAAAGTGATGTGAGTGTAACACATCAGATTTTTTTTATATCCTGGACATGCAAAGAGAATAGAATACGCCACGTAGCAATGAGCTCTTAAAGGATTTGACTATCGCTTAAAGCCTACCAATTCCCCTTGCATCTACAAGAAAATTATCAATAAGTTTAACATCTCGGTATCTCGATTAACATGAAGCATATGGAGAATAAGCGTTTTTAAGAATAGTTCGTAGAAGAGTAGAGAAAGTCATGTGAGTGTAACACATCAGATTTTTATTTTTATTTTGATAATGCCATAGGTTATGTATCCCCTTTGTTTGTCAAGGCTAATAATTGTAATAAATAATAATAATAAATTTATTTTCTTACCTTATGTAACTATATTTATGCTAAAACCCTATTTTAAGGGAATTTCTGTTCATATTATAAAAACTAGTCCTCTGGTATACCTGTAAGCTACGCTCGTGACCCCAGTTTAACTTGCGTAAATACAAACAGTTGAAGGACAGAACAAATATATCCATGCGTTGTATTATCTCACGTTTTATGTTCTGGTTTATTTCTGCTGGATTCACAGATTTTGGTCACCGGAGTAAGTATAAATGTAAAAGCTGAGAGTAAATAATCAAACCAGGGTACTGCAAAAAAAACGTCGTTTAATACTTCAACTAAAACAGCTTCATTCCAGCTCAAAAACGCTACATGTTACACGAGTACCTATACTTCTTCCCCCATTGTTTTGAATGTTTCATTTAGACACAAGAGTCTATGCAACGTTGCATTGATTCACCGACAGGAAACTCAGTCAAGGTTTATCAAGAACTAAGTCCAGAAACTCTTTGTGGACACGTGTGAACGATAAAGTGGTCTCGACTCTTAAAAAAATCTAATTTGTTGCACTCACATGACTTTCTCTACTCTTATACAAACTATTTTTACAAAGTCTTATTCTCCATCTACTTCATGTTAATCGTTACCTACCTAACTTTGCATAAACTATCTTATTGATAATTTTCTTGTAGATGCAAGGGGAATATGGTAGGCTTTAAGCGATAGTCAAATCTTTTAAGAGCTGGTTGCTGTGTGGCGCATTCCATTCTCTTTGTATGTCCAGGACACATTCCCATTTGTGATATAATATAAGTATTGGAAAATTCAAGCAGATAACAAGGAATATCTCGGAAATGGTTCACTAGAAAAAATGTATATGGTATTATAACGAGATCTACATTCTTTGTGTAATAACATTTTGTCTATGTCTTACACTTTAAAAGTCATTGAGAATGAAGAGGAATTTTGAGGACATTCCCAGAAAATTAAAATATACATTTCATTTGCCAAAACATATCTTAAACATATTTTATTTTATTCAAAATCGTTTGAACCATTATTCAGAAAATCAAAATTTTCGAAAAACGTTCCATGTAAAGGGTAGTCTAAGTTTGAGGGATTTTCTTGAAAATCTTTGTGTCGCATCCTTGGAAGATACTAAACTCAAGTATTAAGTTTGATATTTATCCGACTTTTCGTTTTAGAGTTTGGCTGCTTAGACAGGCAGATGCACAAATATGCTTTATTTGGATTCAGGACACCAAAACATGTATTTCTGGTGAAATCTCAGTATCGTATTTTTGGGATGCAATGCTTCCCCTACACACTATACGTAGTAGAGAAAGTAAAAATTTAAAAGTATTGAGGAAGTATCGAACGATTATCTCAAAGTATCAGGTATACTTCGGTACCGCCGAGTATCGAGAATATCGAGGTACGACGGTATCGAGGCATCATCCCTAGCTATAATAGATTACAACAAAGAGCTATAGTACATTCCTTGTCTATAAATAGATAATTATTTGAGATGATGTAAGTATTCTTAACCTTGCTTGTTTGAATTATACAGTAACTCTTAGGCTCATTTGAGAAATTAGTATAATTACGTCTGTTTATAGCATTATGAACTGCAAAGTGAATCAAATAAGAATTTATTGTTATTAAACAGATAAGCCTATGAGTCTCTATGGATGTGAGGGTAGCGTATTTGCCAAGTGATCTCGAATTTGAGCCTCTTTTAGAGCGAGTTACTGGCTTAGATTTTTCCGGGATTTTCCTAATTCTCAGAAAACGAATATAAGCTCTAGGATACCCGGGACCATTTGAGCACCGTTTCAACATTTTTTTCATTCACGATACGAATTACCCGGATAGAGGATGTTTAACTCCAAGATCAAATAAAGTCGATAGAGATGATACTTTATGGTGTAATATGCCTTCGCGTTACAAAAATGCACATACTGAATTTTTTTTGTGAATAACTTCATCCTGGATGAATTTTTAATAATTTTGGTAAGCCATATATCTGGTAGAACTTCATAAGACGTAAATATAAGTTCATTCAAATATAGGTACAATTTATGCCCAATAGGTGCCCCACGTAGCCGCGGTCGCTGAAACGTCTGAGTTCGGCACTCTCTGGCACAAAGGGTCGCATGTTCGAAACCTGCCATGGGCATGCGTACTTGTGTCCGTGAATTCCCATACTGGATATAAGGGATAGCACAAAAGACTTCTAATGGTCGAGTTGCGAGGATCTCCGAATCCTCCAACGTTCCTCAAATTACACTACACTACTGCACTATGTCCAATAACTTAATAGTGTGTAGCTCTAGCCATTTTGGAAACATTCGTTTCTTCATCCTTAAGTTCCCAGATTGAACTGCTCTGCGGCAGCTGGTAGACCTTAAAAGATGTGTGATTATTTTTTATGCATTATTTCATTAATCAGAAAAACTGAGGACATGCTAGCAGTTACATTTTGAATTCCGTAAGTATTTGGTTTCCTGAGTATTTAGCTGGCGCACAAATGACACAGTGTACTTTTAGATTAACACAAGAATGCCCAGAGGGGTCAAATGTCCCTTCTTTATTTTAGGTGATAGCAATGTTTAACAGAATGATTGGAGCAACATTTCATTTTATGAATTTTATTCATTAGAAGCGTATTATCATTATACTGCAAAACAGCACATTTCGCACAACTATTATGGTTTTCTGCAGGTTTTACCTTTAACGCCCAGTTTGGTCATATTGACCCCTTTAGGATACTACTGCCCTTTTGTTTATTGATATGCCTTATGCTTATTTCATGCGCTCCCATACTTAAACTACTTTTTCTTTATGATGTAATAATTAACTTTTATTCATATTACTGCGGTATGAACTAACAACAAAGGTCGCTATACGATGTAATTTTGTTTGTCATTCCCTTCCAAGAATCAGTGTTAAAAAGGTGATAGTGAGGTAAAGATTGAAATGTATCGGAAACGTTATTTATGAGAAGATGAGCTATTTTCAGAGTTAGAGTCCTAGAAAATGATTCAGATGGTGATGGAATTTTTTCTGACGACTCAGAAGAGTTTATACCGCAGACAAGTAGAGAAGATGAATCATCTAATTGTAATGATACTGATTCTCAGCAACTTGCAGAGGAACTACGCTCTGACTATGTGAAGAGTCGCTCACTTCGTAGGACCACAAGCGATTATGAAAAGGATGGAGATTAAAATGAAGGTGAAATAGCACAGAAACGTCGTAAATGTCATGTTATTAAACTTAGCAGCTGTAATAAAACCACTCCCAAGTGCACTGTTTGTAAAAAAAAAATACTTTGTGGAAGATGCACAAAGAAAACTGAATACAAATGTGTGAATTGTTTAGAAGTATAAACTAGCTAAAATTGTTGTAAACATGAGTAATTAAATTTTCCTGTATTTAGAACTAAGCAAACCCCCTCATTTCCTTACTCATGTTTGGGTTTTACGGATTTCAGTAACATTTGTTTATTTTTTAATAACTTATGTATTTGTGTTTTGTTGCATATTTATTCGCCATTCTGTATCTTACTGGCATATAAATCACGTAAAACATTAAAATATAATAAATGAATACAAATACAATTTTGAAATAATAATTTTGAACATTTATTTTAATGTTATTTAGTAGTTTAAAATGATCCCTCTGGGCATTGGAGAGGGCAGGGAAAGGCTGCGCGTCCTAGAGTTAATGAATGTTTTAGTTAAATTTAGTTTAAATATACAACATTTTTAATTTGAACTAGCCAGTACTTGAAGTATAATGGCTACAAAGTATCTTAGACACCCTTTTGTAACAGCGTTTGTTAAGAAAATAAAATATTTATCTTCAGAATTACTATGAAAATAAATGATGAAACATAGGATATACGGGAAAGAAAAGATATCAATTATTTTCTCCGTTTACTTCCAGAGAATGCTCACAATAATAGAGCTTTATTTCCATCTACTTTGCTCTGTAAATTTAGCTTCAGCTAAATGAAGGAAAATTCTTGCAGCGTGCTTCAATAAAACATACGCCCATGCTCTCAGAACAGGCTACCAGAAAATGCAATACGACTCCAAGAAACACTCCTTTCGCTTGCGTTTTACGAGTTTATTTCGTTTACATTTAATAAAGGAATATTTTGTGCTAAAAATGGAGCACAAGCTTCGGCTGAGTAAGAAATTTTTCATCTTGGATACTACGCGACTTGCTGTCTACAGATATCTCATTCATTTGTTTTCTGTTTATTTATACGTACTTAATTTGCCGAATGAGGTGCTCAAATAAAACTTTAGCTTTATATTCATTCCGTATACCTATAATGCTAATTTATTTGTTATTTATTATCAACCTATAGTCAAATTATAAGAACAGAAATTTTATATTTATATAAATTTATGTGTGAGGGTAATACGAGTGTGTGTAGGGTAATATCGGAAATGACCGGACCGATTGGATAATAATTTCAGTATTGAAAATCAGTATTATTCCCGACGAACGTAGGCTATTAAATGCTCCCAAAATGTAAGATGGATGATTTCATTTTCATTGCAGAAGTGTTTTCTGCAAATAATAAGTCATTAGGCAAAATTTTCTACACATGCAAAAGCCCTCATAGAAAAAAAAAACAAACAAAATGCAGAGCCTGTATAAGAAAATGTATATAAAATAACATTTTCTGTACGTTTAGCCATTTTTTTAAAAAATTCGTTGTTGCAACTTAAAGCACTGATCAGTGGGATGGAGCATGGTGCTCTGGTTCCCGGCCACGGAATGCGCCCAGTTCATTTCCACCCATGGGAGTGCTGATGTTAGATCCCGGGTTTAGGATGATGCCTACTCAGCATTGTGAGGAAAGTAAGGAGCTGCGATAGGCAGCGGTCCTGGCCTCGTGAGCCAACTTGCATCGCCCTGGAACGGTGAATGATCGCCCACCTCTGCCGTGCACACGTGAGCGTGAGGCCGGCAGTCGGATTGCCAGGTCTTGGCCGTTCGTGGGCTATAGTGCCACAGATTTTTTGTTTGTTGCATCTGTAAGGTTTCCAAGTTTGCGGCAAGTATAAAGCAGCCCATGTTATTCTTTTGCCCTAATGAGTTTATTGGTATCAAAAACTGGCTTGGGATATTATAACAGATGTTTCTATTTCCCCTATAGTGTAGCCAAAGAAATCCATATTACCTGATTTCTCGTCACAAGTTTAAAGTAGTGACGTGAATAGAAGAGTACGCTTTTATATAAATCATAGGTTATATACGCTGCTAGAAGTTATAATGGGTAAAGAATCCCGCAAGTGTGATATATAGAATTTTTCCCCCAGGAGTTCATTAGTAACAAACACTTCGCCACGTTTTCTTTTGAGTAACATACTTGCATCAAAGTGGTCGTCTCCTTAGCGTGGCGGTAGCGCATCTGCTTACAAGCGGGAGACACGAGTTTGATTCCCGGTACCGGCTTGGGGATTTTCTCCCGTTGTGAGACCTGGCGCGGGGTGCCTACAGCCTCGTTAGGCTCCTGAGGAGCTACTTATTGAAAAGTAGTGGCTCTAGGTTAAGGAGGCCGCATATACCGGCTGGGAGGGACCCGAGGCGCTGACCACGCCCCATCCTGTAGTACTACACGGCACCAATGATGCCTTGTGGGCAGAGGTGGGGACGCAGCCCTCGGGCAGCAGGCCTTGGACCGGCAACATACTATAGCGCCGCGGAGTTTAGATTAATTTAACTTTGGCCTGCATCAAAGTCCGCAGATCTCAGTTTAACAATATAGTAGTTAAATATCTATGTGAGTAACTATGTGAATAATAGAATCGTTACTTATAAAGATATACGACATGTGAAATTACAAGGGGCAGCGAAAGTCGTGCGAGTTGACTTTTTTTGCGGGGGGGGGGTAAGTTCTTTAGCATCGGTTTCAAGAACGTTTACCTGTTGGTTGATAAATATGATTCCGTTTGTCTGGGCGGTTAACCTAGGCTGTAGAGTAACCTGCTGATAAATGTCATATGGACAGTCATTTTTTGGGCCACTAATATATTGATTTGGTTAAATCCGGTGTGTTTTTGTGAATGTAGAATTGCTGTTGGGATTCATACATTGTCCAGGTGATGCGAGACAAGTGGCCTAGTTGCGTAGTCCAATCTGTCTTTTAAATACTGCTAAAGCCCGTTCTTACTACATACGTACCACAGGCGGTAGACATTTATGATATATGCATTGAAAAAAGACTGATGTGTTACACTCATATCACTTTCCCTACTCTTGTACAAACTATTGTTACAACCACTTATTCTCCGTATGCTTCAAGTTAATCGAGATATTGAGATGTTAATCTTATTGCTAATTTTCTTGTAGCAAAGGGAATTGCTAGGCTTTAATCGATAGTCAAATATTTTAAGAGCTGGTTGATATGTGGCGCATTCCATTCTCTTTGCATTACCGCGACAAAAAAAATGAATAACGAATTTGAGAAAAAGTATAAGTATTGGAAAATTTAAAAGAATAAAAAGCAATATCTCCAAAATGGTTCACATGTATATGACATAAATTTTGTATTTTAACGCGATCTACATTTTTTGTTTAGAAAAACTTTGTCTATCTCTTATGGTTTACCAGTTATGCAAAAGTCGTTCACAATAAAGAATACTTTTGGAGACATTCCCAGAAAATTCGAGATATTGAGAAAATTAACATTTTCGAAAAATGTTCGATGTAAAGGGAATTCTGGGATGGGGGGATTTTCTTGAAAACCTTCGTGTCGCATCCCTGGAAGATACTGAACCTAAATACCAACTTTGGTATTTATCCGACTGTTCGTTTATGAGTTATGCTGTTCACAGACACACACACGGACATGTTTCCAAAAAGGCTTTTTCTTGGATTCAGGGGGTCTAAAACATGTATTTCCGGTGAAATCTCGGTATTGAATTTTTGGGTGGAATACAATACTTCCCCTACTTACTATACGTAGTAGAGAAAGTGATACTATTTGGAAAAGTAGTTTTGGGAAGCAAGAGTTGTAGGTCTAAGTTTAGAGTATCTCCCCGTCATACTGAGGAAAACGTGAAAAAATCTCGGTTAGGGAGGATGGTCCTGGCGGAATTTGAACCGCGGAGTTCCGGTTACGAGTACATGTCTTAACGACATCGACTATCCGCATCGGTAGTCACCTTTCTGAATCATTTATTTTATTTGTACTTCTTTTGTTCCATGGGTATTGAATATTGTTGTATTGAATATTGGTACACCTTAGGCAGACCACTGCTTTATGACAGTTGAATCTTCAACCAACCGAATGTGGCCCACAAACGCTGCCATCTTATTGGTTATTGGATTGTTTTATTAATTTAAACATTGAAAGAAAGTCGCATTTGCTCATGAATTCATACTTTCCAGAGTTTGTTGGATGTTATGGATTAACCGTGATTAAAGATAAACTTCCCACTTGAAACAGGAACATCTGGGCTTAGAAATCTTGTAATTCACTACTCTATAAATTTAGTTACATTTGTAAGTGTGCAAATTATCTCTCTAAGGAAATTAGAATCGTTAAGAAGACTGAAAAATGAAGGAACTAGATAATGAAAGTTGCTCTTTTCGGTCTTTATTACTTCCTCTATTGCATATCTATATTAAGTAGAGGAAGCATTACATTCTACTAAAAATACAATATGGAGATTTTGCCGGAAATACACTGAGTCAACAAAAAAAAAACAGTTTTAGAATAAAGCCTGTCTGTCTGTGAAAGCATAACTCAAAAACGAAAACTCTGTTAAGTAACTATCTTAATATTTATATAGATTCAGCATCTTCCAAGGATGCGGCACGATTTCCAAAAAAAAAAAATTACTCTCCACCCCAAACTACCCTAAATGTAAAATTGTTCCTGATCTTTTATACTATCACAAATGGAACTACATATTTGATTAAAATAACATATGTTTAAAATATTTTTATGGCGCCAATTTGAGAAAGTATGTTTTGTTGGGTTATTTGCATCACGCTTTGGGCGTCAATTTGAAGTAGGTCTTATTGAAGGAGTTGTATTATAGTTCAACTGTTGGGGAGCCGAACTTGTATTAGTTGCAACCGCACGTATAGTAAACAGTTTCCGGTAGCCTTCGCCCTAAGTTTAGAAATATTAACCTTGTAATTTGACTGTTTCTTTAAATATTATATATTTCTGTTTGCCTCGGCTGAGTCAGTGTTATTGTTAAAGACACGTTTCTCTTAGTAGGGTTGTGGTGCAAAAAGAATGTAGGCTTACAAAAATTATAATTTTACTTCACTTCTTTTATTAATACTACACTACTTAATTAACACTTCACTGATATAGGGAGCTCTGAGATTCTTTAATTAATTACTTGCACTTTTTAACACGTAAAACTATTTTCGTCTCACACAAATACGTATTAAAGTTCTCGAGGACACATCTCGTATCCGGTTAGAAACACTGTCTGCTACCAACACGTCCAGTTATGAGGACTGTCTACAGGCAACTGACTTGATTTCAAGCGCCTAAATTTGTAAATTTCTGTATTTCAAGTCTCCGATTGGCTATTCCTAATCCAATAGAATACATTCATTTAACTAAAGCTTTTTCTGGTTGTTGATTGGTTATTTTTAAACTGTCTCAAAATTTACATTACTGTTGCTGCAATAATGACTAGTAGCATTTAAACTTTCAAATTCATTATTGCCTCAAGGTTACCTCATTGTTAGCAACTTTTAACCTATTATTCTCACAGCTCCTACATTATTAAATTCCTTAATGCATTCACATAACATTATTGAACATGTTTACAATAATACAAACATATACAATTACTGTTACATATATTTTTATATATTGTTACATACACATACTGCTTTAAGGCGGGCTGTTATTGAATTTATATATTATATAATTAGACTGAAATTATTTAAGTGTTAAAAATACTGTGCGGCCATATGTATTTCATTTGTTTTGTTAGTGTTTGTTTTTAATGTTTGCAATGGAAACAGTCTCTAAATTAAACAATACATCGATTGTAGAAAGTTAATGGTGATGATATAACAAATTCATGTTGTAGATGTTCATTTACAGTTTTTAATTTAGTTTCATAATACTGGAGTTCAATATATTTCGTTCAAAAACCCATTATTTTTATTTTAGCTTGTTGCTAAACAGGGGGTAAAGATTCGAGTTTTAATTATATTTTTATAATACTTGAGTTAAACATATTTCATTCAAAAACCAATTTTTTATTTTAGCTTATTGCTGATAAAAGAGTCCTCCAAAACCTCTGTTTTATTGCTTCAAATTTTATTAGTATTATTAAAAGAGCTCGTACCTCATTTCTAAATATTTTAGTTTATTTTATACGGAATGATCCCCATACTTTCGAAACAAAGAAGGATAACCTCTTATTAAATAGCGGAGTAAGTTAAAGTAGCTGGAGAAAGTAAAGTTTCTTAATTTAATTGTAATAACCGGTCCACCAGCCATTCACACCCAAAAGACTATTCAGCCTTCTTGGAACTGGAGTAACAAGTGACTTCTATATATGTGATCGTCACCTCACGCTCTTCTATATTTCCTGAACGTGTTCCTCGATGTTTTCGGGAGCTTTTTCTTCTCTGCAGCCCCACTCATTGGCCATAATAGCTCAAATATGTTCTATTGGATTAAGATGTGCGGATTTGGAAGGCTATGGGAGAGGAGAAACTTCCGGATGCCCTTCCATCTAATTTTTGGTTACTCTCCAGAAATGTGGACGCTGCTATTATCTGACATAGTTAATGATCGCCGTGTCTTCTGCAGGATATACAGCACGAACAGTTGATAACATGGTATCCTCTAAGATCTCTATATATCCATCAGAATTCAATTTTGGAGACTTCAGTCTGAATAACTTTGGTATAATTGGTAAACCATAAATTACAAACAAAATCTTACTTTAAAAAATGTAGGGTTGTTAAAGCACACAATTTATGTGATTTTTGTCGCTATTCGTCTTTTCTCTGATCATGCACGGAGCGATCCGCTTTTTGGGAATCTAAATATCGATTTATCCTTTGGATTTCCCTTTACCTGCAATGAAATGTGTGAATATGTAATTAAACTTAGTTTAATTAAACTTTATATGCATTAACAAGAAACAGATAAAAAAATAAGCTTTTGTAAGAATAGATTAAGAGTAGAGAAGGTCATGCGAGTGCATTACATCAGAATTTCCTGATATATTTCTAGGTCTCTTCATTAACTAATCGAAATAAACATAGTTATTTCTGACTGCAGTTATTCCTTTCATGGAAAGCATTACGGGGGAGCTAGAAGATCATATAATACTTATGAATACCCTTTGTCTTATCTGCAGTCAGTTCCAGGGATGCTTCTCAGCCATTCATTTGTAATGTCTGGCATAAATCCGGTTTTCCAGTAGAGCAACCTGTGTGCTTTAACTCCGTTGAAAATGTGGTTTGGGCTTGCAGCGAAATTGGTGAGATGAAAATTATTCCACCTCTACGTATACGTATTGGGTACAGTCCTTACCGCACAAGCATCTGCCTTTCTCACACCTATCCTGGAAACTTGTTTGTAATAATACCATACGCTATCCCATCAGTAGAACCCGCGGCCTTTTACGACTTGGGAGAAGAAATCGGTTCACTTCTAAACAGATCTGTCAATATTCCTGTTTAGTTGTGGTTAGGAAACGAATAAATCTGAAATTTGAAGTAGATAGTATCTTTGTTACTTGCACCACGCTTTGGGCGTCAATTTGAAGTAGGCTTTTAGGCTTTTTTGTTGTATTGTTATTTGCCCCACGCCTTGGGAGCCAGTTTGAAGTAGGTTTGTTGCTGCTACATATGGAAAGTCAGTTTGAAGATGTATTATATTTCAACTGTTGGGGAACCGAACATGAAGTAGTTGCAACCGCACGTATGGTAAAAACTTTCCGGTAGCCTTCGCCACAAATGTACTTTCAGGTGGCCTTTGCCCTAAGTTTAAAAATATTAACTTTATAATTTGATTGTTTCTTTAAATATTATATTTATGTTTGCCTTGGCTGCGTCAGTGTTATTGTTAGAGACATGAATTTCTTAACAGGGCGTGATGCGGCTGAAGAATGTAGGCTAACACAGATTATAATTTTACTTCATTCCTTTTATTAATGCTTAACACTATTTAAATAACACATCACTGATATAGAGAATGAGAGCTGTGAGATTTTTTTATTAATTACTTGCACTTTTTAACGCGTAAACTATTTTTGTCTCACACAAAACACGTATTAAATTTCTGGAGGACGTGTCTCGCGTCCGGTTAGAAACGCTGTCTACAACCAACACGTCCAGTTATGAGCACTGTCTACAAGTAACTGAACTCTAAATTTGTAAATTTTGCTATATTTCAGTTTCTGATTAACTATTCCTAATCCAATAGAATACTTTCATTTAACTTAAGCATATTTCTGGTTGTTGATTGGTTATTTATTAAACCGTCTCAAAATTTACATTATTGTTGCTCCAATAACGACTAGTAGCATTTAAACTTTCAAATTCATTATTGCTTCAAAGTTACTTCATTGTTACGTCATTGTTAGCATTGTTACGTCATTCTCACATCTCCTACATTATTAAATTACGTAATACATTCACATAAAATTATTACATGTATACAATTATATAAACATATACAATAACTGTAATATACGCTTTTTATATATTGTTACATACACACATTCCTTTAAGGTGGACTGCTATTGAATTTATATATTATATAATTAGACTGAAATCATTTAAGTGTTAAAACACTGCCTCAAGTTCTACAATATAGTGCGAGCTAAACTACACTTTATACTGTCGTATAGAAATAAGAAACATTTTTACTTTCTATATGCTTACCTATAACAGGTAGAGAAAGTATTACGTTCCATCCAAACTTATTCCGATATTTCACCTGAGCGGCGACGTGGCCGAGTGGTTAGACCGATCGCCTTCCACAGAGGTGGTGCGGGTTCGATCACAAGGACCAGCATGTGGGATTTGTGGTGGACGAAGCGCCGTCTGGGAGAATTTTCTCCGGGTTTTCCGGTTTACCCCGCCGTTCATTTCTCCTTTATTGCTCCATCACTACCTTCCCTTTCGCCTTCATTTCATATAATCTTTTTCCTCCCTCTCATACCTAGCTATGGGCCGATCCCCTGTTTTGGGTTTTTCACTCTCGTATTCATTGTTCGTTTGCTCCTCTACATGACTCTGACCCTAGGCACGGCTGTAAGTCCTAGGGGTGTAAGCCTTATATACAGGGTAAGTATTTCACCAGAAATTTTCTAAAAAGGTATGTGTATGTGTGTCTCTGTGAACATGGCTCAAAAATTAAAGGTTGTATGAATATCAAAACTTCAGTTCTAAAGGTGCGAAATGAAGATATTAAAGAAAATACCCCCTTTTCATGGATACTCTTTCGAAAGTTTTTATTTTTTATAAATGGCTCTAACGATTTTGATTAAAATACTGTTTATTTGTTACATTAACATGTAAAATAAAATGGATGGTAAACCCAGGGGTTACTAACACCAGCGGGGGGGGGGGTATGTGTTAATCTCAGACGTAAGAGGCAATCCGTACTGGGGTTGAGCGGTACCTTTGGGAAGTCAGGGAGTGAGAAAACAATTACATCCGGTTCTATAAAAAGATATTGGCCAGGGTATTTAATTAAGCGAGCTGAGGCTCGGAGGCCCTCTGACATGTCCCGAGGTGCAGAGATCTAGACACACATCACAAGGACTTGCCCGAAGAAAGATTTGGCAGGACTTTATTCTTGTAGTTAGATACTGTGCTAGGTGGAGTTCGAAATCCAAGTTTAACATAGAAGCGTGTCTGCTAGACGGTAGTGTAACCATTAAGATATTAAGCTAATGTGTGGCCAATTAATTCACTCTGCTAAGCAACCTCAGCAAAGTATTGTCCTCGTTGCACGGTTTGTTCCAATTACACCACTTCATAAAATCTGATGCAACTTTCTGGTTGCCAATCAAATCCAATGAAGGGTCGTTAGAATATCTTGAATTTTTTGGAATAACCTCTGAAATTCACTTTATTTTGAAGGAATTGTGTACAGTTTTGTAAACTGGTAAACGTTAAGAGTAAACAAAAACATACTACACAGAAGTGCACAATTAGTTTATAACAACTTTTTGTGCCATTAGACGTTTCCGAGATTTTTATTGTTACTGGTTTGAATTGTTCAATACTATGTCTTTTTTTAAAGTACTGTCGCTCTTCAGTTGTTTCTAGCGATGTCGTGGAAAGGCTGTGAAATTTTTAGGCCAGCATATAGAGAGCAGCTTCTCGATATCCTGACTATTGATTTGGTTTCCTCTTTCCCCGCTGTACTTGCAACGAAATGTGCAATTGAAATTATTTCTGAAAAGGTTTATCTTGGCTAACATAAAGTAGAGAGAAAAATAAGGTTTCCCAAGAACAGTTTGTAGAAGCTATATGAAATTAAATGATGGTGGATAAAGACCGATGAATGTAACATATCAGATTTCTTTGTACAATGGGTGTACAGAAAGTGCAGTTTTTCGCCGATTCTGTCCCTTCCCCTCTTAAGCTTTTACCATTGTACCAAGCACTCGAGCACACCTCTGAATGACTTTTCCTCACATTTAACCCTTCGATTTGTAATAAAACATACTTCAAAATTAGTGAACTAGATAAAACTCCTTCATTTGTTAGCATTGTTTTTAATGATTGTGTATGCCAGTATAACAAAGATAGCTAAGAAAGAAATATGTTTTGTGTTACAGTCACATGCCATTTTCTAGTCATTTTCGTATATTTTTATACTTTCTATAAACTATTCTTACGAAAATTTATTACTTTCTCCATTGCTTGCCTAGAATAGGTAAATTATTTCATTCTACCGAAATATTCAATGCGTATATTTTAACTGAAATAAAACTTTTAATACACTGAATAAAAAAATATTTTAGAAAAAAGTCCATTTTGTTGTGTGTGTGTGTGTGTGTGTGTGTGTGTGTGTGTGTGTGTGTGTGTGTGTGTGTGTAACATGTCTGTTAAAAACAAAACTCGGAACTTTAAGTTCAGTGGCATCCAAAGATGCGACACAGAGATTTTAAAGAAAGTATCCACTCAAATTACTTTTACATGGGCATATTTGTTATTTTTTGTTTTCTGAAAATGACTCTTAATGGGTTTGATTAAAACACTAAATGTTTAGCATATTTGCATGAAAAACAAAATGTATATCTTTAACTTTCAGCGAACGGCCTGTGAAGTCCTCTACACGTGGAAAGAATTTTGTATAATAATAAACCAGAGGAGTTGCACAAAAGCTTAATGCATTGTTATGTATATAAAGCCCAGGATTTATTTCAAAAAAGTAATTTGTGGCTTCAGCTATTTCCGAAATATCCGTTGTCACTTTGTTAGAATATTCTAAAACAATTTTTCTTAAGAGGGGTTTGTAGAAGCTATGTAAAAATAAAGCATAGTGTGTAAAGAAACCTAACACATCAGCATTTTACTTTTTATTGCATTTTATTACTTTCCACACAAAACTTCGATATCGAGATTTCACCGGAAGTACATGTTTTGAGACCCCCTGAATCCATAAAAGGCATTTTTAGAAAAAAAGGTCCATGTGTGTGCGCTTGTGTGAATAGCATATTCCAAAAACAAAAGTCGGATGAATACCTAACATTGTATTGGTTCAGCATCATCCAAAGATTTTCAGAAAGTCCTCTCACTCCAAACCACCCTTTGTATAGAACATTTTTTAAAAAAAGTTATTTTCTAAACTGTGACTCTTAATGATTTTTATTAAAATACCATATCTGTAAGATATTTACATTACATAAAATATATATCTCAAATTTTCCGGCATTAATCTGCGAAGTCCCTACGCTCGGAAGGGGTTTTGTATAATTTTGTATAACTGGTAAACATTAAACGATAGAGAAAAGCGTACTACACAGAAAGGTAGATCTGTTTAAAATAAAATTTACTTCAAAGAACTTTTTTTGTGACATCAACCATTTTCAGATATCCGTTATTAATGGTTCAATTTGTTGAATACTTTTTTCATTCTGTTCAAGTTCCGTTGATTTTCAATTGTCTCTGGGATTGTATCGAAGGAGAATGGAATTTTAAGGTCAGCGTATAGTGTCCAGTTCTTAAAAACGTGTGACCTTCACTATTCCGTAAGTGTTGTAATAAAATGTGTAACCTAGCTATTTATGCAGAGATTTATCTCTATTGAAATTAAGTAGATAAAAGGATTAACATTCGTAAGAAGAATTTGTACCCTCACGAATAAACGATAAGGGGTAGAGAAAGTTATGTGAATGTAGCACATTATATTTTTCTTTATGTTAATCGAGATAAGTGTTTGCAGAAAGCTTTCATTACATATTTCATTGTTCTAGGTTTAAAAGGAATATGAAAGGTTGAAGTGATAATCAAGTCTTTAAAAAGTGGATCGCTATTATATGCTGGATTGAAATTTTATATATACTCTTTCCACGACATCCAGAGATTGAAGAAGTAAATATGCCTCGCGTACGTTACAAAGTTCCGGTGGCTTTCGCTCCAACTTTACTTTCCGGTGGTCTTCACCCCAACGATTAGGAAGGACCTTTGTATTCTATGTTTCCTTAAATATTATCTATATTTAAGTTTGCCTCGGCTGCATCAGTATTAAATTGTAGAAACATGTGTCTCTTTGCAGGGTGTGGTGCGGCTGATGAATGTAGGCTTACACAAATTATAATTCTTACTTTACTCCATTTATTAATCCTTCATACGATGGAATAACACTTCACTTATAAGAGAGCTGTGAAATTATTTATTAATTACTTGCACTTTTTAACACGTAAACTTTATAATATTCGCCGTAATGAATTTTCGTCTCACACTGAATACGTATTAAACTTCTCTAGGACGCGTCTCGTGTCCAGTTAGGAACGCTGTCTACAAGAAACCGAAGTCTACCGCCTGAATTTGTTGAATTTTCTTATTTCAAGTCTCTGGTTGGCTAATCCTACTCCAATAGAATACTTTTATTTAAGTTGAGCTTTTTTCTGGTTGTTGATTGGCTATTTATAAACTGTTTCAAAAATTACATTGTTGCGCCAAGAATTACTAGTAGTATTATTATTAAACTTTCCAATTCATTATTGCCTCAAGATTACCTCATCGTTAGCAACTTTTGACCTACATTCTCACAACTTCTACATTATTAAATTACATAATACATTCACAAACATTATTAAACCTTTACGCAATAATATAAACATTAATACAATGACTGTTGCATACATTTTATGTTATTTATACACATATTTCTTTAAGGCGGGCAGTTAATGAATTTTATATATTATATAATTAGACTGAAATCATTTAAGTGTTAATAATACTGCCTCAAGATACAACCGGATGGTGAGAGCTTTTGAAGAAATGACGGTATTGAAGAATTAAAACACATAATAACAAATATTTAGGAAACGTTTGATACCGCAAAAAATAAGAAAAGACTAAATACATTATGTGCTTTAAAGAGATATGCGCTTCTTTAATAGTACGTTTTTGTCTATCCATTGCGTTTTATCAGTCATTCAGTCCATCAATTATACAAAAGAATCTCAGAATGATGGGCTACTAGCAAAAGAATTCAATATATATCTAACTCAAGTAGATATCTTATACATATGATATTTTAAATAGAATCCTTAAACTCATTCCTGATAAAATCAAACTGAAGGGAAATTTTAAATATAAGGGATTATTCGGTTTGGGAGTGTATTCTTTAAACTCTTTTAATAACATCCTTAGAAGTTGTTGAACTTAAATACAAAGTTTGGAATTCAATCACTTTTCATGTTGAAGAAGGTTATTGTTTCACGTATGGAAAGCAATCTGAAGTACTGTTGTATTGTATTTTATACACATATTGCTTTAAGGCGGGCTGTTATTATATTTTATATTATATAATTAGACTGGAACAATTTAAGTGTTAAAAATACTGCCTCAATGTTATGAAGTTCACACACACGCACTTTTTCTAAAACCTCTTTTTCGATCCTGGGGCCACCAACATGTGTTTCTGGTGAAATATGATACCGAATTGTTTGATGGAATGTAATACTGTGTCCATCTGCTAGGTACGTAATAAAGAAAGTTCTTTTTATTCCGGAACCTCAAAGCATGTATTATTTCCAGTAAAATATAATTTTTGAGCAGAATGCAGTGTCTCATATATCCACTATAAGTAGGGCATAGAGAAACTAAAAATTAAATTTAACGTGCAACTGTGCTTATCCCTAAATTGCCACTGTTGTTGCATGTACGGGCACTCGATATGAATTGTTGAAACGATTTCGAAAAAAAAGTTAATTAAATTTGTTACAAAAATTCACAAACATTTCAGAATAAGGATTTGATTACATTTTTACACTTTTGGTAATTTAAATATCCAAAAGCGATGACAAACGTAGTACATGAGTAGATGTGTAGGATTGCTGCATGGCATTTGAAATTTGATTTCCTCGTAATATTGCTTATCTTATTAAAATGTTAAAATTTGCCTTATTTTGCAATGTTTTTAAACCTCACTGTATATTCTTTGAAGGTGGATGAACAGTTCTAGAGAGTCCTTTCTTCATTTAATTGGAATTAGATTTAAATAATTTTAATATTCTTTATTTTTCCAAAAAGGTTAAGTATTAAATACAATATTGTATTCCAGGAAAGTTCTTAATATTACTTAGTGTTTAATTTTTTATTATAATTAAACATATTAAAGTAATAATACACAGAATTTAAAAGCTTAAGGTTTAAAAATTTATATCAAGATGGCGTTTCCCATACAACCTAGTGTTCTTTTTTAAAAACCTATTTTCCTGGAACATTAGGTAAATAGAAAATGAAATGTATGATTATAATAATACCGCAAAAATGTGTGAAAAAATTTAAACTAAATTGGGTAAACATATAGTAAATGCAATTTCAGTACGGACTACATTTCCGAGTTACTTATTATTAATGCACAAATAAAACTTCTAAATAGTATTGATTTTTTACCACTTTAAATATGCGATTCAGTAAGCGCTTGCATAGCGGGAGGACAGTAAGTTCATAATGATCAAACATTCGCGATCATATGTCCATTCAGTAAGCCGGCTCCTGTGCTTCAGCAACCCTTTATACTCGAGTCTTTTAGGTACAATTTTCCTCCCAGAAACCACAATAGACCACCTTTTATTTATTAAAGCTTTATGTAAAAGGTAAGAGGTAAGAGTGTGTATCACGGAGGGGCCTTAAGAAGCGGGTTAGGGCACCGAACGCAGGCCAGTCGGCCCATTGTGCTTCCAACGTGACCCCTGGGAAGGAAGGATGAGGGGTGAGAACCGAAGAGCGACCAGAACCTGATGCCGACTGGGCAGGCGTAGGCGGGGTCCCTAACGTTTCCATATAGAACGCATCCGGCGCCACACGGTTCCTATCTACACTATGTGATCAAAAGGATTCAAACACCCCATAAACATACGTTTTTCATATTAGGTGCATTGTGCTGCCACCTACTGCCTGGTACTCATTATCCGCTATGTCAGTAGTCATTAGACATCGTGAAACAGCAGAATGAGATGCTCCGTGGAACTCACGGACTTCGAACGTGGTCAGGTGATTGGGTGTCACTTGTGTCAGAAGTCTGTACGCGAGATTTCACACTCCTAAACATCCCTACGTCCACTGTTTCTGATGTGATAGTAAAGTGGAAACGTGAAGCGACATGTACAGCATAAAAACGTAGAGGCCGGCGATATCTGTTGACTGACAGATATCGCCGACATTTGAAGAGGGTCGAAAGAGTAATAGGCAGACATCTATTCAGACCATCACACAGGAATTCCAAACTGCATCAGGATCCACTTCAAGTACTATGGCAGTTAGGCTGAGGTGAAAAACCTTGGACTCCATGATCGAGCGGCTGCTCATAAGCCACACATCACGCAGGAAAATGCCAAACGACGCCTCGCTTGGTGTAAGGAGCGTCAATATTACGCGATAGGCAAAACGTTGTGTGGAGTGACGAATCATAGTGCACAATCGATGGCGATCCGATGGCAGGGTGTGGGTATGGCGAATGAATGCCCTGTGAACGCCATCTGCTAGCGTGTGTAGTGCCAGCAGTGAACTTCGGAGGTAGCGGTGGTCTTATGGTGTGGTCGTGTTTTTCCTGGAGGGGGCTTGCACCCCTTGTTGTTTTGCGTGGCATGATCACAGCGCAGACCTACATTGATATTTTAAGCACCTCCTTGCTTCCCACTGTTGAAGAGCAATTCGGGGATGGCGACTGCATCTTTCAACACGATCGAGCACTGTTTATACTGCAGGGCTGTGGCGGAGTGCTTACACGACAATAACATCCCATAATGGACTGGCCTTCACAGTGTCATAACTTGAATCCTATAGAACACCTTTGGGATGTTTCGGAACGCCTACTTCGAGCCAGGCCTCACCGACCTACATCAATAACTCCCCTCAGTTCCGCACTCCGTGAAGAATGGGCTGCCATTCCCCAAGAAACCTTCCAGCACCTGATTGAAAGTATGCCTTCGAGAGTGAACGCTGTCATCAAGCCTAAGGGTGGGCCAACACCATATTGACTTTCAGCATTACCGATGGAGGGCGCCACGAACTTATATGTCATTTTCAGCCAGGTGTCCGAATACTTTTGATCACGTAGTGTGCATGCCACCAAGCTCCAGAATCCCCCCGAGCGAAGCCCCAAGCTTAGGATAGACTGAACTGAGCGGTGCCGCAGCGACGCCAGGGAAAAAAAAACCTTTAGAGAGCGCAAGCCACCGCTCAGCCGTAACCTGCCGAACACCGTCGCCTGGTCCTAAAACTCTGAAAACCCTTGTCTTCCTGACAAGGAAGATGATGGGTACAGGAAATGGGAGGTAGGAGAGTCGTGGTAGAAGACGAACCATTCCAGCATTTTGCCTGGCGACCCGGGGAAACCACGAAAAACTTATGAGCCAGTGTGGGCAGTCGCCGGGATCGATCCTGGGACCTACCTAATGCGGGCGTAAATGCCTGAGCCATCCCTCTCGGTAAAAATTCATCTAAATCTCCGATTTAACTTGAAATTTAACTTCCCTATATTTATCCTAGAAATTAAAGAAAGATACCAGGGAATTGCATCACGTTTCTTCTAGTTTGAATATGCGAAATGGTGCCTGCAGCGTGAGAGCTAAAATATTCTTGAGTCAAGATCCAAAACGGAATTTAAATACATAATAGAATTACAACCAAAATAAGTTTAGTAACTTTCTATTTTGGGCAAACCGTGCTGTTATCGGACAACTGGAGCTAACCTGAAGGTATAAGTCGCATTTTTATTATTATTTTGCCTTTACCTGACTTACGGATCGGTTGCTATCAAGCTTGATATTACATTAGCTAGGCTGTGAATTATGCTACATATGTAGTGTATTAATGTTTCCCCAAAGGGAGGTTAATAATAGGGCTCAAAGTCAAAAAGAACAAAACTTAATTCATTTCTATTAAAATGTTTTAAGTAGGAGATTTCTAAAATATAATTATTTAAAGAAATGTCAATTTATAAGACTTCAAAAACAATATTCAGTAATTTACAAGCTACAAAACAAATACTCTGAAAAAAGCAGTTCCTAAATGAACTGTTAATTGCGAAGCAAGGTACAAAATAAATTTAAATTATTCCAATCACAACAATCTTCCGGTATAAAATATTGTGGCCTATTAGTACGTATTGGTCATACCGGACACATTATTACGTCGCATTTTCGACAGTAATATTCTGGTGACTTATTATTTCTTTCGGCTGAACGAGGCTTCTCCTTTGGCACCGACCACGCCAGACAGAGAGTGAGAGTGAGAGTGAGAGTGAGAGTGAGAGTGAGAGTGAGAGTGAGAGTGAGAGTGAGAGTGAGAGTGAGAGTAGGCTCTGTTGGAAGTTCCATGTGGGATGACACCGCCACACTTCTTTGTGTGTGAGCGTCACTTTGTGAGTAAGTGTGTAAGGAGTGTGCTTGTGCGAGGCATCTTCCATCAATCCTTTGTCTTCCTGTGTGTCATGTAGAGCCACCAAGGGTTTTTATCAATAAATCACAGGCAATGTGAATGATGTGAAATTTATGTATAATTTGTCAAAAAAAATCTCACGTCTTCAGCTGAATGTACACACACACAAAGTCCTGATCCTCTCTCAATTTCTGTGTTACGCTTTCCCCATGTGTGTGTTGGGGTGATCAAAATTTAGTAATTTGCTGGGAACCTTTTGGCTCTCACCTCAGCATGTAACAATATTATATCAGCGATACTAACTTTCCTGCTAAAAATTTCAATTACAAAAACCTAGGAGCATTCTTAAGCTTTAAATGGACAAAAATATTTTCAACAATGTGATTAAATGATATATTACATAAAATAAAAATTTCATAAAGTGAGGGTGACTTTAAAAGTGTCCCCATCGGAATGGAAGCATTTACTCTACGCGTAGCAAGATATGCTGTTGATTGGATCACCGCTGATAACCTGCGCCTTTTGCCCAAATCAGCGATTAATGCCTTAGCTTCTTCACACTAGGATCCATCGTTTCCACTGCAAAGACAACAAAGAAGCAGCTGGTAATTTCTCTGTACTTATTACGGTTTATGACAATGGTTGGGCAGAAGTTTTTGGCAAGTGAGAGGGAGCTAGTGTGTCTACACAAGGTTTCTCCCACAGAGAGGTTTTCCTTTGGTCCATGTCATTTGCAAAAGTTTGACAGGATCAATATTTGAAGAGATGCTTGCTTATTATCTTCGCCTATAAAACAGGTGTATCTAACCAATATTGACACGATATATGTGCTATCTGGCGGAAAATTTATAGCAGGTATTATACACAAAAAGAGTAACATTTCTGCTGCATTTCAAACATCTAACTTGCACGGTTATGTAAATAGTAAACTTATAAAGATTAAATTAAAATTAAGGCATAATTGTGTTAGATTATTTTATTGAGGTGCATTTAAAAATAGCTAAGCTTTTTAATTGCTGAAAAAATTATTAAAATGATGGCGTGTATTTTTAAAAGACTTAGACTGCTTCTGGAAAGCTGTAACTTTTTAACAATTTATTAAGAATTTGTATTATCGGCAGACATTCATGTGATTGTTAATACCTATGCATGAAGCTGTCCATTTTAAACCCCGGATTACTGAGATTTCGATGCACTAAATACAAGAACTGATTTACTCTCCTAAGGGTGCTATTTTAGGATGAAAACCCAAATTCTATGTGATTTCGTTGTATGGATCGAATTTCTCAGATGCATATCTCAAATTTGAACAAAAGATCTTAACCGACATGAAAGATTAAAGTTTGAAAAAAAATTTTTTTTTTGCTTGTTTGTTTGGTTATTTCCTGTGACCATAGAAACTACGTATAGAGTTTGGCTTTGGTGTTCTGTCGCGTGAAGGACCGCGATTTCGGCTCCCACTGGGCGTATGTAGTCGCCCGCGCGTTTGTGTGTGTAAAAGTAAACACAAGAAGAAAGACGAATAGGAAGGACAACAGAGACAGAGAAGAGAGGGAGAAGTTACATAAGTTTTGATTCGTATTCTGCAAAGGTAGCGTCAACATATCTTTTGTTTGCAGTTTTTCTTTTTCTTTGATCCTTCTGCATTTTTAATGCCTGCTAAATATAATATTAAACGAAAAATTGCCGCAGAATAAGAACTTTTGTTACGTTGGGAACTTATATGAGACAAATAAGCCAGAAAGGGAGAGGAAAAGAAGAGAGTAAGAGGGACTTCATTCATAAGCGAAATAATGCGAGAAAACTGAGTTCAGTCCAACTTAAAATTAATGATATCCTGGGAATATTAATAGTGAGAAAACATAAAAAGAAAAATGCAATTACTGCTATAGGATAGGATAGGATTCGAAGCGGAGGGGGTCGACCTACATAGATATTTTGTACCTATGTCCAGACAGGGGCCCCCCTGGAGGGAGGAATAAGGAGAGAGGAAACAGTGGGTGGCCGGACCAGCAGGCATGACCATTTACAGATTTATACTCCCCGGATAGGCGCTGGTGCAGCCGACTCCCCTCCGTCCCTCTGTACTTACAAATCCCCTGGAACCCGGAGACCGCTCTCATTCCGAGGAACGAACGTTTCTACAGAGCATCATTTTACCCTGACAGTAAAGCCGAGACCACCCGCCGACACCTGCAACCTTGAAAGAGAGAAGTGGATGAAGCACGAGATGAAATGAGAATGGAGGGACACGGAATTCAGAGGATTTGATGGTCCTTCCAGCATTCGCCTAGCGAAACAAGAAACCCTGAAAAAATCCATGGAGTCACGAAGGTCGGCCGTGGGAATCGAACCCACGACCTCCAGAATGCAGGTCACAGACGTTACCGCCTGAGCCTCCCTGCTCGTTAAATCAGCTATAAGTAAACTATTATTTAATGTCGGTTAGCACGTAATTGAATGTTAATATATGAAAAATTTGAAGGGGTTTATTGTTCATATCTGTTAAAAGGGGTTACGAAAATACTATAATTTAATGCAATTTTATCAAATAATAAATTCATGAATTGCTCTTCATGTTATAGTTAACTCACATTATTTCAACAAGCTTTATTCACCTATCCCAAATATACAGCAGTATGTTATAGGTTTTTTAATCCGAGGAATATGTATCAGGTTATAGAGTATTTTTAGTGTTATTTGTTAAGTTATAAAATTCCTGTGATATTGTTGTACGTTGAGGCAGCATTTTTAACACTTAAATGATTTCAGTCTAATTATACAATATAAAATTTAATAACAGCCCGCCTAAAAGCAATATGTGTATGTAGTAAAATATAAAATGTATGTTACAGTCATTGCATTATGCTTATATTATTATGTACATGTATAATTAAGTTATGTGAATGTATTACGTAGTTTAACAATGTAGGAGCTGTCAGAATAGAAGCAAGCTGCTTTCCATAGCAAACATAATTACATAGTAAAAGCCGAAAGTTGCTAACAATGAGATAACCTAGAGTAACAATAAATTAGAATGTTTAATAAAGGCTACTAATAATTCTTGGAATAATATTAATGTAATATTTAAAACAGTTTATAAATAGCCAATCAACACCTAGCAAAGCTTTAAGTTAAATAAGAGTACCTATTCTATTGGAATAGGATTAGCCAATCAGAGACTTGAAATAGAGGAAATATACAAATTCAGGCGGCAGACGCTACAAGATTGCGTACCCGATCGGTACGATACGGGTTCAGTGTCTGACATGAAAATTTATTACGGTGAGAATAATATAAAGTTTACCTGTTAAAAAGTTTAAATAATAATAATCTCACAGCTCTACAGTAAAGTGTTATTTAATCGTTTGAAGGATTAATAAACAAAATACAATACAATTATATTTTGTGTAAGCCTTCTTTCTTTAGCCGTAATAGCCTAGCTAAGAGATACGTGCTTTACAAATTACTAATGACGCAGCCAAGGTATACATATATACTAATAATTCTTGGAATAATATTAATGTAATATTTAAAACAGTTTATAAATAGCCAATCAACACCTAGCAAAGCTTTAAGTTAAATAAGAGTACCTATTCTATTGGAATAGGATTAGCCAATCAGAGACTTGAAATAGAGGAAATATACAAATTCAGGCGGCAGACGCTACAAGATTGCGTACCCTATCGGTACGATACGGGTTCAGTGTCTGACATGAAAATTTATTACGGTGAGAATAATATAAAGTTTACCTGTTAAAAAGTTTAAATAATAATAATCTCACAGCTCTACAGTAAAGTGTTATTTAATCGTTTGAAGGATTAATAAACAAAATACAATACAATTATATTTTGTGTAAGCCTTCTTTCTTTAGCCGTAATAGCCTAGCTAAGAGATACGTGCTTTACAAATTACTAATGACGCAGCCAAGGTATACATATATAATAAATAAATAAACATTAAAATACAAAGTTGATTTTTAAACGTGTGGACGAAGACCACCGGAAAAGGTAAATGTTGGGGCGAAGGCCACCGGAAAAGTAAACGTGGGGCGAGGACCAGCGGAAAGTTTATATCGTACGTGGGGCGAACACTCCTAGAAACATATCTATCATACGTGGTGCAACAACTACAACAATTAAACTACATCAAGTTTGGCTCTCCAACAGTGGGGCTGCAACTACCTCAAGTTTGGCTCCCTAAACGTGGGGCAGCAACCCTCTGCAACGTGAATTTAGGGAGACTGTGATTTTTATTTATAGATAAACTAGAACGTAAAACATATAAGAATTGACGGACACAATAGCAGATTTAAACTAAAATATCACAGGACAAATTGCCAGAATTACACTTGCGGATCTCATTTGTACATGAGAATTTCACATTCGGAGGCCAGAATCATGATCATTTTGAGGCAGTATTTTTAACACTTAAATGTTTTCAGTCTAATTATATAATATAAAATATAATAACAGCCCGCCTTAAAGGAATATGTGTATAAAATAACATATAAAATGCATGTAACATTTATTGTATTAATGTTTATATTATTGTGTGCATGTTTAATAATGTTATATGAATGTATTACGTAATTTAATAATGTAGGAGCTGTGAGACTATAGGTCAAAAGTTGCTAACAATGAGGTAACAATCAGGTAACCTTGAGGCAATAATGAATTAGAAAGTTTAATAATGAATGCTACTAGTAATTCTTGGAGCAACAATAATGTAAATTTTAAATCAGTTTAAAAATAGCCAATCAACAACCAGAAAAAGCTTAATTGAATGAAGGTATTCTATTGCAGTAGGATTAGCCAATCACAGACTTGAAATACAGAAATTTAAAAATTCAGGTGGTAGAAATAAGTTGCTAGTAGACAGCGTTCATCGAGAAGTTGAATACGTATTCAGTGTGAGACAAAAATTCAATACGGCGAGAATATTATATAGTTTTCGTGTTTAAAAGTGCAAGTAATTAATAAATAATCTCGCAGCTCTCTATATAAGTGAAGTGTTATTTAATCGTGTGAAGGATTAATAAATATAGTGAAGTAAAAATTTTACCTGCATCTCACCTAATTCAGAGATACATGGTTCTACAAATTAATACTGACACAGCCGAGGCAAACATAAATAAATATAATATTTAAAGAAACATTAAAATTACAAAGTTAATTTTTTTAGACTTGAGGCGTAGGCCACCGGAAAGTGAACATTGGGGAGAAGGCTACCGGAAACTTTGTTCCATACGTGGACAATAATACTAAACCTTCCACAATTTTAAGTACATCTCATTACACATATTAGTGGTAATTCTCAATATAATAGTTTTCAAGAGGATTTCATTGTGTAAATATCAGTTTACGCTAAAAACCCATTAGTTTACGCTCGGAGATACTGTCTCTCTCTTCCCGGCCGCTGCCGCCTCGGTTGCCCAACTCGCAGCCACGCTCGCACGGCCCCCAAGCTGAATAACCTTATATGTTTACCACTCGCTTATACAGCATGACACGCGTGGTTTTATAAACCTCGAATCATAATTAGACTATTTACACTAGTCTGCATGATATCGGATGACTGAAAACTAATAAGTGATTCTGACTCACCTTTTTATGCTGATTTCAGAACAGCTTTTAATTGTTTTCTATCACGTACAGTTTTTTCACAATTTCACTTTAAAAATATAGAGATATAGGGATATAAATATATTGCTTCCGCCACTACACATAAAATTCGGCTTGATGAAGCAATTTGTAAGCGCTCTACCACAGGATGGACCCTGCTTCCCAATAAATTTCCCTTCATTACACAAGACAAATTAAAGGTTGGAATTTTTGTTGGTCCTCAAATAAAGAAATTTATGAAGGATGAAGATTTTGGGAAGACAATGAATTTGGGAGAAATAGAAGCATGGACCACCTTCCGATCAGTTACTGAAAACTTCTTAGGCAATAACCAAGATCCTAAATACAAGGCCATTGTCAAAACAATGTTAGAAATTTTCAAGAAGATTGGTTGTAACATGAGTGTAAAGGTGCATTTTCTGCATTCACATATCAACTACTTTCCAGAAAATCTGGGACATTATTGTGAAGAGCAGGGTGAACGTTTTCATCAACATATTAAGGAAATGGAGAGGAGGTACCAGGGGAGATGGAATGAAACTATGATGGCCAACTACTGTTGGATGTTGAGGAGGTACAGTCATCTTGAAGGATCTGCAAGGAAGTAAAAGAAGAGAGAGTTTGAAAAAATTAAATGAAACACTTTGGTTTCTTGTTTCGTTAAAATGCAACCATGAAATAAATTAGGGGAGTTCTTAAGAGTATTCTTAAAATATTTCTTGAATAAAAACTTATCTTGTGTGAAATGGTATTTGAATACTTTTCTACGCTCATTAGTAAAATTGTCAAAACATTCCTTACTTTATGTAAAAACCTGACGTGATAGAAAAAAAGGAAAGTTATTTCTGGAATCAGCATAAAAACTTTATTCAAGAGCATCTAATTTTAAGAAATCATCTGACAAAAAGTTTGAAAATGCAGACTAGTGTTATCTTTATTCCACAGTGATATAGAAGATTTTGTGGTAAATTCTCCCCTTTCCTTCCTACAATTGCAATTTGTAAAGTGTACGTGATAAGTAAATAACGGACGAAAAATGCGTTGATATTCATGGAAATGTGTTTGAAATATTAGCGGATGCTGTATTTCTGACTTTCCCCCAGCAGTCTTCCAATTTCTGAAGTGTAGTACAGCCTATAGGTAAATATCTTCCAACGGGAGAGACTTGACGAAGTGTTTGACTAATTTTAGATAAGTTACAGGAGATGGAATTTTAAACAGTTTTACCTTCTCTTTGATCTGGCAGTTATTTAATAACATAAAAGCTCCTGGGTTTTCTCATAATACAGAAACACTTAAATCAATATTCACGAAATATGCCTCAAAACTGCTGAATATTAATATTCTCTGCCTCCCAAGGCACCAGTTTAAACATTTTGAAAAAAGTACCGAGTCCACAAACATCAAGATAATTATTTTTCTGAGTTGTTAATTATAAATGTATACTTAGGATTTTCTGATTTAGGGCTGGGTACAATTTTCTTCCTTCATATAATTCTTTAGTATACCTGCTAATGATCTTTTGCCAAAACATACAAAGCAAGTACAATAAAGCTTTCTTATTTGTAACAGTCATTAAAATGTTTCAACTACATTAGTAGAATTAAAGTAAAATTTACTTGTATATTTTAATGCTACGTACTATTTCAATAAAAATAAATTAAAGATATACATATATTGCTTACATGCTTAACATGGAACATCCGAGATTTTTTTCTTATTTTTAAATTCATTTTCTCTATAACAACAATAACATTGACCACTTTTTGCTCCGTGGTATGCTCGAAATGTCACAGCCACCTTTGCAAGTCATGTTCATTTACGATTCTAACATGTTCGTATTCTAACATACAAGCCTTTTAAATCTTATTTATTCTATTAGCCATTTAGGTAATTAAGTTATAAGCTGACTTATACCCTATTACAACCGAACGGTATGTCTCAGGCGGTAGTGTGTGTGGCCCGCATTCGGTAAGTAGTGGGTTTTATTCCCGTGGCCGACCTTCCTGACTCATGAGTTTTCTTGGGAGTTTCCTCCGGTAGCCAGGCGAATGCTGGGAAGGCTTATTACATCCCCTGAATTTCCTGTCCCTCCGTTTCATCTCCATTCTCATTTTACTTCATCTTTTGTCTCCTTTCTTTCAGGTTGCAAGTGTCGGCGGGAGGCCGGCATATGTAGGCAAGGGAAAAGAATGTCCTGCGTCCCCCTGACTGCGGGCGGTCTCCGAGTCCCGGACCTCCCAGGAGAGCGGAACTGGCTGCACCAGCCACCACCCTGGGAGGTCAAATCCGTATATGGTGTGAACCCTGCCCTATGTCTGCCGTGCCTCCTAGTCCGGCCGCTCTCTTTCTCCTTTAAATCATCCCTCCCTCCCGGGGGCGCACCGTCAGGGGCCTAGTTACAAAAGATCTGCTAGGTCGATGTGCTAAATCCCCTTCGCTTCTAGTCCTATCTTACCCTATACTATATCCCATGGGTGGCGAAAACGCCTTCTTTCCGCGAGTCACCAAATATGCAACACGCACTGCATCACTCAGCAGCATGTGAAAAACAAAGGGACAGTGGCAGAGAGGGAACGGCGCCAACGAGACAAAATAACTCGCTAGTCCCGTTTTCGCCACCACTGCTATAGCCTATGATCGTCAGTAAGATTGGGCTTTTTGGTGTGAAAAATTAGAAAATATTTGATTATATTAATTGTTAATATTTTAACAAGAATTAAAGCTCGGCGAATAGAAGGTCCTCGCATTTTAAAAGGACAAATTTTACCATCTTATACCCTCCTTTATTAAACAATTGTTCACCATACTCTTTCAACCATCGATGGTAATTATGGATGAAAGAGTGAATACACACATACACACACACGTCATATTTTCTGAGGTTGTAGTACTAGTATACATTAGAGCATAGTTTATTAATTTTTTTATATTTATCGGAGGGGACTCGGCACTGGTCCAGTGAGGATATTATACCTATGTTCCACAAAAAGGCCGTTTTTGGAGGGAGGAGGAGGAGACCAAGGGTACACTGGCGGAGGGAACCAGGAGTGACGGCACAGCAGTGTGAATCACTGCAGTTTCTAAATTGAGAAGCCCCGACTGCCGGGCAGGCAGACCAGGTCCTCCGCCAGTGTGTATACCCCGGAAACCAGCCGAAAGCCGAGGGACGGAAAATTTCTACAGAGAGCATCCTTTTCCCCTGCCGCGCAGCACCCAAACACCATCGCCGACACGTGCAACCCTGAAAGAGGTCTAACGTGGTAAAGGATGAATGAAATGATGAATAGAACGAAATGGAGAGAGGGAATTCGGGGTGTGAAAGAAATAACTACAGCATTCATCTTGACGACCCGAGAAATGCTCCCAGAATGGGCGGTCGTTGAGGATCGAACCCGGGAATTTCAAATGTGGGCCACAGACGTTTTTTCCTAAGGCATCCGGCGTAGTTTAGTTTATGATTACTATTCTTATACTCAGATTTATAAAATTTAATTCTTTAATGCGAATTAAACACCTAATCGTTAGGGAGACTAATTCCGTGTTTCATTTGTTTACAAAAAACGCTCATAAGTACGTCATGCAGAAAACGATGACGAAAACTCTTTCAATCAACTAAGTTGTTGCTTGAGGTAAATGATACTTCCCAAGAGTAAGCATCCACTTTCTTTTAATCTCTGCCTTCTTGTGAAGCGAAGTCGCCCGAACGCGGTAAACAATGTGACATGTCTTGCTGTTCATTGACAGGTGTTTGTCAGCTAATGGTGGTACAACATGGCCAGTATACACGTGACAAGCACTGTCCTGTCAAAACAAAGATGTCACTATGCTGGAGTTCTATTTCCAATATTTGTTCCTAAGAAGGTAATATAATTACATAGAGAGATATAACATACACAATCACAAATGCTATTTAAGTTCTGGAAGCAGGCTTTTAAATGTAATATTATAAAATGTTATTCAAACTAATAAACAACATGGTAATTTATAATTTGAAGTGTTTTACTTTCTCTGCTCTTACTTACAGCAAGTATGGAAGTATTGTATGCTACTTAAACATTATATACCAAAATTTTACCTAAAACACATGTTTTGAGGCCACTGAACACAAAATATATTTTTTGGAAAACTTCCCTGTGTGTGTTTCTCTGTGAACAGCTTAACTCAAAAACGAACAGCCTGATAAATACCAAACTTGGTACTAAAGCTCCTAAGCTTTCAAGGAAGAGTCAAAAAGATTTTCAAGATAATCCACCAAATCAAAATACCGCTTTTATGGAAAATATTTTGTTATTGTTTTATTTTCTCAAAAATGTCTCTTACAAATTTCATCAAAATACCATACGTTTAAAATATTTTCATGAAAATTGAAATGTTTGTTTTGAATTTTCTGGGAATAGTCTGCGAAGTTCTCTTCATTGTAAATGTCATTTATACATATAATACTTAGTAAATCTTAAGAGATTACAGTTCTTATTACACTAAAAATCTTATATGTTACATTCACAGGACTTTTCTATCCACTATATCTTATTGGTGGGTATGCAAATTATTCTTACAAAAGTTTATCTTGCTATCTACTTCATTTTAATTCAGATAAACTTTTTCCGGAAACACTCGCGTTAACTCATTTCGTTATAGATACAAAGAGAACAGCAATAGTCGAATCTTTTGCAACTGGACCGTTATACGCTGGCCTTAAAACTCTTTCCATAACTTCGCAAGAAACAACTGAAAATCAACAGGACTTGAAAAGAATGGCTAAATATTGAACAATTCGAAGTATTGCTAACGAATATCTTGGAAACGGCTCATATCACACAAAAAGTTATTTGAAATAAACTTGTGTCTTAAAGAGATCTGCATTTCTTTTTAGTACGATTTCGTCTATCGCTTAACGTTTACCAGTTCATACAAGATTGTACAAAATTCCTTCCGAATGAAGAGGACTTCAAAGGCTATTTGCAGAAAATTCAAGATATATATTTTACTTATCATTTGAAGGTAAGGGATAGATAAAAACGTACTGCATAAAAAATGTAGATCTATTCAAAACCCCAGTTTGTTTAAAATAAATTGGTTTTTTGTTCAACAGCAGTTCCCGAAATATCTGATATTAAGGGCATGAATTGTTTAATCTTTAGCTATCCTTTTAATCCTGTCATTTTCAGTGTTTCTCGCGATTTCATAGAAAGAGTAACATATGGAATTTTAAGGCCAGATATAGCGTCTAGTTCTAAAACATTTAAGTAGCGCTATTTCCTTCGTATCTGTAACGAAATGTGCAATGCAGCTAATTCCGGAAAGGTTTCTCTGAATTAAAGTTAAGTAGAATAGGAAAATAAACTTTCATAATAATAATTTGTATACCCACAAATAAACGTTAGAGGGTAGGTAGAGAATACATGTCAATGTAACGCATCACATTTTTATTTTATGTCCTTTTAAACAAGTTGTCTTGTGTTTAGGAATATATCCTATTAATAATAGGATAAATATGTGCATAATAAATCTAAAAAAGTCACATTTATGAGATATTTTGCACAAATATTCGACCTAGTATTAGTAATCTAAAGTAAATTGTTTTATTACTTGATCCCTCAGTGCAGTAAGCTTAAAATAAAACGATGGAACTTTTAATCGCTCCCTTTACGTTTAGTTAAATATACAGAAGCCTTAAAAGAGCGTTCGTGTACATAATATCACGTGTTTGAATGTTTGCAATGCGGAAATTAGATGGTAGCGTCCATGTTGTTACGGAAAGCATATGGCTCAGTCAATCCGTACACCAGATTGGAAACGGTGAAAACCATACAGCGATGCAGGCAGCAGATAAAAACTGGGTTAATGTGGAGTGAGCTTCATCCAGAATGTACACTGGCTTTTGTTCCAAAGCAGAGAAAGGTGTGACTTCATGAAGTAACATTTTTATTGATCTAGCTGGATTTGTGATCCAAAAATATTATGCCGAAGGGACACACGAATTTCATACTGATTCACAGATACGTGCAACATAGGTATTTACTATTCATAAGGCAATTGATTCTTATATTTTGCATGAATTGTAATAAACGCTTGCCTGAAAGTCTCTAAATTGGAAAGTAACGAATTGTTGCACTTAAAATTAGTTTCAATAAAATGGTTTGTCCCTCTCCAAAATCTTTTTTTTTCTGTACAATTCTCATTTGTATTCATAGTATCTTCCTTAGTGGTTCTGTGGAACAGTTTATGGCATACAAATGACAATGTTTATTACCGATAATTCAATATAAGCATCTTTTTGATACGCGCAGTGTATACCCTAAACAACATCTATATGATTTTAACACCAGGAAAGTTTGACAAATTACTTTCTCAGGAATAATGCCAGTAACAGTTTAGATAAATGTAGACTACCTGCGTGAAACTACCTGCAAAAGCATTCCGGTCCGGCACTTAAGTGGGGCCTTCAGAACAATAGCCGTGCTCGAACCCATTATGTGCCACTTCCTAGCAGTTTTCACTGCCAACCTTTTAGCCGTTTCCAGCAAATTCCCTTTCTAGAACAGCCCGATTTGTTATGGGGCCTATATAAGCAGCTGCTCTTTCCCGGACAGTTCAGTTCTATTAGTTAAGAAGCGACGAAGTTAAGCGCAGTAAAGAAGTCCAAAAAGTTGGACAGTTAAAAGTGGACAATGCGAGTGCAGTTTAGTTGTTAGTTGTGAGTCTGCAATTCAGTTGGGATTCGATTCGACAGATCAGTTGTGTTCTGCTCTAAAAGTGTAACTTTTGTGATGCTCTGAGCACCTAAGTGACAAATAAAGTGTATTAAGCAGCAGCTGTTGTTCCCTTTGTTAAATTATGTCAAAATGTTATTTTTATTATAAATTTGATATCAGCGATGGCTACGCAAACATAAAAATAAAACTAAAGTGTATGTCTGGGCTATAAAGGCAGTAAGGTGGAAGAAAGCATAAAAGTTAAAATGTATTGAGTTATAGGCATACACTGAAATGTAAAGTTAAATATACAACATAAATATTAGAAATAGCATATGTAGGTACAACAGAAAATGGATAATACGTTTATATGGGAATTGGAGTATTATACTAGACAGAACAAAATAGATTAAACATTGAGGGTCAAGTTGATTGCATTAGCACTTCATTATACAGAAAATTAGAAACAGGAAAGGAAAGACAAGGTGGAAAGAATGATGAAGCCGGATGATGATCGTCACCTTTTGAAGCCGTACGCATTGCTTCAGTATCCGCTGTTGATTCTACTGCCGGCTGTTACAGTGTTTGGCTATGAAATGTTTCTCTCGGGGTATGCGTAGGCGTAATTTGAAAGGATAACACAAGATTAAATTGATTGAAAAATTTAATGTGATGTAATACCTGAGCTATTAAACGGGTTGCCCACCGTTTAAAGACAAAGAATGAAACTGATTATGAATTGCAGCACTCGAATCTGACTTATTATACCTGCTAACTTCTGCAGTATCAATTTTACTGTTTTAAATAACTGTTCCGCAATAAAAGAAAGTAGTAGCGTGATTTGTGTGAGTCGCTTAAATGCTTACCGACATTACCACTCGCGGCTACTGCTAAGTAACTGATAACCAGCGCGGTCTTAGATGCTACAAACAGCCGATCACCGTAAAAGACTGTTAGCCTCTAAGGCTGTGCAAGGAAGAAAAGAAAGGTAAGAGAGACGCTAATTTTATCAATAAACGCTCTTTTATTACTTACATTCCGCCTATCTTAGAACTATCCCACTAATGTTTCTTCTCGCGCGAGGCCACACTTGAAATCCTACGTATGCGTATCTGACACAATTACTATGTGTTACCTCCACGAATCTCAGAATTTCATTCCCTTTCTCTTTTACAGAATTTCTGCCTACGTGACTGCAAACGTACTGAACTTATAACCTTAACTGCATTCCAGGAATCTTAATACTAACGCGTTCGCTCCTCGGCTATTACTAATGACTGCTCGTTAATTACCTTTTTCTCCGGACAAATCGTTTCAATTCAAGCTTATTATAACTATTTTTCTATCTTACTTGTTTAGTTATTTATACTTTCTCAATAATTACGATATCAATGATGTGGTTAACCATCTACGGCATGGAAAAGTATTCGTGCATGGATTTAAGAGATGTCTAGGTGAAAGGTTAATCTCAGAATCGTTCTATGGTGACAGAAAGGAAACGGTATACTAGCTACGTGCTACCTCATTGTTATTTTCTGCACATGATATCTTGTATGAACGGAGGCAGAAAATGCAGCAACCGTACGTTAAACCTTGGTGAAATAATGTTTTGGTGCCTAGTAGAAAGGATTTCTCTCCGATGAAATATTTTGCCAGAAGAGGTATATTTGTTATTTGAACACAATTTATTTAACATCTTTGAGTCGTTAAATTTCGTAACACAGGGAAGAGCATCAAGTAAAAGGCATTTTCGTATTAGGATTCCATAAAGCTCCTTGTTGTGATGGAATTCCCATTTAAATGCTGTGATTGGCAGCTTTGAATCGCTCTGTTCACAGAATATAAATCAGAAATGCATCACAATTTAACTTGTATTAATAAATAATTAAATGAATAGTTTACAAATGGAAGCTCAAGAGCCACCATTAGAAGTACAATGTCTAAAATACACTATAAAGACTGCTGCAAGGCCCAACTCGATACACCTTCTTTGGAAAGAGCAAAACGAATATGCCAAAGAATACAAATCAGCCATTACCTTTTCATCTTAAATTTGAAGAAATCATACATGAACTTACTATTAAAATACCTCTAATAATGACTAGAGATCATAGTGATTTTCCACTTTAGAGGTCAACTACTCTTAGAATTCGTGTAGATATAAGAAATCGCCAGAAATCGCATACAGATTCTTTCATATATAAACAAATTTACCAGGAAACCCGTATCAAATATGTTAGACACACATTTATTTGTATATACAGATGGTTCCAAATCTGATCAGCGTAATGACTGTGCTATAATTACTCCGGATACTAAACATATGTACAAGCTTTCAAACTTGTTCTGTGTTTTCTCCTCTGAGCTCTATGCTGTCAAAGGAGCTTTGATTTATATTACCTCATCACAGCATAAACAGAATGAAATTCTGATTTACTAAGCACTCTTCAGAGTATCCGAGACCGCTCTACTGACTTCAAATTAATTCAAGATATCCAAAGTCATTACAAGCAAATTACTACAAATAATCAAGAAGTTATATTCTTGCGGATTCCGTCCCACTGTGGAATACCAGGAAATGAGGAAGCAGATAGGGAAGCCAAAAAAGCAACTTTGTACCCCCAGTGGAAGAATTGCCAGTACCCTACAAAGATGTCAAAGTTATTTTTTTAGCAGACCAGGTGTCAAATGGAAACAAGACTGGACCATTAAAACATCAAACAAACTCCACATAGTTAGGAAAGGCTCCACAAAGCCCTGTACATTTCAGACTCTAAAAAGAAAAGATCAACTGATTATATCACGTTTAAAATAGCCCATTCACGCCCAATCCATTCCTCCTTACCAAAGAAAATGCTCCTCACTGCGAGACCTGCAATTGCCGTATCATCATTGAACACCGCATCACTAAAACCAGAAGTTATACCAAGGAGAGAAGAAGGCATAATATCCCTGAAGATATATTTTTAGCTTTAAACAACCCTGCTAATTCCAAAAGCATTATTTTTTTCTTGAAAGGCATCAAGCTGCTTAATAAGATTTAAATATAACACATCAAATAAAACTGTATAATAGGTAGTAGGTTACGCGGTTTTACTTCTATTCAAGACTTAATAATGTTAAAATATGTTTGTAACAGTGTATTACAATTGTTGCATTACTCTAATCAATGTAAAGTATACAATTTATTATGATTGTACTCGTATATATGAATATAAGTCGCGATATGACATATAGTCAAAGCGACTGTAAATAAAGAAAATAATAACAAAATAACAACAAAGGTAAAAATAAGACTTAATTTCTTCTATATCTTATTCTCTTTGGTATTCTGTTTCAAAAATTACACAAAGAACTCGAAGATTCTCCTTTATGAAAGAACATTTTATTATTTAAAGGTGAAATATATTTATTTTTTAATTTTTAATCCTGCGGTTCCATTCTGTATGTATTTAAAACACCAAGTTTTAGCAAGAAAAGAGCAATTTATGTTACATGAGCCCAGAGGATGATGAATTGGAGGACATTATAGTGTAAAAAATAATTATGGTGGGGAAAGAAAAGGAGATAAATCTGACATTTTAAAAATCTGATATGGTGCATTCAGATGACTTTCTCTACCCGGTATCTTTATTAGCGGGTATGTAAACTATTCCTACTACATCTTATCTTTCTACTTACTACATTTTAATCCACGTACATAAACCTTTTCAGAAATAGCTGCACTACACATTTCGTTGTAGATACAAAGGGAACGGTGATATTTCAAATGTTTAAGAACTGGACGCTATATGCTAGCCTTAAAATTTCGCACTGTTTCCATGCAATTTGAAGTAGTTTTGTTCTTTACGTTGTTTATTTATTTAGCTCCACGTATGGACGTCAATTTGAGAAGTTGTTTCAGCCCCACGTTTTTGGGCACTAATTTGAGAAGTGTTTACTTTATCTGTCCAACTTATGGGTGCCAGTTTGAGAACGTATTTGACTTACTGCCTCACGCTTTGGGCGTCAATTTGAGAAAGTGTTACTGTTGTTGATGTTAGAGTTTGCACCACGCTTTGGGCGTCAATTTGAAGAAGATTGTTTGTTACGTAATATTCTACTATGTATGTATTATTTGTGTTTATGTTTGCCTCGGCTGCGTCAGTATTGTTTTAGAGACACGTTTCTCTTAATCAGGGCGTGGTACGACAAGAATGTAGGCTTACACAGATTTTAAGTTTCAATTTACTTCTTTTTTTATTAATCCTTGACACAAATTAAATAGCACTTCAATAATATCAAGAGCTGTGAGATTATTTAATACTTTCACTTTTATTACGTATACTTATTTTACGTCTCACACATACGTAATATTTCTCTAGAGAACGCATCTTCCATCCTGTTACTATCAAGGTCCGCAGGAAACTGTACATATTTCAAACGTTCAAACCGGTAAATTTATGTATTTCAAGTCTCTTATTGGCTAATCCTAGTCCAATAGAATACCTGCATTTTACCTAAGATTTTTCTGGCTGTTGATTGGCTATTTTTAAACTGTCACAAAATTTACATTATTGCTGCCCTAATCATGACTAGTAGCATTTAAACTCTCAAACTCATTATTGCCTCAAGGTTACCTCATTGTTACCTTATTGTTTGCAGCTTTAAACTTATATTATTCTCACAGCTCTTACATTATTGAATTACGTAATGCATTCACATAACATTATTCAACATGTTTACAATAATATAAGCATATGCAATGACTGTTACATACATTTTACAAATTATTACATACATATTGCTTCAAGGCGGGCTCTTATTGTTTACATATTATATAATTTAATTTAAATTATCAAAGTGTTAAAAATACTGCCTCAAATTGCGACAAACTAAGAATGTTGACAGGAAGTTAAGGAATTACGAAGAAGTAAACAATTCGAGCCCTTAATAACAGATATCCCAGAAATGGCTTAGACCAAAAAAAATCTTGTTGGAAATAAATTGTATGCTTTAAAGAAATCTACATTTTTTTTTTTTTTTTTTGTAAAACGTGTTGGTGTATCGCTTAACCTTTATCAGTTTAAAAGGTTATACAAAATTCCTTCTGAATAAAGGAACTTCAAATACTATTCCCAGAGAATTCAAGTTTTCCATGTTATTTGTCATGTAAATATATTTAATATGTGATATTATTATCAAAATAGTTAAACCTATTTTTGGAATCTCTAAAGTTTCGAAAAACTTTGGCTTTGGGGATTTTCTTGAAAATTATGCTGTTCAAAGTCACGCACACAGTCATGCTTCCAAAAATGTATTTTTTGAATTCAGGGGCCTAAAACATGTATTTACGGTGAAATCTCAGTATTGAATTTTTGGGTGAAATGCAGTTTATACTTCCCCTACTTACTCTACGTAGTAGAGAAAATAATATGAAGTACAGAGGTATAGACAACATAATATGTAACTTTTAAATGCATTGTTCATTTCTAACTTCCAAATGCCGTATATAGTGCTTTATTTTAGTATGATGCAGTCTGTTTTACACTAAAATTACAGCACGTGCAACACAGGAACGGAAGCTAATTTTGCACGCAATATGTGATTAGAATGCCCATATATTCTACCTTATGTGATAGTCTAAGCCGTCTGTGAAGACTGTAGCAGAGCTTGCATGCCTTTATTATATTTAATAATTTTCCAAGATGACTTAAACGCTCCAATTATAACAATCTGCTTGGCAGAACCGCAGCATCCCTTTTGTTATGAAGGGGTTTAATCCTTGGAAAATCCCTTGGGCTCGTTACGCTGAAGAAGTTTGGACTTAATTGAGTAACGGAGTCCAGCATAACAGTGACTAAACCTAAAATGGAAGTAGCAAACAAGTTTATACGTGTCAACGAAGATAATACTGCTTATTCGTAAACACAAAAGGATAAGCCCGTGCTTTTCTAATAGTATATTACGGTAAGCATACTGGTTGTATAATACGGGCGTTCTCAAAGTAACGTTGATATTAGAAACGTTTGGTGATTAATTACTAATATAACTGAGCGAGGTGGTGCCGTGGTAACGCGTGTGACTCGCATTCGGGAGGTCCTGGATTCGATTTCCGGCGACCGCCCACTTTGACCCATGGGATATTTTGGAGGTTTTTCCGGGTCGTCAGGAGAATGCTGGTTCCAAATTTTCTGTCCCTCCATTTCATTTCTCCTTAGGTCTGTTTCAGGTTCGTCGATGGTGTTTCGGCGCGGCGTGGCAGGTAAAAGGATGCTCTCTGTGGAACTTTCTCCGTTCCTTCGCTTTCGGCTGGTTACTGGTTTAAACAGACCCTCCTTTGAAGCGGGGGTTGGACTCTCTGTAGGAGCGGGAGTCCCCGGTCTGCCTATACAACTGTCGGGGCGTCTCATTCTGGAAACGTTAGGAACCCTGTCATTGCTGTGCCGTCACGCCTACTTCTGCCCGGCCGAGTCTCCTCTTACCTCCTCCTCCCTCCCCCCTTGTAGGGGTATAGGTTCAATATCCTTAGTGGAGCAGTGCCGTGTCCCCTTCGATCATCAGAAAAGAATACTAACAAACGTAACAGACGTAACAGACGATTTTTAAAGAATGTAACAGACGATTATATACTAACACCTTTATCAAGAGAGATGGCGTCTGAACGTCGCATTCGGGAGGCCTTGGTTTGATTTCTGTCTGAACAGTTCCTCTGACCACGGGGTTTTCCATGATTTCTTTTAGGCGAATGCTAGGGTGTTTCCCCTTCTACCTTTCCTGGCCATAGTTTCCTTTCATCTGCTTCATCTCATCTGTTTCAGGGTTGTAGGACTGCGCTAGCGATTTGGTGTTAACTCTTTTGGTGTTAACTCTTATATTGCCGGAACTGTTTTGCTACATATGTCGCTCTTCCCGTAATTTCTGAGGCTTTCATATCCCTTTTTATCGGCACCACCACCAAAGCTATTCGAATAGCCGTGACTGTTAAGGCAAGACGAAAGGGACTAACCATTCATTCAGAGCCAGACATCGCGAGTTCAAGTCGAGCGACTACAAACAAATGTGGGTATGGTAAAGGACGAAAGGACAGAGAGGTCACAAGTAAAATAATTGGTGTGGTGGCATTTTGACGGGGTACATTTAACGAAGTTGCACCAATTTTGCTTCTCAGTATTAAAAAATCTCCAATTTTATTGAACAAATTTAATACTTTTACAGCTTAGAGGAGTTATAAATACCTGTAGTTTATTTTGGAAGATTAGTATAATACAAAATTAGAAAAAAGACCTTAAAACTTTAAAGTCAAGGTTGCGGGAGGCTAAGGCAATGTTAACGCCGTGAGGATTGGCGTCATGTTGGAACCTTGCTAGCGTGTACATTGTCATCCAGATCTAGTCTCCCTTCAGGACTCTCCTTTTCCCTTCCTCCCAGGGGTCACAGAGAGCCCACTATGGCCTACATGCTGTGCTCCAATTACTGGCAACCCCTGTTTAAACTTTCATCCATTTGATAATGTTGTTTCATATATGAAACGTGTTTATGTACTTGCATGTCAGTAGTAAAACAGAGAACAAAAATTAGAGCTGGTTCCTGAATTTCAGCAGTGATTTCTACTTTGGCGTGCTACAATGTCTAATTTTCAAATGTACATATCAATAATACTATACACAACACAATAAGCAGGATGTTAAATACATAAATAGAGTATACTCACGGAGATGTAACAATTGCGAAAATTAGCTTTACCGTTACATGTAGGTACGCTTTATAAAGGCCCCATATTCATGGAAGTTGAATATACTCTAAAATTAATTATATACTTTAGTTTAGAATATATAAATGTCCGTGAATGTAAATTAGACCTTTTGCGTGGAATATGGTTAATGAGGACAACAATAATGGTGTAATTCTTTTCCTAAAAAGAAACATCATAAATAATATCGTAATATAACAGGGATTACCGGCAAATTATTATAGTTTTCCCTGTGCGTTTTCGTTCAAAGATTTATAAGCTTTATTAAATTATGCCTAGGGATCCTAATTATTTTTGGTCATACTAGAAAAGCATATGCGATTAATCTTTATAATCAGATTGCAACATTGTTTATCCTCTGATTTGTGTGACACGCGTTTATATCAGAGCAAAATTGAAATTTATCCTGTGATTTCGTTAATTTTGAATTATTTAAATATATACATTAGTGTATTATTTATATTTTGATACTTACCTTTTTTCAAATTTATGATAAACTTAAACGAGTAACATCCGTTTAAAAAGAGCATTTTAATTACTAAGTATATTTCGACTAGTTTGTTTATTCTACTTCATGCGTATAAAACTGACTTTGCAGTTCTCTATAGCTTACATAAACAGGAGAGAAAGTATTATATTCCACCCAAAAGTCCACATATATCATGATTTCATAAGAAATACGTGTTTTAGGTCCCCCGAGTTCAATAAAGCCGCTTTAGAAAAACTTTTTCCATGTGGGTGAGAGAGAGAATAGCATACTTCAAAACATGAAAGGTGGATGCATACCATCCATGTGTTCAAGTCTAAGATCTTCCAAGGATGAGAAAAAAGCTTTTTACGAAATTCCCCTACACAAAGCAATTAAAAAGTCATTAATTCTTTATTTTCTCAACAACGACTATAATGATTTCGTTTAAAATATATTATGTTTGATATAATAACATTAGAAGTTAAGTGTATATTTTTAATTCTTTGAATAGCCTGTGAACTCTTTTATGTGAATTTTATATTGTGGACATTTGGAGGTGAGGTGAAGGTTGACACTATTAGACGCGTATTTCTGATTCCAAGAGAGATTTTAATATTTCTAATAAATAGTGCAAGCTACATTGTAAATAGGAGAGAGATGGGCAGCTTTTGGTTTACCTGGTAGAAGGAAGGCGTTCCATCTTCGTCGTGCTTAGGGCCTATATCGAAGGCGTAAACTAGCACAAAGTAAATTTAAAGGGCCGATCGTCACGGAGTCCGGCTAGGCAAGTAATAGGAAGAGCCGTCAAAACACTCTTAAAATAATGTTCTCAGTGAAATACCTGTGGTACCACTGTAGCCCATTCTATCCCGTGACGGCTAGGGGGTGCACAAGTCCAGTTTAGTGAAGACGTCGGCATGATTTCATATAACTAGGAAACCATAAGAGAAAGACAAGCTCTTATTTCAGGATACCGATTTTCGAATCATTCTAAGCTGTATGACTACATTTCCCCAAAATTATAAGTAGGTCATCTCATCGAAGCTATTCTAAAATGTGCGCATCTTCCTCCACCTCTTCTTCTTATTGTTCTTTATCTTCTCTCATTTACAAGAGCTTTTCTAAATGCATTCATTTCGTATGGTGCACGAAATATATAATCAAAAGCTTAATTGCTAAACCGAAATATAGCAAATACTGTAACTTGAAAAAGTAAAACCCTTTTGAATGAATAGTACAACATATAAGGTATGGTGAGGGACTTTTTGTTTCTTAATTTGCATGCGAATTCCTCTATGAGCGCAGTAAAGTTCTGTGTATATGTATTTTATAGAGATATTACTTAGCTCGTTCAGCAGAACAAAGTCGGACACGCCAAGCCAGCACAAGACAGTGTAGGCTGTGTGAAGTAATTCATAGGGATAGAGTTAAATAATAATGACAATGATAAAAAATTAGCCTAGCGGATTCACAATAAAATTAAGAGTATATTGACCAAAATTATTTGTATTTCTTACTGCAAATATACCTAATAAAATAACTAGTATAGCGTTTGCCATACGCGGTGTATATTTTCAGTTAATATTTTCAGCCCTAAGATATAGATATAAAATTAATATTTTTATGCCATGTCAATATTTAATCATTTATAAACTCAAAGCTACAATGAAATAAAACTTCTCTTAAGTAGATATTTTCCATAGCAAATTTTTATCCACATACGTCGGAGGAAATCTAATATTTGGAGATTTCAGATTGCATCAGGACACTACACAGTAATACTCATATAATATAGAGATTGTAGAACAATGTTTATTTCAGGCTTAGCAGCATTTGAAGCTTTACTTTTTAAATGTTCATCTAAGTGAGAAATTTGAAAGAAATGTTCATTTAGCGCAATCTAAGCCCAGTTACCAGAACACGAAACAGCGCAACATGAGGTATTTACCGGAGGGGGACATCTCGGCACTGCGACCAACTAGATCTATTGTAGCTACACTCCCGGTAGGCAGGGATAAGGTGAAGGAACCGCAGGAGGTCACAGATCCACAGGCGGACGGGATTAAAGAGACGCACGGAAGTCCCTATCAATTTCCAGTTTGGAACACCCGCACTCGGCCAGTAGATGCGGAGTCTCGCGAGAGAAGAACTTGCAGGCAAGACAACGCGCCTTGTCGCTGGCGGAGAGAAATCTCTCCAAAGCACTAGAGATCATGCACTCTGCCTACCATCAACCGTACGGAACCCAGAGACATTGCCTGAAAGGGAGGGAGATGAAATGACAGGACATGAGGGAAAGGAAAACCTGTCGTAAAATACACCACCCCAGCATTCGCCTAGGCGACAAGAGGAAAACCACGAAAAATCGCATAGTCAGAGTGGGCGACCACCCAGAATCGAACGCGGGACTTCCCGATTGCGAGCCACAGACGTTGCCGCCTGAGCCATTCCCATCGGTACAGCACAGCTTACTGATACTTCTTTTTACTTTCTCTACTACGTATAGTAAGTAGGGGAAGTATTGCATTCCACCCAAAAATTCGATACCGAGATTTCACCGGAAATACATGTTTTGAGACCTCCTGAATCCAAAAAAAGCATTTTTGGAAACATGTCCGTGTGTGTGTGTGTGTCTGTGTGTGTGTGTGTGTCTGTGTGTGTGTCTGTGAACAGCATAACTCAAAAACTAAAAGTCGGATAAACATCAAACTTGGTATTTACGTTCAGTATCTTCCAGAGATGCGACACGAAGATTTTCAAGAAAACCCCCCACCCCAGACTACCCTTTACATGGAACATTTTTCGAAAATTTTAATTTTCTCAAAAATGGCTCTAACGATTTTGATGAAAATATCATATGTTTAAGATAATGTCATGAGAAATGAAATGTATATCTCGAAATTTCTGGGAATGTCTCCAAAAGTATTCTTCATTATGAACGACTTTTGCATAACTGGTAAACCATAAGAGATAGACAAAATTTTACTACACAAAAAATGTAGATCGCGTTAAAATACACAACTTATATCATATACATTTTTTTGTTGAGTGAACCGTTTTCGAGATATTGCTTGTTATTTCCTTAAATTTTCCAATACTTACACTTTTTCTCAAATTCGTTATTCATTTTTTTATGTCCTGGACATGCAAAGAGAATGGAATGCGCCACATAGCAACCAGCGATAAAAGATTTGACTATCGCTTAAAAGCTACCATATTCCCCTTGCATCTACAAGAAAATTACCAATAAGATTGACATCTCGATATCTCGATTAATATGAAGCATATGGAGAATAGGCGTTTGTAAAAATAGATCGTACAAGAGTAGAGAAAGTCATGTGAGTGTAACACATCAGATTTTTTTTCTTGTTAATCCAATAAAGACGATCTCAAAAAAATGCTTCCCTGCTTCTCTTATTGGGCTATAACCTAAGACCTTTCGTTCTAATATAGTAAAAGATGCAACTCCAACTATAACAAAAATAATTAAAATTAAACCTACCAATATTATTATAAATAACGACCGAGTGGTCGCTTTCGCCTAGGAATGTACTGCTGAGCGTACTGATACTTATAGGAAGGTATTAGTTTTTCAACGGAAATAAATGTTTTGAGGTCCTCTGAACAAAAATAAAAGAACCTTTAGAAAAACACCACTGTGTGTGTGTGTGTGTGTGTGTGCGCGCGCGCGCGTGCGTGACCGTGCATAGCGTAACTCAAAAATGAAAAGTCAGATAAATACCAAATTTGGTATTTCAAATCAGTATCTTTCAAAGATGCGACAGCAAGATTCTTAAGAACATGCTCCACACGCAACTACCCCTTACGTGCAACAATTTTCGAGTTTTTTTTTTTATTTTTGAACAATAGCTCTAGCGATTCTGAATAAACTACCATATATTAATGATATTTATATAAAAATAAAATATATAACTGGAATTTTCTGGGAATAGCCTGTGAAGTCCTCTTCATTCGGAAGGATTTTTGTGTAATCTTGTATATTTGTAAACGTTCGCGACAGACGAAAACGTACTACACAAAAAATGTGAATCTCTTTAAAAACACAATTTATCTCTCCAAAAACGCAACTTTTTTGTGGCATCAGCCATTTCCGAGATATTCGTTATTCCACACTCTTTGTATTGCTGAATTCTTTGTCATTCTTTTGAAGTCCTGTCGACATTCAGTTGTTTCTCGCTGTTGCATACAAAGAGTATAGAATTTTATGGCCAGTATATGGAAACCAGATCTTAAAAACTTGACTATCACTATTCCCTTTACATTTATAATCGAATGTGTAATGTACTACTTCTACATAGGTTTGCCTCGGTTAAAATGTAGTACACAGAAAAATAAGCTTCGTATAAATGGCTTTTATATCAAATAATGCATTTTAGAGGGTAGAGAAAGCCATATGAATGTGACACATTATATATAAGTTAGTTTAGAGTATTTTAACAAAAAGAAAATAAAACGTGAATTTTACAGAATGGGAAACAACAAACTACGTAATTCTAAGAATGAGTGATTTGCTTCCTCGTATCAAATTGCCAATCTCGCCTAAGTCTCGTTAGAAAACACCTCATTCGTAAGGAAATAAGAACCTTTCCTTCAAAAGGTGTATAAATTACTATTAATATTCATTGTATATTTATTTATAAATTTTAGAATCCATATTTTATGTTTTAATGAATACTTGAGGTCATCCATTTAACATTTTCTCTGAAACGGATTAACGAACTGGAGTTCCTGCATTCCGGTTTGTATTCCTTTCACAATGCAAATTAACACTCTCTCAGAGCACTTAACTCCTTTTCTTCGAGTTCGCTGATTTACAGTCACATTAAAGCCATAGGAAGAGATTTTACTGCGAAATAAAGGCAGTTTACGTCTGCACAGTCAACACAACCTCATTTCTAGGATTTATTCATGAACGTTAGACAGCTGGCTCCACAAAACGGAAGTAAAAGCTTATATGTCATTTAATTTGCAATTGGAGACATTTAAACAGCTAGAACATACTAGTGATGTGATAATATAGAAATGTGAGATTGCCTTATGTTGAACATACTGCTATTCTATTACCTGTAAGGAAAACTGAAACATTTCGCAGTGTTTTATAGATAAGATTCAAACATTTTCATTAAAGTTTCGGTAGTTGTGCACGTTTCTGCTTCATAATATGTAAAATAATTGTATATTATGTAATAAGACTATAATGGTAGACATAAGTAAGAGGCGAGTTTTATAATTCATACGAACATCTTAATTGATTTAATAGTTAAGCTGTATACGATTGTTTTTGGTCGACCAGATTATAATTTCAAAACTTAATTGTGTGTAATTAAATGCTAATCGGATGGCAGCACCAATGGAGAACCCTAAGCGGCATAGTTGGCACCCCTGTTGAGTCCACGCCGCATTTATTGATTTTTGCAGGTAACGTGAAAGCGATACATATTGAAGCAATGGAAATGAACTTAATTTATTATAATATTAAAGTTAGAATTAACAGAACTTATTTAATGGTTTATCTGAGGAGTGGATCCCACGGACTATTGCTTTGAAGATGTTAAAGGGTACGGGCAATACGGAAGCTGCGCGCGCCGCCAAATAAGATCATAATGAGGCGCTGAAGTATTATGGATGCCATAACAATTCAGTTACGTCACATGTAATCAGCATATTTAGGATGGTAGACCAAAAATTACATAAATGGTTTAGATGGATGAACGGACGGAGGAGGCGCCCCAGCTAGTGGAGCTCAACGCCACACTTAGGTCATTATAGGCCCATTGTATCTTACGTGATACCAGGGAGGAAGGAATAAATCTCAAGGCCGAAGGTCGGCCAGGTCCGGACGAATGCGAGTAAGCAAGGATAGGGTCCATAACGATTCCAGAATGACAATTTTGCTCGAAGGTCTACCCGGAACTGAAGTTCCCCTTCTAAAACCCAGGGGAAGGCGGCAAACGTGAGCACTCCTCTCTTGGGTTCTCCCATGAGGCCAATAGCTTGAGTTTTAAAAGGACACCCAGCTTATACAATGGAAGTGGATACGCTACTTACGTGCGTCGGCCCGAAGGGAAAACTACTGATAACCTCGGTAGGGCCGACAGCGATTTAGCACGCCGTCTACTAGTTCTCCAGGTTGGTGCCAGAGAACATTGAGGCGTCTCACGACTATCACCGCACGGATGTACCCAATCTACCATGGGTATCCGTAACACTGACCCGTCGAGTCCAACCCAATCCGAATACTCCCTTCTGAGAGAGACTCAGATGTTCGACCCGACGTACTTCTAGTAACGTCAGAAGTATCACGAGTGTTAGAGTTCCGCAGCACCCGCACCGCAGCAGCTGAAGAGGTCGAAATCCTTTCCCTATGGGGGATTCCAGAATGACACAAATCCTGCCAGTGATACCGCCTAAGCCATCATTAACTCGGGATTCCCAGAATCCAGCCCTCCAGAAATTGGTACCAGTCGGCCATCCAAGCGCCAGGGAGAAAACTTTGCAAAGTGCAATGCAGAAAGCACCGTCGCCTACTCCTGCAAAGTTGAAACATATGAAGGGTATAACAGGCGAAATGAAAAGCTAAGATCCGGAAATGGACAGGAAATTCATGATATACGAGGGGCACTACTTATTTTTTGAACCTTGGCAACCCAGAACCTTGTAGGTGCCATCTGATGTTTTCAATGGAAGTTTGACATTTTTACCAAAATCTACTTCAAACATTTTATGAATAGAGCCTCATTTGTTTAGTTTAGACTAACTTGAAAATTGTGTGTCAACAAAACCCTGGAATTAACTCGTGAAAATGTTAGTGCAATGATTTATTACGACTTTCGACGTGGATTATCAAGACAACTAGTTTCCACATTTGGCGACGAAGCTCCATCCTTTCCCACTGTGAAACGCTGGTATAACGAATTTAATTGTGGTCGTCCAAAATCAGTTGTTGTGCCAGAAAACATTGATGCTGTGCAAAAACTAATAATGAAATATCGTCATGCGACATATTGTGAGATTGAGGAAACCCTATGCATTAGTTCCACCAGCATATATAAAATATTAGCCGTGAAAAAGTTTTGCTCTTGTTGAATCCTACATAATTTGACGCAATCTCAAACAGATGCTCGTGTCGATTGGTGTACAAAAATGCTCAATAAATACAATGGCGGCGCCTCAAAAGACGTATATAAGATTTTAACACGTGACAAATCATGGATCTATGCGTATGAGCTGGAACGTAAACAGCAGTCAACTGTATGGGTGTTTCAAGATGAAGCAAATCCAACAAAAGTTGTTCGCACTCAAAGCACTTCGAAACAAATGGTCGCCTGCTTTTTCAGCAAAACTGGCCATGTGGCAACAGTGCCTTTAGAGGAACGTAAAACGGTCAATGCCGAATGGTACAAACCATTTGTTTGCCGGAAGTCCTCGCTGAAGTAAGGAAAACCATCAAGAACCGTAGGATCGTTCTTCATCAAGACAATGCGAGCGCACAAACATCTCGTCTAACAATAGAGTATTTGAAGGCTCAATAAATCGAATCCGCCATACAGTCCTGATTTGGCACCCAATGACTTCTTTTTGTTCCCAAACATCAAGATTAATTTGCGTGGACAACGATTTTCGTTAGCAGAAAAAGCCGTTGATGCCTTCAAAAACCATGTTTTCGAGGTGTTTCAAGAAGACTGGAATAAATGCTTAGACAAACGGTTCAAACGGATGCAAAAGTATATTGATCATAAAGGAGAATAGTTTAAAAAACAGTAAAGCAATTTTCAATCAGAAATTACTTTATTTTAATTATTAGGCTCAAATATAAATAGTGCCCCTCGTAATAGAAACCATCCAAGCATCCGCCTACCGACCTGGAAAAAACAGGAAAAAATCAAGGTTAGAGTTACTGGCCCAACGGGAATAGAACACAGGACCTCCCGATTGCGAGCTATACACGTTCCGCGGAGTCATCATGCTCGCTGCAAACATAAATGTAATAAGAGCCTTCAGCAAAAAACTACGGTATGTTGCTGAATGAGTAAAAAGTTTCATAAAAATATTAACTGCTATATTTGCTGTATTTACTTGAACTCTTGGACAAACATGGAATTGACAGCGAGAGAAAAAATAATTGTTTTTCTTTGTTTGCTCACCTCTGGCTTTTTGACCTTGTGGAACGTTAAAAATTGAATTATCGCATTGACTTTGTACAAAATTTTTTATCCGTGTTCCTAAAAATAAACAATACTTTTCTAAGCATAGAAAACATTATTTTAGTTACTTTTAATACAGAAAATCACTGAAGTACTCCTTTGGAGGCTCTGCAGGATCTGTAAATACAGTTTTACGATGTGATGACGCACTAAACATTAAAATCACTGCATCATGCAGGCGGAAAATTCAAACAGCGCTTTACTCTATGGAACCTCCCAGAGTCGAGAATTGCGAGAATTTTCAGATATTATTGAGGATAAATTTTTACTTTAAATTGAAATATAATATTTTATAAAAACAGTGTACATTACTTCGTACAAACCGCTCAAACGATTCATTGCAAATAGAGAGTTTCTAAAAAAGAATTCCGGATTCGAAAACAATAACAACAAATTAAACAAGGCGGATCGAATGCTTCTATGTCATTAAGTATATTCAATTATTCAAAAAGTTCTGTGAAACATCAATTGGCACCATGCCTAGATTTCCACTCTGCACATCTGGAGTGGAAATATAAAATTAATTGCTCGTTCTGCAGTTAAATTTTTATCCACAGTTTGTAAAAAGTCCAAAACGACTTGAATTCTATTTAAATTTCATGTAATATAAAATGTAAATCGATATTGTTGTCTGCAGTGCATTAACGTTTGTGAAATTTCGGAGTTCCTTCGTAGAAATCCTGTGCATTATTTCCGCCGAATTCAGGAATTCATAACTCCAAAATTAGTAAATCTCACATTATCAAACATGATATAAAAAAGTTAAACCATTATCATGCATGCACGTTCCAATCTGGATGCTGTCGATGCAAGTCACAGCAGTTTCTTTCAAACATTTTGGAATCTCTTTCTTTCCCAGTAATACTTCCTTCCTGTCTTACTGTACCCAACGCACTTCTGTGGCCACTCGAAGTTGATTGTAGATAATCTGTTGTATCATGCAAATAATTTTTAGAGGCTTTGGTATTAATCAACTCTAGAACATATTTTCCCCGAATTTTTAAAAAAAAACTTCTACGTTTTGCACACGCTCATTTCGATGAAAACGTTCCCTGACAAGACCAGCGTGAAATGTCAGAGCTGTTATGAAAATACAAAACGTCCAACCTTTCACACAATCCCCCAAAATGCTATAGTTTTCCTAATAAACCACAGGCTATAATGTCCACCCATAATCCTGGAAGGGCTTGCTTTGTTACTACGCAGCAGACCAGTGTTGTCCAAAAAGTCCTAAAATGTCAGGATGATCCGTTTATGTACTTGGATAGACTGGATAGACTTCTAAGGACATAATTATGCATTTGATTAACCTCTCCTTTTTCTTGATATTAGGCAGCATACGCCTTCAAAGCTGAAATACTGAGACAGAGAGCACAATGTCTTTTTACAGAGTATATTGTGAAGAAGTTATTTATTACGTTATTTTTAGCACCACGTTTTTGGAGCCAATTTTAAGTAGGTTGTTGCTTCACGTTTGGAAAGTCAATTTGAAGTAGTAGTAGTATTGTTGTATGAAGGAGTTGTATTATAGTTCAACTGTTGGGGAGCCGAACTTGAAGTAGTTGCAACCGCACGTATGGTAAAAAGTTTCCGGTAGCCTTCGCCCCAAATATACTTTCCGGTGGCCTTTGCCCCAAATGTTTAAAAAATATTAACTTTATAATTCGACTGTTTCTTTAAATATTATATATTTATGTTTGCCTCGGCTGCGTCAGTATTTTTGTTAGAGACATGGATGTCTTAGCAAGGCGTAGTGTGGCTGAAGAATGTAGGCTTACACAGATTATAATTTTTAATTCACTCCTTTTTATTAATTCTTTACACAATTTAACTAACACTTCACTGATATATATATATATATATATATATATATAGAGAGAGAGAGAGAGAGAGAGAGAGAGAGAGAGAGAGAGCGAGAGCGAGCTGTGAGATTCTTTTATTAATTTTATTAATTACTTGCACTTTTTAACACATAAACTATTTTCGTCTCTCACGAAAACGCATTAAAATTCTCGAGGACGCATCTCGCGTCCGGTTAGGAACACTATCTACAACCAACACGTCCAGTTATGAGCGCTGTCTACAAGCAACTGACTTGATTTCTACCGCCTAAAATTTGTAAATTTCTGTATTTCAAGTCTCTGATTGGCTATTCCTAATCCAATAGAATACTTTTATTTAGCTTTAGCTTTTTTCTGGTTGTTGATTGGCTATTTTTTAAACTGTCACAAAAAGTACATCATTGCTGCTCCAATAATGACTAGTAGCATTTAAACTTTCAAACTCATTATTGCCTCAAGGTTACCTCATTGTTAGCAACTTTTAACCTATTATTCTCACAGCTGCTACATTATTAAATTACGTAATATATCCACATAACATTATTACACATGAATACAATAATATAAACACATACAATGACTGTAAAATACACTTTTTATATTTTGTAACATACACATATTGTTTTAAGATGGGTTGTTATTGAATATATATATATATATATATATATATTATATAGTTAGAGTGAAATGATTTAAGTGTTACCTAAAAATACTGCCTCAATTGCTACAACATAATCTGTATGTTACATACTCAGACATCCAAAACTTTCTCACTGATGTTCATCACTACCTCACAGAAATCATTTTTGCTCAGCCACATCCAGTGACTTGCGACATGTCAATGTGCTGCATGGTCTGTAGAATCATGAGATTTTCTTTATGTTTTTAGCAATATGTAGGGTATAACAATTAATTATCACTAAAGTTATATATTTTAATGAAAGTAAATGAAAGCGGTTCAGTTTTATAAGGGCGTTGACTATGAGTCCTGAAACAAGTTTGAAATGTCAGTCTGGTTTAGCAGTAAAAAATTTTCACTTAATTTTGGGAACAGATAAATTCAAATAAGTCAGATTCAGACCCTTGAATACTAGCTGAGGCGATTATTCATCAAGGATTTCTAAGAGATGCAATATGATTGTATTCTGCAAGGTTCTGAGAATGTAGGTGATTCATGTGACCTGTCTCAACAAGGTTAAAGCGGATAATACATTCCACCAATCCCCTTAGCTACGTTTTACGACATAGTGTTTCAAAAAGAATTTTCACTGTATGACATTTCACCTTTTGTTTTGTTTCTAAAAGAAAATGCCTAAAACACTTTCGTAAATAATGAACTTTAGTGTGAAATAATGTATAATTTTAATAACTGTGAGCCACACGACAGCAGCTCACTGTTTGCCGTTTACAGACAATGTTGTTTGAAAGAAAACTTTTTCAATTTATGAAAATGTATGAAAAATTGTTTTGAATTATGGTATAGATAATTTCTACGCTATAGATAATTTCTTCTGTATCACGAACGCAATAAACTTCTACTAGATATCTCACTGAGCGAATGGGAAACGTGTGAGACTTGTATTCAGAAGGACCCGGATTCGACTCCCGTCGGGCAGATCACTCGGAGCTTGAGTTTTTTCGTGGTTTCCCTAGGTCGGTAGGCGAATTTCCGGTCCATCATATCCTTTTCATTTGTTTAACCTTGATATGTTTCAGGTTTGTAGAACCAGGCGACGCGATTTGTGCGTTGCGGCGGGGTGTGGAATTTACGCTGCGTAAAGATTCCTTCCGCACGCTTGGCTAGCCGGCTAGAGCCCCTTCCTGGGTGGGTTGCTCGTTTCATTCCGGGACCCCCAGGTTGAAGATGGCAAAGGTGGGATCGTGCCGGCGTTAGGATTTGTGTTATTCTGGAATTGTTACGGACCCCGCTTTTACTAGCGCGCATCGTCGTTCGGGTTTGATTGCCCTTCGTGTCTCCCCCTTCATCTCTTCCTCCCAGGGGTCACGTTGGAAACACAGAGAGCCTACTCTCGCCTGCATGTAGTGCTGCAATCCAGTGACTGGAAGCCCCTCTGGGCCCTAATACTAACTATACATCTGCATATGCCTAAAGGCATTAAAGGCTTAAGTTCTAGGCATCTAAAAGTCATTAAAATAATTTCGAAACACTAGCGTTTCTTCTAAATATCCCTAATGCTCATAGTGTCATCAGTGAAATGATTTAGTCCGGTTTGCCCTAGAAGGACTCCTCCAAGTTCCCCGATAAGACAGTGAGGTAAATGGCGTGAAATATTTCCATTTCTTGGCAACGTGCGGTCGCTTGGCACGCTACACACTGGACAGCGAGAGCCACACCCTGTGAAGTATGATCTCCCCATCTAGTAGGATACCCATAAAAAAGTCTCTCCCTTTATCCAAAGAGCTCCTGAATATTTTCAAAATTCTCGCTTTAGCGGATTAGTTTTTCTTTTGCCTCTCCCTTCAAGTCCAAGCTTCCCGAACTTGTAATAAAATTTCAGTGGTATTTCTTTTCTTCCCTTTTAACCCTTTTACGATTGTTCTACTACCAGCTCTAAATCGTAAACTAGAACATAAAATTACGTTTGGCTTTCGGAGCTTGTTCTTCTCGCATAGATAATGTGGTGGATGTAAGGACATATAAGCCACTTGGATGAGAGTAAAAAAGTATAATTGTTAATTATTTAAAATATAAGCGCTGTTGACTACACCGAAACTGTTCGAGTTCTAACCAATAAGTTAATTACGGATCCCAAAATAGGGCTTAAGGCCCCAGCCCGGAATGGAATCTGCCGCTATGAGCCTAACGACCGGATTCCAGGCCAGGTCATCCCTCGTTCCCGAAGAACATAAATACGCGGGAAGGCGTATAGGGGGGATGAATCTCATTCGGCAGCGCTCCATCCTTTATCGCTCGTAAAACAAGGCATTACCAAGCAATATTCATTTATACAGCTTAAATTCTTACTATCTAGATAGCACTTGCTGATTAAGGAGGTTGAAGCCTTTGTTTCAACAAAGAGAGAATATTATAAATAAAACTTTGTTTCAGCTGCAAGAGCACATAAATAAAAGTCCCAGAGTTCGACGAAGGCAATTTACTTCGTGCCTTATTGGCTTCGTTATGCGCTATTCCTTTGTGTTTTTTCTTACCTTTAAGTGTTATTTTTCCCGAGTATGTGATTTTTTTACTTTCTCTACTACGTATATATAGTACGTTGGAAGTATTGCATTCCACCCAAAAATTCGGTACCGAGATTTCACCGGAAATACATGTTTTGAGACCCCCTGAATCCAAAAAAAGCATTTTTGGAAACATGTCCGTGTGTGTGTCTGTGAACACCATAACTCAGAAACGAACAGTTGGATAAACACCAAACTTGACGTTTAGGTTCAGTATCTTCCAGAGATGCGACACGAAGGTTTTCAAGAAAATCCCCCCACCACAGATTATCCATTACATGGAACATTTTTCGAAAATTTCAATTTTCTCAAAAATGGCTCTAACGATTTTGATGAAAATCTCCTGGTAATGCAAAGAAAATGGAATACTCCACATAGCAACCAGCTCTTAAAATATTTGACTATCGCTTAAACACTACCAATTCCCCTTACATCTACAAGAAAATTACCAATAAGATTAACATCTCGATACCTCGAGTAACATGAAGTATATGGAGAATAAGCGTTTGTAAAAATAGATTGTACAAGAGTAGAGAAAGTCATGTGAGTTTAACACATCAGATTCTTTCTCCATTGCATCCCATGTACTCTCGGACCAGCACTGTGCAGCTTGTAGAAATTCTGAACAATTGTGCCCGCTGAAGAGAAAGATCGAACGCGTAGGAGGTTGTGCTGCTTTTCTGATCTCACACTCATCATCATTGGTGCAAAGACAATGGAGTAAGTGTCGGGGTCAAGTTCCTCCTCAATATTGCCCAGGAGGCACCATTCGACAATCTCTCCTCTGTGGTCCTTATCTTTGAGTTAATTCCCTATACCTCAAAAAGGACACTTAGGACTCAGTTTAATGTAGCGATGAGTATTGAGAGCAACCATCTGCCGATTCCAATCCAACCACAGCTCCCCAGCGTGTGTGACTCAGATGTTCGACCCAGTGTACTAACGCCAGTAGTAACGCGAATGCTAACGGTCTGCAGTTCACCTCAAAGTAGCTGAAGAGTTAGGAATTCTCTCCCCTGCGGGCAGGTAAAGTGATGTAATGTGTAGCCCAACTATTTAGGCAGTAAAAATTATTTATTATTGTACGAGGCGCATCCAAAAAGTAAGTTTCCCGATTTTTTCCTTTAAAATAAACGTATTTAGCCCGAAAAATTGCGCATGCGTAAGACATCTATGAACGCATCAATCATATGCCAGCCGGACAGGTCCCGCCTGGTGCCAGTAGCGCGGCAGCAGTAGCCCGAAATGGCGGCTTTATTCGTTCTCTCGCCGTCTGCAAGGTTTAGTCAATGATAAAGTTCCCTACTGCAGAAAACATATCGCCGATCGAAATTCACCTTCAACTCAAGGTCTACGGGCCCAACATCATGAGAAATAGATGGTGCATCGCTGGTGTAGGCAGTTTTTTGAAGGTCGTCAAAGTGTCCTTGATGAAGAGCGCAGTGGTCGGCCGTCCCTATCAATGATGGCCTTGTTGAGTTGGTGTTTCAGCGCAACGGGAAGAAGCGTTGCTTCGCGATTACGGTGCCTCAGCAGCCATTTTATGCAATAGTGCCATCCTTGTTGCATGGAATTGTCACTAAGTACATGTAATTCAGAAAATTGTATGCCTGATACCGGAGCACAAAACAAAACGCTTAGGAGCAGCACTGACATTTCTGCAGCGGTATCATGATGACGGCGATGAGTCACGAGCGATGAGACGTGGATTTCGCACTTTATCCAGGAAACCAAGCAGCAGTCAATGCATTTGGTCACAATGGATCTCCGGTCAAGAGAAATTCAGACTATGTCGTTGTAGAAAGTGATGTGCACGGTGTTCTGCAACAGGGCGCGATTCTGTTTATTGACTTCCTGCACGGAGGTGAAACAGTGAACGCTGACCGTTGCTGTAAAACGCTGTGAAAATTGCGACGTGTCATTCAAAACAAGAGGCGTGGAGTGCTTACTGCAGTTGTTGTGCTGCTCCATGACAATTCTCGTCCACATTCGGCTCGGCGCACAGCAACTGTTTTGCTGGAGTTCGGCTGGAAGTTGTTTGATCATTCGCCATATAGTCTGAGGCAGTATTTTATATCACAACACTGTGCATGCCAGAATGATTGTAGTGTAAATTAATATTATTGTATGTACAGGATTTTAGATGTTTGTTAGCCATAAGTATTGTTAGGAAATAAGTTTACAGGACCTCACTGAAACTGACAATAGAAGTGGGTAACAATAAACCAGGGGGTGAGTTGTTTAGCACTAAGAAGAGACAAACAAATCACGTCAGGGTAGCGTGCCTTGTTTAGAAATGGAGGCAATATCTTCCCTAGAACATATATGTTAGTACTAGTGATTGGCTGACCAAAACAGACGCTAAAGTGGGCGCAATTTGGTAACCAATAGGTGCTATATTGTAATGTTTAGACAACTCGAGGTGAAGGAGTATATATTCTTGAGCCATAAGCAAGTGTCGCACAGTTCTGAAGAATCTCTCACGAGGTGCACGTCGCAGAGTTAGTTACAAAAATGTAAAGTGCACGAAGTAATTGGTGCACGGCAACTAAAACGACCATAGTTACATTCGTAAATATCGCAGTTTCAGTCAGGCGTGTATAGAGATTAAACATGTCAATTATTAATTAAGTGTGACGGCAATAAAAGTGTAGAAACAAATTTTTCTTATCAGTGTTATCTTTTAGCAACAACTCGTTTCCGTTTACACGCCCTGCGTAGAGATACTTGCTCGACTGAGTTATAATAGCTAGCCGGAGGACAATGAACCCAAATTTAGAATAATAAAACAAGAGGTGCCCTGTAAATAAGATAAAAAGAGCCATGAGAACTGTGACAAGTCCTGGTCTTGCTCCCAACGATTTCCATTTTTTCTTGCACCTCAAGAAATTCCTGTCCTCCGGTCAGTTTTTTGACAACGACGAAGAGCTGAACACGACTGCCACACGTTGGTTCCATTCATAGGCGGCAGACTTCTACGACACAGGAATACAAAAGTGGATCCCACGGTATCACAAGTGTCTCAACTCTTGTGGTGAATATGTCGAAAAATAGCTCAAACATTGCTGCATCTGTTGCCGTTAAAGGTTTTTGTGTAAGTATGTTTTCTTTGTTTTAAAAAAATAGCGAAACTTACTTTCTGGATGCGTCTCGTAAATTAAAACATTACAATTGAACTCCAAAGTATGCTGCAATTATGTGATTTAACTTGCCCTTCATCACCGTACATAGTTCAGGTTTACATAATCATAGCTTAATTCTTCAAAAACGGAATACTTTTTGTGCGAAATTGAACACACCTCTTAATTATTTTACGATTAAAAGCTGTGTTGTAGTATTTAAAGTAATTTTTAATAGGAATCGTAGATTTAAACCTAATTACTATGACTTTGGAACTCCATGCTGTAATTTTCTCTAAAGATAACATTGCATTAAATTCTCGTGGTACAAATACTAGAAAATTTAGCCCCTAAAAGAGACATATTACTTTCTCTGCTACCTACCTTAAGCAAGTGGAGGAAATATTGTATTCAACTCAAAATTCTACATGAATATTTGACTTTAAATATATGTCTTGTAGTTACCTGACCTAATATAACACAAAATACAACGGAGGGTACACTCCAACACTGCCCCTACATAGATCTATTGTGGCTACCACCCCCCAAGAGGAAGGTATGAAGTGAAAGAACCCCAGAAGGCTACAGGCCGTAGGCATACAGGTCACAGAGACGCACAGAAGTCTCTAAAATCTCCTAACTTGAAGACATGTCCCAATACTGCAGCTACCTAGAGAGGGCGATGAACTACCGTAGACTAAGCATTTCTCTAGTTTCCAAAGGGAGTACTGTTTTCTTTGAGGAAGCACCCGCGCCATCTGCCCGGCACGGCCAAACACCACGAAAGCTAGAATCACACCTGAAAGATGAGAGGGAAGCGGAATGAAAGGGAAATGATGGAAAGAAATCGTGGCAGATGAGAAATCATTACAGCATTCGCCTATCGACTAGGGAAAACCATGAAAAACTAAGGTCGGAGTGGGCGGTCGACGGAATCGAATCCGGGACCTCCTGAATGTGAGCCTCACACGTTATCCCTGAGTCATCTCGCTAGATGTAAACAGTGTAGTTCAGAAAAGAAAACGGTTGAATACCAAACTTGGTATTAAGGTCAACATTTACCAATTTGCGACATGAAGATTTGTAAACTAGCATTTATAAGGAAATCTTTTTGTTAGTTTTAATTTTCACAAAAAATGGCTTTTAATGACTTTGATTAAAATATCATATGCTTAGAATGTCCGCCTCAATTTTCTATAATGTGTACAAAAAGTATAAATTTAGTTAAAACCCAAATTTATGTCAAATGTTTTATGCTAACCATTTCGAAGACACTGTTTCTCATTGGTTTAAAATTTAAAATATTTATATTTTCTTTTGATTGCGAAGTCGCCATTGATTTTTACGCAAGGAACATGGAATTAAAAATCATAACATTGTAACCTGCTTTTAAAATATCTGACTCTCCCTCAACCTGTATATATAGTATAGCAAGGGTGGCGAAAACGACTTCCTTCCGCGAGTCAACAAATATGCAACACGCACTGCATCACTCATAGCACGTGAAAAACAAAGGGACGGTTGTAGAGAGGGAACGGCGCCTGCGAGTCAAAATACCTCGCGATGCACTTTTTCGCCACCTCTGTAGTATAGATCTAATACATGCAGTATATATAGTATAGTATAAACTATCACAAATTCAATGGAGCTTTGCCCTGTATATTGTGAAAGCGTGCAGAACTATATCCAGGGATGCTGCGCTAGTGATGCTGGCAATGAGCTCTTGCATTTAACTGGTTTTGCTCGAGCAGAACTTACATTGCTAAAGAAAAATTGTGTTTATAATGACTTAGAATTATAGCTTAGAATAAATAACACTGCTAACTTCTTAAAATCCGATCATCCAGCTTTGTATTTTGAATTTGTAAATTACACCAATTGTGTAAAACATCACGACATTCAGAATTTCACAGATGGATAAAAAGTTTGTGGGGAAGGAATTATGGACAAAGTTGGATATGTTTTTGTGGTATTCTCTGAAGGTCCAGTATTACATTCACGGATGAACAATTATTGCCGCAGTGTTCCATTGTCCAAGGGAGCTATTGGCAATTAAGGAAGCATTGATGTGGACAGAATCTCAAAATTTCAATGTTGCATTATCTACAGTGATTCTCAAACCGCACTTAAATCTATAAACAAGAGATTTAATCTAAATGCTTTGGCTGTAGAAATTAAAAACCTTTAATATGACATAAAAATCAAATTGTTTTATGTTGGGTGAGAGTGCATGCTGAATTGATAGGAAATGAAAGAACTGACCAAATAGAAAAATGTGCTGCTGCTTCCAGTTTGAGCTTAGTTATGCTTTGTGGTTTTATTCGTTTGCAAAGAGGGAAATTAACGAATTAATAATGGTCAAAAGAAATAATCAGTGGATCGGCAGTGCAAGAGGAGAAGTTACAAGAACTGTGCTTTTTCCTCCAGTGAATATTGGTTTAAGTATTCGAAGATTCACGCCACACTTTGAAGAAGATATTTATCTTAGCTCCACGTATGGACGCCAATTTGAGAAGATGGTTTCTTACGTTATTTGCATCACGCTTTGGGCATCAATTTGAAGTAGGTCGTATTGAATGAGTTGTATTATATTTCAACTGTTGGGGAGTCGAACTTGAAGTAGTTGCAACCGCACGTATTGTAAAAAGTTTCCGGTAGCCTTCGCCCCAAAAATGTTTAAAAATATTAACTTTGCAACTTGACTGTTTCTTTAAATATTATATACTTATGTTTGTCTCGGCTGCGTCAGTATTATTGTTAGAGACATGTTTCTATTAGCAGAGTTTTGGTGCGACAAGAATGTAGGCTTACACAGATTATAATTTTACTTCACTCCTTTTATTAATACTTGATACGATTTAAATAACACTTCACTGATATAGAGAGCTGTGAGATTCTTTTATGAATTACTTGCACTTTTTAACACTAAACTATTTTTCGTCTGAGACGAATACGTATTAAATCTCTCAAGGTTGTGTCTCGCGTCCGGTTAGGAACACTGTTTGCAGGCAACTGAACTCTAAATTTGTATAATTTTGCACCTTTTCAGTTTCTGATTGGGTAATCCTAGGCCTATAGAATACCTTCATTTAACTAAAGCTTTTTCTGGTTGTTGATTGGATATTTTATAAACTGTTACTAAAATTACATTATTGTTGCTCCAAGAATCACAGATACTATTGATAAACTCTCAAACTCATTATTGCCTAAAGGTTACCTCATTGTTACCTCATTGTTAGCAACTTTTAACTTATTATTCTCACAGCACCTACGTTATTAAATTACGTAATATATTCACATAACATTATTACACATGGATATAATAGTATACACATATTGCTTTAAGGCGGGCTGTTATTGAATTTATATATTATATAATTAGACTGAAATCATTTAAGTGTTAAAACACTGCCTCAATTTTATATCTACACAATTTATATCAGGACACGAACATTTTTAATTCTGTTTTGAAAGTTTTAAATTACAGAAGTTTTGTGTATTTGTCATGAGGAACAAACAGTTTCATTGTTCAACACCTTTTGTTTCATTGTCCTATTTCTGAAATAAAAACTTTCTCTTGAAATGACATGTAAAATTCTGTGGCATTAGTTTACAAAAAACATTATTTATTGTTTTAACAAAGGCTTTTGTTACGTTTGTTTTTGCAATTTTATTCGTTATATATTTGAACATTTATATTTAATTTATTAAACAACAATTTACTTCATTTTTTATGTATATTAGAAACCTTAAATTCAAAATTACACATGTAGAATGTGTGTAATTTCAGAAATTCTATTTATTGACTTAAGTTGTTATTTAGTTATTTTAGTAGACGTTATTAGCGTCTTTTATTAACTTTTGAGCTTGTATAAAGTGTAGCATTAAACCTGGATATAATTTCGCTAATATAATTCATGTAAAATAGGTTTGGGGAAATTGTAAATTAAATAAATAAATAATAAAACAGACGCATTGTATTACTTCATGCAAATGTCAAGCGTTTTATGAAACCTCAAAAGGAAACAGCGTAGTTTACGATACGAAGAGAGATTACGTGATCTTTCTCCGAGATGTCGGTTTCCTATGAAAGCACTGATGAAATGCAATCCTGAGGTGAATCATACACTAATGCATTTAGAGTAAAACTTTCTGCTGCGTCAGCATTAACATACGTCACTTCTATCTCCAAAAACAGCATTAGTACTGAGGTCCCATTGTTCTGTGATACCAGCCGTTAGTCTCAGAAGCTGCTGCTTTGATATGCCATTCGCTGTTTGTGTACCGCTTGTTGGCGGATTCCTTGAAAAATTGCGCTGTCATTGACAAACGGTGAGTCTGGATTTCGGATGTTAGAAGATTGGGTTCTATAGGAGCCTGGCGAATAGAAATCTAAAGCAGCAATTAAGGTTCCTTTCTGATGGGAATGCATATTCCTTTTAACGCACTTGCTTTTGTTGAAACGATTCGGATTTGCAAACATAGTCACTTTTCCTCTAAGACAAGAATTTTCATATTGCATACGTTTGGATTACCACTTATGAATACATTTAACGTATAACGAATATAGGCTATTTCTGTGTACAAATTGAATTTCAGGCTTGCTTTTTGTTCCTACCATGTTATATGCCTATCAAAAGCACCAATTTATTTATGATCTTTTCCCTTAATTGGTGTTAGCAGTGGAACACTGATTTTACTATTATGGATATAAGAAGGTAGCGAAAAAGATATCCTGATATTTTTCGTTTTAAGTTTTCTTGCTTCTATTCTGTTAGATATTGGTTGTGATATTAAACTTTCTTTTGAACCTTCTTTATTGTTTGGTTGTTTAAAAAACAAGCCCTGAATTTTACTCAGATGGTTAATATCTACAGTCTTGGAAGTCCAATGTATTAAAAACTATATTTTTAAAAACTCGGATGCCTTGCAAACATATGACTTTCTCTACCCTTGTACAAACTAGTTTTACAAACCTTTATTCTCCATCTACTTCATGATAATCGAGATAAGCATTTGCTTATTGCTAATTTTCTTGTAGTTACAAGGGAAATATGGTAGGCTTTAAGCGATAGACAAATCTTTTAAGAGTTTTGCTAGTGGAGCATTCCATTCTCTTTGATGTCCAGGACATAAAAAAGGAATAACGAATTCCCATTTGAGAAAAGGTATAAGTATTGGAAAATTCAAACACATAACAAAGGATACCTCGGAAATAGTTCACTCGATAAAAAATGTATATCACATGAATTGTGTGTTTTAGCGAGATCTACATTTTTTCTGTAGTAAAACTTTGTATATCTCTGCGGTGTAGCAGTTATACGAAAGTCATTTACAGTGAAGAGGATTTTTGGGATCATTCTGGGATGGACTTTATCGTTGGGCGCCGTATTGAGTCGGCTTCTTTGGGTGTTGTCTTCGTTGGGCGCCTTAGTGGGATGGACTTTATTGTGTGTTTTCCTTTTATGTACGGTATCAGTGTTTTTGTAGAGGGAAAAGGAAAGGTATCGGTCAGATGTCGGAAGAGCATGGATACAAGTAGGTTCTCTTGATCTCGGGTCGTGTTAACCGATGACATTTATATGGTTTATTACGTTTTATTCTGACCTCCTTAAAATCATTCCCATAACCGATCCGTTCACACAAATATGTTTAATGTCCGACCACACAAATATATCGAACTATGCCATCGCCAAATCAAACTATAGCCACATGATACCCTGTGGTGTTTCACACGTCTGCTCACATCGAATTCCAGAGTACAAGTGCTTGCCTTTACCCTTCGGTTCGCATTCCTGAAAGTTTCTTAACCCTAACTTTCTGCCTTGTTTTGTTTCCCCCAACTCACACATGTGTCGTTACAATGGGCATGTTCAGCCCGCATTCCGATCCCCTAACGGTACGTTCATTTCCCGTCGTATACCTACTCTGTACAGTCTTATAAAGATATGTTATATGTTTCCACACTTTTCTAGGTGGTTCACAAATAGACTATGTATAATCGATATTATGGCTTCAACGTATCGTTTCAATATGCCCCCACGAGAAAATCGCTGTCGCTTCGAAGAAAACGATAGGGATTTTCTCGGAAGTCCCCATACCTAAATGTTTGTATCTTTGTTACTATATCCAAATGTGACTCAGAGTATATGTACTTTGTGTGTCGTATCGATTTTGAGAATGTACGATAACATATAATTACAATAACTATACATATGTACAACATCTTTGACATTACACTGCACATATGAAACGAAAATTACTATTAAAATGATAACAGTTTAGATAACCACAGTATTGACTAATTACACAAAATTATAGCGCTGATAACTTAGAATGAAAACAATTATTTACAAGCATTTCAAACATGGAACAGATATCTTGAATATGTACATAATTTACACATTTATAGGTAGACGAGATAGACATTGTTTAGGCGCTAATGCCTATGAAATTGTATGTTGGTTGTGATGTAATGTATGTTTATTCTTCTTCTTCTTTTTATTTCACAATCACGGGCTCACAATTGATAGCGGCACACGCAGTACTGTTCGTTTATCACAAGCACTACACTCGCAACAAACTTTCACTGGCCGACTGGGCCGTATACGACAAATTTCATTGCCTTTGTCTTCCAAAACATTTTTTTTAATACTATAACATACATAATGAGTATATCACTAGTAACTGTGTTTGATTGGATATTTGGTATACAAAGAATGATTTATCCCTAATCAATTGTGCGTGCCATCTAATTACACTGAAAAATTTTGTTTTAAGTAAATGCTTTTTTTTTTTTATTTGTGTTATTGATAGTACCTCCATGTACCCGCAGTTACTTTATGTATCCGACGACGCTACTCTAAATTCTTTGAAAGGTTTTAATAAAGCAATATTGTATCGCCCCTTTGCTTTCCCCGTTTTTATATCGGTAATTTCAAATGCCTTAGCGTTAAATTTCTGAGTGATCACGCCTGGCCCATTCCATAAGTTTTCCATTCTATGGTATCTTTTTCCAATTAGTGATGAATGAGGGTGGTTCTTGTATAATACTTTTTCATTTCAGCTATTAGCTGCTAGTTTAAGCTAAGATCCAGTTTGAGGACCGTTACCTCTCTTTGTGTACCGGTTTGGCACTCAGGTAAATTCTTGCCTGGGCTCAGTCGGTAAAGAATGTCACTAAAAATGTTCTCACTTCCAGGAATGTGCTTAATTTCCACGTCATAGGAGGTTATTTCATAAATGTATCGTGATATTTTAGAACTCGTTAATTTACATGTCTTTATAAAAGACAGGCTAACGTGATCTGTGAATATAGTAATCCTTTTGTTAAAGATATATGTTTTGAATTTCTGCAGTGCATAATAAATTGCAGATATCTCCTGCTCCGTGATGGGTGCAACTGCTTCTGCATGTGTCAAAGGTCAGGAGCATGTGGATATGACGTGTAGGCCGCCATTATTGTCTCGTTGCGTCAATACAGCGCCGAAAGAAATAGTTGAGGCGTCGCAGTAAATCTCAAATACCTGGTGCATGTTTGGCCTTTCTAATAAAATCGCCCGCGCAAACAGTTGTTTTATATCTTCAAAGGCGCGTTGCTCGTGTTCAGTCCATCGCCATCTTGTTCCCTTTTTCAGTAATGCCCGTAACGGTGCAGTCTCCTTCGCAAAATTGTATACAAATCTTACTTGGTAATTTAGCATGCCAAAAATCCTCCTGAGCTGCTTCAGATTTTTCGGGGCTGGTATTTTCTGTATGGCTTCAACCCTCTGTGGATCAACTGATAGGCCGCCATCAGAGATGATATAACCAACGAATCGCACCTGAGTGGCGAAAAATGCAGATTTTTCTAAATTTATCGTCATGCCACATTGTATCAGACGTTGTAAAATAGAATCAATATGTTCCATATGCTCCGAAATATCAGTATCATGTATTAAAAAATCATCTACGTATTGCGTCATAAATTCATTCGTAGTGTCACCGAAAACTGTATGCATGGCTCTCAGAAATGCACTAGAGCTGGTCGCGACGCCATATGGAGTTCTGTGAAATTCATAGACACGCCCACAATAAAGGAAAGCGGTATATTTTCTCAGATGTTCCTTAAGTTCTATCTAAAGATAAGAATTTTTTAAATCCAATGTAGAAAACCAGTTTTTGTGACCTATTTTGCCTAATATTTGGTCTATACTTTCGGTCCTAAAATTGTCAGCGATATGTATTTATTCAGTCGACGTGCATCGATGGTAATTCTAACAGTCCCATTTCGTTTTCTAACTATGCACAGGGGGTTTAAATATGGGGAATTTGATAACCCAATAATACCATCTTGAAGCATTTTATTTATTGTGAGTTCGACGCTTTCTCTTATATCAAAAGGGATAGCTCGACATTTGTGTCTAATGGGCTCCATTTGTCGTATCTGGAACTCATATTCATAAATGTTACATAAACCGGTTCTGTCCGCGAAGACTTCGCGATTTCGGTAGAACACCTCCAATAGGTTCTCCTTCTGTTCCGCCGTCAATATTTCTATATCCCTTATCTTCTCTCGGATCTTTTGAGAGATATTCGCATTAGCGTGTTCTTCTACCTGAAACCGGGCAGTTCTGTCAGTGGCGAACAAACCTGTTTCTTCCCGTACCTCTAAGTCATAATAACTAACAGTTACTGATTCATTTGGGACAATACTTGCATTACTAATATCTTCAAATGATTCCTCATCCTGATTATACTCCTCGCAATCGGCATCGGATGCTCTGTTTAGATCACTTCTAGCGTTATTGATCTGATATATTTCTCCTCCCTCAATCTGCAAATATTCGACGAAAAAATAATCTCCCATCAAGTCTTTCTCTCCGGGGGTCTCGGGATCGTTTACCTGCTGTGTCTTTTGTATGAAAGGTGTTACAACCAAGCGGTTATTTATGTAAAAACTCAACTCCTTGCTTTCATAATTTATTTTTGCTCGCATTGCATCTAGAAAATCATTTCCAATTAAAAGTTGAAATATAAGCCGTGGCACTACCAGAAAAACAAACTCAATTTCTACCTCCTCAATCTTAAATGTTATCATCACCTGGTATTTAATTCTTTGCTTGCTCCTACCTATCGCCGTAACACAACACACATTTCTTACTGGCAATGTTTGTAATTTCCACCTCGTTGCTATCAGGTTATCGTATAATTCCTGGCTACATACCGAAGAAGATGCGCCGCTGTCGATAATCGCCTCATAGACCTGATCTATCACTTTCATCGCAATTCTAGGTGCCTCCACTATTTCACTAATTTTATCATAGTATTCCTCCCGGTTATCACTTTCTGTCGCAGAGCCTCTTTGATAATGCTCTATGTCAACACTATTCATATTTTTGTCGTCCCCGTTTGCTGTAAATGAATTTGACGTATCCTGCACGGCCATATCAGAGGACTTGAGACGGCCCCTAATTAGTTTAAATTTTGGTTATTCAGTACATTTGTGGCTGAGGCACTGTTTTGTGCATCTTGATGCTGTAAAATGGGGCGTGATTCTTGTCTGTTCCAGTTCGGCGACATTCGTCCTCCGTCTCTCACGCCGGGTCCTGGGTTCGTTCTAGGGTGGCTATTTGAATAAGCGCGCCGCCAGCCATTATTGCCATAGTTTCCGCGCGGCCTATTTCCGCCTCGCCTGTGAGGATTGAAGTCTATGTAATTTATATGGTGAGAACGGCCATTTTGTTGGCGGTTTTGTCGTTCAAAATCTGGCTCGTTTCTCGTTCTATGTTGTCGCTGGTTATCTCTTGGAGCCTGATTTCGATATTTGTTTCGGATGTGATAAGGATCTGGCCTACGATGATTTTCATTGGAACGTGCCCCCGCCCCACTGAAATTTTGAGCAATGTATCTGTCCTCACTGGTTCGTTGGTGGAAAATATTGGTGCCCCGTATTTCGCCTGAATGGCTTTGAAAAGCTGTTAACAGTTCTAGTGCCCCTGCTATTGTTGTTGGTTTTGCGACAATTAAATGGTTTCTAATGTGCTCATTAAAATGGTGGGTCATCAAGGAGATGAATTCCTCCTCTCTCATTGGTGGTTCAAGCAGTTGGCTCTGTTGCGCTAGTTTTAGAAAATAGTCCACCATGGTTTCACTTCGATGGTGTTGATATCTCCCATTGTTGATCTGCGTGCGCACCGCATATTGTGTGCTGCTGTTCCAATATTTGCTCAGAAAAGCCTGTCGGAATTGAGCGTAAGACGTGTGATCACCCAGCGTTAGTCTATACCAAACTAAAGATTGGCCCAGTAAACCTCTCCTAATTATAAGCATTTGTACTGTTCCGGGATACCCTTTAATGTAAAATACGCCTCAAGATCCATAATGTAACGGCGGGCATTATCATGTCTATCATCAAATGTCGGTATCGCAATTTCGTTTAGCAATTGGTATGACACGGACACATGATTATTCAAACACACTATTGGAGTTACATTCGTGTCGTTATTACAAGAGGTTATGGGAGAAAATGCACCACCATACATATGCTCCGTTGGTCGTATGTTTGCCGAAACATCAGGTGAGCTGGCGGAACGTATGTTCTGGCTTGGATTATTTATCGGCTCCATTTCGAACCGTTGTGCTTTGTCTTGTAGTCCTGCTAGCTCACGTGAAGCTTCTACTCTGAGGTTTGTTGTCTGCTGAGTATCAGACAGTTGCGCAATTTTGTCTTTCAATTTGGTTATATCATTTACTTGTGACTCTTTTTGATCCTGAATAATCTTTTTTACGGCTGTCATTTCTGCCTCCAGATTATTTTCCAATGTGCGCTGCCGCTTCTCCATTATTGTGCAACTGCGCTGAAATTCAGCATTCAACCCCTCTTGCATTGCTAAGGTACTACTTCTAATTTCTACTATTTGCCCTTTGAGCTTCTCAACCTCATTCTGTGATTCTTTGACCTCAGCTTTATTTAACAAAAAATCTTCCTGCATAGCATTCTGATAAGACCTAATTTCCTCTAATTGATCCCTAATCTCTCTTTGCTGTACTTCAAACCTGGCTCCTATCATCTGCTCTAATCTATTTCCTAACTTTTCTTCCAAAACTTCAAATCTCTCTTCTAATGCTTTATTTTGGTTTTGCAATTCTTTGTTTTGATTTTGTAAACTTTCATCTAGCTTTTCCGTTAATGCTTTATTTTGATTTTGTAAACTTTCACTTAAATTCACGAACATTTGCTGTATAACCAAAACAAGGTTGTTTTCAGTCATAGTGCTAGCCTCTATTGTCTGCATATTTCTCGGAAAATTTGTTTCCGTACTGTCTAATGACCTACTTTCTACCTGCTCTACCTGCATGTTTTCAGCTTCAATTAAGTCTTTCTCCATCTCTTTTACACTTAAAAGTTCTTTTAAAACCTTTTTATTTCTAAGTAGCATTAATTAGTGATATTATTATTATTGTTATTATTATTCAATTGTTACATGCATGGATTTAGTTCGGGAAAACTATAGAAGCATATGTGTACGTTACTTTTGCTGCGTTGAGTTGGCTCCGTTGACTTGCACTGTGTTGACCCGTGGTGCGATGATCTGGATGTCGGGTAGATCTGTTGACCTGGGTGGTAGGGATTTCTTCCGGCGATCGGCACGTTCATCCGCTGCTGCTGGCCTGGGGTTCGATGCTCGCTGTTACTCGATCGTTGTCATCGGCAGTTCTCCTGACACGTTGGGTGCCATGTTGGGATGGACTTTATCGTTGGGCGCCGTATTGAGTCGGCTTCTTTGGGTGTTGTCTTCGTTGGGCGCCTTAGTGGGATGGACTTTATTGTGTGTTTTCCTTTTATGTACGGTATCAGTGTTTTTGTAGAGGGAAAAGGAAAGGTATCGGTCAGATGTCGGAAGAGCCTGGATACAAGTAGGTTCTCTTGATCTCGGGTCGTGTTAACCGATGACATTTATATGGTTTATTACGTTTTATTCTGACCTCCTTAAAATCATTCCCATAACCGATCCGTTCACACAAATATGTTTAATGTCCGACCACACAAATATATCGAACTATGCCATCGCCAAATCAAACTATAGCCACATGATACCCTGTGGTGTTTCACACGTCTGCTCACATCGAATTCCAGAGTACAAGTGCTTGCCTTTACCCTTCGGTTCGCATTCCTGAAAGTTTCTTAACCCTAACTTTCTGCCTTGTTTTGTTTCCCCCAACTCACACATGTGTCGTTACAATGGGCATGTTCAGCCCGCATTCCGATCCCCTAACGGTACGTTCATTTCCCGTCGTATACCTACTCTGTACAGTCTTATAAAGATATGTTATATGTTTCCACACTTTTCTAGGTGGTTCACAAATAGACTATGTATAATCGATATTATGGCTTCAACGTATCGTTTCAATTCCCAGAAAATACAAGATATATATTCCGAAATTCAAGATATACGTTTCTTTTGCCATGAAAATATCTTAAAAATATAACATTTTAATCAAAATTGTTAGAGGCATTTTTGAGAAAATAAATTTTTTTGAAAAATGTTCCGCATAAAGGGTAGTCTGGATTGAGAGGAGTTTCTTGAAAATCTGAAATACCAAGCTTGGTAATTTTTTTTTAATGTTATAAAGTTCCCTTGTTGTACCCAGTTTATGCTACTGTGTTTTACTATTTTACATACCGCTTTCCGCAACACACATACATACACAAACGCCCATGCCGGTACTCGAACTCGCGACCCTCAGCGCCAGAGCGACCACTCCAGCGACCACGGCTACGAGGGCCGGCAAGGTAATTATCGGACTTTTCGTTTTTGATTTATGCTGTTCACAGTCTGACAGCTAGACGGACAGACACACATACACACGGAAATGTTTCCAAAAATGCTTTATTTGGATTCAGGGTACCTCAAAATATGCATTTCCGGTAAAACCTTGAAATATAATTTTTGGGTGAAATGCAATACATCCTCTATTTACTAGAGTAGTAGAGGGAGTAAAAAAGTCTATAATTAGTAAGTTGCATACGCCAGACAGTTTTAATCTCCACAGCGTTTATGTATTTTGGGAAGAGTAAGCACTGAAAAATTCAACATTTGAACATCAAGTTTTCTCTAAAAGCACACATTTTGAGCTCCCTTAAAACAAAAAAGCATTTAATAAAATGTTGAATTTAAATCCCTATTTAAATTCAGCATCCACTAATCACGTGACACGAGAATTTTCAACAAAATTATACACATTATATTTGTCATGTAAATACTGAAGTCGAATATTTGTTGGTAGTTGGAAAATGCTTCATGTTTATCTGCACAACGTATGGGAGCCAATTTGTCGCGGTAACTTCCTGTTATCTATTGCTGGGCGCCTGTTATTGTTTTTCTACTTTGAATGTTGGGTTCTTTGTCCTCCGGCTAGCTATTATTACTACTCAGTCGAGCATTCTCTTGAACAGGATGTGTAAACGGAAAGGATTTGTTACCGAAAGATAAAACTTATAAAATAATTTGTGTTTACACTTTTATTACCGTCACAATTAATTAAGTTCACACATTGACTCTTGATACACGCCAGACTGAAACTGTTATATTTTCTAATATCACTATAATCACTTATTTACTGCACGTTATTAATTCGCGTATTTCACATTTATAACAAACTTTAAGACGCGAGAGATTCTGTAGAATTGCGCGACGTATAACCTTTGTATGATTCTGTTGGACTGAACGACGTATTACCCGCGAATCCTTCTGTTGGACTGAACGACATTTGCCTTGTGAATTATTCTGTCAAACTGTGCATTACCCATCTCTGGCACGGAATTTATACTCCCTCACTCGATATGCCTAAAGATTATAACAGAACTGCTATTGGTTAATAAAGCGCGCCAACATTAGCGTCTATTTTTATATCCAATCAAATTTATGAACACACATGCTCTAGGGAAAATATTCCCGCCATTTCTACAGAAAAGCGCGCCAATCTGACGTCATTTGCTTGTCTCTTCTAATTAATATTCAACTCACCCCCTCGCTCATGGTTATCCGCTCCTATTGTCAGCTTCAGTGAGGCCGTGTAAACTTATTTCCTAACAATGCTTATAATTAACAAACATCTCAAATCAATGTCATACAATAATGCTTATTTACACTACAATCACTCTGGCATTTACAGTGTTGTGATATAAAATACTGCCTCAATAACTTTAATATATGACATGATAATCAAAATTGTTAGTCACGTTTTAAAAATAGAATATAAATAAATTTTCCAAAAATGTTCTATGCAAAGGGTACTTGGAACTGGGAGAATTTTCTTGAAAATCTTCGTGTTGTATCTTTGGAAGATACTCACCCAAAATACCAAGGGTGGTATTTATCCGACTTTTCCTTTTTGAGTTATACTGTTTACAGACCCACACACACTCAAACATAGACACACACGGGCCCTTTTTAAAAATGTTTTTTTTTATTCAAGGGATCTCAAAATATGTATTTGCGGTGAAATCTCAGTACCTAATTTTTGGGTGGAATACATTATATTTTCTACCTACTATGCACATGGTAAAGAGCAACAATGAAACGTAAGTGTAATCTTCAAAAATGTTGACATATTATACGATAGAAAATAACGTCTGGGTATTTTAATAAGATAAACCATGATATTTTCCAGGTCCTGTAGAGTAACTTCACAATATTTTGACTAGAACGTATCAAAGGAATATGTTGCATTTTATTGAAATATTCTGTATCAAGAGTCCAACGGAAATACACGCCCTGAGCGTTTTAAACACTAAAGATGATTTTTTTTAAGAAAAGAGCTTTATATGAGTGTATGTGTGTGTTGGAAAGAGAGAGAGAGAGAGAGATAAAGGGAGAGAAGTACACCTCAAAGTTCGAAATTCATATATATATATTTGCTGATCTTTTAAGGATGAACCTTATCAGACATAGTTAATATTTGAATGTGTGAATTTTTCTTAGGGAAAATACTCATAGAGTCCCATACGTTATTATACTTTTACTTTTTATTACAAAGAGAGAATAAGTATACTGTCTATTCAACGAAAAGCAGTCAATATGACTGTACTGTGCATACTTAGGTGACTTTGTTACTATAAAACTTGATTCTGTTTACTCTATTTGCAAAAATGCTTGCTCAAACTGAATGATGCTTCCAAGCGCTAGAGTCTATGCTGTGCTCAAGGTTGCTGCGTCTTTCCCACCCCTAAAAAAAGAAAAAATATGATGTGTTACACTCACATGACTTTCTCTACTCTTGTACAACCTATTTTTATAAACGCTTATTCTCCATAAGCTTCATATTAATCGAGATATCGAGATGTTAATCTTATTGCTAATTTTCTTGTAGATGCAAGGGGAATTGCTAGGCTTTAAGCGTTTAAGAGCTGGTTGCTATGTGGAGTATTCCATTCTATTTGTATTACCAGGACAAAAAAAAATGAATAACGAATTTGAGAAAAAGTATAAGTATTGGAAAATTTAAGGTAATAACAAGCAATATCTCGAAAATGGTTCACTCAACAACAAAACTGTATGTGACATAAATTGCGTATTTTAACGCGATCTACATTTTTTGTGTAGTAAAATTTTGTCTATCTCTTATGATTTACCAGTTATGCAAAAGTCGTTCACAATGAACACTTTTGGAGACTTCCCAGAAAATTCGAGATATACATTTCATTTGTCATGAAAATATCTTAAACATATGATATTTTAATCAAAATCGTTAGAGCCATTTTTGAGAAAATTAAAATTTTCGACAAATGTTCCATGTAAAGGGTAGTCTGGGGTGGGGGAATTTCTTGAAAACCTTCGTATCGCATCTCTGGAAGATACTGAACCTAAATACGAAGTTTGGTGTTTATCCGACTGTTCGTTTATGAGTTATGCTGTTCACAGACAGACAGACAGACAGACAGACACACACACAGACAGACACACAGACAGACACACAGACACACACACGGACATGTTTCTAAAAATGCTTTTTTTCGATTCAGGGGGTCTCAAAACATATATTTCCGGTGAAATCTCGGTATCGAATTTTTGGGTGGAATACAATACTTCCCCTACTTACCACACGTAGTAGAGAAGGTAAAAAGCAAAACGCGCCAGAGTCCTACACGTCAGCCATTCATCAAACTTGGTGATTTGTTCCACGCTTGACCCTCGTAATCGCTTTTAAGTTGTCATGGATCCTTTAGCTGTATTTGCTTATAGGTTGTTCAACGAGGGGGACACCTCGTCAGAGATCTATTGTGCATCCTTCCCCCAGGAGTAAGGGATGAACTAGCAACCACATAGGAGGCTAGGCCACAGAGACGCGCGTAAGTCCCTAACATTTCCAAGCTCGCAGACCGCCGGATCCGCCGCAAGAGGGCGATGAACGACGCCGGTACCTCCATACACCACCACACTTAGCAGTACAGCTTAAATATGAGAAGGAAATCGTGGTAGGGAGGAAACCATGGATCAGAGTGGGCAGTCGCCGGAGATCAAGCCAGGGACCTTCCGAACGCAACCACAGACGCTGCCGCCTGAGCCACTCTACTCGGTTATTTGCTTAATTAATAACATGTTTACTTTTCTATGCGTTTCATTCCTTACTGCCATAAAGAAGCATGTATTCCACCAAACATTGATACTCTTCGTTATTTGATTGATAGAGTTGTGATGCAGATAATTTCATACAATTCAATAGGTACTAATGACCGCAATAACGACATGTACTAAGGGAACCTGAAATACTAAATTAATTAGACTAAAACAGTGGGTTGTAAATTTCACCTTTAACCTCCCTACACTACGACCTTAATGGATTTATTGTGACCTCCCTAGTTTAATATACAATTATATATCAGTGTCCCATTTCAAATTAATACATCTAATGAGGTTTATTATTGTCCTAGGTGGCAAAAGGGCAATTTCCCCTGGCGTTGGAAAAGGCAATCAAACATGCTTGAGTCTAATACTCGCAATATGTTCGCAGTTTAGAGTAGATGCTTTGCCAACTCATTTCGTCTCTCTCTGTAACGTTTCAGGTGTGTTTACAGAACCTGCGGTGTTGGTGTGTCGGCCAGATGGCGTGACTGCTTGCGCATTGGAACAATTTCTCCCCGTGTACACCAGGGGGCGTTGTCCTCCCGTTAGAGTTGGTTTGCCACATTCTCTCGGGATTCTTCGCCTCTACTGGAGAGCGGGTGTTCGAATTGGAAAGATTGGGGACTTCTACGCGACTCTAGGGCCTGTCTGCATGCGGATTTGCGACCTTCTACAGCTCCTTCATCTTATCCCTGCCTCCCTAGGGTGTGGCTACAATAGATCACATGGTGACAGTGCGCGAGTTGTCCCCCTTCGAAAAATACATCCTAAAAATTTTGCCGTTTCTTTTTCATCGTTACAGAGAGGCATTCTTTTGCATTAGCTTTACCCATCTTACGGAGATGATCTCGTAGCTACAATGTCCAGTTAAGAGACCGGTGACTAGTTTCAACTTGTTTTTAAGGTAAGAAGTCCTTTAGCTCTTTTAGTCGGGATGGTTATGAGCTCCAGGTTAAGCTCTTGATGTGAATTCCAGAGGTTCCTTTTGGTTGCCTGTTTCCATTGTCTAACTGCGTCCTTTAAGTAGGATGTATAACCTAAAGTTGGCAGCCCCAACATACCCCTTACCCTGCAGAACGCTAGTTACGTGCTAGTTACTAAAAGTCCGGATGATAACCGTTATACGAAGTTGGTTTTAAATATACACCAAATGACCAAAGAAACATCGGGGCACCTAAAAGAAGATGGACGGAACAGTTTAAATGATGAGACCGGAACAATCCAAAGGGCTTAAACCATGAAAGATGATGATGAAGTAGGAGCCTGGTACTCAACAAAACGGTTCTGCACCAGTAAAGCTGCCTGTTTCGCAAGGCGATATGAAGTCTCGTTTCCTTCAACTCCTTTATACCCTAGAACCCCACCAGACAAAGTCTGTTATGTTTAGCCAGTTGATTGATGGTTTGTGAACATTTCCAAACCAGGCTGGACTCAATATTACAAGAACTTAGTTCCTCTAAAACGGCTTGCTGTCTGTCGATATTTAGACTTTAATACTTTTTTTTGTTATTTTCGAGGGCACAAGCACCTATTGAATGAATTGTTGCTCGAAAAGTCTGTGGACTTAAGCCTAGAGCTTTTGAACTGGCAACTTGGAACCAAATAGGCCCACACCCGCTTTCCCAATCATTTTTGAACCATCGGTGTAACAGACGAACCTGAAATATTACTTCGAAGATAGAGTACTGAGAAATACATTTTCCACAATTGTTAAAATAATAATTTCTCTTCCATAGTTGTTTTGTTGTATAGTCCAGCAACATATAAGCCAGGAATGGCTAACATCTGGAAGTAGGAAGGCCTAGCAGATTTCCCCATTCTTCTCCGCCACACTTGCTCAATTTATAGTTGAGGGCTAGAAGAGGATGGCTGGTATATAAACATGCCGAAGCCATTCTAACACCTCCGCACTTACTATAGCACGGATGCAGTACTCAGATAAAACAAGAGGAGAGGGAATGTAAATGTTATCCTTCTATAATACACGTTCAGAATGTGACGAGTGAATCTTAGGCAAACTATTCAGTGCTAATTTCAATCCCTGTAATGATAGAACACTGCTATGACGTTCTGGAAAGGGAAATTAGTGTAATGTCCTCCTACGTAGATGCACAATTGTGTTCCATTTCTGCATACATACGCTGTCGAAGGTTTTGAATACAAAACTGGAGAAAAAGCTTGTGCTGAAAACCCTGGATATAAATTTATTGTTTCTAAAAAGACTCTGACCCCATTAAAAACAACATTTTGGAGAAAATGCTGCGATGTTAGCCAGTAAATCCATTCTAACATAGTAATATTATTTTGTTCTTGTAAAGCTCCCAGTGGTCTCAGAAGTAGTGTACAATATTAAAGCTGCTGTACATCAAAGGAACAAAGGAGGAGATCACAGGTGCCGAAGAAAGATTATGGCTCTGGCCTTCGAGTGAAAAAACATTTGTTTATCCCAGCTACGGCGAGGACTTTCTTAAGGATAAAAGAAATCCTTTATACTTTGTATAAAAGTAATCCATCTGCAGGTTTTGAACTTCCTTTTCAGGTCACACCAACTCCAGTAGAAGAGAAAATATTATGGCACATCTGTCGTTAATCTACCCTCATGAATGTTACAGCTGCTTATGCACTGACAAAGCCAGATTGTTATATCGTTACTTTTTCCCTTTTTTCAATTGATGAAAAGTTTTATTATTTTTATTAATGCCTCAGCTCCCTTTTAGTGTACAGTTGCAAGGCATATCAATCTTTGAAAATTCATCTTTCAACACATCTTTCGGTACGTGCATACAAAGATGGCACGAAAGAGCTATAAATATTAGTTATATCGTGTAAAAATTTATTTTATTACGCCGTATTTATAGTTCACATAATCTCTGCAAAACTAAAATTCGAACGTAAATAGTCTATTCTAAACGTCAAAGGATATTTCATTGGTTTAGTGCCACAAGCTGCTGATTACAACCCAAAGGTGCAATGTTCAATGTTATATTTTCAGATTTTTAGTGTTGTATTTTGTTTGTACTTCCTAGTTACATGTTCTACTTTCAGAACTGCAATAAGTGTGATATTTGTATAGTAATCCAGAAACATAGGAGTTGGTGTGCAGGGATTATTTACCAATTTCATTTAGAAAACCTTTTTCTAATTGGTTGTTGAGTTTTTCATGAAGGATTTCTGTTTTAGCAATATTTAAATCTGAATTAGGTACTGATTTTGAACCAGATTTTTAAAAAATTATGGTATGCGTTTTGTTTGATACCAATTTTCAAATTTTCTTTTCTCCAATACTTATTTAAATATCTTGCAATAATTAAAATGTTGCATGTGATGTAAATCTCAACCAGAACTTTGGTGGTGAACTTTTGAACAAATAAATTAATATGGATCATTTTATATGTAATGCATATTGATGGTGCAATTAAATATTTTATTAAATACTTAGTGCAAAAATTAGCTAAAGCATAACATCGATGTTTGAGACTTTTCTACACTGAAACTACTGAACGTATTCGAAAAAGCCCAAATCAAATTTTTTATTATATTATAGTGGTGCAGAATGTGAATTTCGAGGCAGAAATCTGTAATCAGGAGGAGAATTTTGAAGACGTACAAAATGAGAACCTAAAATGTTAGTAAGTAATTAAGAAATAATTGTTGAGAACATAAATTAGCACTAAAAATACTAAATTACACATTTCAGGTGTTTTCACTGATAGGCCGCCTTAAACATATCCAAGAATGGACATTTCCATATATACCAAACATTTTTTTTCCAATTAAACCTAGATAATCTTCACAGAAGTTATGTCTGTCTGATTTGCCATATTTTAAACGATGCATAACCCTGAATTTCAGCGTCTCATGTTTATTAGACGTGGCACTGAACCATTTTATATCTATACATCACAACGTGCTTCAAATAAAATACGACTAATGGCATTTACTTTCCACCATAATATCAAGCAACTTTTATTAAAGATATGTCTTTCTACAACGCTTAGTTTTGGAGATATTGTACAGTTTCAACTTAAACGACCCATCCTGTATATCTTCGCCATGTTATGCCATAATACTGGTTAACTTAAAGGTCACGTTTCTGCAAGTCTTCCAGATTAAATACTCCACAAATATTCCATATAGACATACTCATAAAGACGTATAGATAGCAGTAAATTGCAGCTAACGTGATACATTTTTGCAAAAATTTGGTAAAATGCAAGCTTGCAAATGCTTCTAGATAAGCTTTAACTGCAAAATATGCAACACATTAAGCATCATATACAAGAACCCATATTGTATTTTATGAATTTTGTAACTACATACAAGTATCACACTAGAGGAGGCGTCAGCTCACTTGATTTTGTGTTAGAGCAAGGAGGCTTGCTTCGTGCAATGCAGTGGGTAAACACGTGGTATCAGTTAGATAGATAGTCTCTCGTTCATTTGTAATGTCTCACCTATTAAGCACTTTGTAGTTTGCTTGAACTGTGTTAGATATCAATTAATTACTAAAATGCATGTTCATTGCTATAAATGAGAAAGTTTTTCTTTACAAATTAATTCTCATACTGTTAGTATTACAATGCCATTACAGTGGTATTGACCAAATTATTTTATGTCACAGTTACCAAATCTATGAAAATATGCGTATTTTCATATCAGATGTATAAATACTAATGTAAGAGACATTATAATAGAGGAATTATTCCGTCAATCACGAATCTATAATATGTATATTAACCTATGGACGGAGGATTACGCATTTCAAACGCAAAGTGTGGCATACCGCCAATGCACTTAAGGAATTATCTGTCCCTGCAGTTGAAGGTCATGCAGTGCATAGTAGATGATTCAGCGGGAGCAACGAGCAAAGTTACTCTCCCCGCTTTACTCAAAGAGCAAGCAGTCGGTGACGCCTGCACTAGTCTCTTGTCATTAAAATACTACAGTCTACATTCTGCATTAACCAATGGCACACCTTCGTGAGCATTCTTAGCATTGGTTTTTACACTATCACAATTACGAACCTTACTCTCTTATTAGACTATTAAATTAATATGGTCCTTGAAAGTGTTGAGAATGGACAAGCGGTATTAAGCTTCTTAGTCATGATAATAAACCATAGCCTACATGCCGTGTGTAGGCTAAGGTTGGTAAAGTATAATCAGACTGAAAATTCATTGCCATAGCAACAGTGATTAATTGTATATTACTGGGAAAATGCGAGTCAGTTAAGGCATTCAATGTCCTACCGGCATTTTGCCATAGTTGTTTAGAGCAACTACACGGTAAGTTTAAGATCCGTGGTTAAAATCCCGGCTATTTTTAAACCTGACTCTACCATTCTTGAGAAAGTTGCGTAAACGTGATAGTGCAGGTTAAGTAAATGGTAAATGTATGCGCAAAATGTTAAAAGATTGGATTTTCAAATGCTTCACTCTTAGAGAACTTTAAACTCTTCTTTATAATCGGCCAGGGCCGAAGGAAAAAACTAAGGACAATGAATAGTTCGGCTCCCTGTTCGCGGTCTATTTCCAATATCCGGATACCGAGTATAACGGTGTTGCTTCTAAGGTAACACCTATCGTTAGCGCACATTTAGGTCTCTCTCTCTCTCTCTCTCTCTCTCTCTCTCTCTGTTTCTCATCCCCTGTCTCCTTCTCGCTTGCCATTTCTATCTAGCATAAATGTTACTCTTTTATGAGAGTCTTAATGATTATTAATTACAGCAAACGTGTTTAAAATCTTATTTAGTGTCCTTTGATTGCTTTAATTTTGATTGTATTTATTATTTATTCAAATATACTTTTATTTTCTCGGAATGAGAGGTTTTTGTTTCATTTTGCTTACACCACCCTCCCCAAAGAGCATGGATGTTTAGCTATTAGGTATAGTCATTGCGCAGCATCCCTCTACGGTTGGACTGGATTGACTACGGATGGGACTCGTCACTGATCCACATTGGGGAAGTGGTACCTACGTCCCATAAGGAAGCGTCGTCCCCGGGAGGAAGGATGAGGCAAGAGGAGACACCGGACGGCCGCAACCAGGATTGACGGTACAGGAATGGCAAGGTCCTTAAGTTTCCTGATAGAGACTCCCCGGTAGACGGACAGGCAGACCGGGAACCCCACCCCGTACAGAGGGGATCCAATGCCTCTCAAAGGGGTTCGGATACCCGCGGCAGTCAGCTGAAACCCAGGGACGGAGAGAGTCCCCTGCCACACTGCACCGAAACACCATCGCCGACGCTTCCAAAACTGAAAGAGACTAACGGATAAAATAAGAAGTAAAATGAAAATGGAGATAAAATGGAGGGACAGGAAATTCGGGGGATGTGAGAATCCTTCCCAGCACTTACCTGGGAACCCGGAAAACCCCCGAAAAAACCCATGGGTCTGTGCATCGTCGGAGCTATTCCGCTCGGTCCTCTACAGTTCCTATTAACATACCCAACATTACGTCAATATTAGAAAAAAAGTAAAAATCAAAAAAAAATACAACGAATATTTGGGAAATTATTAATACCCTAGAAATAGTTACTAGACACAAATTAATATTTTATAGAGGTAAATGTTTTCCCACCGGGTAGTTCACGAGATGTTCAGATAAAATTTATTTTACTCCATGTTCATAACAATTTGAATTTGGATAAACCGCTAGCAACATTGACACATGATAAGAAGAATACATATACTATTTTGTTATGAAATGTGAAAACTCAACAATTTTGGATTTAAGACACCTTGAAAATAAACTTCTCATATATGATTACATCACATCCTATGTCGTCCTCCGTGGTGTCGTTTCCATGCTAGTCTCTAGTTCCTGAGGTCGCGGGTTCAAACCCAGCGGAGCGCGATGGATTCTTTATACGCAAAAACACTTAGTATGGCTTCCTTCGGAAGAGAAGTAAAGCTGGTGGTTACGTATCGTAGATTTACGGCACGCAAATGAACCTCAAGTCTGATGTAGAGGCTTCTGAGCAAAATTTCCGGTCTTTTACGTCAAATATAGAATGGAACGCTAAGGGCCATAATAGTTAAAGAGCGTCCATAAATAAACTCAATTTAATTTAATCACACCCTACTTGCTAATATTCAGTCACGTGAGTCCAGTGTTTATATGTGACTGAATGTCAATTTAGGTATCTTTAGAATTATCAATTTTGTGTTATTTGAAGGGTTATATAGTTGTGTATTATTATTATTATTATTATTATTATTATTATTATTATTATTTTATTAAGCGGCTCCAAAATAGGCTAGATATATTACACAAAATTTCGAAGGATTGTAGACAGTCTGAATAGCCAGAATTGGAACAGCAATTTCGGTTGTCTGCATGACAGATTTGGCAATATCTCGTTAAATAACGCCATGTATCAGGTACACAAATCATTATAATGATTCTAAGCGACACTGGACATGCATGCATACGGTCTGTAATTTAAGTTCATGCAAAACGACGAGTTAACGAAAGCAGTTTTGTTAAAGTAAGAGAGAAACTAACTTTGTGTATTTTTGTCCATAACGAGCGGCAGTTTTCCCCCCGCTTTAGCGATTCTTTCACGGAAAGCGGAGAGGAAAAATTTTAATGAATGTTTCGTGTCAGCTATTGAAAAGTAATGGACGTGGATTATGAATGTTTCCCTATTTGTAACGCTTTGAGGGCGCCAGACCAGAACTCTCTCTCTCTCTCTCACTCACCCTCTCTCTTGTTTGTTCGCTATGTACAATCTGTTTGAATTTTCTTTCATGTGAATTCATGGCACAGCAAAAGGGTTGCACCTGAGTGGCTGACGTAGTTAGTGGTCTAATTTCTGTATACAGACTCTATTTCCCGATATCTACAGCTTCAATGTATAAATCAGGTTACATACATCTAAAGTTCGCTGGAATATCTTGGAATTGGGTTAAATTACGCAGTTCTCTCCCAGTTAAAAGTCTGCAAATAGTTACATCTTAAGTCGAAAATCAAATCTCAGAACTCAGGTCAAAATATAATTTTCCCCCTACAGAATATCTAACTATATGCATGGATTATAGCAAAGTGCAAGCAAATATTGAATGACGCACCGGCAAACAAACACGGCGGCAGCAGATGTATATATGAATGAATGAGTGTATTTATTTAAGTATATTTATACATGTATTGATCCCTAGCTATTGCACGGGTCCATAAACCTTACGTGCTTTTATAATATACAGAATAATAAAGGAAGATTCAAAATATAAATGCTAAAAGAAAAGAAAAAGAATACGTCAATAAGAAAACATTATTGCTCGTAAAATGTAAGAAAAACACATTTTAATACAGCATCTTAAATATAAACAACCCACAAAGCAATACTACGCATTACGACGCATTATTATGTCCTAAATATATAAAATAAGAAATAGTTAAGAAAGATAAACAAAACACACTAACGATAAGTGAAAAATCTGATGTGATACACTCACATGACTTTTTCTACTCTTGTACAAACTATTTTTACAAACGCTTATTCTCCATATGCTTCATGTTAAATGAGATATCGAGATGTTAAACTTATTGCTAATTTTCTTGTAGATGCAAGTGGAATTGGTAGGCTTTAACCAATAGTCAAACATTTTAACAGCTGGTTGTTATATGGAGTATTCTATTCTATTTGCATTACCAGGGCCAATAAAAAGGAATAACGAAATTCCATTTGGAAAATTGGAAAATTTAAGGGAATAACAAGCAATATCTCGAAAATGGTTCACTTAACAACAAAAACGTATATGACAAATTGTGTATTTTAACGCGATCTGCATTTTTTGTGTAGTAAAATTTTGTCTATCTCTTATGGTTTACCAGTTATGCAAAAGTAGTTCACAATGAAGAATACTTTTGGAGACATTCCCAGAAAATTCTAGATATACATCTCATTTGTCATGAAAATATCTTAAACATAGGATATTTTAATCAAAATCGTTAGAGCCATTTTTGAGAAAATTAAAATTTTCGAAAAATGTTCCATGTAAAGGGTAATCTGTGGTGGGGGGGATTTTCTTGAAAACCTTCGTGTCGCATCTCTGGAAGATACTGAACCTAAATAACACGTTTGGTGTTTATCTGACGGTTCATTTCTGAGTTTTTCTGTTCACAGACAGACACACACGGACATGTTTCCAAAAATGCTGTTTTTTGGATTCAGGGGGTCTCAAAACATATATTTTCGGTGAAATCTCGGTATCGAATTTTTGGGTGGAATACAATACTTCCCCTACACTACTATACGTAGTATAGAAAGTAAAAATGTCATAAACTGACTTGAAGTTAAAGAGCTCCATAATCCAGACGATGTGTTTAGCTCTTCTTACACTCCCAACACTTAACCTTTAGATCTCAGCTGTTTCGCCTTACGTAGAAGTTTACATATCCCCTCCACGTCTTCCCTGCCTGCCAGTAGCGTCCAACGCGCACTAACCCTCCATTCGAAGTGGTAAAGAATCGCGGTAAGTATTTGTCCCTCCATTTCTCTATACCTCTACACCTCGCCAAGTTATGCACCCACGAGTCCTCCTCGCAAATGCGGTATATTCTCATAATATTTTCATCAGTAATTTTTATTATCCTCCATGCTCCAAGTCTAATCCATACGACACCCTGTCTAATATTTGGTGCCTGTTTTGATATATTGCCCCACGTGCCACTCAGATTTTAGTAGCTATCCTGTAATTAATGCATTTTCTTTAAACTTGTAGTGTTGCAATCATTAATTTACGTAGTGCTTCAGTTTGCTTCCACTTTTTAAGGAATTATATTCTCCCTCTCTGATTCTTACCTGATTACAAAAATAAAAATGAAACTGAATAGAGATCGCTATAATAGGATTTATAGCAGTATATCTAGATACACTTCATATATATGATAATTATTATTGTTATTATTATTATTAGTAGTAGTAGTAGTAGTAGTAGTAGTAGTAGTAGTAGTAGTAGCAGTAGTTCTACATTTATCCATTTCTCTATTAATAATCTTTCTGCACGCCTTTTATTTTCAAACCATATTGATTTACTATATTCGCTACAGATTATCTGATATAAGCAGAAGTATCGTATCCAACCGAGCGGGATGGCACATGCGGTTACGTCTGTAGATTGCATTTGGGAGATCCCGGGATCAATCCCCAGGCGACCGCTCACTCTGGCCATGGGTTTTTCGTGGTTTTCCCAGGTCGTCAGGCGAATGCTGGGATGGTTCAACCTCTACCACGGTTCTCTTTCTCTCATTTCCTGTATCGATCACTTTCCTTGTATCTGTTTCAGGGTTGTAGAACCAGGGACATGTGTGCGGCGCGTTGCGGCTGGGCGGTGTCTTACGCTCTGTAAACGTTTCTGTGGTACCGCGTTGTTAGGCCTCCCCTCAGCGTGGGACCTCGCTCCGGAGGACCCTGGAGGTTGGTATCTGTGGGTTGGGACCGGGCGGAACCGGGTGTATTCTATCTGGAAACGCTGTGGATCCCGTCCGTGCTTGTGCCCATCGGCATCAAGATCTGGTAGCCTTTCAGGGTCTCCCCTCATTCTTCCCTTCCAGCGGTCACGTTGGAAGCAAAAAGCTCTGAGTGGCCTACGTGCGGTGCTCTGCCCTCCGTGATATGTATCTTTATCTTTACCGTTATTGTATTCCACCCAGTAGAGAATTTTACCGGAAATACACGTTTTGAAATCCCTGACCAGCTTCACTTTATATACCTCATTTACTTCTATGGTCATATAGGCGAATTTGATTTAGGAAATCAAATGGTGGTGATGTTACGGTTTGAACTGAAGGTTAGTAACGTTCGTTTTATGCGTTTTTATGACGAAACACTCCATTCACTCTCACATTCTTACTTCTAGACTCTGTGGAGTGTGGGAATGATTCCAGTTAAATAGAACTTCCCCCACAGCCGGAAATTGAATCCGAGATCCGGGTTGAAAAGACGTAAAGCATTGCATTCACCTAAAAATCCAATAACGGTATTTTACAGGTTATGTGTGTTTTAAGGTTCGTTGACACACAAAAAAGAGTTTTTAGAGAAATTTCTATGTGCGGTCATGTATGTGTTTGTGCACGAGTGTACGAGAGAGAGTGCGGGAGAATTATGCTCTAAAATAAATCAAAAGTGAAAAGTCAGATCTACACCAAACTTAGTATTTAACTTCAGCATTTCAGACACGAACATTTTCAAGAAAATATCCTCATTCCATCTATTGTTTACATGGAATATTCATGGTTTTTGATAGTTGAGAAATTGAGTTTTATTTATGGACGCTCTTTAACTATTATGGCTCTCAGCGTCCCATTCTATATTGGGCGTGAAAGACCGAAAATTTTGCTCACAGACCTCTTTATCAGGCTTGAGGTTCTTTTAGGTGCTGTAAATCTACGACACTGGACCACCGGCTGAACCCGCAACTTCGGGAACTAGAGGCTTGCAGTTAGCCCTAAACCATGGAGGACCAGATGGTTATTGTTTCCAAGCATATGTTAAGATGTTTGAATGACCAATAAAATGTATATACAGAGTGCTCCGAAACTACTAGTTCAAATTAATACAGGTTGTAGAGAACATCAAAACAAATATATTTCGGTAAGCAACATATGGTCCCTGACGGCAGTTTCTGATGCAAGGTAGTTTAACATGCTAATTATAACAGTGCATTTGCAGAAACGTCTCCAATGCGCGACCATTGACCTGTATGCGCGCAGTACATCGTCGGACCATTGGTTATTGCGTGTTTGTTGTAAGACTCCTGACATGTCCAGAATGGTACCAGCAGCAGCAGCAATTCTAATTCCACATCGGTTTCATACACCAGGTGCTTTATATGCCCCACAGGCAGAAAATACTTGAGGTCAGGTGACCTGGGTGACCAAGCCAAAAGGCCTCATCGGCCGATCCATCGATTCCCGAAGGTGGCTCGTAGATGATTCCACAAGCAATGTTGAATGGGCTGGCGCGCCATCGTGCTAGAAGTAAATTCTTTGTCTAACATTCAGGGGTACATCCTCCAGAAGTTCTGAGAAGAACGTTTGCTTCTTCATGTATGGAAAGCCAATTTGAAGTACTATTAAACTTTCAAATTCATTATTGCCTCAAGAATACCTCATTGTTACCTCATTGTTAGCAACGTTTTACCTATTTCTCACAGCTCCTACATTACTATACGTAATACATTGAGGCAGTATTTTTAACACTTGAATAATTTGTTACTTGTGATTCTTGGAAGCAATAATGTAATTTTAGTGACAGTTTATAAAAATAGCCAATCAACAACCAGAAAAAGCTTTAGTTAAATGCAGGTATTCTACTGGAGTAGGATTAGCCAATCAGAGACTTGAAATACAGAAATTTACAAGTTTAGACGGTTGAAATCTATTCAGTTGCCTGCGGACAGTGTTTGTAACCGGATGCACGATGCGTCCTCAAGCAATATAATATGCATTCGTGTGAAACGAAAAATAAGTTTACGTGTTAAAAAGTGTAATTAATGAAGAAAAAGTATCTCACAGCTCTCTATATCAGTGAAGTTTTATTTAAGATCGTTTAAGTATTAATAAAAGGAGTGAAGTAAAATTATAATCTGTGTAAGCCTACATTCTTGTCGCACCAAAACCCTGCTAAGAGAAACGTGTCTCTAGCAAATACTGACGCAGCTTTAATATTTAAAGAAACAGTTAAATTAAAAAGTTAATATTTTCTTTTAAACTTGGGGCAAACGCCAGCTGAAAATACATTTGGGGCGAAGGCTACCGAAAACTGTTTACTATACGTGCGGTTGCAACTACTACAAGTTCAGCTCCCCAACAGTTGAAATATAATACAACTCCTTTAATACAAACTACTACAAATTGACGCTCAAGGCGTGGTGCAAACAACGTAAAGACAATACCTACTTCAAATTGGCTTCCCAAACGTGGGGATAACATAAAGGCAATATCTACTTCAACATACAGATAATATTATTGCATGTATACAATAATATAAACATATACAATGACTATAATATACACTTTTTATATATTGTTACATATACCTATAAGGCGGGGTGTTACTATATTTTTTTATTATATAATTTGACTAAAATCTTTTAAGCACTAAAAATACTGCCTAAGTTGTAACAACACACGTTCCACGAACTGTGCGATAGGTCCGTCCATTGATGCGGAATGGAAGAATGTATGATCCAATCCACCTATCACTGAGAATGCCGTGTTTCCAAACAGATCTGAGAGTCAACCGTTCGTACACAGAGCAGGTTTGAAAGTCAATAAACTTTTTCTGTAGCGACACCGACACAACAGCTTACGTCAACACCACTCACAAACAGTTCCCTAACATTAAAAGTTGAATTCAGAGACCACATGTTCCTTATTAAAATATATTTGTTTTTGTCTTCTTTACCACCTGTATTAATTGGAACAAATAGTTGCGGAGCATCCTGTATTTCCGCATAGTGTATAATTTTCTGTGAATAGCCTGTGAAGCCCTCTTTATTGTAAATGGATTTTCCACATTTTTTGTAACTAAAGGTGCAGAGAATAATTTCCAAGATTTTCATCGCCTTTGTTTTGAATTTTATAATACTTAATCACACATTTTTACTTTCTCTACCACGTATAGTAAGTAGGGGAAGTATTAAATTCCACCCCAAAAATTCGATACCGAAATTTCACCGCAGATATATGTATTGAGACCCCCTGAATCCAAAAAAAAAGCATTTTTGGAAACATGTCCGTGTGTGTGTACCTGTCTGTCTGTATGTGAACAGCATAACTCAGAAACGAACAGTCGGATAACCACCAAACTTGGTATTTTTTTTCAGTATCTTTCAGAGATGCGACACGAAGGTTTTCAAGAAAATCCCCCAACCCCAGATTACCTTTTACATGGAACATTTTTCGAAAATTTTAATTTTCTCAAAAATGGCTCAAACATATGTTATTTTAATGAAAATCGTTAAAGATATTTTCATGACAAACGAAATGTGTATCTCGAATTTTCTGGGAATGTCTCCAAAAGTATTTTTCATTGTGAACGACTTTTGCATAACTGGTAAACCGTAAGAGATAGACAAAGTTTTACTACACAAAAAATATAGATCGCGTTAAAATACACAATTTATGTCACATACATTTTTTGTTGAGTGAACCATTTTCGAGATATTGCTTGTTATTCCCTTAAAGTTTCCAATACTTATACTTTTTCTCAAATGGAATTTCGTTATTCCTTTTTTTTTTTTTTTTTTTGGTCCTAGTAATGCAAAGAAAATGGAATACTCTACATAGCAACCAGCTCTTAAAAGATGTCTATCGCTTAAAGCCTACCATATTCCCCTTGCATCTACGAGAAAATTAGCAATAAGCTTAACATCTCGATATCTCGATTAACATGAAGCATATGGAGAATAAGCGTCTGTATAAATAGTTTGTATAAGAGTAGAGAAAGTCATGTGAGTGTAACTCAAATTTTTTCAAACTAAGTCACCATTATTTTGTCTCTTGTGGTAGTGCAACGAGTATGGAATTTCCAAGCCAGGATTAGTAATTCACTTACGACTCTATGTGTATGTGTGTAAGAAGAGAGAGAGAGGAGAGGAGAGATCAACTTAACTCAAAAACGAGGGAACCACCAAGCTTCATACTTTAGTCAGGAACCTTTGGATGCCTAAAAATTTTCATAGGGCAATTTTTCGCTATTTTCGTTTTATAAAAATGACTGTAATGATTATGGATAAAAGCATATAGGTACTTAAAATGTAGGAAGGAAACTTTCTCAGTTTGTTTGATGACAAACCTTACATGCCTGTTCAGCCGAGTAGTATCATTAGACATTTCCAAGTTTTCATTATGAAGAACTCATGTGACTCTATGAGTAATAATGGCCGTAAAATAATCGCTTATGTAACGCGCTGTCAAGTGCACATACCGTGTGAATGAAACGTTCATTCTTATAGAATTTGTTTACCTTGAACGCCATCAGGAATGTGAATTGTGGGAAGGGAACGTACTATATGAGAAAAATCTGATCTACTGCATTCACGTGATTGTGTTATATAATTTTTCTACTTCTGATTAATACCGAGCAGGATGTCTCAGGCGCTTACATCTGTGGCCCATATTCGGGAGGTCCCTGGATCGATTCCCGGCGATTACCCACTCTGGACCATGGGTTTTTCGTGGTTTCCCGGGGTCGTCAGGCCAATGCTAGGGTAGTTCATCTTCTACCACGACTCTCCTTCTACTCATTTCCTGTACCCATCATCTTCCTTGTCATCTGTTTCAGAGTTGTAGGACGAGGCGACGTTATTCGGCGGGTTGCGACTGGGCGGTGGCTTGCGCTCTGTAAAGGTTTCGTCCCTGTCGTCGCTTCCGGTACCGCTCAGTTAGGGCTCTCCTCAGCGCAGGGCTCCGATCCGGGGGACTTTGGAGGTTGTTGGCTTGTGGGCAGGGACCGTGCGGTGTCGTATGCGTTCTATCTGGTAACGTTAGGGACCCCGTCCATGCTTGCGCTCGCCGGCATCCGGATCTGATTGCCCTTCGGGTCTCTCCCCTCTTCTCTCCCTCCCAGGGGTTACGTTGGAAGCACAATTGTCCGACTGGCCTGCTTGCGGTGTTCCTGGAGCCCTTCCGTGATACGTACCTTTAACTTTATGTTTACTTGTATTAATCCAGATGCATTTCAATACGCAATTACATATTTTGTTGTAAAATACAGTAAATAAGGTAATAATCAAAATTTTAAAGAGCGTGACGCTATGCATTGACTTTGGAATTTGATGTTCTTTGCAAGATAAAAAGAAAAATGCATTATTGTTATTAAAACGTATTAATGTTATATTCGCATTACTTTCTCTACTCGCTCTTCTGCATACTATTCTTACAAAAGCTTATTATTCTTGTTACTCATTTAAACTTTCCATTCAGGCATATATTCCGTTTATCATAAGGCAGGTAAAGTGATAATCGCGTTTTTAAAGAGTGTGTCGCTGTGTAATGGCTTTAAATTATTGCATGCTCTTTCCACGAGAAAAAAAATTAAATTGAGTTTTACTTATGGACGCTCTTAGCTGCTGTGATCCTTAGAGTCCAATTCTACATTGGGCGTGAAAGACCGGCTATTTTTCTCAGAGGCTGGAGGTTCTTTTACGTGCCGTAAATCTATGACACGGGACCACAGGCTGTACTCCCTTCCGAAGGAAGTCATGCTAAGGAGTTTTACACCCCTAAAAAAATCCATGGCCCTCCGCCAGATTTCAACCCGAAAGCTCGGGAATGAGAGGCTCGCATGGTAACCACTATACCACGGAGGACGACTTCCAAGAGAAGAAAACACATACACTTTTCCATTTGAGAAAAGTGTAAGTATTTGAAAATAGCCAATAACAAAATATATATACGAAATAAAAATTATTATTTAACATATATTTGTGTGGTTTTTTATTTGATAAGATTTTGTGTATTTCTTACAGTTACCGATTATATAGAAGTCATCCGGATTGAAAAGGGCTTTAGAGACTATTCCCAGAAAATTCAAGAGATACGTTTAATTTTTCATGAACATATATAAACCCATGGTATTTTAATAAAAATCGTTAGAGCATTTTGAAGAGAGTCAAACTTTTCGAAAATATTTCATTGTAAAGGGTAGTTTGGGCTAATGTTTTTTTGAAAATCTTTTTGTCACGTCCTTGGAAGACCCTGAATTTAAATATCAAGTTTGGTATTTAACCCACTTCTCGTTTTTGGGTTATGCTGTTCACAGACACACATACGGACCTTTTTCTAAAAATCTGATGTTTTACATATACATGATTTTGTATACCCTATATCGTTTAGCAGTGGATATACGAAAGATTATTTACCTATCTAGTTCATTTAAATCTTTGAGTTATGCTATTCACATACGCACACACGCACGCACAGACCTACACATGGAACTTTTTCTAAAAATGCTTTTTTGGATTCAGGGGCCTCAGAACATGTATTTCGGTAAAATCTCACTATCGAATTTTTGGGTGGAATGCAATACCTACTTTCTCTGCTTAGGAGTATTTTTGAGTTTATGGGATCTCGAAATATATATTTACGGTGAAATCCTCTTATCGAATTTTTTAGTTGAAAACAACATTTCCTCTGCTTGCTACAAGTTCGTAGTAGAGCAAGTAATAAAAAGCATAGGGATGAATTTAGAATATACAATTCTATTTTCCTTTGCTTTTCGCGATTTGCAAGAAAATACATTAAATTAAAGCATTATTTCAGCATTTGCAAAACGGTCCTTTTTGACTGGGCTTAAAAACAGAGGCTGGCTGTGCTGTTGTTTACGTGCCCCTACTTGCCAGCCGGTTTTCCAGAAAAACATGCGTTTATCTCTAACCTATCCTCGCATTCGTATAAAAGCAGGCAACCGTGTTAGTTTATAGTACAGAATTCTATGCCTACTGTGGTCGGGACGTAAACGAGACACAATGGGTTAATATGAGCAGTACACCATTGGTGTTTGTGGTGAAAGGAAATATGTGCATTGTTATGAAGAGTATTCCAGTGTAGTTTGTGGTGGAACGAGCTATGTGCAGTCTGGGTGCTAACAATTTCCTTAAGAGGTAAGTGGCTTAGAAGGGTTCATTAAACTTAAAGACAATATATATATGCATATACTTATGATCTCTATGGTCACGTTTCATGGTAAAACTAAATATGGAAGTATCCGATATTTAATTGCGTCGAAGAGATAATGGTTTTTATATTCGTCAATTCAGGAAAAAGGTAAAATTGGGATTTCTTCAAGTAAAGCATGGTGTGTTTTTCTTTTTTATCACCTTCTCTACTACTTATCTATAGTAAACGGATGAAATTGCATTCCATCCAACATTTTGATATCTAAATTTCACCGGATATACACGTTTTAAAGCTCCAGAATCGAAATGGAGCATTTATAGAAAGCGTTTATCTGTAAATGTGTCTATTTTTGTTCCTTATGTTGAAAGTTGGTAAAATATAATACCTGATAATTAATTTTAATAACATTGTCCAAGCATGCGATACAAGGAATTTTAAGAATGTGTTTGTTAATTTTGTATTTTCACAAAAATGGCTAAGACGATTTTTTTATTATATACCATATGCTTTAGATATTTGCATGATAAATAAAATGTTATCTTTGAGCTTTCCGGTAATGGCCAATGTAGACACTGCTAAACAACAAAATTGTGGCGTTTACATCTCCGAGATATCTTTTGTTATTAGAGTCAATTTATAAATACTTATACTTTTTTTAAGTGCTTATTAGCTATTTGTTTTATCTCGTGGTCATGCTAAAAGCATGGAATTTCAGTCATCACATAGCGATCAGCTTTCTAAAAATCCTATGGCTTTAGCCTAGTATATTTTTCTTATACCTACAACGAAGTGTGTAATTAAAAGTTACACCATTAATGAGAAATACAGAAGGTCATGTCAAAGTAATGCATCAGATTTTCAGTTACATTTTTTGGAATTGTTTACTTTTGTATCACACTCCATACTATGACAGTTGTAGAAGTTATTGAAGATCTGTCTATGCAAGTGTTGTGATACGATGTTTTAACGTAATATCTGTAATCTTATTAGTCTTCGAGGATTTCGATGTCATTGCTTATGGAAATAAATCATAAAACGTACTTAAAAATCTGATGTGATACATTCACATGGCTTTCTCTAACTTCGTTTATTAGTGGGTATGCAAATTATTCTTACTCAAGCTTATTTTTCTATCTACTGCATTTTAATCCAAATAAACCTTTGCAGATACAGCTATACTACACATTCGTTATAGATACATAGAGGACGATACCCAATGTTTTAAGAACTGGACGCTGTATGTGAGCCTTAAATTCCATTCTGTTTCCATGCAATCGTGAGAAACAACTAAACGTTGAAATAACTTGAAGAGAATGACCATAATGAACTATTGAACCTTTAATAGCGGATATCTCAGAAGCAGCCTATACCACAAAAAACTTTTTAAATAAATTCTGTATTTTAAAGAGACCTACATTTTTACTTTCTCTACTACGTATAGTAAGTAGGGGAAGTATTGCATTCCACCCAAAAATTCGATACCGAGATTTCACCGGAAATATATGTTTTGAGACCTCCTGAATCCAAAAAAAGCATTTTTGGAAACATGTCCGTGTGTGTGTCTGTGTGTGTGTGTGTGTGTGTGTGTCTGTGAACAGCATAACTCAAAAACTAACAGTCGGATAAACACCAAACGTGGTATTTACGTTCAGTATCTTCCAGAGATGCGACACGAAGATTTTCAAGAAAATCCCCTCACCCCAGACTACCCTTTACATGGAACATTTTTCGAAAATTTTAATTTTCTCAAAAATGTCTCTAACGATTTTGATGAAAATATCATATGTTTAAGATAATGTCATGAGAAATGAAATGTATATCTCGAAATTTCTGGGAATGTCTCCAAAAGTATTCTTCATTATGAACGACTTTTGCATAACTGGTAAACCATAAGAGATAGACAAAATTTTACTACACAAAAAATGTAGATCCCGTTAACATACACAACTTATATTGTATACATTTTTTTTTGTTGAGTGAACCGTTTTCGAGATATTGCTTGTTATTTCCTTAAATTTTCCAATACTTATACTTTTTCTCAAATTCGTTATTCATTTTTTTATGTCCTGGACATGCAAAGAGAATGGAATGCGCCACATAGCAACCAGCGATAAAATATTTGACTATCGCTTAAAAGCTACCATATTCGCCTTGCATCTACAAGAAAATTACAAATAAGATTGACATCTCGATATCTCGATTAATATGAAGCATATGGAGAATAGGCGTTTGTAAAAATAGATTGTACAAGAGTAGAGAAAGTCATGTGAGTGTAACACATCAGATTTTTTGTATAGTACATTTTCATGTCGCATAACGTTTACCAGTTATATAAGATTATACAAAATTTCTTCCAAATGAAGTGGACTTCACAGGCTATTCCCAGAAAATTCAAGATATACATTTTTATTTGTCATGTAAATATATTTAATATAGGTATTTTAATCAAAATCGATAGCCATTTTTTAGAAAATAATTTTTTTTTAAATCTTCCATGCAAAGGGCAGTCGAGGGTGTGGGGAGTTTGTTGTGTGGCATTTTTAGAACTTAAATACCAAGTTTGGAGTTGATCCAACTTTTTGTTTTTGAGTTGTGTTACACACAAACACAAACAAGGACCTCTTTCTAAAAATGCTTTTTCGGATTCAGGGGGCCTCAAAACATGTATGTCCGGTGAAATATGTACATCGAATTTCGGTGAAATGCAGTACTTCCCTTACTCACTATAGGTAGCAGTTATAGTAAAAATCAAATTCAAATTTATTATCATTTATAATATGACCAACAGAAACGCCAGCTGTGTTCATATTTCTGTCTTTCTGCCTACCTCGACGTCGCAATCTCCTGTTTCTCTCCCCTCCCCTATTCATTCCATCTCTGGCTTTACTTCCGTGTTTTACTCAGCTTTATTTTACCGTCTGCAGCTCCCTCTTTACCCACTCTCTACTTTTTCACTCGGGTAAAATTGATACAAAGTTATTCATTCTAAAAGAAATGTTGAATATGACATCTATCAGAAGTAGTGTTCATAATCCTTAGTTTTGTAATATTCTTAAAAAATCTGAACAGTAAAGCAGATATTTGAATGCTTTTAATGGATTATAAGGTTATAAAAAATAAGTATATTTTGGAAAATATTAAAATAAATATAAGTTTTTGTGGCGTATAACTGTAAATTATAAATGCACGCATTTGATGTCAACCCTAACATATGTATGGACTGTGCATTTTAGAGTAACTTGAGTTGTCAAGAATTTTCAAGCAATGCTGAAGCTTCTATTTCAGTGTGTTAATCTCGCAATGGATTTAAACTCCATAAATAAATGTTAATATTTTAGTGTATTTACTAGCCTGTGCAAATGACCTTAATTTCTAGGGTTTTGATCGTGCAGTCAAGTCAATATAATTATTTGAAAGATGGCCCAGGAGTGAATGTAATTGCTGTGATTGTGAAAATTTTAGGTTAAGGTTTCTTAAACACTACGTAATTAAAATGCAGGAAAAAGATGATTTAGAGAATAAAATGCATGAATTGCACACTTTAAGAGGAGACGTTACTGGTTAGAAACCTGTGGCAAATCCGACGGTTTTAAAACACTTTCTTGTGTATGATATAAATCCTTAAATGTCAATAAAGTACTTCATTTGTTACTACTGCGCATGCGCGGAAGAAGACTAACAGCATAATCCGCGAAAATCGCGATATTTTACTTCTTCCGAACCCACACGTTGCCTAATGTATTTATCCTACCAAATAGTTGCATAATTCTTCATTGGGGTTTAGCTTAGCCCTGTCGTCGCAATCCAGTTGCGGCCTTCGGCCCAACTATAGTCCATTTTATAATTAGAGTGACATCGCAACAAATGTGTGAGAAGATGGTTTGTATTGAAGGAGTTGTATTATAGTTCTTATGTTGGGGAGCCTAACTTGTAGTAGTTGCAACCGCACGTAGAGTAAGCAGTTTCCGGTAGCTTTCGCCCCAAGTTTAAAAAAAATATTAACTTTGTAACTTACCTGTTTCTTTAAATATGATATATTTATGTTTGCCTCGGCTGCGTCAGTATTATTGTTAGAGACATGTTTCTCTTTGCACGGTTGTGGTGCGACTGAAGAATGTAGGCTTACACAGATTATAAGTTTTACTTCACTCCTTTAATTAAAACTTGATGCGATTTATATAACACTTCGCTGATAGAGAGCTCTGAGATTCTTTTATTAATTATTTGCACTTTTTAACACGTAAACTATTTTTCGTCTCACACAAATAAGTACTAAATCTCTTGAGGACACTTTTTGCGTCTGGTTAGTAACGCTGTCTGCAACCAACTGAATTGATTTCAACCGGCTAAACTTGTAAATTTATGTATTTCAAGTCTCTGATTGACTATTGCTAATCCAATAGAATACCTTTATTTACCTAAAGATTTTTCTGGTTTTTGATTGGCAATTTTTTATAAACTGTCTCTAAAATTACATTATTTCTTCCAAGAATCACAAGTAACATTTAAACTTTCTAATTCATTATTGCCTCAAGGTTACCTTATTTTGCCTCATTGTTAGCAACCTTTAGCCTATTATTCTCACAGCTCCTACATGATTAAATTACTTAATATATTCACATAACATTATTACACATGGATACCATAATACAAACATATACATTGACTGTAACATACATTTTTATATATTGTTAAATACACATATTGCTTTAAGGCGGGCTGTTATTGAATTTACATATTATATAATTAGACTGAAATTATTTAAGTGTTAAAAATACTGCCTCAGATGTTCACAGTAGTAAAGCGGAACCAACTCCTAACATGTGATTTTCTTCACGTGAGGTAAATATTCTGATGGCTTTGGTTGGCTCAACTTAGATATGAATGGATTCCAACTGAATGGAATCGGTGTGGCAACGAATTCTGCTCCAGCTTTGAACACCTTGTTTGTCATGTCAACCTAATTATAAAATGGACTGTACTACAAGCCTCTAATTCTACAAAACATCCCTCGGCTACCTTTGCAGCTTAGTGCCCTCAACCCAGCGCCTTAAAGAAGTTCATTCGCGTAAGGTTTGCTGTGGGTTTTATGTAGATGATGGCAGCTCTCCCGTATGAATAACACAGACACAAAGTACCTACTACTGGCCAAAGCGTAAAATACATTTTCAGGAGTGGACGTGAAATACAGTGGAATTTTAGGGTTTTTAAACAAATAGAGATATCAAACGCCTAAAAAAAAGGTTCCATCAGCGGAGGAAAATAAAAAGGGAAGTAAAATAACAACGGCATGACATAAAAAATTTATTTTTTTAAAATCCTGTGTTAGAAAATATGACCGGAATAAAACGAACATTAAAAAAATACAATTTCAAGAGCGTGATTGTTCGTCGAGTGTATAGCTACTGTACACAGCAGAGTAGAGAAATTGTGGATAGCAGGAATAGCGTGTAAATGAACAAATACGTTTATTTATATTTGTCTTTCTTTATTATTTTTATCTTGTTCCACTTCTATTTTGTGATTTTAATTTATTTTCTCTCTGACTTTACGATTAAATTGTTCCAATCCCATATGTCATTATAAGGAAGTCTAACATACAACACTTCAAAATTATATTGAAGATTAAAAAGTGCAATAATCTGAATTATGAACATTACATCTAGGAAAGTGAACTGAGATGACATTATGCTCGCCTCTGTGGGGGCAGCGTGTCTGCTTTACATTAAAGAGGTCCCGAATTCAAATCTCGGTTAAGCCGTGTTATTCGGATAAGGTTTCTTCTGGGTTTTCCCCTTATCCTCAGAAAACTAAGGTCGGGTAACATCAAGCTCTATGTACCCAGGTTTCATTTGAGCATTGGTAACGTGTGCGACTTCCATTCGAGAGATCTTGGGTTCCGAGAGCCAAAAAACCTGATATATGGTTTTTCATGGTTTTCCTCGGTCTCTAGGCGAATGCTGGGTTGGATAACTTAATCCCCCAATTTTTCTATCATACTTTTCATCACTACATTTCATTTCCTCTTTCACCGCCACACCAGGCATTGAGCTGATATGCTGGATATGCTCTGATCCATTAAGGGTTTGCTTGCTCTTCAACGGGCTATTGGCCAAGTCCTTGGAAGTGCAAGTCCTACAAAAAAGAAGGATAATCCGTTAAAGAAACAGTGTATTGCAATATCAAAATGTCAGTTTAATTACATACACATACCTGATTCATGTATTCAGGTGAACGTATTTGTAGGTTTTCTTATATATCTTACAATCATACTTCAAGTGTTTTTCTGGAGCTGCAGCGTAACTAAGAACAACAAAAATAGGATTATCCTCGGAGATAAAAATAGGAGTGGTGCAGACAGAACACAAAGTATTCGTACTTTAAAGATCCTAAGAACCTAACTAATACAGATAAAATTATGTTAATATGTACAAGCTACAAACGATAATAAAGATGATGTGTTCTGACGGTTTAGAATATTATGCATTTTGTAGGTTTTTTATTCTTTAAACCTCACGGATTTTCAATTTCTACTTCCTCTAGTTCGTATAGTAAGTAGGGGAAGTATTGCATTCCACCCAAAAAATTCAATACCGAGATTTCACAGGAAATCTGTTTTGAGGCCTCCTGAATCAAAAAAAGATATTCTTGGAAACATTTCCGTGTGTGTGTGTGCGTGTGCGTGTGCGTGTGCGCGTGCGCGTGCGCGTGTGAGAAAGAGAGAGAGCAGCATAACTCTGGAACGAACAGTCGGATAAACACCAAACTTAGTATTTAGGTTCAGTATCTTCCAGAGATGCGACACGAAGGTTTTCAAGAAAATCCCCACCCAGATTACCCTTTACATGGAACATTTTCCAAAATTTTAATTTTCTCAAAAGTGGCTGTAACGATTTTGATTAAAACATCATATGATTAAAATATTTTCATGACAAATGAAATGTTAATCTCGAATTTTCTGGGAATGTCTCCAAAAGTATTCTTCATTGTGAAAGACTTTTGCATAACTGGTAAACCGTAGGAGATAGACAAAATTTTACTACAAAAAATGTAGATCGCGTTAAAATACACTATTTGTCATATACATTTTTGTTGAGTGAAACATTTTCGAGATATTGCTTGTTATGTCCTTAAATTTTCCAATACTTATACTTTTTCTCAAATTGGTTATTCAATTTTTTGTTTGCCCTGGTAATGCAAAGAAAATGGAATACTTCACATAGTTATCAGCTTTTAAAATATTTGACTATAGCTTAAAGTCTACCAATTCCCCTTGCATCTACAAGAAAATTAGCAATAAGATTAACATCTCGATATCTCGATTAACATGGAGCATATGGCGAATAAACGTTTGTAAAAATATTTTGTACAAGAGTAGAGAAAGTCATGTGAGTGTAACACATCAGATTTTTTATATTTACTATTCTCAAAACTATCTCATTTGCATTTAGTAGAGCAGACACTTTTAACGCAATATTTGGAAATGTCGTCAATCACTCAAAATTCCTTTGTTATGTATCTACTAAATAACCTTAGTTAATTCTGAAAAAATACGCACAGAAATATACAAAACTTTAGCAGTTTTAAAAAAATTGTAAAATTAATAAAATGCAGATACTTAAAAATGCCAGAACTGGCAACCTATAGTACCGTTTTTTTCTTGAGAATTTCCTGTATATTAACGCTATTATTGTGTATTTTTATAACGATTTCCTGAATAAACAGGATTTTATATTACTAAAGTGAATTTGCTAAGATATATAATTAGGCAAACGGAAACAGCTTAATGTTATATTGTTTGCATGCTATGGAATAATTCACAATAATGTGCGATAATTCACAATTGGAAAAATTTATTACCTTAGAGGCCTTATTCATTCAATAGCCTCAATAAGACCGCCTCTTTACCCGCACGACGAAAACAAAGGTTGTCAGTCTGTCAAATGGGTATTTGGTGGCGACTCGCATATCATACAACAGAAAAAAGGTCAAAGGAAAACACAGTGATTAATTTTCATATCGGCAGCGTCAATTCCAACGATAACATTTTCCAAGCACCTTGTTCTAATTTTATAAACACATTTATTAACTATGGTTTTCAATTGAAAACAGATTAGTTATATATTTTTAAAATGATTTTATTTTAAGAATAGTGTTTTAGATTCTTGTAGAAACAAGCTTACATACCCTAAATGCCTAATTTTATTGAAAAATTAGTTACAAACTCGGTTATTATTTCTACAGAATGTGCATAACGCGAAACGTTTTATTAAAGTTTGGGCCATACAGAGCGTCTCGAAAAGTTTAGTCAAAAGATTTTGCATAGACCATTCTTCGATTCGCGCCTTTAAAGAAAGGGTAAGTTAATATATCATATCATTCGTTTGAAGCCAAGGTTTCGCTTCACTGCCCCTAGAACCCTGGTAATTGTGATATTCTTTGACTTTTATCCTCCAACATAAAAGATGATCAACAGTTTTGTTTTGTTACCCGTACTACTTTAATGAAAGACTGATACACAGTATGTGCAATGCTGGCTCGTTATGATGTTTTAATTTGCCGCATTGTTTTAGTAAAAACACATTTTTGAATTGTGAAGCATTTACACTGCCGAAAGCATTTGTCTTATGTTTAAAACATTCTAGTAGCCAAATTAAGACCAAATTGGAATAAGGATACATGGTTTTACGGTTTTAGTATTCTGGCGTTCTTCCAGATTGTTTATTTTTATCAGAATTATCATTTTTTTAATAAAATTTCGGGTTTTTTTGAGGCAGTATTTTTAACATTTAAAATGATTACTTTCTAATTATATAATATATAAAATATAATAACAGTCCGCCTTAAAGCAATATGTGTACGTAACAATATACAAAAGGTGTATATTACGGTCACTGTATTAATGTTTATATTATTATGTACATGTTCAATAATGTTATGTGAATATATTACGTAATTTAATAATGTAGGAGCTATGAGAATAATAGATTAAAATTGCTAACAATGAGGTAACCTTTAGGTAATAATGAATTACAAAGCTTAATAATGATACTGATAATTCTTGGTGCAACAATAATGTAATTTTGAGACAGTTTATTAAATAGCCAATCAAAACCAGAAAAAATCTTAAGTTGAATAAAAGTATTCTATTGGAGTAGGATAAGGGCAAATTGTAAAAATTCAGAAGTCGGTTGCTAGCAGACAGTTTTCCTAACTGGACGCGAGACGCGTCCTCGAGAAGTTTAATACGTATTCAGTGGGAGACAAAAATAGTTTACGTGTTAAGAAATGCAAATAGTTAATAAATAATCTCACAGCTCTCTGTATCAGTGAAGTGTTATTTAAATCGTCTCAAGCATTAATAAATGCAGTGAAGTAAAATTATAATCTGTTTAAGCCTACATTCTTCAGCCGCACTGCACCCTGTTAAGAAATTCATGTCTCTAACAACAATACTAACGCAGCCGAGGTAAAACTTAAATAATATAATATTTAAAGAAACGGTCAAATTACAAAGTTAATATTTTTAGACTTGGGGCGAAGGCTACCTGAAACATTTTACCATACGTGCGGTTGCAACTACTTCAAGTCCGGCTCCCCAACAGTCGAAATGTAACTCCTCCTAAAATAAACAACAAAATAATTCATTTTATTCTTGGTTGTTTAACAATTATTTTACCTGCGGTTAGCAATGGAATTTTTTGGATAGTACCTGTAATTGCGTTGAAGATAGATTTTGATCTTACGTTGGAAAACAATTCCAAAGTCAGGATTTATTTACGTGTTTACTGATCTTCTTCATTAAAACCTGAATTTTTATAACTTCACAAATTTTTTACTCCGTTAGTGTAATGAATTATATTTAAGTGTCGTTAATGTTGTAAGTAACACATATTAAGTTAAAAATTCGACTGAATGTTCATACAATTATAAAACTAATAACATGAAAGATCTAGTAAAACGCCAGAATGTTTTATTATAGTTTTCTATTCTTGGGTATTAAAATGAGAAATCTTTCTTTTGATTTTCTGTTAGAATTGCTAAACGTAAAGACCAATAATATCTAAATTCGCTGCATTTCACTTTATTTAATGTTTAATTTCACTCAAAATATGACACAAGGGAAATTTGAACGCCTGCTCCTCGTTTACCTAATTTCATTGTGGCGGTGCACCGAATTTTTAAATTTAAATTATTCTTCATTAAGAAAATATTCATATGCTAGGGGAGAGATAAAAAGAACGCTGGGGAAGTGGAAAATTACCTGCAAAGTATGATACACAAAATATACTTAATTTAACTACAATTTTGAATTGCGGGGCTGTAGAATCGAAATCAGTTTTATCACTTAGATAACTAATTACTAATTTTGTGGATTTTATATTGATGGATATATTCTTTCCTTGTTATTAGCCACTTCCAAGTAAAGGGATTGCATTAGCTGATGTTACAAGTTGTATATTACAAACTTTATTATATAAAATAATATCTGTTCAACTATTTCTTGTTTATGTAATGTTCATTTCTGGATACCTTTATTTTATTGTGTATGTGTTTAATTGCTTTATTATGCATATACTTGTGTGTTTTGAGGTTCAATAGAACACATTATTTAATCTTTTGTTAAAACAGTGATGTTTTCATACATACGTGTTTTATTCCATTTTGAGAATTTAAAATGCACTTGGTGGCCACAAAATAAATTGTTTATTTACCGACTACAAAAAAAACATGTTATGGAAGTTGGCTTGTTTGCCTCGCATTCAAGAAGTCCCGTGTTCAAATTTCGGTTCTCCTGAAAATATGAATTTCAGCCAACTTTAAGCTTTATAGACCATGGACTCATTTGTGCATTATTTCACCCATTTCATTCATTTACCGTCCGATATGACCTCCTCGTTAAATGGCGTTAAACAAAAAAGAGGCAAAGGTTACATATTTCTAAATCCCGAACGGGAAGACGCGTTTCGCATACATTCCGTACTTGTAGGAAATGTGCATAAGTGTTTATAGTGAAACATCGTACAAGAAAGCAACGTTTTATCGCTACTCTGTTTCATCGTATATGAAGTCATAATAGCAATTTGTATTCGAATATAGTTTAGGGTAGGATTTTGTAAACAATCGGTTAAATGGTTCGAATAAGATAATCAAACATAAATATAGAAAACAAGACTTGATATTTAAAATTTGAAACATGCATTAAATATACCCAACCGCTTAAAATAAGAAGTTGTTTTGTTGTCTCACTTATGGAAACCTATCTGAAGAACGTGTTTTCTTTTAACTTGTTTGCAACACGCTTTGGACGTCAATTTGAAGTAGTTTGTATTGAAGGAGTTGTATTATATTTCAAATGTCGGGGAGCCGAACACTTGAAGTAGTTGCAACCGCACGAATGGTAAACAGTTTGCGGTAGCCTTCGCCCCAAAAATGTATTTTCAGGTGGCTTTGCCCCAAGTTTAAAAATACTATGTATTTTGACTGTTTCTTTAAATATTATATTTTATGTTTGCCTCGGCTGCGTCAATATTTAGTTTAGAGACATGGATGTCTTGGCAGGGTTGTGGTGCAACAAGAATGTAGGCTTACACAGATTATAATTTTACTTCACTCCTTTTATTAATGCTTGACACGATTTAAATAACACTTCCCTGATATAGCCCTGGAGATTCTTTTATTAATTACTTTAATTTTTAATACGTAAACGTATTCTTCGTCTCACACGAATACGTATTAAATCTCTAGAGGACACATCTCGCATCCGGTTACAAACACTGTCTGCAGGCAACTGAACTCCAAATTTGTAAAATTTTCTCCTTTTCAGTTTCCGATTGGCTAATCCTACTTCAATAGAATACCTTCATTTAACTAAAGCTTTTTCTGGTTTTTGTTTGGCTATTTTATAAACTGTCACTAAAATTACATTATTGTTACTCCAAGAATCACAAGTAGTACTGTTAAACTTTCTTACTCATTATTGACTCAAGGTTACCTCATTGTTACCTCATTGTTAGCAACTTTTAACTTATTTTTCTCACAGCTCCTACATTATTAAATTACGTAATATATCCACATAACATTATACATGGATACACTAATATAAGCAGATGCAATGTCTGTTACATACATTTTACAAAATATTACGTACACATATTGCTTTAAGGCGGGATGTTATTATATTTTTTTAATTATATAATTTGACTAAAATCATTTAAGTGTTAAAAATACTGCCTCAAACATCATATTATTTCTCATCGTTCTGCCAGACACACGCCAAGAAACTACATTATAATTGTTATATTCATTATTATTAAAACTTGTCTTCAAAGCCGAAGAAGTCGTGACGCTTCTACGATTGAAAATGAACTTCAAATGGAGTACCAGTATCGGACTTGAAGACATACGTACACGCCCTCAAGAAAGCATTCGTTTGTACTTCAAAGTTTCTATCAGAAAAATTAATAGAAGGAAATCTAATTTTTTTGGACATAGAGATCGAATGGTAATACATTTACATGTTTTGGATATTACTAAATTTATCAATTTTATAAATTTTTGAAAAGTATACGAAAATTGCAACTCCTTTATTCGTGGTGTTTTCAAAATTAGCTCGCATGCATTGAATAGAGCATTTTTGTGTAATACTTGATTGGGCAGGGAAAATATGATTTTATTTGACAGAGTAATAAAATGTCAAAGCTTTTTGCCTTAATTACTCATTTTAAGCTCACTTTTCAGAAAGTAGCTGCATTACACATTTGTTTATAGATACAAAGAGAGTAGCAATAATCAGATATTTTAGAATTCGACGCTATACGTGGGCCTTAAAATTCCATACTCTTTCCATGACATTGCGAGAAACACCTGAAAATCGAAAGGACTTTAACAGAATGGCTAAGTATTGAACAATTCGAACCATTAATATGGATATCTGGGAAATGACTTGTACAGAAGAATTTTATTTGCAATAAATTGTATGCTTTAAAGGGATCTACTTTTTTGTGTAGTATCTACATACAAGTGCGATTTATTTGTAATATAAATATCTTAAATATATCATATTGCAATCAAAACCGTTATTAGCGTATAGAAAATAAACAATTTCGATAAATATTCAATGTAAAGGTAGGTTAGGGTAGGAGATTATCTTGAAAATCTATATGTCGCGCCTTTGAAAGATACTGAATCTAAACACCAAGTTTGGTATTTATCTAACTTTTCGTTTTTAAGTTACAATGTTCACAGACACACACATATACACGCGCGTGCGGAACGTTTGTTAAGAATGCTTTTTTGGCTTTCAAGGTGCCTAAAATATGTATTTCCAATTTAATCTTGGTACGTTGTAAAAATAGTAAATCATATATTTCAAAATAAATAAATAAATCATAGCAAATTGCTAATCCTCAATTCTGCATTAAATGTTGTTGGATTATGTTATAAATTTCAATGCCAAATATTAATGTTCTCGCTTTTAAAACATAATGTTTACGCTAGAATGTTCCAAATGAAAGACATTTTCTGTGGACGTCCCTTTAATGGGCATTAAAGGCATATGGAGTAGCATTCCTTTGGGAACTGCATAATGAGTTCAATTCAAATTGGTTTAGGCACTCAGGCGTCGACTTTCATTGTAGTGCACAACATACATGTCAATATTTACACAGTTCCTTGCAACATTGCCCTTAGAGCGGACCTTAAAGCGATGTCACGGTCCGCTAGAGCTCAATGGCTGTACATTACAGGATCCAATAATGTCTTAGAATAGAACTTATGTTGTACACTAACATCCCATTCCTTCTCTACAACTCCTCGCTCTACTTTCTGCTTCACCATCCTCTTTATATACTTCTTCCTAGTCGTACACATTCATTTGTTCTCTAATCCCCGTCCTCCTGCTCTTCTACTTCTAATTTAATTTCCTTCTTTTCTGAATTGTTATATTTTCCTAGACCTCTCTTAGAATTACTCTCTTATGGAAACTTTTAAACAAAAATCTGATGTTACGTTCATATTACTTTCTCCACACAATCATCTGCAAGTTTCTCTTCCACGTAGACAATAGGTACGTGAAGGTATTGCATTTGAGGTAGCATTTTTAACAATTAAATCTCTGTCTAATTATATAATATGTAAATTCAGTAAATTCAATAAATTCAATAACAGCCCGCTTTGAAGCAATATATGTATGTAATAATTTGTAAAATGTATGTAACAGTCATTGCATATGCTTATATTATTGTATCCATGTGTAATAATGTTATGTGAATATATTACGTAATTTATTAATGTAGGAGCTGTGAGAATAAAAGTTAAAAGTTGCTAACAATGAGGTAACCTTGAGTCAATAATGAGTAAAAAAGTTTAACAGTACTATTTGTGATTCTTGGAGTAACAGCAATGTATTTTAGTGACAGTTTATAAAAAACAGCCAATAAACAGCCAGGAAAATCTTTAGTTAAATGAAGGTATTCTATTGGAGTAGGATTAGTCAATCAGAAACTGAAATACAGAAATTTACAAGTTTAGACGGTTGAAATCAAGTCAGTTGCCTGCAGACAGTGATTGTAACCGGATGCAAGATGCGTCCTCGAGAGATTTAATTCGTATTCGTGTGAGACGAAAAATAATTTTACGTGTTAAAAAGTGCAAGTATTTAATAAAACTATCTCGCAGATTTCTCTCTATCAGTGAAGTGTTATTTAAAACCATGTCAAGCTATAATAAAAGGAGTGAAGTAAAATTATACTCTGTGTAAGCCCACATTCTTGTTGCATCACAACCCTGCCAAGATATCCATGTGTCTAAAATAAATATTGACTCATATTTAAAGAAATAGTTTAATAACAAAGTTAATATTTTTTTTTAAACTTGGGGCAAAGGCCACCTGAAAGTACATTTGGGGCGAAGGCTACCGGAAACTGTTTACTATACGTGCGGTTGCAACTACTACAAGTTCGGCTCCCCAACAGTTGAAATATAATAAAACTCCTTCAGTACAAACTACATCAAATTGGCGTCCATACGTGGAGCTAATAAAATATGATTCTTCATATTTCACCCATAAGTTCGATACAAGATTTCAACGAAGTACATGTTTTGAGCCCCCTTGAATTTCAAAAAGCCTTTTTGGAAAAAAGACCGTGTGTATGTGTCGGTGAACAGCAGAAATCAAAAACGAAAATTGGGATAAATACCAAACTTAGCATTGTGAGACAAAGATTTTCAGGAAAATTCCTCCACTCCCAACTACACTTTACATAGAATAATTTTAGAAATTTTTTATTTTCTAAAAAATTATTCTAAAAATTTTTGATTAAAATATCGTATATTAAAGGCATTTATATGTCAAAAGTATATTTTTAAATTTCTGGGAATAACTTGTGAAGTCCTCTTCATTCAGAAGTAATTTTGTGTTATCTTGTATAAAAGGTAAACGTTAACTGTTAGACGAAAATCTACTACACAAGAAACACGGTATTTATTTCAAATAAGTTTTTCATCGCATCAGCCATTTCAAAGATATCCGTTATTGATGGTGGGTTAATACTTTGTCATTGTTTATAAGTCCCGTCGATTTTCGGTTTTTCTCGAGACTGCATGGAAACAGTATGGAATTTTAAGACCAGCATTTAGCGTTCAGTTTTTAAATAGATGTGATTTTATTACACATTTGGTTGTAGGTGCAAATTAAATAACAGTAGGCTTAACCGAGAGTCAAAGATTTTTAAAACCGATTCGCAATGTGATATGTGTCGCTATGTATGTCTTGTCTGTAGAATATTATGCTTCTAATTGGTTTTCTGAAAGTAAAAACAATCTTCTATACCGTGCGGAACGGTTCAGTATTTGTAAATTACAGAAAATCAGATAGAATAGAGCTGATTAGCCACTCTGGTCATTTTAGGCAAGTATTAGGCAATTACTTACGTCGGTATTCTTCACCCGCTCTCACCCGACTCATTTTCGTATATGGAACAATACGTGCATGCGATCAAAATAATATTCTTCCACATCAAGGAGTGGTTACTTATAAACCCGCTCCGGAGCTAAGAAACTATTGAAACTTGTCTCCAACGTGTTCTGTGTCTTCCAATGAAGTAGGTAGTTGCTTCAAGTATGGAAAGCCAATTTGAAGCAGGAGTTGTATTGTGGGAGCCGAACTTGAAGTAGTTGCAACCGCACGTATAGTAAAAATTTTCCGATAGCCTTCGCTCCAAATGTACTTTCCGGTGGCCTTTGCCCCCCCCCCCAAATTTTTTTAAAAATAATAACTTTCTAATTCTTTACTGTTTCTTTAAATATATATTTAGTTATGTTTGCCTCGGCTGCGTCAGTATTATTGTTAGACATGTTTCTCTTTGCAGGGTTGTGGTGAGACTGAAGAATGTAGGCTTACACAGATTATAATTGTACTTCACTCCTTTTATTAATGCTTGACACGATCTACGTAACACTCACTGATATAGCGAGAGCTGTGAGATTTTTTAAGTTAATTACTGGCACTTTTTAACACGTAAACTATTTTTATCTCACACTGAATACGTATTCTACTTCTCGAGGACGTGTCTGTCGTCAGGAATACTGTCTACAACCAACACGTCCAGTTATGAGCACTGTCTACAAGCAACTGACTTGATTTAAACCGCCTAAATTTGTAAATTTCTGTATTTCAAGTCTCTGTTTGGCTAATCCTAATCCAATAGAATACTTTTATTTAACTTAAGCTTTCTTCTGGTTGTTGATTGGATATTTTATGAACTGTCACAAAAATTACATTATTGTTGCTCCAAGAATGACTAATAGCATTATTACACTTACTTACTCATTATTGCCTCAAGGTTACCTCATTGTTAGCAACTTTTAACCTACTATTCTCACAGCTCCTACATTATTAAATTACGTAATACATTCACATAACATTTTTACACATGTATACAATAATATAAACATTTACAATGACTGTAATATACACTTTTTATGTATTGTTACATACACATATTGCTTTAAGGCGGCCTGTTATTGTATTTTATATTACACAATTTGACTGAAATCATTTAAGTGTTAAAAATACTGTCTCACCAACAAGCATCCATGTGGTCTAAAAATGAAGGCTTGCTATGGAAGGCGATCAGGTGCTATTTTGCTTACATGTTTTATGCGCGGTATTTTTTAATGTCCTCAATAATACTGGCGTAATGTTAAATCGTTGTCTTATATATTTACTCCTGAACCTCCTAGCGTTACTTCTAGAGTTGATTTTAAAAATCTAATTTATCCTGTTTCGATTCTCTTTTATTTGTTTCTCTTAGAACTAATGCTTTACCGAGTTGGATAACTAGAAACTCACGTGGATCCTACGTCAAATGCAGTCAAAAATAAATGCCAGAGCTATATAATTATAAGAGGTGGCCCACATAAAGTGTTACAGGTGAATACCGCTTAAACGAATAGGAAAAAAAACAAATGGCAAGAATTCAAATCTTATAGGAGCAAGGGACCTTCCAAACTGTTATATGGAAAATACGTCCATGTGGGCTCTTATGGGACACATGGGGCCCAACCTTAGAATTTTGAATGATACCATGATTTTTTTGTATATTTTGGTTCCCCTAATAATCTAATTAACTATTATTAAAACATTTTTAAATTAATTGTTGCGCTGTTACAGGATTATTTCATTGAAGTTTTTGCATCTCGTGAACTCGGGGAGGAGATGAGGCATAAAATGAAATAACTGAGTATTGTGATAGAAAAGGCATCTGAAGTCCAAAAATACAACATTGTATGTAGTTAGCCGTGTTAATTATTTACTGTGACTCTTCAAAATTAAAAATATATATATATATATATATATGGTTGGTTTTGATGCAGAGGTAGACATGATTTAAGCACTAGGTGAATACAGGAGAAATTATCGAACTGCATCGGCAGTGTTCAATGAGAGATCCGGGATGAAAATGCCACATATGAAATTCAAACGACTGGAAACGCGACTCTAAGTTGGAAGTGTAAAGAACAAGAATCGCATGAAGGTGAAATCAAAAGTGAATGATGAAAATGCTATCAACATTCTTGCTGCTGTAGCGTTAAATCCACAGATAAGTTAACGAGAATTGTCCAAAGGCAGTGGGATTAGCCGCACTTCAGTAGAGCTATTACTAAAGCAGCAGAAATACCATCATTGTTATATGTATTGCATCAAGAGTTCACGCAAAGGGAGGTTTAGCTTCGAGTTGTTTTTAGCGAGTGGTTGTGCAATACTATTGCAGATAATGGCCAATTCCTGGCAAACATATTATTTTGGGATAAAGCAACATTCCCAAATATTGGACAATTAATATGCATATCATTATCGGTCATCTGAAAACCCCAAAATTGATGAGAACTGTGCCTTTTCAACATCCTTGATCGCTAAATGTTTTGAATTCATGATAAACCTGTCACCGGCCCTTACTTCTTTGAAGGCACAATTACTAGTGAATTATGAGCAGTATTATTAACACTTAAATGATTTCAGTCTAATTATATAATATATAAATACAATAACAGCCCGCCTTAAAGCAATATGTGTATGTAACAATATATAAAACGTGTATATTACAGTCATTGTATATTTTTATATTATTGTACACATGTAATAATGTTATGTAAATGTATTACGTAATTTAATAATGTAGGAGCTGTGAGAATAACAGGGTAAAAGTTGCTAACAATGAGGCATCAATTAGCTAACCCTGAGGCAATAATGAATGTGATAGTTTAATGCTACTAGTCATTATTGGAGAAACAATCATGTAAATTTTGAGACAGTTTATAAATAGCCAATCAACAACCAGAAAAAACTTTAGTTAAGTGAAGGTATTCTTTTGGAGTAGGATTCGCCAATCAGCAATTGAAATATAGCAAAATTTACAAATTTAAGCGGTAGAAATCAAGTCAGTTGCTTGTAGACAGCGCTCATAACTGGACGCGTTGGTTGTAGACAGTGTTCCTAACCGGACGCGAGATGCGTCCTCGAGAAATTTAATACGTATTCGCGTGAGACGAAAATAGTTTACGTGCTAAAATGTGCAAGTAGTTAGTAAAAAGAATCTCACAGCTCTCTACATCAGTGAAGTGTTATTTAAATCGTATCAAGCATTAATAAAAGGAGTGAAGTAAAATTATAATCTGTGTAAGCCTACATTCTTAGCCACACTACTCGCTGTAAAGAAATCCACGTCTCTAAAAAAATACTGACGCAGCCGAGGCAAACATAAATATATAATATTTAAAGAAACGTTCAAATTACAAAGTAAATATTTTTAAATTTTTGGAAGAAGGCTAACGGGTTGCATACGTGCGGTTGCAGCTACTTCAAGTTTGGCTCCCCAACAGCTGAACTACAATACAACTCCTACATCAAATTGGCTTTCCATACGTGAAGCAACCATCTTCTTCAATTATATTGCCATTTCCTGAACCATGAATTTACCTCCCTTATTGGAAGACGTGTCCCACAATGTGAGAAGGGAAATGTGGTACCAGCAGGATGGTGCACCACCACATTTTGCAATGTGTACACGTCAACTGCTAAACATGAAATTTTGTGATAGGTGGATTGGATTTGATGGACTATCACCTGGCCTCTTCCCGATGTAACGCCTTTAGACTACGTTTTATGGGTATACATAAAACGTAAGATCATGTTTAAAGCGCCTATAACCAAAGAGTATTAAATTTCGAATGTATGAAGCTTGTTGCGTTATTAGCCTCTGTATGTTATTAACAGTTATAGAAAAACTTTCCAAAGTAGTTGTCAAATGTTTGGATGTAAATGGAGGCTATATTTACCATTCAATAAGGTAAATTAAAGTAATCACCTGAGTATTTCTTTACTTATTCATTTAATACTATTTTCTACTATTGTAACTTCCGTGAAAATATGCTTTAAGAGCTCAACAATTCGTTTTAGATAAAAAATTAAGAGTTGCTTAGTTTATTGAGGGTAACCAGAATAACAAACATTATCATGGTTTCATTTAAAATTCTAAGTTTTGACCATAAGAGGCCGCATTAAAATATTTTCCGTATCACAATTTGGAAGCCTCCTTGATTTGGAAACCTTGGCATTTGGATTTTTTCTATTAATTTAAGATATATACTCCTATAAAACCCTGTGGGCCACCCTGTAGAATAGATAGGTTAGCAGCAAACTTGGTTCGTAGTTTTGACCAAATCAGAATTCGACAAATTTAAAATCAGCTGAGCTTCAGGTTCAAAGTTGCCACGGGCATTCATTAACTGGCCATTGACAGAGAAACTAAGGAAATAATTTGGCGTTCCAATTAACGTGTAAATTGTAATGTTATGGAAATTCCACGAGCAGCAAGTTTGAACACGAATAAATCTATTCATATTAAACAGGAATGTTTAACATGGCTAGGACTTCGTTGCAGATTTCGAAGAATATAAACATTCCACTATGAAAAGCAGTCGAGTATAAGGATCTGATTAGCAGCGGTTTGTTAGAAGTATTTTCTGCAGTAAACAATAAAATGTAATCTTTACGAAGTACATTTTGCTAAGAATATATGTAAAATCATAGAATGTGCAAAACGAAGCGTGATGTTAGCAGATGCTCATAAACTTGGAGAATTGGTGAATGAACACATTTTATTGTGCACATGTTAGTCGTTTATCGTTTGGTATATGTTCCAAAAGACCCAACAATGAAGCTAAACAGTCTTCAGTTATGGTTGTGTCTTCTTACAATTAATCTAACACAAATCCAGCCTGGGAATCCCAAGAAATACTGGTCATCAGCTTTCCAGCAAACTTAAAAGTTCTTGCCTTCTTTGTAGCGCTCTCATCAGTCTTTGTTCATTGGTTTGACTGATTTGTCTCCGGTGTGTTATGCTGAACCCAAGTTTCATCCACAGTCGTGAATTTGAACAAGAAGTCCTGCGTATTATGATTAAACAGTGCCAGGCTGCTTTCGCACAGGATGTTCTGTACAAGATCAATGGGGTTTTCGGCAATTTTAGCTATTTCGCGATCTTTTATTCGGAGATTTTTCATTGTGATATCATGGATTTTTTTCAAACATATCCCTTGTGGTGAGCTCAACTAGGCGGCCGAAGCGTGCTTCATCATCATTGCTTATTTGACCATATTAATCCGTTTTCAATAACGGTGGTGTGTAAGTATGAACTTCATCCAGCATCGCTTTGATCTGTTTTGCATCCAAATCCTTCAATGAAGATTCTTAGTAACAGAATCAGCGTGCGATTTTCTACGACATCTCTTCAGATAGCTCTCAACAATTAACTGAACTTCACGCCTGTCTGAAAATTAGTCTAATCGTTACATGGACCACTCTTATCAACATTAAGAAAACTTACCGTTCATTTCATGGAAATTTTACCATTTTTGTGAAACAGTACTCATTGAATTTTTCAGTCATCTGATTCTAACTTTCCAACCCGGTCCAACACACAGTTTGTGTGAAAGAACAATTAACTCCATTAATTGACCTAATAGTGGTTGTAACTATAAAGCCCGGGACTTAAGTACTTACAAAGAATGTAAGTCGCCTTTGGGGTATAACATCTCAATACAACTTGAGATCTCCTTGTGGTTACCTGAAAAAATGCGAATCATTTGGAGAATTTAATGTTTTGTCGGCATGTTGCAATGGTAGCTTAGTGGTTAGAGCAACCGAACGGAGACCGGGAGATCCATGGTTCAAATCCCGGCTATGGCATTCAGTCATCTGATTCTACCTTTCCAACCCTGTCCAACACACGGCTTGGCAAATAACACTTAACTCCAATACTTATATGTTGCTTTAAGCACACATGAGAGAAATCAACAAAGGTAACAAAAATGATTCTTCAGCAAGCATCACGTAAGTAATATAATCACTGGCCGCATCTAGATTTAATCTTTGGCTCTAGTAGTACGTTTGCAACAACGATCGAATTCAAATTACTGTTTTCAGAGTACAAACCATCTTGACCCTTGAAACCTCTGTTGGAATTCTCTAAGACAAACTACCCGTATTTCGTTTGAAGTATTTTATTAGCTCCACGTATGGACGCCAACGCCAAATTGAAGAAGTTAGTTTCAGCCCCACGTATGGAAAGCCAATTTGAAGACGTCGGTTTGTTACGTTATTTGCACCAAGCTTTGGGCGTCTATTTGCAGTAGGATATATTGTAGTTCAACTGTTGGGGAGCCGAACTTGAAGTAGTTGCAACTGCACGTACGGTAAACAGTTTACGGTAGCCTTTGCCTCAAGTTTACTTTCAGGTGGCCTTTGCCCCAAGTTTAAAACAATATTAACTTTGTAATTTAACTGTTTAAATATTAAATATTTATGTTGGCCTCGGCTGTGTCAATATTTGTATTAGAGACACGTTTCTCTTAGCAGGGTTGTGATGTGACTAAGAATGTAGGCTTACACAGATTATAATTTACTTCACTCCTTTTATTAATGCTTGATACGATTTATATAACACTTCACTGATAGAGAGCTGTGACTCTTTTATTAATTATTTGCACTTTTTAACACGTAAACTATTTTTCGTCTCACACGAATACCTATTAGATCTCTTGAGGACACTTTCTACGTCTGGTTAGTAACGCTGCCTGCAAGCAACTGACTTCTGAATTTGTAAATGATTGGCTAATCCGACTCCAATAGAATACCTTCATTTAACTAAAGCTTTTTCTGGTTGTTGATTGGCTATTTTATAAACTATCACTAAAATTACATTGTTGCTGCTCCAATAATGACTAAAAGCATTATTAAACTACCTTACTCATTATTGCCTCAAGGTTACCGCATTGTTAGCAACCTTTAACCTATCAATCCCACAGCTCCTACATTATTAAATTACCTAAAATATTCGCATAATATTATTACACATGGATACAATAATATAAACATATACAATGACTGTAATATACACTTTTTATATATTGTTACATACATATATTGCTTTAAGGCGGGTTGTTATTGAATTTATATTTTATATAATTAGACTGAAATCACGTTAACATTCATGTCTTCAGATCTACCCCAACTTAGTGGCCTATAAGCTTACTGCAGCTTTTGATAATTTCATAATTAATGCTGGTTTGGTGAATGAATGGATAAATGCATTACAAGAAATGAATACACACAATTCTTGTTTGAAGCAATGGAAAATACTTTCACATACGATAATAAACTGTGGGCTACATAGATACCAGTACTATGAGAGATTAATTGAGCCGGTATAATAGATTCCAGTGTTGCAAAAATAAAACTCTTTTATTTACTTCAAATAAATTATAATCATTTCACTCTTCACACCTTTGATGTTTAAATGAAATCGATGCTCTAAAACTGCTGCGGGATGTAGATAGTATTTGAAAAAAAGTCTGCAAAGTAACCTGTCCATAACTAGATGAAACCATGGTAAAGTTAGCAAGGTTTGACATGTTTTAAAAGCAGTGAATAAACAAAAGAGTTTCCAAACTAAAATTTAAATAAAAATCGTGCAATGTAACGTTCATAGAATATTAACATTAGCATGGTCCGTTACATTTTGAATACTGAGAACAATGACTGTCATGTGCCGACATATTTTAAACATTTATAACCAATTTATATCGATATTTGTTATATTGTAGGCTACTCGATTTCGAAGCACTCCTCATGAATCGTGCAGTGGTTATACAATGTTGTGTTAATCTATTATCGGAGGGTTTTTTTCCGAACTGAAATAATTATATAAACCATTTGGTTGCTAAAGCAGACGTGAAGCTGCATAGAGCAGCGTTAGAAATAAGTCTAGATTTATTCTTGTATATTTGTTCCCATAGAAAACTATCCAGTAGGTACAAATCTTGTATCAAACCTTCATTTCATTCCAACGATCCGGACCCCATTTCCACCTGAAGCAAATTGTCACTTCTTTATGTTAAGGTAAGTGTTTAGTGGAGAAGTAACTAAACCAGTGTACTTTTCAGAGCTTCCTGGAATTACTGTAGGTCGACGATCTTGGTAGTGAAGATGGGGGGAAAATCAGTCACACTTAATGTAGCCGTGGATCTTAGAACTGTCTGTCCTTCAGGTTTTATAAGGGAAATAAACGTAAAATTAACTTCCTTTGCTTTTCGTAAACCGCTCTCTTCTTCGCATTTTAAATATCTAAAAGAGCCCCAGTATATAGGACGGAGAGTGAAGTTGGTTGATCATGTCTTTCGGACTCTAAATGATTTCATCCCAGCAGTTAAGTATCCCTTATATCAGGATTTAAAACTTTCTTCAGGAAATATTAATTATTATTTGCCCCCATAATGAAGAACAACATTTTAGAAATGTGCGGTCCATGGCGTAATACGAAACATGGATAGTAGATTCCTTGACTTTCTTCTTTTTTATGTGCCCATGTAACTATGTAATTGTTGCCAGACTCCTGCAATTGCGAAATCCAAACAATAACCGTTTCTTAGTAGTTTTGTTCAAATGTATGCATCTCTTGGTCAACCTCATTTGAAGTCGGATGATAAATTAGCATTACAGAATATATGGAAGAGGATGCTGGACATTTCATGAAGATTTAATAAGGCACACAGAGAATACGGACGTGGGTTTCTATGTTCTTTTGCTGGGATTCTTGACTATATAAAAATAAACTTATAATATATTACATTTACAAGAGTTTATATACCTACTGTCGCTTATTACTTTCTCTACTACGTATAGTAAGTAGGGGAAGTATTGCATTCCACCCAAAAATTCGATACCGAGATTTCACCGGAAATACATGTTTTGAGACCTCCTGAATCCAAAAAAAGCATTTTTGGAAACATGCCCGTGTGTGTGTCTGTGAACAGCATAACTCCAAAACTAACAGTCGGATAAACACCAAACTTGGTATTTACGTTCAGTATCTTCCAGAGATGCGACACGAAGATTTTCAAGAAAATCCCCCTACCCCAGACTACCCTTTACATGGAAGATTTTTCGAAAATTTTAATTTTCTCAAAAATGGCTCTAACGATTTTGATGAAAATATCATATGTTTAAGATAATGTCATGAGAAATGAAATGTATATCTCGAAATGTCTGGGAATGTCTCCAAAAGTATTCTTCATTGTGAACGACTTTTGCATAACTGGTAAACCATAAGAGATAGACAAATTTTTACTACACAAAAAATGTAGATCGCGTTAAAATACACAACTTATATCATATACATTTCTTTTGTTGAGTGAGCCGTTTTCGAGATATTGCTTGTTATTTCCTTAAATTTTCCAATACTTATACTTTTTCTTAAATTCGTTATTCATTTTTTTGTGTCCTAGACATGCAAAGAGAATGGAATGCGCCACATAGCAACCAGCGATAAAATATTTGACTATCGCTTAAAAGCTACCATATTCCCCTTGCATCTACATGAAAATTACCAATAAGATCGACATCTCGATATCTCGATTAACATGAAGCATATGGAGAATAAGCGTTTGTAAAAATAGATTGTACAAGAGTAGAGAAAGTCATGTGAGTGTAACACATCAGATTTTTTTTTATACAGCTTCTACAAGCTTTACTTAAGAAAACTTACTTTTCTATCTACTTCAGGTTAATCCAGACAAACCTTTTCAGGTGTACATTCATGTGTAACACATCAGACTTTTTTCTAGTGTTTGTATAGATCCAGACTTATGCCACTACCGAAATAGCTGGAACTAGAAACTTGTTCAAGTGCCTTGTTTTCGATAAGAATCTTAGATTGAATTGAGAATTTTCCTTAACGGGCCATAACTGTTGTTTTACTAGCTGATATTTTTAAATTATAATGATTCTTGCCAATTCATATAATCTATATACAGAATATGGTGAGTCTGCCGCTGTATTAGGTATTACGATGGAATCATCTGCATACATCATAGCATTTAAATAATTCCTTTTCAGCAGTATACCTTCACAGACTTCCTTGTTCTTTATGAGGACTTCAACATAGATATTAAAGAGTCGGTGACGTGCTACATACCTGTCTAACCTGACACCTTGATTTATTATCTTATCTCTTTTTGAAGTACCTGTTTTATGATTATTTTTGTGTCTTCGTATATGCTGTTAATTACGGGTATATGATCCATCGGGTATCCTAGTTTGTAATTATTTTTCATAGTCTATTTCTGATGACCGTTCAAAAGCGTTTTCGAAGTCAATGAAAGCAAAGAATAGGTCTAAAGGCTGAGAGGAGGCACCTCCTTCATTAAACTTCCTAGCGATAGTTAGTAACCTATTTTAGGGAAATAATTAAACTCGAATTCTTCACAGAAAATGTCGGATAAATCACTTGGTAAACGACCTCGGTAAAAAAATCGACGATAAGCTGCTGGAAAATCTATATCGTGTAAAGACAGGAATACGGAAAGTGAGAGGTTTGGAAGATAAAGGAATGGAACTGAATAAGATATCAAAAGAATCCAAAATTTATGTAGTAAACATAATAGAAACTAAAAATAAATTAAAGGGGATGGTAAAATGTGATTATATAGTAGTAGTAATGATATTTATTAAGTATTTAGTATTACATTAATTGCATAACACAAGAAGACTGGACGCATATTTTGCCAGCATACGTGTAGACGGAGAGTATTAGGAAAAAATTATTACCGGAAGTATTTTTCACTTCCAACAGACGGAGGACAGCATGGTGGGACTTGATTCTAAACAGTCAAAACTGGCCAAGCTTGGGCACATACTTAATGGAAGTACGTGTACTAAGAAATAAGATGTTTATGTAAATTTTCTTTAAATATATGTGGTCCTCGAGCACGTGAGTGTGCACTGTGTTTGTGTGTGTGATTCAGAGTGTTTTTTTCAATTTTATATGTAGGTATATAATGTGGTGATTATAAACATAGTTGTTTCTAGTCGATTCTACAAGTCACGTAAACAGACCAGGTATTTTCTAGTGAGCATGTACGGTCTTATGACCCATGCGACTGTGTTATGCAATTAATGATTATATAATTATACATAGCGGGGTTCCACAAAACAGAAGTTCCTGTATTGGCGTGACAATTTTAGTTAATAATAAATGGAAACACATGACAGTAAAGTATAGCTATATAAATGAGAGAATTGTCACATTCAAATTCAGAATACCTAGATGTTTTCTTACTGTAATTGGTATATATGCACTAGATGGAGGGAGGAAAGGAGAGACTCAGAAATTTTATGATAACCTCCAAAAAGTATTAAAGTTATTAAGATAGACCATGTTATAATATGCAGTGGTCAAAACGCAAGAATATTATATCAACCGATATCAGAAGCAATTGGTACTTTCAAAGAACAGACCATTAGTGATAACGGTCGGATAGCCGCAATGAAAGTAGTTAACTATTTTTTAGGAAAAGAGACATTCATAAATATATGTGAACGGCACGGGGTTTCAAATTAACAATATATATAATTTATATTTTTAAAATAAATCGTGTACTTTAAATATAATTTTTCTGTAATAAGCTTTACTCAAGAGTTTTCCAATAATTATAACTGAATATGAATATAGTATATTCCGGAGAATAGTTAAAACCGAATTATTGCGATGGATTATTAGTGAAATATGGAAATCTTTTGATTTGTAATCAAACAAATTCGTAGAAACTTACGGCTCATGTTCAAGTGAGAGTACAATGTAATTGAAACAATTATTATCAAAAAATACAGGTTTATACGAGATTGTTTTATTTCAATAATAAGGGTTCAGAACTGTGTTTTGTGTTTCTTTGTAGTACACAAAAATACCCTCCTTTCTTGGCGGAATCTGTTCGAATAACACTGTATCAAATCATTTCTCATGCGTGCACGAGTGTCCTTGATGTCTGCGGATTATAATGCCAATCCTTTTATGCAGTCTAAACATTTAAATGTATATCTACAGTATTTTTATATTTGGGGATAGGTGAATATGTTGACAGAGTTAGCTTTTCCATGGGCAGGGCAAATACAACAATATTTAGGTACATTCTGTTGCAAAAATTCGAAAGAGGGTGTGGAACCTTTCTAGTGGAAACATGTCTGATCTTGGGCAAGCAAAGAATTGATCAATTAAATTCTGCGAATGAAAGCTTTTCACTGTGATCTTCATGAAAGCTGTGGATGACATCATATCTCTTCCGGCATAATGCATAATTTTGTTCCAGTTCGAAATGCCTGTACTAATAAAACTTTTATTTCTACCTCCTCTACTGCTTACCTATAGTAAGAGGAGCAAACATTTCATCCAAGCTAGAAATTCGAATACCGAGATTTCACCAGAAATACACGTTTTTAAGCTTCCTGAATAAAACGTTTCAAATAAGCGCGCGCGTGTATTTTAGTCTTTGAACAGCAAAACTCAAAAACGAAAAGTCGTTTATACTTCCAAAGCTCAGCAGCTTTCCAAAATATGAGCGTACGATTTTAATTATACCCTTTACATGGAGAAACTTTCGTTATTATTGATTTCCTCAAAAATGCCCATAACGATTTTGATTAAAATACCATACGTTTAAGATAATTCCACGGCAAATAACATGCTTATCTTGAATATTCTGGGATTAGCCTATGAAGTTCACTAGATTCTGAGTGAGTTTTGCATAATTAGTAAATCTTGATAAGAGCAAAATCTTAAAGCGCAAAGAAATACATATTCCGTTAAAACACACAGTTTATGTCAAACAATTTTTGTAGCGTTAGCTGTTTACGAGATATTTTTTATTATTTGTTTGAACTTTTGAACAATTTTTTTCAAGAGGCGAGTCATGCGTTTTGTTTTCTCTTGATTATGCAAAGTGCGTTCAATTTCAAGGCCATCACATAGCAATGTATTTGAGTATTGCTTAAGTCTATGTATTTCCCTTGTAACTGCAACGAAATGTGTAATAAAATTATTTATGAAAACGTTTCTCTCGATTAACATATAGCATATAAAAGAATAAGCTTTTTCAGGAATAATTTTGTGTAATAGTGCGTAGAGAAAGTCATACGACTGTAATCTATAAGGTATTTTTTAATTTGTGAATTTAATGTCTTTAAATCAGATACGTCATATTGCTATATACTGGGGTGAGTGCCAAAAGGTTTTCAGCTAAAATATTAAATTTTAATTCCTCAGCATGCACATGGGGAGACATAGCTGCAGAGACAACGAGATGACCAGGACTTTGAACTTCACATTCCAGTGCAGGCGTGGGATATTTGTAACAAAATACACAGAATTCACATTAATCACATTAACTGTGGTTTATTGAATAAAAACACTGTGCCCCTACATCGCACACAAAAGAGATAAAGAAAGAAATGTGAGGAGATGCTACACACGAGCTATATTCACACTCTTTACATACAACCACACTCACTCGACTCTCAAACCAAAGTGACGCTAATACAACACAAAGAAAAAAAATCTGATGTGTTACACTCACATAACTTTCCCTACTCTTGTACAACCTAATTTTACAAACGCCTATTCTCCATATGCTTCATGTTAATCGAGATATCGAGATGTTAATCTTATTGGTAATTTTCTTGTAGATGCAAGGAAAATATGGTAGCTTTTAAGCGATAGTCAAATATTTTAACGCTGGTTGCTATGTGACGCATTCCATTCTCTTTGCATGTCCAGGACATAAAAAAATGAATAACGAATTTGAGAAAAAGTATAAGTATTGGAAAATTTAAGGAAATAACAAGCAATATCTCGAAAACGGTTCACTCAACAAAAGAAATGTATATGGCATAATTTGTGTATTTTAACGCGATCTACATTTTTTTGTGTAGTAAAATTTTGTCTATCTCTTATGGTTTACCAGTTATGCAAAAGTCGTTCTCAATGAAGAATACTTTTGGAGACATTCCCAGAAAATTCGAGATATACATTTCATTTGTCATGACATTACCCTAAACATATATTTTCATCAAAATCGTTAGAGCCATTTTTGAGAAAATTAAAATTTTCGAAAAATCTTCCATGTAAAGGGTAGTCTGGGGTGGGGGGATTTTCTTGAAAACCTTCGTGTCGCATCTCTGGAAGATACTGAACCTAAATACCAAGTTTGGTGCTTATCCGATTGTTCGTTTTTGAGTTATGCTGTTCACACACACACACACACACACACACACACACACAGACACACACACGGACATGTTTCCAAAAATGCTTTTTTTGGATTCAGGAGGTCTCAAAACGTGTATTTCCGGTGAAATCTCGGTATCGAATTTTTGGGTGGAATGCAATACTTCCCCTACTTACTATACGTAGTAGAGAAAGTAATAACACTAGCCTATACCCCCTCTCCAACCCTTGCTAGACCCGCTAGCTCAGACTGGAGAGGCTCGTGCCAAAGATCTTCAAAGCCCAAAGCCGAAAGAATTACATCAACAATGCTGTCGCCAATAAGACGCACTAATGTGTCTGGCATGAGAGTAGCTACTAATTACCTAACATGCCTTAATATCGGAAGGTGAATGGGTGAAGCAAGTGAAATAGTGCTTGAATGAGTCCTCTATACATAGAGATCAGAGCTACCCCAAACTTATCTACTGAGGCTAAGGAAAACTCCTAAAAAAAGCCTTATCTATGTAACCACAATTAACATTCGAACTCAGGATCTCTGGGGACACGCTACCCCTACATCACCGAAGCAGACATTTCCATTTCAGTCCGTAGTAATAAACTGGGTAATCCTATGGTCCCGTATCGACAATCGAAATTTTTCCCATTTTACGCATCATAGATAGAGGTGGCAATCGATACGCATATCTCGAAGAATCAGAAAGAGTCCTACAACTCGTCATGACAACATTTAGAATTCTGCGAGCGACCTGAAGTTATAAAAAGGACCGTTGAGATCACAGAGGTCATAATGTTTTGTAAAATGCGCAAAGATAAGAGAATCCCCGTTCCGAAGAAGTTGTTTCTCGTAAAATAAAAGTCACGGAAACTATAAACTGCTTTAGTTACTGATGCAATATCGCGCATGGTATGGATCTAAGTTCAACAGAAATCACTATCGTAACCTTATTTGCGGTCCTTAGGTAGCCGTAGCAAGTTAAACTAGGCGTGGAAGAGACCTATAATGTTAAATTACTATACGGGAGCGATAAGTATATTTTTGTAGAACGGGGAAGAAGTTTGACTTCGTCACGTATTTTCACTTGCCAGTTTCTGCCAAGTACTTCGCAGGTGTATTTCCAAATATTTTTTCGACGATAAATGAATAATAGAAATATTCACGCGAAAATAAAGCTTAATTACTGTCAGCTGTTCAAAATCAGTATCAAGGTTATCAAGGTGATTGATTAGTAACGCTTGATATTGCTGATCAAGCCAGTCAACAACTGAAAGTGAGATGGCTGTTTGAACCGAAAGTTATATTTAAATTTTATACGTACTAAGTCACAAATAATGTTATCAAATAAAGAGAAGTAAATGCCATAAAGTTTAATTGGTGAATGCAACTATGCAGTAGGGCTGAGTTGCATGTTTGCAACCATAAATGTGCATATCGATAGTACCAGATAGAAATCCGTTTTATTACCATTTGCGGTAAGAATGCAAAATATATGTGTACATGAATTTCAAGAAAGTGGATAAGAATTAGTTTAATGGGACATTCTGGTGTACAAAATTGGCAAAAATTTGTTTTTGTTTTCAAAGAAACTACGTTTAATAGAAACAGCACTTCCAGCATGTCTAAATACCTTCTACGTTTGAAATCTATCTGGAAATTGATGTAATCCAACTTAATAAGTGAAGAGCAGGACCTCCATCAACTGTGTTCCTAAACTTGAAAAAGCTTTTCTCTATACAGAAATTTTTGTTTTTTGAGGTATACCTTTTTGCCGTAAATATTGATAAAACAGGCTGAAAATTTCAGGACACGTAGAATATAACTTGTTTAAGAAAACTGTGCATTGGTGTGTTGATTACTCTCTTGTATACAAGTATGAGAATATGTATGCAAGTAATAACTTTTCTTTATAAATATTTGTAATATATTTTGTGCTTAATACGAAAAATTCGTATGTCTAACAAGTATTAATGTTTTGAAAAACAAACACACACGTTTATTGCATAGGAATTGAACTAGCATACCAAATTTCAGACCTCTATTTTACTTCTAAGTTGCAAAATGTGTTCCTTTATTACTGTCCAATTATTTGTAAAAACAAAATAAATATTTTTTAATTACAAAGCTATTCAATCTACAGCTATAAAACTTACACTGACAATATATCCTGTCAGGAGTAATTTAACCTAAACATTCCTTTGAAATTGGTTGATTAGAGAAGAAAGTTCGTTGACACCAAAGTGTCTTCTTAAATGTCGTTGCTTCAGCTAAACCGCTGTGAACAAAAATATCTAAATTACATTCATATTTATTTTGAATCAAACTTTAGAGCTGCACTTTGAAGTGGGATATTTGTTGGTGGTTGGAAGATGCTTCATGTTTATATGCTCCACGTATGGAAGCCAATTTGTCGCGGTCACTTCGTGTAATCTTTTGCTGGGCGCCTGTTATTGTATTATTACTTTGGATGTTGGGTTCATTGTCCTCCGGCTAGCTATTATTTCTCGGTCGGGCATATCTCTTGATCAAGATGTGTAACGGAAAGGATTTGTTACTCAAAGATAACACGGATAAAAGAATTTATTTTTATACTTTTATTACCATCACAATTAATTAAGTTCACATATTGACTCGTGATACACGCCAGACTGAAACTGTTATATTTTCTAATATCACTATAATCACTTATTTACTGACATTATTAATTCGCGTGTTTCACATTTATAAAAAACTTTAAGACGCGAGAGATTCTGTAGAATTGCGACGTGTAACTCGCGAACGATTCTGATGAACTAAGTGACGTTTAATTTCTGAATGATTCTTGGACTCAGCGACGTGTAACGCGTGGATGATTTTGTTGAACTGGACAATACTTGCCTCTGGCTTTAGCTTTTTATACTTCCACACCCCAATATGCCTAAAGATTATAACCGAGCTGCTATTGGTTAATAAAACGCGCCAACATTAGCGTCTATTTTTATATCCAATCAAAAATTACGAAAGCATATGCTCTAGGGAAGAAATTCCCGCCATTTCTAAGAAAAGCGCGCCAATATGATGTCATTTGCTTGTCTCTTCTAATTAATAAACAACTCACCCCCTCTCTCATTGTTATCCGCTCCTATTGTCAGTTTCAGTGAGGCCGTGTAAACTTATTTCCTAACAATGCTTATAATTAACAAACATCTCAAATCAATGTCATACAATAATGCTTATTTACACTACAATCACTCTGGCATTTACATTATTGTGATACAAATTACTTCCACAACTTTTATAATTCTCGTCTTTACCATCAGAATAACCTTTATGTGTGGTGTTTATCTTCAGATTGCTATGCTTGTACCTCCCTAAATCACTGAGAGGGGTCCATGTGGATCCCAGACAGAAAACTCGCATTAACACAATGTAATTATCTTATGTTTTACTTACAAAGAATAAAATCATTTTAAAACAACAATTCTGATGTCTCGACATTTTTTTTTACCAACAATGTACCTCAAAATTAGCATTGTGAAACAACAAACCGATTTACAATATTCTTCTTCTTTCTCTGTTGAACCTCCTCTTATGTAGGACTTACACCCCCAGGACTTACTGGCGGGTGCCTGCGGTCAGAGGCCCGTCGAGGAGCAGACACTCGTGAATCAGACAGAATATCCAGGATGGGTAATCAGCCCGATGTCTGGTGTGGGAGGAAGGAAGTAGATGAAACGAAATGATGGTGAAATGGATGAAAGGAAAGGTGATGATGGAGCAGTTGGTGGAAAATGACGGGAGAACCCGGAGAAAACACGGCCAGACGCCGCTTTGTCCACCACAAATCCCACATGCGGGTCGCTCGGATGGAACCCGGGCCACCTCGGTGGGAGGCGAACGGTTTAACTACTCGGCCACGGCGCCGCCCAAATTACAATACTATTAGATTACATTTTTTCCGCTTTATTTTATGTTTTGTTTTTCACTAGGGTTCACAACTAGAGTTTAACATTTTTATAATGTACTACCAATACTGTTTAAGGTTTTTTACATCAAGTTTAACGATTCGTGTTTACTAAGTGTAACACCCGAGGCACACTACTCTCTGCATTTTCTTACAGTGGGTACCGCAAATGAATTTCTTGCAACTCTCACACTTTGTTCTAGTTTTTCTTTTTTCTTGGACATAACTGATATCGGCCTTTAAAAGTTTGCCTTTCCGCTTTGACATGACTACACCTTACAATGCACACTAGGAGAGTACTGAACTGTTTCCACACAATTTCAAACCAACAATGCATGCTAGAATAAGTGAAAAATACAAGGCAGACAACATGAAATTCTCAAGATGCAGAAAATTTTGAGACATGAACTGCTATGAGTGGTCCAAGTGGACACGAAGTCGTATTTTATTACTTTCTCTACTACGTATCGTAAGTAGAGGAAGTATTGTATTCCACCGAAAAATTTGATACCGAGATTTCACCGGAAATACATGTTTTGAGACCCCCTGAATCCAAAAAAAGCATTTTTGGAAACATGTCTGTGTGTCTGTGTGCGTGTCTGTCTGTGAACAACATAACTCAGAAACGAACAGTCGGATAAACACCAAACTTGGTATTTTGCTTCAGTATCTTCCAGAGATGCGACACGAAGGTTTTCAAGAAAATCCCCCATCCCAGGATACCCTTGAAATGGAAGATTTTTCGAAAATTTTAATTTTCTCAAAAACGACTCTAACGATTTTGATTAAAATATCATATGTTTAAGATATTTTCATGACAAATAAAATGTATATCTTGAATTTTCTGGGAATGTCTCCAAAAGTGTTCTTCATTGTGAAGGACTTTTGCATAACTGGTAAACCATAAGAGGTAGACAAAATTTTACTACACAAAAAATGTAGATCGCGTTAAAATACACAATTTATGTAATATACATTTTTTGTTGAGTGAACCATTTTCGAGATATTGCTTGTTATTCTCTTAATTTTTTCAATACTTTTCTCAAATGGGAATTCGTTATTCATTTTTTTGTCTTGAATATGCAAAGAGAGTTAATCTGTGGCAAAGGGAATGGTGCTGCACCTAGCAATCAGCTATTAAGAGATATGTATGTGCTTAAAGGCTACTGTTTTTCTATATTGCCATTGTAAATATATTTTCCCCTTACATCTACAAGAAAATTAGCAATAAGATAGTCTGCAAATGTTTACCTCGATTAACATGAAGTAGATGGAGAATAAGCGTTTAAAAATAGTTTGTACAAGAGTAGAGAAGGTCATGTGAGTGTAACACATCAAATATTTGTTTTATAATTAAATTTATTGAATATTTTACGGAACTAGTGTATGGTAATGAAGCTGATTAAATTTATAATACATTACAAAAATTTAAAAATTCTAAATAAGATATTTCACTCATAAAAACTAAAATGTTTAGAACTGGGATCACGCTGGACCCCGCATAAGTCTGAAAAACGTACGCATTAATGCTTTCAAACATATTTTGTTCTAATTTTGAACAAGCAACACTGTATTTTATATCATATTACTACCGCTGCTGCTTCTGCTGTCGCCATCACAGCCACCCCGTTTACTAGTTCAGAACTACTCGCTTTAGAACAGTTCATTTAAAGTAGAATGTGTTACTATTTACTGTATTGTTAGGTCCAGAAGTACCGTAGAATATAAAAGTGGCAATTATAAGGTAGGCCATTTTGGTTGGTTAAATGGCGGATTAGTCATGACGCTTCGGAGTATACGTAGTGCTCGGACCATGCATAGTGACATCACACATGTTTATATTATGCAGGTTGTACTACATGAAAGCCACATCTCCTAATTGTGGAAGGTGTATTGTAGTTCCACTGTTGGGGAGCCGAACTTTAAGTAGTTGCAGCCACTTATTGTACTACGATTCCGGTGGCCTTTGCCTCAAATTTACTTTCCGGTGGTCTTCGCCCCAAGTTTGTTTTCTTTAAATATTATATATATTTAAGTTTGCCTCGGCTGCGTCAGTATCAATTTGTAGAAATATGCTTCTCATAACAGGGTTTGATACGGCTAAAGAATAAGTATAAAAAATATAATAAAATATAATGTTTACTTTACTGCTTTTATTAATCCTTGATACGATTAAATAACACTTCACTGATATAGAGAGCTGTGAGATTATTTATTAATTACTTGCACTTTATAACACGTAAACTATTTTCGTCTCAAACTGAATACGTAATAAGGTTTGAAACGGCAACTCTAGGCCGGGCCCGAGAACAGTAATTCTAGATAATTTATTAATTAACTTTTATTGATGTTAAATCGTACTATGTAAATATCTTTTTCTCAATACTGCTTGTATATTTTAAGAAGGGTGATTTAACATTATGTATCTATCTAGGTTACTAATATTAGTAGAGTTATAAATGGTTTAATGTAAATAATTTAAGCGCTATGTTAAAATACTGTCCACGATGGAATGTTTTAGCTACAGGAAGAGTGCTTTCGAAGGCAGAAAACCTAGTTTTATTACCTCTCTTCGGTCGCAGTGCTATTATTCCTACAGCGAGGGTGTAGAGCCTTTGTCCCATTATTTGATAATTCGCCGTGACCAAGTGAGTGAGAAGGACAATCTAACGGTACATGTAGGAAAAGCCGCGATTTATATTAAAATTGGACCAATGAAATCCCTGGAAGTTTATTCGAAATAGTTAGACGCGTCGAGTCGCGCTAAAAATGTACCAATAGGAAAGGAAGCAGCCTCAGAAGCCTGAGACTATAAATGGATATGTTTGGGGAAAATTCGGGACAGTTCATGTCATGTGTGGTCAGGGAGAGATGCTGCAGGATGTGTGAGATATCGCGCCAAAAAGGGAATCAAGTCAAATTTGTCATGTCAGCTTAGTATTGCATTTTATTCGAGAGTTTTTGTCATGTGTGGTCAGGGAGAGATGCTGCAGGATGTGTGAGATATCGCGCCAAAACAGGGAATCAAAATAGTTTTAGCAACACACTTAAGATCCGCTACTCTGAAAGCGACAATGAGAATAGTTATATTTCGTGCAATATCCACGCCATAGTTTAACAGCGGTGGACAGTATTTTACAGCGGCAATACCAGTTTTGTATACTACGAGTGTTAATTAAATAAAAAGAAACGGCAGTGTCATCTTTTCATAAACAAAGCAAGTCTATGTCTTCCTATATCACCACCCGAGATCTACGTTTTCCTTTACCGAGGATAAGTCCATGCTCCCATATAATTTAAGGAAAATTACTGCAGCTAGCCGAGGATAAATTGAAGAACCAACACGCTGAGAACTTCTGGAAGCAACGGGAGAAGCATCAAGGTAAGCTACAGCAACGGATGAGGAGGTGATCGCCGCAAACTGGCGCCATAACGTGGAGCTCGAAGGGAAGACCACAAACGGAGGACTAGGAAACAACGAATAGACGAAGAATCTTCAGAGGAAAGGGGCACAGCAGAACAAAACTACAACGCGAACTTCTAGTCTACCTACGTGGGACAACAAAACAGCTGAGAACATTGCTTCTAGAACTTCACCAGGATTTGAACCCGGAACGCATCAGTTAACATTAAAAAAAATACAGGTTGGAACATTTATTCAAAAACAAACAAAAAGGCATGCAGAGTAGTGACTCAGTTTTGTGAACACATGTTATTGAGAGGGGGTAAAGTCATTACTAGGGAGGTAGAACTTGCTAACGGAACCATGAGTAGGTCAAGGGAAGATTTGGAAGAACTGAATAGGGAGGCTATTGTCAGCATAACAACAGAGGGAGAAAATATGGGTGCAGCAGAAGTAGAAGTTAGGCTAGAAAGGCAATCACCGATTGAGCAGGTCATTGACGCAGGTCAAAACCAGCTCCTAATATTGCTTCAACATTTGAGCACAAAGATAGACGAGATGGGTAAGGACTTAATTGAGCAGAGGAAGGACTCAAAAAGAAATTTGAGTGAACAAAATAAAAATTTAGAAGGGAAATTAAATGAGCAGAGTATACAGATAGGTGAATATGTCAGAGAGGAAAACAGGAAGATGAGAGGGGAATTAGCTAAGGAGATGAGGGAATATTTAGGTGAACAGGTCACCCGATTACAAAGTCAATTGGACTCCAAATTCAGTCAGCAAGGGAAGGTAGTGCAAGAAATTCAGGCAGGACAACTATGTCTAAGAAACGATGTAGAAAAACTAAGGAAGGATGTAGAAACAGAATTAAGTGTTACCAGCTTAGCCATAAAGGAGCAATTGGATGATGACTTAAGAGCTGTAAATGTTTCTTTAGAAAAAAAACAAAGTACCTTAGAATCTAACATTCAAAGGGAGTTCAAAGAAATTAGAATAGTGTTAGAAAAGGATCAGGGAAAGATGAATGAACTTTCGTCAAAAATGACTGAACAGCTCTCAAATCATCATGAAATTGTGAAGAGGGTGGAAGAGCATGAAAACTGTGTAAAGGAGTTAAAACGCTCTATGGGTAGACTAGGGATAAGTGTGAGACAGAGTGATGATAGCTCGCCCAGTGAAACTAGCACTACTTTTAGGGAGGCAAATGGAGGCCAAAGTCCAGCTGCCGACCCATATAATTTCAATTCAGGGCACCAATGTACACCTAACCATGCAAGTAATGCAAACTACCATTTATTAAATGAGATAGGGGTACCTACTTTCGAGGAAAATTCGGCTGATAATCCTAAACAATACCTAAATGATCTTGAGGAGTATTTCCGTTTGAAGCAAATTCCGGACGAGCTAAAGATGTTAATCGTTCGTAAAGGTTTACGTCAAAGGGTTCTCCAATGGGTAAGATTGACTTTGGGAGAGAATAATAATTTTGAATATTTCAGAAGGGCATTTTTGAATAAGTATTGGAGTACTAATACTCAGAACCAAGTGAGATCTATCCTAGTTAATGGTAAATACGATGAACGCGGAAACCTAAGCATGGTAGATTATTTGCTAACTAAAGCACAGAGTAGTAGACTAATCGAGCCACCCATAAGCGAGAGGGATTTCATTAATATGATTGTACCACATTATCCAGAACGTATACACCATTACCTACTCATTGCGAAGCCAAATTCTATTCCCGAACTGATTGAGCTGGTATCATCATTCGAGACAAGTACTAGGAACCACGGACAAAACTATACAGTTCGACCAATACCGGATAATGCAAGGAATGCGAACTGGAGAGGAAACGCGAGAGGGAACTATAACCCCAGAGAGAGATACTGGAACGACGTGCCTCAATCCGGGAACAGAAACTGTCAAAATAACCGTTTCAGGAGGGAAGGTGATAACCAATATCACCTAAATGTTATACAAACCAGACCAAGATATAGGGGCCGTTTTAACTATAGGAGAGGCAGAAACAATGAAAACAGATCCAGGGAACATTATTTTTCTGACCGAGGGGAAAGCGATATAGGAGAGAGGTATGACGAAAATTACCCAGAAAGAAACGAAAGGAGAGAGAGACCTTCCCGGGGACATTTTAGAGGAAGCAGAGGAAACTATAGGCAAATGCAGAGAGAGGGAAATGTGGAAGAGACTAGCGGAGCACCAAATAGTGTCGATAACCCGGAAAACTAAGACAGGATCCATTCAAGAGCTCGGAGCGGATTCTAAGCGCGCAAAATTCTCAAATAAACAGAAAATGTGAAACAGGGCTCAAAAATGACTTTATACTGGGAGAACTGATAACTACTATTCAAAATCACTCGGAAAAGGATCTGACAGATTCCCCTAGCATAAAAGTAGTATTGTTGGATGAAGAATATAACGCTTTAATAGACTCTGGAGCCAATGTGAGTGTATGCAGCCTGAGGTTATATCAGAACCTGGTAAATAAAGGAATTAAGCTAATGACATTACCCATAAGGAACACGGTATGCCGGGTAGCAGTTAACAAAGAGGTTACCCGAATAAAAATGCAAGTAATGTTGAACATGAAAATAGGAGAAGAAAAATTTGAGTTTATTTTTCTGGTAATCAATAATTTGATTTGTGACATTTTGATTGGGTGTGACGTTTTGTTTGAATTAAGAGCTAGGGTTGACTTTGCTGATAAAGTTTTGAAAATAGAGAAGAACAGAAATCTATTAGAAATCCCTTTTGTAGAGGGTATGAAGCAGGATACTTATAACAAAACCCAAGGAGAAGAAGATATAGCCGAAGAAAGATTTTTCGTACAATTAGTACAAACAGGTAGGAGTGAGAAATTAATTGCTATAGTACAAGGGGAAGAAACCGATGAGATGCATGCGTTCGCTGACAGGTTTTACAACGGGTATACGGAGCACAATGAGAAAGATTATGGTTACGCCCGAAATAAAGAATTCCAAGATACCGGCAGCCAGGTAGAAGCAGTAGAGGAGAAAGTGACCCTTGCCGAGAACCTCACAGATACACAAAGGCATCTATTAAGGCGAATGTTACAAGAAAACAAAGCGGTATTTTCGGACGTCCCAGGCAAGTGCAAAGCATACAAACACAGTTTTAAGGTACAAGATATTGCACCCTTCACACACAAGTATCGGGATATTCCGATTGCATTAAGGGAGAGAGCCAAACAAGTGATCGATAAAATGTTGAGAGACCGAATAATACAAAAGTCAAATTCTCCATACAGCAGTCCATTATGTTGGGTGACAAAACGCAATGGCGAACTTAGGATGACGATAGATGGTCGAAAGATAAATAGACATACTCAACCAGTACATCAACACCAAACCGCCACCCTAAAAATTTTCCTTTCTACCTATGGTTAAGCCCTTCAAAGGGTAGGTACATGGAAAAATCCACTTAGGTTCACCACGAACCTACCAGATGCACTCGGACTCGGACAGATTTCGGAGCGAAAGTGTAGAAAAATTGCTGTCAAAAATAACCAAAGGCAAGTATTTCTCCACTATTGATTTAACGGCGTCATACTGGCAGATTGAGCTTCACGAGGATGTTAGAAAGTATACTTCTTTTTTATTTTTTGGGAAACAGTTCGAATTTTTGAGAATGCCTTTTGGTATGCTTACGTCATGTAGTGGACTATTAAGAGCCATCGATAAAATATTTGGCGACTCAGCCGACGAATTTTTGATCCAATATATCGACGATTTTCTAATAGTTGATGAAAATTTTGATGAGCATATTGAACATGTGGATTATGTGCTTAGAAAGCTGAGAGAAAACGGTATGACGGTGAACATTAATAAATCCAAATTTTGCATCCGTGAGGTGGAATTTCTAGGTTATGTAATTAATGATAGAGGAATAAAGCCAAACGAAGAAAGAGTAGCGGCTGTGAGAAGAATACCAGCGCCCAAGAGTGTTAAGCAGGTTAGGTCATTTCTTGGAGTGCTAAATTATCAAAGCAAATTCATCCTGAGGTACGCCGCAGAAATAGCACCTTTGCGCGAATTACTTAAAAAGAAAGTGCGATGGAAATGGGACGAGGTACACCAGAAAGCTTTTGAAAAGATAAAAGAACTATTTGCGAAATCAATTCTACTAGAGAGACCCAAGGACAACCTACCATATTAATTTACGTGGATGCTTCAGGTCACGGATATGGGTGTGTCCTAGCCCAATCAGATGAGGAAAATCAACTGCACGTGATAAGTACCGCTTCAAGAGGTTTAAGTCAAATAGAGAAAAATGCTTCGGTTACCGAATTAGAGATCTGTGCTGTGTATTACGCACTACAGAAATTTAGATCATATATATATCTACAGAAGGTTACTATATACACAGACCATGTGAGTCTTTCATTTATGAAACGTTGTCGGCTTACGAGTACTAAATTATCTAGGTACATCCATGAGATTCTTTCGTATGATGTTGAGGTGAAACACATTCCAGGAAAAACAAATGTCTTTAGCGATTTGCTGTCTAGGTTACATAACAAAAATGAAATACCGGAGAGAATAGAACGCCCTAAAAATGAAGTAACCTTAATGAGTATTGAAATACCCTTGAGTAAAAGTTTGATAAAGGAATTAAAAGGAATAGGGGACCAGCAGCGACGAGATGAGAAGTTAAATAAATTAATAAAAAAGGCCCCAGAAATAGATGAAGATATCAAGGGAAACATAGGGGTAAAAGGGGGCGTGTTATATAAACTACATGGCAGCGAAATACAGAAATGGAAGACATATATACCTAAGAACATGGAGAATGAACTCATAAGCACGTTCCATCAAGCTCTAGCACATTCTGGCTCAGAACGCACCGCTTTAATGATCCAAGAAAACCTGTATATTCTAAAATTACACCATAAAGTAAGGAGAATAATTTCGACATGCTTACAATGTCAAAAAGCAAAGCCATTGAATATACAATACGAATACGAGACAAACTCCATACTAAGAGAAAAACCAGGCATGTTAGTGACCTTGGACTGTCATGGTGAGATGCCTCGTAGTAAATTTGGATTTAGGTATATAGTGGTGTTAATAGATGTATTTTCAAAATTTGTGAAAATTTACCCAGTCAGGAAGATTACAAGTGAAACATGCCTAAGGAAGATAATGAAGTCGTATGTTCCACAATTTGGAAAGATGAAGGCAATTTTATGTGATAATGCTTCAATATTTACCAGCAGAAAATTTGTAGACACCTTAAAAGAAAACGAAATCACGTTGTATCATTGCTCAAAATACCACCCACAAAGCAATCCCTGCGAAAGAATAATACGGGACATTTCGGTTTATTTGAGAATTTTGGCCAATAAAAAACACAGTGATTGGGCAAATCACTATCAGCGCATTGAAAGTATTTTAAATGAAAGTGTGAGCCCTACTACCGGTTATAAGCCCATCGAGCTGATGAAGGGGAAATTAATGGAAACACTTGAAGGGGAATTACCACAGACACTAGAAGCTAAAGATCCGAAAGCACTAACGGAAGAAGAGATGTTTAAGAAAGCTTTTGAAAGAATGGCCAATAAGGCGCAGAAAAGAAAAGAAAAGTTTAAGAAGAAGAAACGAAAACACTGGTTGATCAAATTGGGAGACTTAGTATTGGTACGGGACAAGAAAAAGTCTAGCATTCTGAACAAAAGGTATCATAGAATGGAAAATTTATTTAAAGGTCCATACCGGGTGATTAACATTTTTGGCTTGGATACATTTGAGTTACAAGAAATAAAGAATTCCAAGATCGTAGGGAGATACCATAAACAGTTGCTCAAACCGTACAAATGTTTAGAGAATGAGAAGGGTGAAGAATGTAATGAAAATAATCAGGTTAGTTTTACTCGAAATGAGGTAACAACCCTATGAACAAATAGTAAAGGTAATACACCCGATAAATAAGGATGTAAGGAAATAAATAAATGCATAATAATTATGTACCAATATGTATGTAAATAGATTTAATTTTAGAACTTAAATTGGGTATTAGAGTATTTGTTTGCGTCACAAGTTATTCGGGTGCGGGAAATGTATTGTGTAAGAATGTCTCTCGGAAACCTGTTTTTAAATGGTGAGAGGGGATCAACCATAACAAATGTAGAGTGAATGAAACAAATATAAACACCACTGGTTTGGCAGAACCCTTGTGAAGGAACAGGTATAGCGAAGGGTCTCTGTCAACAAAACAAACCTACAAAGGCCATAATCAGAGGAATTATTCTGGAAAAGAAAATTGTATCAAGTGCTGAAAAATTTATTCTTTTCCAGAACAGGGCAATTTGAAACGGCAACTCTAGGCCGGGCCCGAGAACAGTAATTCTAGATAATTTATTAATTAACTTTTATTGATGTTAAATCGTACTATGTAAATATCTTTTTCTCAATACTGCTTGTATATTTTAAGAAGGGTGATTTAACATTATGTATCTATCTAGGTTACTAATATTAGTAGAGTTATAAATGGTTTAATGTAAATAATTTAAGCGCTATGTTAAAATACTGTCCACGATGGAATGTTTTAGCTACAGGAAGAGTGCTTTCGAAGGCAGAAAACCTAGTTTTATTACCTCTCTTCGGTCGCAGTGCTATTATTCCTACAGCGAGGGTGTAGAGCCTTTGTCCCATTATTTGATAATTCGCCGTGACCAAGTGAGTGAGAAGGACAATCTAACGGTACATGTAGGAAAAGCCGCGATTTATATTAAAATTGGACCAATGAAATCCCTGGAAGTTTATTCGAAATAGTTAGACGCGTCGAGTCGCGCTAAAAATGTACCAATAGGAAAGGAAGCAGCCTCAGAAGCCTGAGACTATAAATGGATATGTTTGGGGAAAATTCGGGACAGTTCATGTCATGTGTGGTCAGGGAGAGATGCTGCAGGATGTGTGAGATATCGCGCCAAAAAGGGAATCAAGTCAAATTTGTCATGTCAGCTTAGTATTGCATTTTATTCGAGAGTTTTTGTCATGTGTGGTCAGGGAGAGATGCTGCAGGATGTGTGAGATATCGCGCCAAAACAGGGAATCAAAATAGTTTTAGCAACACACTTAAGATCCGCTACTCTGAAAGCGACAATGAGAATAGTTATATTTCGTGCAATATCCACGCCATAGTTTAACAGCGGTGGACAGTATTTTACAGCGGCAATACCAGTTTTGTATACTACGAGTGTTAATTAAATAAAAAGAAACGGCAGTGTCATCTTTTCATAAACAAAGCAAGTCTATGTCTTCCTATATCACCACCCGAGATCTACGTTTTCCTTTACCGAGGATAAGTCCATGCTCCCATATAATTTAAGGAAAATTACTGCAGCTAGCCGAGGATAAATTGAAGAACCAACACGCTGAGAACTTCTGGAAGCAACGGGAGAAGCATCAAGGTAAGCTACAGCAACGGATGAGGAGGTGATCGCCGCAGGTTCCCGAGGACACGTCTCGCGTCCAGTTAGGAACACTGTCTACAAGCAACTGGCGCCTGAATTTGTTCAATTTGCTCTATTTTAGTTTCTGTTTGGTTAATCCTACTCCAGTAGAATGCTTTTATTTAACTTGAGCTTTTTCTGGTTGGTGATTCGCTATATATAAACTGTCTCAAAAAATTACATTATTATTTCCAAGAATTATTGTAGCATTATTAAACTTTCCAATGCATTATTGCCTCAAGCTTACCTCATTGTTAGCAACTTTTGACCTATATTCTCACAGCGCATGCGTTATTAAATTACACAATGTATTCACATAACATTATTACACACGTATACAATAATATAAACATTAATACAATGACTGTTACATACATTTTATACACATATTGCTTTATGGCGGGCTGTTGTTATAATATGTATTATATAATTAGACTGAAATCATTTATGTGCTAAAATACTGCCCCATAATCCGTAATCTCTTAATGGGATATTAAAGGTAAAAAAAAGCCTATGTGTTAGAATTTTGTCTTTAAGCTGATATACATTTCATCATACTTCATTCTTCTCTAGGTAAATCTGGAGTGTAGTTAATTATGTGCCCGTACATCAGCACTGCATCATATTATTCTTACCATTATACTTGTGTGTCTTATTGTGCAGTCGAAGCTACTTTCATATATCTAATATTTCCTGCTTTATTACTAACCCTCTGTCTGTTAAAAATATACGAGGGGAGATCAGAAACAAAGATTACAAGGCCGATATTCCTGTCCATTATAGGGAAGTTAGTAGTGTGAGGTAATTCTGATACATAAAGTTGGCAATGAACAGGGTTTCGGGCATCCACCACGTACAGCGCTAGTTGTCGTTTGGAAAACTGCCCTTGCAAAAAAACATCCAAGCCGTTATTAGTAATAAACGTGGACGAAACTTGTAACCGCGGCTGAAATTTACCGGAAGCAGGTAGAGATTTAAGAGAGACTACAATGTCTTATCAGGATGCCGCAGAATGATGCCGAAAGTTTGCGGCCGGTTGACAAAACATCACAGACGAGAATCGCAGTGGTCAACCCAGCACGGCATCGACAGATTTGAAGACAGCTCGAATGGAGGAACTGATTCGATACAATAGGAGGATCACGTTACACCATATAATGGTAGAATTGGGAACGTCGTTCGGAAGCGTTCGTGACATTGTTCACGAGATTCTGCACTACCGGAAAGTTTTTTCCCGATGGATTCTACGCAATTTGTCTAACCAACACAAGGAGAAGCGCATGGGGGTAGTCAGCAACTTTGCAACGGTTATCCAGAAAAGGGAACACGTCACGGGTGACTAAACAAGGATCCACCATTACCACCCCGGCAGTAAGCGGTCCTCAATTCGGTGGAAACACCCCCCCCCCTGCCAGGGACGTGATGGCCACAGTATTTTGGGACAGCGCGGGTGTCCTACTCGTGGAGATTTTCGAAAGAAGGCACACAGTGACCGCTGACCGATACTGTGAGACCTTGACACGATTGCACGAAGTAATTAGGAGGAAACGGCCAAAACTTCTATCGAGGGCATTACCTTCCTTCACGACATCGCGCGACCTCGTGCAGTACAGAAGACACACGCTGTTGAATCAGTTTCGCTGGGACATTATCAATCACCCTCCCTTCACCCTGACCTCCGACAAGCGACTTTCACCTTTTTCCTCACTTGAAAAAGCACCCAGGAGGCCGGGGATTCGCTTCATACGAGGAGCTGAAACACTTCGCGACAATGTGGTTGAGCATGCAAGATTTTTATCAGTAGGGAATATTCAAACTCATTCTACGAAGTACCTAAACCGATATGGAGATTATTTCGAAAAATAACCTAATGTGTGTTCTATTGCTTGTATGAAATACAATGTAAAGCATTTCACTGCAAGCTTTGTTTGTTTCTGATCACCCCTCGTATTAATGTACATTTTGTATATATTAGTAATTTTGTTTTTAATAGAAAAGAAGAAGAATATATCGTAAAGAAAATATCTGATAGGATGCAGGTGTATCTTTGTTGGTGTCATGCATTTGGGATACGTGTTCCTGACATAAAACAGTAAAAAAAATTATATAATAATGGGTCTAAAATCATTTATTTCAGAATTATGATACAAAATCGAAAGTTACAAAAATTGCTCGAAGTGGCTGCTTCTTGCTTCGATGCATGCGTTCCATGCTCTGCATACCTGGTTGAAAATTCCTGATGAGTTTCGTATTTTATCAAATCCGGTTCGGATACATCCTCTCAAAATGTCAACATCAGGTACAGAAGTCGCATAAATCAAGGACGTCAAATGTCCCCAGACGAAGAAATCCATTGGATTCAAATCGGGCGATTAAGCAGGCCATGCAATGGGTCCCCCTCGACCAATCTATCTTTGCGGAAATCCATCATTCAAAAACTTACGAACTATCATACCAAAATGAGCTGGAGCACCATCGTGTAAAAATCACATTATTTGGATGATTTCCAGAGGCACATTATCAGTTAAGTGATGCAACTCATTTCCGAGAAACGAGATAGGTTTGTCCATTCAGACGCGGAGGGAAGAAGTTGGGAACAATAAGGTGATCATGAATGTTTCCATCCCAAACGTTGAGAGAGAACCTCTGTTGATGGTTGCCCTGTCGTACTTCCTTAGGATTTTCAAATGCCCAGTTATGACTGTTATGAAAATTGAAGATGCCGTCGCGAGTAAAACCAGCTTCATCCGTGAATAAGATACAGGCTGGGAAATTGATGAACACAGCGCACAGATGTAATATGCGTTGACAGAAACGTCTTCTTAGCTCAAAGTGCGCCACATTTAACCCTTGCACACGTTGAAGGTACAGAAGATTTTCATGCAGAGTTCTCCAGATAGGCATATGACTAACTCTCTCCCTTACAGCCATACGTCTTGTGCTTTGGGATGGGTCTGCATCCACAGCACCAAGAACTCGTTCTTCAAGCTCAATGCCTCGTACCGCTCTTGCTCTCCCAACATCCCTAGTACTCCTCTCAAATGTTCCATTCTCTCTCAAGCGTTGGTGAGTTCGTGTGAATGTTCTTGCACACGGTAACGGCCTGTCAGGGTACCTTTCTGCATAAAGTTCACGTGCTCGTGCTGCATTGCTGTCTCCACGGCCATACGTGTAGTGCATATCTGTCTGTTCACTCATGGAATACACCTTTTTTTGTCCTATAACAACGAAAAGTTTTTTTCATACCCATGTACATGTGAACGTTTTTACTTTTTTGATGTCAGGAACACTTCCCCCAAATATATACACCTATAAAGATACATTTTGTATAGATGTTAACGTTTAAAATAGGATTTTTGTTGATATCATACTTTAAATAATCACTTGGGCCTGGAACTGCTGTGTTTCTAAACGCAGAGTGAGAAACGGCAGGCTTTTAATTTATTCACGATGTAACAGAACGGCAGACACAAGATCGTAAATTTAGCATAGGGTTAATTCAGCAGCATTCGTTCTGTAGCGGAAATGATGAGGTAGGAGTGATAAAATTTGTATTTATGGACGTGTTGGGGAAACAATCCTTGGAGTAATAACTTTTAAAAGCTGTCTTATGTAGACTTCCACCAAGGTTTAAGCTATGCGTAGTTTTTTTAGAATGAACAAACTGCAAAGTATCATTAAATACAGCTATGTATTTGGAATATCATTTACATCGGTGACAGTGTTTCAGAATACTTCTTAAGTTTTCTCAGATATTCTGCCTGCTTTCTCTACCGTGTGCTTAAGGCAAGTAGAGGAAGTATTGTGTTCCACCCAAAAATGTGATGTATTTCTCCTGAAATATCTGTTTTGAGGTCCCCTGACCCCCAAAACGTTGTTTTAGAAAGTGATCCTGTGTGTGTGCTTGTGTGCAGCATAATTCAAAAACAAAAAGCCTGATAGCTACCAAAACTTGGTATTCGAGTTCGCCATATTATTTTCAAAAATAAGCCCCTACGCTACACTTTAAATGGAAACTTTCCCCTATATTTTATTAAATACTAAGTGTTCTAGATGTTCATAACAAATTAAATGTATTACCGGAGTTTTCTGGAATTAGCCTGTGTCGCAGTATTATGTTCGTGTTATCTTATTTTACTTGGCGCCTGTTATTGTTTTACTATTTTGAATTTTGGGTTGTTTGTCCTCCGGCTAGCTATTATTATTCAGTCGAGCAAATATCTCTTGAACAGGGTGTGTAAACGAAAAGGAGTTGTTACTAAAAGATCACACTGATAAAAGAATTTGTTTTTACATTTTTATTGCCGTCACACTTAATTAATTTCACATATTTAATCTTGATACACGCCTGAGTGAAGCTGTTATATTTTCGAATGTAACTACAAGCACTTATTTGCCGCGCACTATTAATTCGCGTATTTCACATTTTGTAACTAACTTTACGACGCGAGAGATTCTGTAGAATTGCGTAACGTGTCTTCGTGAATGCTTTCTTAGAACTGCACGACGTTTACCCTGTGAATGATTCTGTAGAACTGCGCGATACTTGCCTCTGGCTCAAGAATTTATACTCCCTTACCCCGATATGCCTAAACATTATAATAGAGCTGCTAGTGGTTGCTAAATTGCGCCAACATTAGCGTTTGTTTTATAAGCCAATCAAAATTACAAACGCATATGCTCTAGGGAAGATATTCCCTTCATTTCTAAAGAAAGGCACGCTACTCTGACGTCATTTGTTTGTCTCTTCTAATTGATAAACAAATCACCCCCTCGCTTCATTGTTACCCGCTCCTATTGTCAGTTTCAGTGAGTCCGTGTAAACATATTTCCTAACAATGCTTATAGCTAACAAACATCTAAAATCATTGTCATACAATAATGTTAATTTACACTACAATCACTTCGGCATCCACAGTGTTGTGAGATAAAATACTGCCTCACCTGAGAGATATATACAAAATTTTGCTGCACATAATGCATTCAAAGTAACCTCCTTTGATATTCCAATATATTATTGGTTATTGGTAGAAATTTTCAAATATATACTTATGCTTTTCTCAAGAGGAAGCTCTCTATTTATTATGCAAAGAGAACGGAACTTTAAAAGATATCATATATAACGACCTGCTCTTAAAATATTTGACTATCGCTTAAGCCCACTATAATTGCGTATATCCTTTTTGGTAGAACGGGATTAGGGGGAATAAACCGTTTCAACAAAAGTTCATCTGAATAAACATGAATCAGATAGAAGAATAACCTTTTTATAATAGTGGTTTGTTAAAGTATAGATAGAGAAAGTCGTGTGAATATAAAGCATCCCATTTTTACTGTTTATATTACACACACTTGTTCTAAATTTTTAAGAGATGGTAGATTCTATAAATGGGCTGAGGGGTTGCGATGTAAGGAACTACGAATTTTTTCAACATATTTCTGTCAAACTCTTACATAAAAATTTTGTGCTCAGCCACATGACTTACTCTAGTTTTGTACATACTATTTTTACAAATCTTATTCTCACTTCATGTTAATCGAGATACACATTTGCAGAACCTATTTATTGCTAATTTTCTTATAGATGCAAGGGGAATATGGTAGGCTTTGTGCAACAGTAAAATCTTTTAAGGGCTGTTTACTATGTGGAGTATTCCATTGGCCTTGCATTTTCAGGATATAATAAAAAATGAATAACGAATTCCCATTTGAGAAAAGTATGAGTATTGGAAAGTTCAAACAGATAACAAGGAATATTTCAGAAATGGTACACGCGAAGAAAAAAAATGTATATAACATAAATTGTGTGTTTTAACGAGAACTACATTTTATGTGTAGTAAACTCCTGTGAATCTCTTACGGTATACCAGTTATGTGAAAGTCATTCAGAATTTCGAGGACTTTTGGAGACATTCCCAGAAACTCAAAATATACATTTCATTTCCCATGAAAATATCTTAAACATACTATAATATTTTAATCAAAATCGTTAGTCATTTTTGAGAAAACCAAATTTTCAAAAAATGTTTCATGTAAAGGGTAGTCTGGAGAGGGGGGATTTTCTTTAAAGTCTTCGTGTCACATCCTTGGAAGGTACTAAATTCAAATACCGAGTTTGGTATTTATTCCACTTTTCGTTTTTGAGTTATGCTGTTCAAAGACAGAATAACAGACGGACACGCAGACACACACATACGGACATGTTTCCAAAAAATGCTTTATTTGGATTCAGGGCTCCTCAAAACATGTATTTCCGGTGTAATCTCAGTACAGAATTTTTGGGTGGAATGCAATACTTTCCCTATTTATCAAACGTAGTAGAGAGAGTATAAAATTGCAACTCCGAATATGCAGCGATACGCATAGCAATTGTAGCTATGAGCCTCGTTGTTTAAACCATACAATCGTTTTCAAAAGTTTGAAATCAAAATTATTTAAATATTACAAATGAAGAATGTTTGTGCATTAGTGTGTTGGTGGGGGACGCGGAGCTAAATCTCAGGAACCCCTCAACCAATTTCCATATTTATTTCACCACTCTAAAACATGTTCTTCCGAACGGATATAGCCTACATAATATTTGCCACAATTTTAAAACTGGTGGGTTTTAGGGAACTTTTCCCTTTATGTTCACCCTTTTAATTCCATTTGGTGTAAAACTACAGTGTGTGTTTTTTGGTACCTAATTACGAACAAGTCAGAGTTTTAATAACTTCCGGGAGTAAATGGAGAAGCAAAGAATATGTTTAAATTTATTTATTGGAGGAGGGAGTTGCATATTATGTTCATAAGCCAAACTTCTCTGATTTTGCTACTTTTATCAAGGAGCATCTTGATATAATTTGGACAAAACTTGGCGAATTTGGGTTTTGGAATCTAGCAAAAATGTTAAGTTACCAAAAAACTTTCAGGAACTTCCACTAAGTGTATTTGTAGTTCGTCACAGTTCAAGTCAACACCTTTTGACATATTTAGACAAAACTGTACACACATCATAGAACGCCCACCCAAAAAATTACGGACCCTTTATAACTCTAGAGGAACTAGTGTCGCAATTAACTTATGTTCGACCCCATATGGAGAAATGTTTACTGTTTGTCTCATATGGTCAAAATATCATAGTGTTAGTATAGCCCCTGGCAAATATAAGAAGTTACCTCGCAACTTCCAAAGGTTTCGTAATGTTTACTTTGAGTGATATAGGACATCGACGATTTGAAATACTATCCTTACAGGCAAAACCATACTGGCGGGTAAAAATGTGTGCCATAAAATTTATTGAAAATTATAGGACATGTTACATTTGTAAAAGCATATCCCTACTCATGCTTTCAACTAGTTATGTAGAAATTTAACAGAATTTCACAAATCTGGGACAATATTTGAATACTTGCGCTTTAGAATGAAAATTGTAGGATACTCACGATTCTCAAGAACCAGAACCACCCCGCATTCTTATTTTCATCCCCTCACTTAGAATACAATGCTGGACAAGACAGCTAATGTGATATAAAATGCCCATCGCACGTCGTGCAGTGGTCCGTGAGTGATTTGTTACATACAAACGAACAGCCGGACAGACAAAGAAGCCGATAAAATCTCCAAATCTTTGAAAGTATATGTAATAAGAGTATACTCCGTATGAGGGAGAGTAGGTTGCGATCCCTTCAGCTGCCGTGGTGTAGGTGCTGCGTATCTTTAGCACTCGTGGTACTTGTACGTTACCAGAAGTACGTCGGGTCGAACATTTGAGACCTTCCCGTTAGAGAGCTCTTCGGATTGGGTTGGACTCGTCGGGGCATTGGTTCCCGATATCAAGGTGATAGAGTACGTCTGGGCGAGGTTTTGAGACTACTTATTGTCCTGCCATACCAGCCAGAAGTTGGGAATGTTGTTTACCTTACGTAGGTTTTCTACGTTTTCTCCTTTGGGGTAGGCACGCGTAAGTGGCGTATTCATCTGCAAAAGCAGAGCGGGATTTTAAGAAATCAGATTTTTGCATAACGGAAACACCCACGGAGGGAGAGCCACTCGGTTATCGCCTTCTATCCCGAAGAACGGGGAGCCTGGTTTCCGGGTAGCCCTTTGTACATCATTTCTGCAATACAACACCCATTTTGGGAATTGCAGCTGGTACTTCCAAAAGGTTACTGGCATATTGTGTTGCGTACACGCCATTGACCTTTTAAAACAATATTGGGATACCATACCTGTTAAGAGTTCTTTTTTAATTATTTCGAGATGCTATCACCATATTACTGCTTCTATGCAGAAAATAAATCAATACTGATTCTCCTCCCCCTTCTCGCGCACTAATTCGAAGTCCAGTGATCCGACATGTGTGAGCCTGATTGACGTGAATCACGTCAAATACGTGCGTGAACATATCGGTTCCCTTACATGAGTATAGTGTTATTCGGTAAGCATATAACTCGTAGAGGTATATATAATTTAATATTATATAGTATATTATATATAATTTAACAATATGAGAGAACACAAACACGCATTCCGTGCTATGCCATGACCTAAATATGATTATACTAGCGGCAACGATATGATTGCGCTGGAAAGAGGATGCCACTGTTTTTGTTGATAATGCATCAACACATGGGATCAAAGGGAAGTGAGGAGCAAGGCGATAGGGAATGTACCTTCGGACAGTGAAAACAGTACAGACCTTGAGGGCCTTAGCCACGCTAGTAAGTGCAAATAGGAACTGCGGATGTTTTTTTTGGCCTCTCTGTCCTTCTGATGCCCCGCCCACTTGTTCCGTGACTGTTTATTTCCGCTCCCTACCGAACGCATTCATATCGTGGCCGAGTAGTAGCTGTCAGCACGCTTAGTATGCAACTTGCGTTCGACTGATATATACTTTGGTCAGAGACTTTTGAGACAATGGAAGAGGGAATTAGAATACTGGCTACTTGTGCCCCAAGTCTGTTTCGTGGCGGCACTTTGTGATAGCCCTCGATTTTTATTAAAAATCAGTTGCAAGTTTTAAATGAACGTAGAATTTCAACAAACACTACTTTTTAATTTGTCTTTAATTAAGTAATAAAATACACTCATTTATTTCTTCACGGCTTTTATTTTACTTATTGGTGAAAGAAAGAAAGAAAAAATATGCCTGGCTCTGTTTTGCTTCAGAAGGGCAAAAGGGTATAAAGTCAAGGTCTCCTGTTGTTGAGAAACAAACGGAATTTCTAAACGCACCCAGCCACATTTCCGAGAGGAAGTAAGACATATTCTTGCCTGGGCTTGTGTAGCTAAGAGAAGCACTCCGAAATGCAAATAAAGCTAACTAAGGTTTACCTTGCTAATTAAGAAAGTTAATGAAAGCTGTAATTGAGTGCATCGGGTGGAAAAGCTAAGGAATTGATGTTTGTTGTAGCAAAATGATCAAAAATACAAGAAAGAAACGCCGCTGTGAGACAGAAATCCTTTGAAATCGGCGTTAAAAGAGACCTACGTAAAATAATTCTAGTCCCAATAGGGATTCCTCTGAATGCGTTATTTCTCTCGCATTCTTGAGTAGGCCTTTAAAATGTGCTTATTGAACCTTTATTTTGTAGTCAACTAAAATGCTTTTTAAAATACTTGTTGAGACTTAGGACAGCAATACTTCAATTGCCAATTGTTACACTTCAGTAACTTTAAACTACTGTTTGGTAAAATACTAAAAACATATTTGTATCGAATTCAGTGAAATATTATCTGGTCACTATAGCTCTTTTTATTTTATAGTTTTTACAGATATTCTTGCATTTTTTTTCATATACGTATTTCATGTTAATAAATAAACTTTGCAGAAGCAGAAATAGTACAATTACTGATTTCGTTATAGGTACGAAGGAATACAGAGCATTGAAAACATTGTCAAATGTATAAAAATCAGTTTCTAAATGCTGGTCTAGGATTTCCAAACGTTTTTCATGAAATCATGAGAAAATCTTTATGATGACGGAACTTTAAAAATAATAAAAATATTGTGGTAATTATACTTTATAAAATTAAATTTATCACATTGTTTTAAAAGGTAGAGATATTCAGGACAATGTTTGTTTAATTAAATCCATGAAATTTACTTTGGAATTCTTGCGAGTCATTTCCTGGATAGTTCTTCAGAGATTTGTTGGTATGAGTTTTAGGGGAATGATTACCTCATGTTTTGACACGTGGGTGAACTATGCAATCATAGTGACACTCGCAAACGTCAGTGCTAGGTAACGTACTAGCTAGCATAGTCCCCGGGTGTTTAAAATTAAGCGTTTTTTTGACGGCGTGCTCTAGGTCGATCACTTGTCTAGCAGGACTCTGTGTCGATAGCTCTTTAAATTTATTTTGTGCTAATTTTCAATTTTGACGTAGACTCTAGGCACAACAAAAATGGAATGCCGGACTTCCTCCGTCTACCAGGTAAAAACCCTAACTCTCGCTCTTGAATGTGGTTTAGATTAATTATTAGAAAGATTAATGTCTTTCTTGGAAGCAGAATTGCATGTCTATTAGTGTCACCCTTGCACCATCCTACGAACTACCGCAACCTCTTACCCTCTTGACGACATCGCTGTGATACATCCCGTTCTTGTCACCTCTGGCATAGGCGCTGGGTTGTGTTAAGTGACATTTACGTCACATCTGATGGATCCGCCAAGGGATTTTGCAACATCTGGTGGCGTCACCCAGTCAAAATAGAGGTGACGTCGCATCGTATGTCACATCCTACGTCACAATATCCTAAAAATGCATTTAAAATAGTCCTTATTTTGAGAACTACATTTTTGTAACCATTTGTTTATCTCTTATGGTTCTTCATTCCTCATGAAGAGAACTTCGCGTATTACAGAGGGTTGTTCGCAATCTATGGTAACAAAACTTAAGACCGCCTTACCTAATGAAAAACCACGCCTCCACCAGTAGTCATGTTCTAATCTGGCAGCCTTTAACTTGAGCTATCAATCTGCAGCACAGTTTCCACTGGAGCATACTGCTACGAAATACAGGAATGTCCAGTTAATTCCATTCCTCCTGGAAGCTTTCCAGATACCATCCGAGATTCGCGGCCGTCTGCCTCCAAGAGCTCTTTCAGTAACCCAAATGCACAAAACTCTATCAGTGATGCATTTGATGACTTAACAGGATGTCGCTAAGAGTTATGGAATGCATTCCCATTTTTCTCTCTATGTTCTCCAAAAATATGTAGGTTGAAGCAGACGTATGGCTTGATGCCTTATCCTGATTAAACCAGACTGTATGTACATCTGCACATATAGAGCAGGGATTTCTGTAGGAAAATAGGATAATATTCTGAGTGGGTTTTCACATTTTTATGTACACGACGAATGGTTAATTTGCCATTGTAACTGTACCTTGCTATTAACATGAAACCGCTGTGGAAAGTTACGTTAGTCTTCTTATACCAACTTTAAATTTATTTTCTCCCCTTGGTCGGTAATATATAGCCCAGGGTTTGTTGTAGTCCCTTAGATAAACATATGCTTCATTTAAAACGACAACAAACATCCACTTTGGAAAGGTATCGTCCATACAGCCTTCTGCTGTTATTGGCACGTTCTGCAATGTGTACAGGCAACAGCTTATATTCCCGGCTCTAATGTCACTTTTCTAGATTCAAATCCCAGCTGATTATGGTATTAACAGTAGTAACAGAGATCCTAAGTACAGTTCAATGGCACTCTGAGTTTCATGATTTGGTCCAGAGGCAGGGGCTTCATCTTCCAAATTATCTTAGGGGTGTGATTGGTGGCCGGTCATGGATTTCCCTGTTTTTTGCTTTTTGAAATAAGTTCTGATGTGGCCTTACCTCTTCTGTTCAGTGCACATGATATCACCTTCTTGAATATGGAAAAACTACACCTAATAATCTTAGAATACAAGTATTTTAAATCATAAAGGACAATTATGTCCCCTTATCAGAATGGTTATATTTTAACACCATTTGATGCAGCAAGAACAAGGAGCACATAACTGAGCAAACACAATGATACACTAATGCTGCTCAACTTTCATTCGGTTCAAATGTTTCAGCACGCAGCTATTGTACTCGTCTGATGGTGCCCATGGTTGTTCACGTTCCTGGAAGCAGCGCAGCGCTACTGGAGTTCTCTGATCTCTGCAACCAAGATACGCACTCGCCACGGCCCTACTCCTTTAGTGAACCTTGTCTTCGGGACAGTTCTGCCAATATAGCCACTCAACGGACCGCTGCGATATCACTATTGCGACGCACCTACTGCTACATCCGCCTGCCAGCAGCATGAACTTTTGCGACGGCGAAAGCTTTGCGCCACCTGCAGCCAGACAGACCATTTGTCCGCTCCATACTCGATCTTCCACCAGTCAGCGAGGCTCTCCGCCTCCACCTCGGCATTTTTCTGCCGCAGCCGAGTCACCAACCGACCGGCCCTGCCCATGCCTATCCCTCTGAAGTCACTCCACAGCACTGCGCCTGCACCACCGTCTCCGGCCTTGAAACCATCGATGCTCAGCTCGCCTCGCTCTCAGAGACCACTATCGTCCTTCGCGAAGAAGCGACAGAAACAACCTTCCGTATTCACAGAAAATATATACTCGATTAGCCATGTAAATATATTAAGCATTCGGTATGTTGATCAAAGTCAATAGAAGCAAATTTTCGTTTAAATGGTAGTTTAAGATGGAGTGATTATCTCGAATATCTTTGTGTCTCATCATTAAAAGATGCTGAACTTAAATACAGAGTTTGGTATTTATGGAAATTTGAGTTATACCCTATAAACATGCGCGCTCAAAACTTTACCTAATATAATTTTTGGGTTCAGGAGACCTTGCAAAATGTATTTTCGGTGAAATCTCGATATCTAATTTTCGGATGGAATGTAATACTTCCGCTACCTCCTATAAGTAGCTAATTTATTTTGAACTCTCTTAATATTTTATACATTCATATTCCTATGACTGTCTGTGTAAATATTAATAATATGATAATGTTGATAATTTTTGACTTTTTCTTGCCAGTAATTTTTAAACGAGTTGGTATATTTTTTTAGTTTTTTCCAAGCAATGTTGGAAATGCTACTGGAGAATAGAAGCAAAGTTTAAATACTTTTTAAATTATATTATTTACAAGATATAAAGAAAGCATAAACGTAAGTTTTGAAGACTATGTTTAAATAGAAGTTTTTGGTTTAAATACATTTTATCCTGACTTGTTTCCTTCTTTCAGCCTAGGAAGAACGTCATATTTGCTGACAGTTTTTTGTGATGCACTCTATTGTGTGTTATTTCCTCTTAAGATAAATTCCAAGAAACAAATTAGGAATGTCAATTTTTTAGGATTTATTTATTTATTCCCACTGCCGTTGTAATTAGGCTCTGGTTTGCTATCAGAATTTAGAAATTCACCAGTATTTTTTCTGCTGGTCGAGGTACTTAAGGTTTTTAGTTTCTCTACTACGTATAGTAAGTAGGGGAAGTATTGTATTCCACACAAAAATTCGATACCGAGATTTCACCAGAAATAGATACTTTCAGACCCCCTGATCCAAAAGAAGCATTTTTGGAAACATGTCCGTGTATGTGTCTTTGAACAGCATAACCCCCCAACCCCAGACTACCCTTCACATTAACATTTTCCAAAATTTTAATTTTCTCAAAAAAAGGGCTCTAACGATTTTGATTAAAATATCATATGCTTAAGATACTTTCATGACAAATGAAATGTATATCTCGAGTTTTCTGGGAATGTCTCCAAAAGTATTCTTCATTGTGAACGACTCTTGCATAACTGGTAAACCATAAGAGATAGACCAAATTTTACTACACAAAAAATGTAGATCGTGTTAAACCACACAATTTGTCATATAAATTTTTTCTGTTGAGTGAACAGTTTTCCGAGATATTGCTTCTTATTCCCTTAAATTTTCCAATACTTACACTTTTTCTCAAAATCGTTATTCATTTTTTTTGTCCTGGTAATGCAAAGAGATTTGAATACTCCACATAGCAACCATCTCTTATAAAAATTTGAATATAGCTTAAAGCCTTCCAATTTCCCTTGTATCTACAAGAAAATTAGCAATAAGATTAACATCTCGATATCTCGATTAACATGAAGCATATGGAGAATAAGCGTTTGTAAAAATAGTTTGTACAAGAGTAGAGAAAGTCATGTGAGTGTAAGGCATCAGATTTTTTAAGTCGTTATGCAAAAGTATCCGTTAAAACTCATTTGAATACAAAATATATATGCGCTTTTATACATATGGTTTTCGAATTTCAAATACTGAATCAAAATCTAATTTATTTCATCAATAATTGAAGTTATTTTATTCCGAGGAATGTTGGAGAGTTTTGTGACCACATAGGCCTTAGGTAAGAAAGATTAATTGACTTAGTATCGAAAGCAAATATATTCGCCTCTACTTAGCCATCTGCAATCGGTCAAGATGTCTCTCCCAGCCGTATACCAGAATTCAACCCGTCAATCCCGTTAACCACACACAAGGACTAGTAACAATTGCTACAACCCTCTTCTATTTATTTCACCGAAACGCATGAATGTATGTAGTCCAAAGTGTGCTCAGCTCGCAGCCGTGCCAGCCAGGAGAGCACTGTAAATTGAGGAATAATTAGTGAGGATCATTTAAATGACCAATAAATTACTGTATAGGTTATTGTAATAGCAAAACGGATATTGGGAGCCATATTTTTCAACAATACTATAAATTCTGGTAGATAACATACCAATTTTCATCCACCATTTTTTTTTAAAATCCTATTAGTTAATGAGAGAATGTGGCTATTTAAAACGGATACCAATGCTACATTCTAGGATGTATAGGCTTTTTTATGACACGATAATGAATAAAACAATTTTCCGCTGTGTTCATCTCTTACGGTGTTTATTTTCTTAAGGAATGATCCCCACTCTACAAACGTAAAGATAATAAAGTATAGAAATATAATAGAAGGATTACGCCCGCGAACGTAAATTTCAAAAGGAAATTTCAGGAATGTTTAAATACAGATGGGCACCACTTTCAACACCGCTTGTGACAGGGTTAGTGCCCATAAAATAGAAATACATATATGTGCATACTGTATTACTGGAATATTAATAAGATTTGTAATAAATATGAACGTACGCGAAGGATAGGCAAACATGGCTCCCTAGAACGGGCAGCTAGAGGCATAGTCGCTGTCATATTGTGCATCTATTGGCCGGCCAGGCTGAGAACGGGACGTACTGTATATACGGGATTAGGCGGAAAATACAAGCAGCCAACTATAGAAGCTCGTATTCTTTGTGTTGCTAAACCGTTTCTATTTTCTGGGAAAAGATTAAACGAGCAGGAACGGATCTGCATCTGCCCAACAGAGTCTCTTAATCACTTTTACCTTTTTATTTAAAAATCTGTTTTTCTTTTCTCAAATCTCAAACCTATCACCCCATGTATTGACTATGAGTTACATTGTCACGAGACAATTTATGAGAAAATAATCATTTTTTAAGTATTTAATTATATCAGTTGTTAATATTTAAGTTAAACAATGCGAAGATGGAGCAGATGGAATGCTTAATACTTGAAAGAAGAACAAGAAGAATTAATGTGTAGGTGTACATTTTAGTTCAATAAAACACTGTGTTTGAAATGCGACTTTACTGCTCTACTCTAAAGTAATCTGGTGATTCATTCCCTGACTGTTAATGTGGCCCCCGTAATGAAAATGTTGGTAACCCCTGACCTAAATTATAAAATATCAATTAATACGTTTAAAGGTTAATAATCCACAGAAGCTACTCAAAACTGTGGCATCTTCATTTAAAATTAGGCCTCTAGGCCTGTTTCCAGCCGGCAGGATTAGGAAGAAGAGATTTTGCAAATGTCATAGAGAATTTCTCTGCTGGGAAAGTCAAAAGACTAGAAATGAGGCTTTGAAGCTGCATTTGGAAGTGAAAACCTGAGACCAAGGAATTATTTCCTATAAAGGACAAAGATGGGACAAAAGTAAAACAGGAAAACCCATTGAGGATTGAGTAAATACACACTCTTGATAAATGATTACCAGTATTTCTTTTTATTTTGCAGCATGTTTTTAAGCTCACACATTGTGAACACTGAGACAGTGTTCTCATTGTGCAACTACCTTGTGTTTCTAGAGGACAAAAGAACAGAGAAACTAAAATATATCATGTAACCAATGAGAATAGCGGTTGTTAAACACACTTTGTCACTTAGACACTCAGCCTAGCACAAACTTTATACTTTACACTTTCGACACACTCGGAACAGAACACAATTGTACTGCCGAGTCGAAACCTACATCTGAACTGCAGAGTCATAACTTGCTCAACGATGTTCAAACTCTTCGAATTCTTGACGACACTTAACTTCGCAACTTCTTAACTAATTCCTGGTAAAATCAGCCCCATATATAAGCTCTGGATATAAAGCGGATGGTTCTAGAAACGGAGCATACTAGAACTTGCTAAAATGAATGTCTTGTAACAGGGAATTGCACATTGGGCTATTGTTCCGTACTGGCTTCTGCTCCGATGGCCGGTCGAAGGCCCCGTCCAGGTAGCAGGGTGGAAAGCACTTGCAGGTTTTTTCACGCGCGCGATCACAATAATATTAACCACAGATTACTTTTTACTTCTTATTTTAAAATAGATTATTCCAAAACTAGTTAGTTACCTTTAGCTGAAGATGTGAAAGACTAGTAAATCACCAAATCTAAGAAGATTTCTGAGATTAGTTATAATAGACTATTTCACTATTTTTTATTTCTCACTCTTTTAATATGCTATATCCATTGTGTGTTGATGGAAAATATTTTAACTTCTCCTCCTATTTCTTCTCGTATTTAATCCAAATTGTACACCCATTTACTTTTCTTAAAAAGTTCGTCTCTGCAGTCTGAATATATTGTGGCTATTTTTTCCCCGAATTTGTCCAGATTCACTTCAGTACCTTAAAACTGGTATATTCATTAGCTAGAATTTTGTTTCATATTTTGTTCTTTAGAGCTTTTTGCAGTGTGCCACACAAAATTTGAACTTTATTAACATTACTGATTGACATGTACTAGTCGTAGCTTATATCGTAGCCTAAGGGTTTAAAATGAGATATTTGTTCTATTATATTGTCGTTTATTGTAATATTGAAAGATACAGGGTATTTTCTTCTTCTTGTCATAAATTTAGTTTTCTTTCTGGCTTCTATAGTGGAAACATCTAGTAAACTTTAACCAGCCAAATTTTCTAGACCGTGGATCAAATCTTGTCAGGTCAAAGAGATACACCTGTTAACAAATCTAAACACGACTGTGAATTGATGACAGCAGACTGAAAATATGATCAGATCTGTGTATTTGAAAGCAGCAAGCATCTTTTTCAGCTTAACGCTATTCTATCAAATATATGTTAACTGTTGAATTATGTCGACTGTATGAGTTCTGTGAAGGACAGAAAAAAGTAGCTATATACCTCAAAGTGCAACTTCCAGTAACTGCATATAGTGCAATTGTAGTGTTCTTACATCTAGGGAGAAGGCTTAAAGTCATAAGAATATAAGCTCCATGGATACGCTGGATTTCCTGAAATCCCCTAGCCAGTGAACCCTCCTCTAAAACGCGGTAATCTGGTGCAAGGTTCACTGGCTCTTATGTTCTCGGTGAAATGCTTTCTCTTGGTCTGATGCAAGTTTTGATGTTAAGCCGTGATGACGTCTTTCCCCAAAGTAATATAGCTTTATAGGCATTCAACGTTATCTTTGTTTTGTTTTCGTTTTTCTTCTACTTTATCCACTACTTAACGCAGGTAGTGGAAGTAACGCATAAGAGGTTAAATATAACAATATTATCTGAAATACTGTTTTAAAGAATTTAGATGAAGGTATACTACTAACTTAGCTTTATACAACAAGTTTACTTATGTTAAAGAAGATAGGTTTACTTCCGTAATTATATTTTCTTTTGATTTAACCAGCCATCTTATTAGAAACAAAGTAGAGATTGTTTTTATCAACCCAAATTTTAGCTATTTTGAATAGCTTCTGCGATACCTGTCGTTTATACCAGAAAATTTCACAGAAAATGTTGTTCAAAGAGAAATTCGTGAAAACAAACCCCAGTACTTGAAAACTCAATATGCCATAAAAGTAAACGTTAAGGGTACTGAAGAGCTCGGGAGCCACCGAAACCGTGGCAGGGCACCGTCCGCATATCATCCGATCCCTTGTGATTCTACCGTGACCCCCGAGAGGGAGGGATTATGGGGATAACCGAAGGGCGTTTGACGACGGGCGCAAGCATGGACGTAGTCCTGCATGTATCCAGAATGAAGGCATCCAATGCCGCCCGGAATGTCTCCGGAGGATACACTGCCTGAAGTGTCCTAACCAAGATGTCCCTGGAACGATGTCGAGAAGAAACCTCCACAGATCGCAGAGCCACCGCCCAGCTCAACACGCAAAACACCGCCGCCTGGTCCTACAACCCGAAACAGATGACAAGAAAGATATTAGTATAAAGGAAATGAGGGACAGGAGAGTCATGGTAGAAGATAAACAACGCTAGTATGCGCTTGTTGACCCGGGGAAACCATAAAAAACCCATGCTGAGAGTGGGCGATCACCTAGGGGATCAAACCCGGGACCTTCCGAATGCGATCGTGCAAGTCAAAATCTTTCATATTCAACAGCAGTTCCAATTTATGGATCAAAGCTTCCCCTAAAAGAACGGCTAAAGTTTACCTCTCTATTCCAGAGGGCGTAGGAGTCAAGACTTTTTTCTGAGAAATGGTGCAGAATTCATCATACAAAATGGCAGGTGCAGTCGTATTATTAACATATATATTTAAACTACAATACTGTGCTCAAAACCGAAGGAGAAGGCTCCGTGGTATCGTGTTAGGCTTGCATTCAGGAGGTCCTGGGTACGATTCCCGGTGAACGTCCATTCTGACCATGTGGTTTTTCATGGTTTTCCCTGGTCCCCAAGGCGAAAGCGGGTTGGTGTATTCTACAAAGAATTCTCCTTTCACCCACTTCCTTGCATTTCATCTCCATTTCACATTTCAGGTGTGCTTTACGGTCCTGAGGAGCTGGCGAGGATATATGCGCGTTGGAAATATTTCTCCCCCTGAACGCGAGAGCGAACTGTCCCAACTGTTAGGGTGGCTGTCTCGCACTCTTGGGATTCGTCGCTTGTGGTACGCGGGTGTTTAAACTCGAAATGTTGGAACTTCTGCGCATCTCTGGTGGCCTGTATGGCTGCGGATCTGTGACCTCCTAAACTTCTCTCACCTTATCCCTGCCTTCCGGGACTGTAGCCATAATAAATCAAGATAATCGCAGTGCACGAGGTGTCCCCCTCCGATAAATACATCCTCCTGTGCCCAAAACGGAAACAATATAAGTGAAATTAAGGTGGAAATTTAAATTAAGGAGACTACATACAAATTTAAACTGTACTTTTTGGTAGTTTTCCTTCGCCTTGTTTTCCTGACCATTAATGGTGCTACATGTTACAGTGGAAATAAAGCTTTCCAAAATGCCAGACATCATTTGCATTCATTTTATTTGGGGAAGCATGTTGTCGGCGATTAGCACTAATAGAGGTCATCATTCCACTTGCAGTGACATACTGGACTGTGCATACTAACCAAAGGTGCAACGCAACTAGGGGCTTGGAAACAGAATATCTAAACAAAACTATGATGGAGTTCGAACGTGAGGAACTGGCTAGGCAAGTCAACTAGAAGCTGATAGAATCAGTGAGCAGTGAACAGGGCAATTTGCAGTTGGTGCTGCATTCTCCTTTAGGATCCAGAAACTAAGTTCTTGCGGACGATGTGGCGAAGCGGTATTGCACCGTTAAACCTTGAAAGTTAACCGAACTCCCCTAACTTGAATCCAAATTAAATTAAATTACGTTCGCTACAGTTGCAACAGAATGCTGCACGCAAGTTTGAGCAGAATGTGGGGCGAATGTATATGTCCTTGAGTAGGCCATCAACACTAGACTATAGGTTATATACCATAATCGTCCTATACTTTGTTTTTTTTTTACTTTGCTACGTGTAGAAAGTAGGGGAAGTATTGCATTCCACCAAAAATTTGATACTGTGATTTCACCGGAAATAAACGTTTTGAGGCCCCCTGAATCCATAAAGGCACTTTTAGAAAAACGTCAATGTGTTTGTGAACAACATAACTCAAAAACGAAAAGTTGGATAAATATCAAACCTGGTATTTAGGTACCACACCAGAGTACCCTCGCGTGGTACATTTTTCGAAAATTTGTATTTTCTCAAAAATGGCTGTTAGGATTTTGAATCAAATATCATATGTTTAAGATATTTTCATGACAAATAAAATCCACATCTTGAATTTCCTGGGAATGTCCCCAAAAGTCCTCTTGTTTCTGAATGGCTTTTGCATAACTGGTAAACCGTGATATTCCTTGTTATTTGTTTTGAATGTTCCAGTACTTATACTTTTCTCAAATGGGAATTCACTTTTTTATGTCCTGAACACACAAAGAGAATGGAATGCTCCACATAGCAACCAGCTCCTAAAAGATTTGCTTATCTCTTAAGGTTACCATTTTCCCCTTGCACCTATAAGAAAATTAGCAATAATTTCTGAAAATGTTTATCTAGATTATCATTAAGTAGATGGAGAATAAGCGGTTGTAAAAATACTTCGTATAAGAGTAGAGAAAGTTATGCTTGTGTAACACATACGATTCTTTTGGTTTCCTTTCTATAGCCTCCTTTAACTGCTATGGTCATATCGGTTGGTTTGAGTGAACCATTTGAAGGTGTTTGAACTTTTAGGTTAGCTTAGTTTAATTTTTCGTCATTTTTGAAGGTATTTTCACGCACATATTCACTCACATGCATACCTCCAGACTCTATTAAGCGTAGGGAATATCCCAATTGAAGTAAAATCCCCACCCCCGGCCGCGAATCGAACCCGGCATCTCCCGCGTGAGAAAGTCAGCTCCCTGACCACTTCATCACGGAGGCAGTTAATTTTCATTTCTTTATCCTATATTTTCCCAAAATTATGTATGATTGTTCAATTAGCTCTCTGTTATATTCTCTATCAGTTTTTCTAGCAATAGAAGTATTGCATTCCAAACAATTAAATATCAAAATTTCACTGGAAATGGACATTTTGTGAACCCTTGAGTCCAAACAACTTGTTAAGAAAAAAATTAGAATATGTCTAAATGAAAAACCAATAGTTAAAATACTAACTTTCATATTACAATTGGGTAAGATTTAAAGATGCAAAACGAAGATTTTCATAGAACTACCTCAAGCTCGAATCAGCAGGTCGCGGGTTCGACTTCCGTCGTTCGCCCACTATGAATTTAGGTTTTTCGTAATTTTTGCTCCTGGTGATTTCTCATTTACCTTCATTTCATTCAGTTTCCTTCGCAGGTGGGCTTCTAGGTTTCGGTGCTGGAGCGATGGCTCAATGCTTTCCCAAGGAAATGGCGCTCTCTGTGGACACTATATGGCTGTCTAGTTGGACGTATCGTTCGTTGCCCTCTCTTAGCAGCTCAGGTTTTGAAGCTAGAAACTGTTAAGGACTTCCGCGCGTCTCTGTGGCCTGTCTGCCTATGGCCTATAGCCTCCTAGTTCCTTCCTCCTGTGGGGGTGCTAGCCGTATTAGATTTCCCTTTAGGTCGAGTGCGTGAGATGTCGCCCTCCATTGTATGCCCTATACCCTAGGTAATGTTTACATGGATTATTCCATTCATACGCCCGTACTTGATATTGACTAATAATGTTTAGTAGTGCCTGGAATATCGAACAATAGTGGTCGTTTATCACATAATATGCTTGCAAAGATTCTATTTTATCAGATGAAATGTTAGCTCGTTACTGTCTATAGTAGTATCAGTATGCAGTGATTAATAGGATGTCATTCAATCGTGGTTCTAGTTAAATCACATTCTAATAATGTGTCGCGGTAACTTCGTGTTTTCTTATTTGCTGAGCGCCTGTTATTGTTTTACTATTTTGAATTTTGAGTTCTTCGTCCTCCGGCTAGTTATTACCCAGTCGTGCAAATCTCTTAAACAGGGTGTGTAAACGGAAAGGAGTTGTTACTAAAAGATAACACTGAATTTGTATATACATTTTTATTGCCGTCACACTTCATTAATTTCACAGATTTACTTTTGATACACGCCTGACTGAAACTGTTATATTTTCGAATGTAACTATAAACACTTATTTGCCGCACATTATTAATTCGAGCATTTCACATTTTTGTAACTAACTTTACGACGCGAGAGATTCTGTAGAATTACGTAACGTGTACTTCGTGAATGATTCTGTTGAACTGCGCGACGTGTAACCCGTGAATGATTCTCTTAAACTGCGCGACGTGTAACCCGTGAGTGATTTCTGTTGAACTGTGCGACGTGTAACGCGTGAATGATTCTCTTAAACTGCGCAACGTTTGCCTTGTGAATTATTCTGTAGAACTGCGCGACGTTTGCCTTGTGAATGATTCTGTAGAACTGCGTTACCTAAATTTTTTAAATTTTTTTTTTTTTTAATGGTGTGGCCCCGCCTCCGCCACACCAGGTGACGATCATCCGAAAGGGATATACATCGTCTCCCCTACCATGCATTACTAACTACTCTACGGTGATGGAAGGGAAAGTCGAAGGTTAACTGGTGTCCGGTACCGCCGAAGCAAACCGAATGTTAGTGGGTGATTTCTATAAAGGCGCCTGCATACAAGGGAGTATGCAGACAGAGTGGAGGTTAGGTACTGGCCTTGGCATAGCCCAGACCAGGAACCTATGGTTAGTGGTGGTAGTCATGCTCATGCTAAGAGGATTGAGGTGTTAGGTGTCATGCCAAATAATCAGTTATGGTACTTACGATTTATGATGGCTTCGGCCGGAGAGGGAGCCGAGGTGTTTCATCTTCAGCTTGCTGCTGATAGTCCTGCAATAAAGGGGGATGGGAAGGGGTATATACATGAGGAAGGGGGAGCATCTTATTTACATAGGGATATATGTGCATGTGTATATATTTTTGTATATTTATTTACTATATTACTTATTTTTTTTTTTTTTAAATTTGTTTTTTTTTTTTTTTTTTTTCTCTCTGGCTCGGAATTTATACTCCCTCACCCCGATATGACTAAAGATTATAATCAAGCTGCTATTGGTTAATAAAGCGCGCCAACATTAGCGTCTATTTCTATATCCAATCAAAATTACGAACACATATGCTCTAGGGAAGATATTCCCTCCATTTCTAAAGAAAAGCGCGCTAATCTGACGTCATTTGCTTGTCTCTTCTAATTAATAAACAACTCACCCCCTCGCTCATTGTTACCCGCTCCTATTGTCAGTTTCAGTGAGGTCGTGTAAACTTATTTCCTAACAATGCTTATAATTAACAAACATCTCAAATGATTGTCATACAATAATGCTAATTTACACTACAATCATTCTGGTATTCAGTGTTGTGATATAAAATACTGCGTCAAACGTCAGTTTATATAAAAATTATATTGTTGAAAAACTATGTTTGATTGCACATTCATTTAGTAGATGCTCCGTGTCTGATACCTGACACTAGTGATTTGATTTTCAACAACGTAAGTAAGACACTATTATTTATACAAACTGTTACATTTTGTTCATGGAATAGTCCAAATAAATCCCACTTGAGTTTCATAGTAACCACTGGTAGGATTACCTATGAAAAGTCGATCCATTGGATTTTATCAAAAAAATTCTTAAGCAGGTTTATTAAAGGAATTACAGTTTGAAATACTTCCTTTGTTATTAAAATAATTTCGGTTCTTAGTCTTTGAAATCCTTTTATTCTAATTTTATATATTGGGAAACCGTACGTGAATGACCAAATTGCAGTAAAGGACAGAATGTACATCTCGTATGACGTGGAAGTTAAAAAAATAATACTATGAGATAAACAATTAACAAATATTTTAAATAACTTCCCAAAATTATGGGTTGCTTTTGAATCAAAGAGTACAATGGGATGAAACAGAAAATTGTAACTAGTTTAAAATAGATAAATAATAGTAATAACAATAATAAATATGTGAAATTCCAAGTATATGTTCATAAATGTTTCTTTATGCTTTATATAAATCGTTCCTTAAATAGGCACTGTTCCCTGAGACTGGCTCAAGTCACGTCAGTAATACCTGACAGAGAGAGATGAAGTCTTTCGAATACATTTTTCATGAACACTCTGGCAATCCCTCTAGCTTCGATCGTAAGTCCAATCACTTCCAGTTTATAAAAGTGGATTTCTCACAGTAATAGGGGATGGTAGGGTTATAAATAGATATCCTACTCTTCAGTATTCACTTCTTGGAGTTAGACTCACTCGTTTCGAAACGCCAGAAGGGTCAATTATAAACCAAGATCTTGTTGTTCAAAAGTGATGTCGATACGCCTTGTACTGCAGGTGATGGAGAAACTATTTACTTCTTCGAAGGTAATGTTGTCATACCCCAAAGGAAAATTCCAAGATAGAGCCTAAATGTCGGGAATACTACTTTATAAATTTCAACACAATCGGGGCAACATTGGTATGCGAAGCTAAAGAGTTATAAAATGATCTTTCTTTGATCTAATACATCCCTTAATTTATACCTAAACAGTAAGGAAAAGACTTGTACCCCCAAATGATCAACCCGTTTCAAATAATAGCTAGAAATTTATTATAAAATGAAGCTTATAACCTCGTTATTTTTGCCTCGACGAGGTCAGTGTGCTTTAACCCATGTTGACCCTTTCGTACATCACGCACTAAAGAGGAAGATCTGTATGCACGTTAGTTAAAATGCTGTTATTTCCTAATCCCTAGGTCACAACCGGCCAATACTACCAAACTCTAAATATCTAACTCCCCCAAATACATCAAACTAAATCCTCAAACCCGCTAAATGCCACTGTATAGCCTGCATTTCGCGAGGATTTTACTGAAGTTTGAGATTGCCATGTTTCAAATAATACACTTTGAAGTTATTGTCTCCGTTGTTTTGTGCTTGAGCGTATTTGAAAATGTAGTAAAATGTTTAATATATGCTTTATTCCTGCCTAATTTATAAACGTATGCACGAAAAAAATATTTTGTGGTGTCATAAACAGCTTAGAAGGAGAAAACAATCCAAGGAATCATTAAAATAAAATATTAGAACTTACTATAACCTAGGCGAATAGAAAATTTCATTCTGATTGAATATGCGGTTCCAGCTGGGTGATTTATGTAATAAGGTCAGCTATTATGATGACGTGGAAATGCATGATCCCCCGTCAAGATCGTTTTAAGAAAGAATCCCCTGCTGAGTGTCAGAAAAAATCTGGATATAAGCGAGTGTTTTATTTCTTTTTCATTTATATAAAGCTTTTAGCATTAATTGAAATCATAACAGGAACTTTGTCATTTGAAACAACAGCTCATCTGCAACAGAGTTCATACGTTGGCCTTAGTAATAGAGAATAATTTTAATAATAATCGCTTCTGCGCCAAGAATCAACTCTGGATTTGGGAGCCAGCGGTTTTAGAGCAGGCGCTTTAGAATTATCTCATCCTTCAAGATGTATATGATATAAGTATTTGCTATGGATATTTTGTGGTGTTTAGCAGGAAGTGAAAAGATGAACAAGCTTTTGTATTAATAGTTAAAAACTCCTGAGAAAGTGCACATAAAATCATACCGGCGACCTTCAAGTAGTTGTTCAGTAATGCCCGTGGTTTATTTCAAAGTTTATCACTCATCATTCGCAAAAATATTCTTACCTTCAGACCTGGAAAACTTTAGAAAATGGACTCGCTAACGAATGGCATTTTATAGTAGTTCAAGGAGATGTGTTTTCTCCTTATAAACTAGTAACTAGATGAAAGTTGCTGATAAAAGAGCGAAAACAAAAGCAGTGACCTAAAAGCTATAATTTAGGTGTAATCTTATAATATGTTTGTTCTTTGTATACCGAGTTATAGACGCCTTTATTATAATTGTCAATTAATTTAGTAAATCATAGCATTAGTTTAATCAAGTTACCAAACGCTTTATAGATGTAACGTCATAAAGGCAAAACACACACGCACTCGCATCAAAGCAATTCCTTCGAACAATGATGCTTTTATATTCATTGAAGTATTAAATATTATGTTTACAAAAAGAATATAAGTGTTATGTTTTCTTTGTTGTTTGAGCTTTATGGTTATTGTCCAATATTTAATGTATTTTGTATAAAAATTGTACTGGGTCAATAGTTTGTAAGGAAGTTGTGTATGAAATGTTATGATTTTGTTTCTTTTTCCCAATATTATGGAGTGTCCCAAGATATGTATATGTTATGTAAGAAATAAAAATAATTAATTTATTGTCTTATAAAAATCATAGCGTTTGTTTCACAATTTTGGAGTATTGTCTTAATTTCATAACATACCATTCGGTTTTAATATGAATAAAGAAGTGACAAGAATAAGGAAAGGAAGCTTAGGGGAAAAATCATTCGATATTTTTTGATGGGTACAAATTGAAAGCTATTTGCCAAAGAAGAATAATTAGACATGTTCAAATATATTAGAGGTCTTAAAATCTTGGAAGTATTTTGCACTTTCTTTAATATTCGTGAATATTAGGAAATTCGCAACAAACGTTTGTTTCTTAATGCGGCTTTATTTTTCTTTCCTTTAACGTATCAAGTCATATGACATCATTTAGGAGCTTGATTGTATTTACGCGTGAAAGCTGTTCTCTTATACCAAACACCGTACGAGCTATATCCTTGTTCTTTTCGTTGGATTTGAAGAAGGTATTTTGTTGTATCTTGTTTGTAACACGCTTTGGGCGTCAATTTGAAGTAGGTAGTATTGAAGGAGTAGTATTATATTTCAACTGTTGGGGAGCCGAACTTGTAGTTGATTGTAACCGCACGTACAGTAAACAGTTTCCGGTAGCATTCACCCTAAGTTTAAAATATTATTAACTTTGTAATTTTGACTGTTTCTTTAAATATTATGTATTTGTTTGCCTCGGCTGCGTCAGTATTTATTTTAGAGACATAGATGTCGAGGCAGGGTTGTGGTGCGACTTAAGAATGTAGGCTTACACGGATTATAATTTTACTTCACTCCTTTTTATTAATGCTTGACACAATCTTAAATAACACTTCACTGATATAGAGTTGTGAGATTCTTTTATTAATTACTTGTACTTTTTAACACGTAATCTTACTTTTCGTCTCACACGAATACGTATTAAATCTCTCGAGGACGCAACTCGCATCCGGTTACAAACGCTGTCTGCAGGCAACTGAATTGATTTCAACCGTCTAAACTTGTAAATTTCTGTATTTCAAGTCTCTGATTGGCTGTTCCTAATCGAATTGAATACCTTCATTTAACTAAAGCTTTTTCTGGTTTTTGATTGGCTATTTTTATAAACTGTCACTAAAATTACATTGTTGCTTCCGAGAATCACAAGTATTATTGTTAAACTTTCAAATTCATTATGGCCTCAAGGTTACCTCGTTATTACCTCATTGTTAGCAACTTTTAATCTATTATTCTCACAGTTCCTACATTATTAAATTACGTAATATATTCACATAACATTATTACACATGGATACAATAATACAAGCATATGCAATGAATGTTACATACATTTTACAAATTATTACATACACATATTGCGGACTGTTATTGAATTTACATATTATATAATTGGACTGAAATTATTTAAGTGTTAAAATACTGCCTGAAATTCCACAGCGTATACCTTGTCTGAACTTGGCGCATGCTAACAATGGCAGTGCATGCAGAGATGCTCGCCCTGTCTGGTAAGTTTTTCCTCGCCACATAAAAACAATACGCTGGATTCCGTATGCGCTGGGTCGCGGACAGAGCTTGAGAGCGTGCCGAGTTGCTTCATGTTGCTTTCTGGCGTCTCTTCCTCAGCTGATGAAGGGCACTAATACTTGCGCCATGGAGGTTCGCATTGGGATAACAAATTCAGCTTGAGCAGCGTCGCGAGCGTATTCCCTTTCAACTGCTGGAAATAACGCAGCTCGCGACAGAATTTAACTCGCCGATCTGTATGCAGTTTAATATTGTAAAGACCCTGGAGACGTAGTTTGGGAGCAGAGTACTTGCCTAAGGGGAGTGTAGTGCTTGGGTGTCGTTGTTTTCGGATAGTGCTCCTGTCCATGCCTTGGGCCGCTTATTGTTTATTTTCCTTTTTTATTATAACAGCCTATGCCCTAATCTGTAAATACCTCAACTTGTTACACTGTATTCCTGGCTGATCGTGAAGTTTTTTCATATGTTTCAACTTGATACCGTGATTATTGACAGAAAAATATAAATAATTAAAGAAAGATAGTAAGATAAAGAAATACAGCCGATAAGCAATTTACGTATAATAGATCAATATATAATGTAATAAGCCCGAGTTGAAAGATTTGCCCGGAGAAAAGGGTAATTTGCATGTAATATTAAAGTCGGCAGTAACAGCCGACTAGCGAACGTATTAGTATAATTTTTCTAGAATGCAGTTAGAGATTTCTCAATTGAAATGTTACGTGCCGAAGCCTACCGGAAACTGTTTTGCTATACGTGAGGTTGCAACTATTACAATCCCCAACAGTTGAAATATAATACAACACTTTCAATAAAACCTACTTCAAACTTACTTCCCATACGTAGCAACAACATATATCTTTCTCAAATTGATGCCCAAAGCGTGGTAAAAAGTAACGTAACAAACAATCTTCTTCAAAGAGTTCGAGGAAACCAAATATAATATTGTACATGGAGGGTGCGCTTTAAGTGTGATTTGTTTCGCAATAGAAATGGGGATCAATGACGCATTTGCAGGGACACTCCAGTTTTGTTTGCTAACGTTGATTAGGGACCATCAAGTGTAACAATAATTTTGAGAGAGTTTTCTGAAGTATAGAGTGAACCATTTCTGCATCATTAGCAGCTTTATTGCCTCGGAGGTGTTCGTTTATGACCAGTTTTATGTTAGTTGTTCCTGGATAGCGCTCTCACAGTAAAATTTGGCGAATATGGGGGTCAGAAATCTCGGAGTACACTTTTTATATCCCACAATTGTTTCTTAGGTACTAAACTTTCAGTAGCGAACGCTTTTATTATATCCACTTCTTCTAACCTGCTATAATTCCTGGACACACTGCGGCGGTACCCTGGGAGGTACTGTGCACCAATTCGGTGGCACGAGATTTGCAGGAATGGTCCCGGGTTCGACGTTAGCTCAGGGACTTGCGTGGATCTTGAATCTATGGTTGGTGGTTAGACGACTGGTTCATTCTCCTGTCCATTTATTTCTCGTTATCCTTTTTTAAATCTGACTTATGATATCACCTCCCTACCCCCTCACACATACACACACATTTCATTACCACTGTGCTTCATACAATCCGCCGACACAACCGCTTTCAGAACAACCTCCAAGGAAATACCACGAACAAGTGTTTTCTAAACTCTACTCTTACATTATTTTAGATTTCCTATCTCCCCACTACCCTGTTACATGATTTCTGCTTTCTTTCTTATTGAATGCTTGGAGCTATCGGAGCATTGACTTTTTTATACTTCTGCTTTTCAGGCGACCTAACGGTACACTAATAAAGCGTATTCTCTTCTTACTTGGTTAGAATAAGGGAAAAGCCAACCCCATTTCCTGCCTGTTGCTGTCACTCACTTTTCAACACATAGTCACTCTTACAGTAATACTCGCTTCCCCATTTTATTTAATAATACCATTCTAATTGTTATTAATACTTATTTTCCCTATAGTTATTTTATATTTAGCTACGCAAAACGTACTGTCTCAACACGTCACTTTATAGATATTGAGAAATGGTTAATTATATTTACGTTGTTTGCACCACGCTTTGGGCGTCAATTTGAGAAAGATTTATTTTAGAAGTTTCACCAAATATGGAAAGCCGATTTAAAGTTGTTTGTATTGAAGGAGTTGTATTGTATTTCAACTGTTGGGGAGCCGAACATTTGAAGTAGTTGCAACGGCACGTATATTAAACAGTTTCCGGTAGCCTTCTCCCCAAATGTACTTACAGGTGACCTTTGCCCCAAGTTTAAAACAAATATTATCTTTGTAATTTGACTGTTTCTTTAAATATTATATGTTTGTGTTTGCCTCGGCTGCTTCAGTATTATTGTTAGAGACATGTTTCTCTTAGCAGGGTTGTGGTGTGACTAAGAATGTAGGTTTACACAGATTATAATTTTACTTCACTCCTTTTATTAATGCTTGATACGATTTAAATAACACTTCACTGATAGAGAGAGAACTGTGAGATGTTTTTATTAAATACTTGCACTTTTAACACGTAAATTACTTTTTCTCACTCAAAATACGTATAAAATCTCTCGAGGATGTATCATGCATCCGGCTACAATCACTGTCTGCAGGCAACTGACTTCTGAATTTATAAATGTTTCTCCTCATTGTTAGTAACTTTTAACTTATTATTCTCACAGCTCCTACATTATTAAATTACGTAATATATTCACATAACATTATTACACATGAATACAATAATATAAACATATGCAATGACTGTTACATACATTTTACAAATTATTACATACAGATATTGCTTCAAGACGGGCTGTTATTGAATTTACATATTATATAATTAGAGTGAAATTTTTTAAGTGTTAAAAATACTGCCTTAATATGCAATACGCACGTGCATTTAATTTCAAGTTATATTTTTTTCTCACAATATGTTAATTCCGTTACTTAGGCATTTTTTATTTTTCCCTTAAGGGACTCTGGGAATGGATTTTCTAACATTTTTAATTTTAAAGCTACTCATTTAAAAATTAGCACACTTAATATGAGTAAACAAAACAATTTTGTTACTAGTTAAAATAGTTTCTCATATACTACAATTAAACATTTTTATTAGCAAAAAGATGCAAATTAGTCACTTGCCTCTCATGAAGGCGGCCCGTATTCAATCCCAGGAAACCCCATATAGGATTTGTGGTGGACAAAGCAAGTTTTCTCCGGGTTCTCCCGTTTCCTCCTCCATTCACATCCAAAACTTGATCCATCATCACCTTTTCTTTCACTCATCTCACTTCATTTATTAGCATCTGCTTCCTCACTTTCATACCAGGCTTTGGGCTGATCACCCATCCTGGTTGTTCTCTCTGATCCATGTATGTCAGTTAAAGAAATAACAGAACCAAAAATATTTCCCTGTGGTTATGGATCTTACATATGTAGATATAAGTACACTTTTCCTACATATAAATGAAATACTTAGCTTTATTTGGGCTATAACTGCACGTTTATAGCCTGTGAGTCCCGTAATTTTATAGTTATTGATTTTAAATATCTGCAACTCATAAAATATAAATTTAATGCCTTACTTTAATTTTAAATTATGCATCATATGTGACATGGCTTCTCATTAAAACAGAAAATAGTTTTTGAAGCGTTATATAAATATGATCATCAGAATAATTTCCCATTCAAATAATCCTCTAAAGAACAAAATGACTTGGAGCAAAGATGCTTTTTAACAGCATTTTTGAAAGCAGCTTCTTCCATAAGCTAGAGAGCGTTTCATCACTATTGCAGTTGATATATTTTATTGCGCATTTAATGCGTCACTTATAAAATACTTTCATAAACAAACTGTATTATTGAAGGTTTTTCTCTGAAAATCTACTCACTGTGTAGTTCAAGAAATTGACTCTCTTTCCAAATTACTTTTTATTTGGCTTGTAGTGAATACATAGGTTGCATGCATTATGATTTCCAATATTACATACAATCTGCCTGAGGCGTAATACTGTAACTACCTTCGTAGAATTCGAGACTTAACCGAGAAGTGCATCATATTGCAAGTTGCATAACTGTAACAAACTGTGCGACGAGGACAGCATGATCCTGAAGCCGCATAGCGAAGGGAATCTATTTACCACATTTTTTTGGCCAACTGCACAATCGTCACTCAATCTGGTCGCATCACGCTGAAGCAGGCACCTCGCGTCTACATAGAGCCTCAAATGTCGTCCTAACAAAGTCTACTTTAATAGGGCTTCAAGTCCTGCTAGAACTATTTCAGCTAAGCCTTGCAATGTACATCTAAGCGCTTGCATTTAGGGGCCAAATAGGGGATCCCTTCCCATCTCAACTTTTCTAATTGAATGGTTTAGACTAGTGGTGGCGAAAGCGCGACTCGCGAGGCGCTGTGTCTCGCAGGCGCAATTCCTTTTCTAGCTGTCTATTCATTTGTTTTCCATGTGTTGCTGAGTGGTGTAGTGCGTGTTGCATATTTGGTGACTCGCGGAAGGCAGGCGTTTTCGCTACCGTTGGCTTAGACCATGATTTTCATAGAATCTGGTGCATTCTTTCTTGACGATCACTAAGTTCTTATGGCATTCTGCACCCCTTGTATCGACTACTCCTTACCTCAGAGACCATTACCCCCTGTTGCTGGCAACCTCGGGGGTTTCTCACCGTTGGAGTCGCTACAAGATTCCATTTCTCTTAGGAAACACTATTTTTATTTTGCTGTTTTGGTCTTAATTGTTCATTTTGTTACCCAAGATAGCATAATATTAAATCGAAAGCTATTAAAACTAGTTTTAATCGCATTCTTCAAAACGATTTATACTTTAGGAATAATTCTAAGAGTAGATAATCTGATTTTCAACTAATAGCTATCTTTCTCCACTTAATTAAAAATCTCCTGGAATTTCCAATTTATTTGAGTAAAATGTTGCTTCGTAGATGTAATAAATATAACTAAACGGTAGGAAAAATACTTTTCACATGGAAATTGACTACTACATACACATAAGGTTTAACTTAATCCGTAGTTTAAACTCAGATACAGCTAGATTTAACTTCGATGTTACTCTAAACGCTGTGAACCATTTCTTAATTATATCTCGTCTTAAACCAGTTTAAAGTAAATCTGGGCTTGAAACCATTTTGAGAAAATAACCCTTAAACCTTCCAACCACTAGAGTTCCGGCAACGGGAACTGAGAGCCATCTACCTGTAAAAGAAACATTGGATCTTCATTGTCCCTGTCTAAAGTAATTAAAGCACTTTCTCTGAACTGTTACGGGCGTTGTTAATAGTGATAAGTCGCATAACAAGGTGCTGTAGATTTGTAATGCTCCAGCCACTTAGTTTGTTTTTATTTAACTTCTACAAATATTCTTACGAAAGCTTATTACTTTCTCTACTACGTGTAGTAAGTAGGGGAAGTATTGTATTCCACCCAAAAATTCGATACCGAGATTTCACAGGAAATATATGTTTTGAGACCCCCTGAATCCAAAAAATGCATTTTTGGAAACATGTTCATGCGTGTGTGTGTGTGTGTGTGTGTGTGTGTGTGTGTCTGTGTCTGTGTCTGTGAACAGCATAACTCGGAAACCAACAGTTGGATAATCACCAAACTTGGTATTTAGGTTCAGTATCTTCCAGAGATGCGACACGAAGGTTTTCAAGAAAATCCCCCTACCCCAAATTTTCCTTTACATGGAACATTTTTCGAAAATTTTAATTTTCTCAAAAATGGCTAACGATTTTGATTAAAATATGTTTAAGATATGTTCATGACAAATGAATTGTATATCTCCAATTTTCTGGAAATGTCTCCAAAAGTATTCTTCATTGTGAACGACTTTTGCATAACTGGTAAACCATAAGAGATAGACAAAATTTTACTACACTAAAAAAATATAGATCGCGTTAAAATACACAATTTCTGTCATATAATTTTTTTTTTGTTGAGTGACCATTTTCGTGATATTGCTTGTTATTTCCTTAAATTTTCCAATACGTTTTCTCAAATGGGAATTCGTTATTTATTTTTTTATATCCTGGACGTATAAATGGAATGGAATACTCCACATAGCAACCAGCTCTTAAAATGTTTGACTATCGCTTAAAGCCTACCAATTCCCCTTGTACCTACAAGAAAATTAGCAATAAGATTAACATCTGGATTAACATGAAGTATGTGGAGTATAAGCGTTTATAAAAATAGTTTGTACAAGAGTAGAGAAAGTCATGTGAATGTAACACATCAGATTTTTTTCTATTTACTTTGATCATCGAAATAAATATTTGCATAAACAGTTGAACTTCAGATTTCGTTGTAGGTCCAAGGGAGAGAGAGAGAGGTAATCAAATGGATAATTTCAAAGCTAATCAATAAATACTGATCTTGAAATCAATACTCTGTCTATGAGATATCGAAAAACGACACAATGCTGACAGTAGCTTAAGAAAATGAAAAGTGTTCTATACTTTATGGTTCATCTTTATACAAAATTTTCAAAGTTCCTTCTGAAAGAACAAGAGCTCTCAGGCTATTCTGTTTTTATTAATATACCTCACATGGCCATTTATGAGAAAAAAAATCTAAATACTTTTCCATGTTAAGGGTAGTTTGGAGCGAGGAATGTTTTCCTGAAATACCTCCATATTGCATGTTTGGAATATACCAAGTTTAGTATTTATCGGACCCTTCGTTTTTGAGTATTACTGTTCACAGACACACAAATACGGATGCTATTCTAAAAATTGTTGGATAGAGATACTTCCTGGTAAGTACGTAGTAGAGAAATTAAAAATACTCTGATTTTCCTCAGAGGCACACTCTTGCTAATCTTATGAATACATTTGGGGAAATGGGATGAGAACCCGATAACAAACCGAGAGCAAATCGCCCTTTCGTTCAGTCGGACAGACTTTCCAAAGGTTTCACGATTAAGCTGAACCTTCTTAAAATTGAGTGATGTTTGCTAGCATAACACGTAATTTCCAACAATTAATTAGACAAATGTAGATCATTGTTTTAACTTAATTTGTATTACAAATTTATAAGCTTAGGTTAAAGGGACCGAGAGTATTCGACACGCTGTTAGGTTCCAGTCGCCTTGTGCGGCTGCACTGCTACGGATGACATTCGATTGAAGGCAGTGTAAAATCTCTGGTAATAAGAAATGTCTCAAAGAATGTCTGAGCAGAAAATACTGTTCATTAGAGCACCGGTTCTTAAACTCCTGTATTTCGCTTTCCAGTTTTTCTCCGTTGGACAATTTTGCGACCCTTTCTATAATAGACAATACATGGGAATGTGAATTCGATTAGGCAACAGTTAGTCGTGTTCATTTACTTCTGCAATTCCTGACAGGCTAAGGCATTCCCCCACCCACAAGTGGGCGCACCCCACAGTTTGAGGACTGCTGCATTAGAATTTTAATGTAGCTTTTAAAGTGTTTATTTCAGAGGTTTATAGATTTTTAAGGATATCTATTGAGGCAGTATTTTTAACACTTAAACACTTTCAGTCTAATTATATAAAATCTAAATTCAATAACAGCCCACCTTGAAGCAATATGTGTATGTAATAATTTGTAAAATGTATATAACAGTCATTGAATATGCTTATATTATTGTGCACATGTTCAATAATGTTATGTGAATATATTACGTAATTTAATAATGTACGAGCTGTGAGAATAATAAAATAAACGTTGCTAACAATGATGTAACCGTGAGGCAATAATGAGTTTGAGAGTTTAAATATTACTTGTGATTCTTGGAAGCATTAATGTGATTTTAGTGACAGTTTATAAAAATAGCCAATCAGCAACCAGAAAAAGCTTTAGTTAAATGCAGGTATTCTATTGGAGTAAAAATAGCCAATCAGAGACTTGAAATACAGAAATTTACAAGTTTAGGCGCTTGAAATCAGTTCAGTTGCCTGTAGACAGTGTTACTAACCTGACACGAGATGTGTCCTGGAAAAATTAATTACGTATTCGTGTGAGACGAAAATAGTATACGTGTTAAAAGGTGCAAGTATTAAATGAAAGAATCTCGCAGCTCGCGATATCAGTGAAGTGCTATTTAATTTGTGTCAAGGATTAATAAAAAGGAGTGGAGTAAAACTTAAAATCTGTGTAAGCCTACATTCTTGTCGTATCACGCCCTGCCAAGACATCCATGTCTCTAAAATAAATACTGACGCAGCTGAGGCAAACATAAATATTAAATATTTAAAGAAACAGTCAAATTACAAAATTAATACTTTTTTTTAAACTTGGGGCAAAGACCACCTTAAAGTACATTTGGGGCAAAGTCTACTGGAAACTGTTTGCCATACGTGCTGTTGCAAATACTACAAGTTCGGCTCCCCAACATTTGAACTATAATACAACTCCTACAGCAAAATAACGTAACAAACTCCTTCAATACATTCTACTTCAAATTGACGTCCAAAGCGTGGTAACAAATAACCTAAAGAACAATTATACTTCAAATTGGCGCCCATACGTGGGGCAAACTATAACAAGATAAAAATAAACTATGTTCTTCGCTATCTAGTTAGATATTTATTTATTATAACATGCTCCATTACATTTTGGTAATACTACTTGCTAGAGCTTGATTCTTTGCAGGATACCTACCTATCTGTAAAATGTTAAAATCCGCATTTTCAGCCCCAATTCATTTGAAATGTTAATACAGCAGTCAATATTTAATTTATACACGTACACTAAATTCATACATTTTTCTCTATTATTTTACGTGGCTTTAACTACGTGGACTATCGCGACGGATCTGTTAGGAGATAACTTGTAGATCGATCTATGGCAGTTAGGCTTCTAGGTGTGTTACTTCGTCACAAATGTCCACGGAAGTATGTTACAGGGGGTACCTGTATCTCTACTTCCACAAGTACCGGGCAGATGGTACTAGGGTCCCATTCATTCACCTGCTTCCATTAACTGTGGATAGATGGCAGAGCATTCGTTTTAGCACCTATTTTTTATGTTTTATTATTGCTCTTAGACTTAGGTAGAAGTTTGGGTCGTGGTAGTATTAAATATCCAATTCGATATTTACGTTGGCGACTGAGGGAAACCACGAAAAACCTGTCAGATTGGTTGGCCTACGGATTTGAACCCGGAACCACACGAATAAGGACCACAGACGTTACCGTAGATATTAATTTTTAATTATTGCTTTACTTTTTTTAACAAATTTTTGGTTTACTTAGGTTTGTAACAGTATGTTAATAAATTCTAGAGATGTATTTTTAATTATCCTGCTAGTTTATAGGAAAATAAATGTTTCAATATGAGACCTCAATTTTTTGCTTACAAATTTACAAAGTAGGAGTATTATTGTTTAATAACATCACAAATAAAAATATTAGGAAAAATTCATGCCATAATTTGTATCCTTTTGTTTATAAGAAGGTATAAACGATTTCATTCGAGATATCATCCTCCAATACATATCATCCTTGTTCTCTATATATAGTTGTGATTTATATGCTATTAAAAAGGCACTAGAATACGCTCTGGAAATTGCACATAGTGACTCTTACATAATTATCAGTGACTCTCTATCAGCCTTAACCGCAATACAAGACACGTTCTCTACCAATAGTTTTGTAAAAGAAATACATAATCTTGTTACCATCCTTTATACCTTAGAAAATTCACTCAATTTCATGTGGATACCATTTCATAAAACATACCAGCTAATGAAATAGCCGATACTGCAGCAAAACAAGCTACACAAGATACTGATATCAAAATACCTCTCCAAGATGCAGTCACACACTTTAAGGAGAAAATACACAAAGAGTGGCTGACCAGCTGGATGAACATTTCTACAAGTAAACTTCATGATGTACGTGGTACTTCAACTCAAGAATATCCAATAAGACAGCTACAGCGGCGAAACCAAATTGTAATATCCCGACTACGAATTGGGCATACTAAACTGACACACTCTTATTTGTTAAATAGAAGCTCTCCACCAATTTGTGAAACACGTAAAACAACATTAACAGTAGTATGTATTATACTAACATGTCCAAAAATTGAAAATCAACGTAGTCAGGTTGGTAATCCCAGAAATATTTGTGCAGCACTCTGTGATGCAACTTTCATCCAGAAAGTAATTATTTTTCTAAAATTAGATAACATCCATCAATACATTTAACCAAATTGTAACCTGTATGTATACATATTGTGTAAGTATTCAACTGTAATTCAATAATGTAAACAACTGGACATGAAAGGTCGCGATAAAACCTAGGATGGTTAAAACGTTTTTAAAGAAATCATATATTTGTGCCGAAAAGTACAGCGTGTGCAACAATTACACAATGAGAATTCCCGACAAATAAAACCTTATAAAGGGGAGATTAAGATGTGCAGCGTTAAAATAACACTGTATTGATCTTATGCTATTTAAAAAGCATTACGTGCATACATAGGCATTCTTCGTCTTTTTCAGCTTCTGTGAGGTTTAGTATTCGAAGATCCCCCGAGGTCCTCTTGAATGATTTGTTCGCTCTAATGTTAGCAAAATGGTATTTTCTATTATAATTGTATGGGAATCTAGGCTTATAGACAGCCATTTAAATATGGTCGTACAGCTATAAAAGCTACTATAATAACACAAAGGAATACTTACTGAAATTATCGAACAGTGTGTACAAGGCGCCAAAGAGACGGGAGGATGTCCAATTGCGCTGAGTACGTCATCTGATAAAAACAGGGAAATTCTCTGCATGCCCGCGTATGTATGATGTTAAATGAAGTAGTTCTCACTTAGCATTAGTTGAACCATTATATCTTGTAGTTTACTAAAGTGTTTTTCTAGTGAGCTAGCAAAACGAAAAGTGTGTCGTTAATCCTAGGTCAAATTACAGACATAAAAGGAATACATCAGAGCGATGTAATTCCCTCGTAGAAAAACGAGTGCACATTTGAACCTAATCGCGTGTGAACTTTGTAATATGTCGCACCGCAGAACCAGTGGATAGTTAATGGTAAGTAATATAGTCACTTCTTAATTTCTCTGCTACTTAGCTTGAGGCAGTATTTTTAACACTTAATTGATTTCAGTCTAATTATATAATATAAAATATAATAACAGCTCGCCTTAAAGCAATATGTGTATAATATAATATATAAAATGCATGTAACAGTCATTGTATTAATGTTTATATTAGTATATAAATGTTCAGGAATGTTATATGAATGTATTACGTAATTTAATAATGTGGGAGCTGTGAGAATATGAGGTTAAACTTGCTAAAAATGAGGTAACAATGAGGTAATCTTGAGGCAATAATGAGTAATAAACTTTCAATAATGCTACATGTGATTCTTGGAAGCAATTATGTAATTTATTGACAGTTTATAAAATAGCCAATCAACACCAGAAAAAACTTTATTTAAATGAAGATATTCTATTGGACTAGGATTAGCCAATTCGAAACTAAAATGTAGCAAAATTTACAAATTCAGAAGCCAGTTGCTTGTTGACAGTGTTCCTAATCGGACGCGAGATGCGTCCTTGAGAAATTTAATACGTATTTTGTGTGAGACAAAAATAGTTTACGTGTTAAAAAGTGCAAGTAATTAATAAAAAATATCACTGCTCTCTCTCTCTCTATATATCAGTGAAGTGTTATTTAAATCTTGTCAAGCTTTAATAAAAGGAGTGAAGTAAAATTATAATCTGTGTAAGCCTACATTCCTCAGTCGCACCACTCCCTGCTAAGACATTCATGTATCTAAAAAAATATAAATACTGACGCAGCCGAGACAAACATAAATATATAATATTTAAAGAAACAGTCAAAATTACAAAGTTAATATTTTTAAACTTGGGCAAAGGTCACCGAAATGTACATTTAGGGTGAAGGCTACCGGGACCACACGTGCGGTTGCAATTACTTCAAGTTTTCGGCTCCCCAACAATCGAAATACAATACAACTCCTCCTAAAATAAAAACTTACATCAAATTGGCTTCCATACGTGGGGCAGAAGCTGACTTCATCAACCTATAGTAAGTAGAGGAAGTATTGCAACCACCCAAAAATTCTACACTGAGGTTTTAGTGAAAATGCACGTTTTGTACTGCCCCAAATAAAAAAAGGTTATTCGTTTCGTGTGTCTATGAATAGCATAACTCAAAAACGAAAAGTTCAACTCAAAAATATCAAAATTGGTATTTATCATCAGCGTCCTCTAAGCATATGACGAAGTTTTTCAAGAAAATTCTCCAACCCAATCTACACTTTACGTGGAAAAGTTTTGTTATTTTGTTTTATTTTCTCAACAATGCCTTTAACGATTTTTATTTACCTACAATATGTTTAAGATATTTACATAACAAGAAAAGAATGCCACTCTTGGATTTTCTGGAATAACCTTATAAGTTGTCTTTATTCTGGATGAATTTCTTATAACTTGTAAACGGTAAGAGATAGACAAATACGCGTTTAACAAAAGGTATATCTTGTTATATTTCTTTATTTATAGTCGCTTTGACTACTAGACAATACAATAACGTATCTTTACAGTATCTTCAGTAATACAATAATTGTAATACATTGTTACAGGCATATTTTCCATGCTTTAGTCTTGAACACAGCTAGAACAGTATAACCTATTACCTATTATACATTTTTATTTAATGTGTTATATTTAAATCTTGTTAAACATTTTTATGTCATTCAAGAAAAAAATATTTTGAAATGAAAAGGGTTGTTTAAAGCTAAAAATATATCTTCAGGAATGTTATATCTTCTTCTCTCCATGGTCCAACTTCTACATTTAGTGATGAGGTGTTCGATGGTGATAGGGCAATTGCAGGCCTGGTTAGAACACACAATTTATGTCTAATCTATTTTTGTAGCGTTTGCCATTTCCGAGATATTATTTGTTTTAATTGTTTTTTGTTTACCCTTTTTCCCGCGGTCTTGCAAAAAACGGAATTCCCGGCATCAATACGAACCCATTCTTAAACATTTTACTATTACTTAAGGCTATTGTATTTCTTTAGACCCTTATACATACAAGGAAGTATTATGTAAATAGACCATTTCTGTAAAATATATTTATCTGGATTAGCATGGGGTAAGCACAAGAATAAGCTTTCGTAATAATAGTTGTTTGACGCAACAGATTTTTTTAAACATGTAACTACTAATTATACTGTTAGATCCTTCAATGTAAACAGAGACATAGTAATTCCAAACTGCTAAGTTTTTATTTCTTTAGCCTATGTACTGAGCAAATATTAACTTTCCTTTCTTTTTGAAGCCCCACATTAATAGGTCATTTTATGCAAGCTTTGGTTCCGTAATACGCCAATTTACATCAAATTTCAAATAAGTAAAATGTATTTGAAACCTATAGTTACTGAAAAGGCAACTCTAACCATTGGCATTTAGTATTCGTGCTCCCAAGAGAGTTTGCGAATTCAACAATGAATCTCGTAACCTCGAATAGTATATATTAAGACGATTTCAAAAATACAATGCAACATATGTAAATATTCTTACCTTCTTACTTATTTTATTTACATTAAATTAGTTTTGTGTCATCTGGCAGATCACTATATACGAAATGAATTCCATAAGAATCTGTCCCATGTGGAGATAATAATACTTGGATTCATATTTTGTGCATTGTATTAAAACAGAGCCGAAAGGAAGAGAAAGTGTGTACCAGGTTCCTCAAGTTGTAACTCAAGGAGAGGGTTACAAGCTTGTTGGACCTTGTTGGTTGGGAGGGGAATGGTGAAGTAATTGGTAAATTTTTAAAAATATTATACAGCTCAGATCGGAGTATAAGGAAGATGGTCAAGGGCGGAAGGGGAGGGTTAGTGGCTTAAGACGGATATTTGTTTGTTTTGTAAACAATAGCGTGTGCTTGTGAAGAAGTTTTTTTCTCCTTCTCTTCTTTTTCTGTTTTGTTTGTATTTTTTTTTGTTAGTTTATATACTGTTTTCTTTTAATTTCTTGTAAATATCATTAACTTTAAAGTTTGATTTCATGAATATAGTCTGAAAAATATATGTTACAGTGTATTATATAAGCATGTACGATCTCGTCCCATGCCATGTATGAGTTTGAACATGTAAAATGTTTACGATCAATAAACACACTGCTCTGTTCCACTCTAAAATGAATAATCGAATCTGTTACGGAATACTAACCAATGGTGCGCTGGCTTCCTTTTATGCCGTTTCCGCAACTTTGGGAGGCATTCTACTGGCCTTTACAGTAGTATGGAGGAAGGAGGAAGTTGAGTGTATCTGTTTTCTTTACGCGCTTGCAGTGGAATCCTGTTTCACGTGCACAATTCTAGATATTCTCATACGAATATATAACTTTGGGCAATAGCTTTACTCTTTGTCACTTATAACAGCAATTTTAATATAATATATAACTAAATCAAACCATGTTTTGTACAATATCTCCGCCTAAAATATTTTTATTGGCAATATAATGTAAAACTGAAATGTATTATAATTTTTATTTTCAAAGGGAACACATTTACTAGGCATTATTCGAACCTTCTGTTCAATCTAACTACAACTAAAAAAACACCGTTATGCACAATTTCTGCATGAAAAATAATTTTTAATGATGGTATAATATAAAACCGAGTAGAATTATACTTTTCACTGAATTTACTTTTTACATTTACTAGACATTGTTTTAATAATCTGTCCAATCTCCATTGTTGTCGAATACCTGATTTAGCCGCCTAGGTGCCTAATCGCTTACATGTTGGAGGAACTCTTGACTGCAAACGCATATGTTCCTACTTCATGATAGTGTTCCCAGAGGGCGGCGAGTGATTCATTGTCTAGGCGGCTAAATGGAGATTGGACAGACTATTAAAGTAATGTACAGTATATGTATCCTATTTGTGAGTAATATATAAATATGTATATATATTAAAATAGTTTTTCAATTAGAAGTTGTGCAAAGCAGGTCTGTATTTAGTTATATATTTAAATTTGGTTATTATATGTAAGTAACGAGTAAAGATATTGCTCTAGGTTGTATATTCATATGAGAATAAGCTGGAATTGTGCGCGTAAAACAGGATGCTACTAGATGCGCTAAAAGTTACAGATACTTCCTCCTTGCTATATACACCCCAACTGTGAAGGCCAGTAGTATGCCTCCCAAAGCCGCGGGGACGGTATAAATGGAAGCCAGCGTACCAGCAATGGGAATGACAGAATAGTTAATCTCAAAGTTAAGATAAGCTAAAGACTGTAAAAATGGTTTCTTCTTTAACGGATTACCCTCCTATTGTTGGACTTGCACCCCCAAGAACTTAACAAGCCAACGCTATGGGTCAATAGCAAGCAAATTCTTGATCATAGCATATCCAGGATGGGCGATCAGCGTAATGACTGGTATGGCGATGAAAAAAAGGAAATGGAATGTAGTGATGAAAGGGATGATAGGAAAATTCGCAGATGACGTTAGCTCCTTAGCCATCTCGCTCGGTAAAACTTCTTTCAAAAAGATGATCTATTTGTAAGTTGGCACTATTGGAATGACACTGATTAAAGTCTCGATTGGATGACATATCGTATTAATTACTGCCCAAATATGCAATTACAGTGCATAAATGAGCTCATGTTTCATCAGATAAACCCGCATTCAGTAAGCACATTAAAAGATCAATGAACGTCATTGGTCGATATCTGAGGCGTTGTTATCGGTCAATATCAGAATGCAAATTATGAGTAATATAGTCTTTTGAAATTTCTTCTGACGTTAAGAAAGAAATTCTATTATTTGGTTGTTAGTCTTGTGCTTACTTTCCAACTTGTACACTATTGGATAATGGGCAAAATATTAGAATTGCCCAGTAAAGCATTATTTTATGTAGTTCGAATTTACTAAAAGAATTGTTTATGCACTATATTATGTAAGAAGTATACTTTTTTACGTCCCTTCTCTGGAATGAATACAGGTTGGAACATTTAAGTTGACTAAGCGTTGTAGAAAGAAATGTCTTTAATAACTTAATTTTTTAATGAGAACCTACGATTAGAAAATGACCATCCCAACGTGCTCCAAATAAAACACGTCTAATGGCATCTACTTTCCCCCATAATATCAAGCAACTTTTATTAAAGACGTTTATTTTTCCAGCGCCTAGTTTTGAAGATATTATGCATTGACTTAAATGGTCCACTCTGTATAGTTGACATTTCCAAATTAAATTTGTAAGTGAATGTTTTGCTCTCTAAATTAAAATTGAGCTTTATTTATGGACGCTCTTTAACTACTATGCGTCCCATTTTAAATTGGGCGTGAAAGAGGCTTGAGGTTCTTTTACGTTCCGTAAATCTACGACGCTTTACTTTCCTTCCGAAGAAAGTCATGCTAAGGAGCTCTACGACCGAAGAAAATCCATCGCCCTCCGCCGGGATTGAACCCGTGGCCTTCGGAACTAGAGGCTACCTTGATATGTTTGGTTTTCTCTGAGGTTATGCAATTATTGTGTAATTTATGAGTTGCATTCTAAACTTATTTACGACTCCGATAGTTAATGTGAACAGGTTAGTCACGGAATATCCAAGTTTATTTTCAGTGTGAAATTGCCGTGAAATTTTAACCGCAGGGTGTTGCTCTCAGGGTGTTGATAAGGACTTGGTATTACAAGTATTTTCAACTTGGTATCGCTAAGGCGGGATTAAATAAGTGTTGTAAACTCTGATTTAATGAAACTAATTTTGTGTGATATTAAACCCACCGGTAGGTACATGGTGAATTAATAAGGTGCGTCAGGATAAATAGACTTGTAAAGATTTACATGTTGTCAGTGGCAGACACCGTCGTTAAAAGTTTGTTGAGTGACGATACCAAAGCAGGGGGAAAGCAATTACCAAATATTTTATTGTTGCGAAGCCACAATTGTGAATAGTTCACTTATTCAATATGTGATCAGTTTGAGGAAGCTGCTGTCTCTTTGTAATGCATAATTGTGTGTAAATATGTATTTTAAACGATAATAATTCAGACGGAGTCAAAACTATCTGCAGTTCTAGTTATTCATGATGAATAACTCACATTGAGGTAGTATTTTTAACACTTAAATGATTTCAGTCTAATTATATAATATATAAATTCACTAACAGCTCGACTTAAAGCAATGTGTGTATATAACAATATATAAAAACTGTATATTACAGTTATTGTATATGTTTGTATTATTGTATACATGTAACAATGTGATGTGCATGTATTACGTAATTTAATAATGTAGGAGCTGTGAGAAATAGGTCAAACGTTGCTAACAATGAGGTAACCTTGAGGAAAAAATGAGTAAGAAGGATTAATAATGCTACTAGTCATTATTGGAAACAATAATGTAATTTCTGAGACAGTTTATAAAATATCCAATCGGAAAAAAGCATAAGTTAAATAAGAGTTAAATAGGTTACGTGTTAAAAAGTGCAAGGAATTAATAAATAATCTTACAGCTCTCTATATCAGTGAAGTGTTATTTTAATCGTTTAAAGAATTAATAAATTGAGTGAAGTACAAATTATAATCTATGTAAGCCTACATTTATCAGCCGCACCAGGCCTTGTTAAGACATTCATCTCTCTAAAAAATAAATACTGACGCAGCCGAGGCAAACATAAATATAATATTTAAAGAAACAGTCAAATTACAAAGTTAATATTTTTAAATCTTTTTTGGGACGAAGGCTATAGGGTACCATACGTGCGGCTGCAACTACTTCAAGTTCGGCTCCCCAACAGTCGAAATATAACTCCTAAAATGAACAACATTTCTTCAAGCTTAAGGAAACTACCTCTTTTAACAAGTAAGGAGCGTATAATCTTGTTTAATTGTATGTAAATATATTGAGGGTTTGTCCACTTTTCTCATTTTTTATTGTCATTGTTTCGTTTTTATGTAGTTCACTTCCACTGGGAGTTCACTTCACTAAGGTGAATTAATTCAACTTCAATTACTTCACTTCCTTTGTGACGTAACCTCTTCACGCCGGAAGGTTCACTTCACTCGGAAGTAGAACACAAGACCTACACAATCTGTTGCTACGCAGTAACACCGCTGCCCGTTACTAACTCGCTGGGAGAATCGCTCATGATGTCGCACCAGCCACCTTGCTCGCTCGCTCATTCACTGACTGACGCCAATCATCTATTGTCGCCACTTCACTCCCTCTTGCGAGAGCGCTCATTTATGGTCAGTAAAACCTTTTCGCAAGCTTCTTGAGCTCTATACCTATTTTGACATACTTCATGGAGGAGGGCGTAGAACAAAATTCCAAAAGTTTCTAGTTAACTCCGATAGTAAGCCCGGTCTTTACGCGGCGAGTGAAGTAATCGTTGTTTACTCGGACCGCCCGGCGCCGATCTCCCGATGATCGTTTGCCATAGCTGCTGCGTCACAGCATACAGTGCCTTCGTTTTATGCCAAGGCCGTGGAGCGCGGGAATGCGTGCTCCGCACACAGTCTACTACACTGCTGGGTTTTTCGTTCCGTAACTCCCGCGTTAATTACTGACGAGTACCAGTAACACACATGTAATGAACACTAACCTTGTTTTAAGTGGTGTTGAAAGTGATATCCATCTGTGCCAAGACATTCTTGACATCGTCGGATAATATTATCATTCACACGCATAAGTTCTTCTATGGTATGGGGATTGTTCTTATAACTTTATCTTTTAGCATTTAATGATCCCGTTGTTCTAAATTTATTGACCAAATATCTCAATGTCTCTACCCGGAATTGGATAACCAGGAAATTTATGCTGAAGTTATCTACACCTGGCTACATGATTCAGTTTTCACGTATGTGTCGTACATAAAAATACGCTGTTCAAATGTGTATTTTTGGCAGTCATTTCCGTAGACTAATAAGAGAATGACATTCCTAAGGAAACCACACACAACACACGTAGTGTCGAAACACTTCACAACACGAAGACAAAGCAATGACTGAGACAGCTCGCAGCTCATAAACCTACCCTTGATACGTCCTGTGCCGCTCTTGTGCTGTGTCGAAATCGGAGGTCACTGCCATCTCGGCGGTTGTAGCCTCGGTGTAAAACAAAGGCACTGTTTTAAATAAAAATAGTTCGGGGGTGAGATAGTCCAACTTCCTAAATAAACAAACATAGACTTATATTTGTTTCATGTTTACAGTGCCTATTGCTTCAAAACGATGCGAGGAAAATTAACTGCTAAATTAACTTAATTTTAACTGTTCCACCGCTTAAGGCTTCCATTATCGGCTATGAATGCAAACTGTCAGTTTATGCCTCTTGTTCGTGGTGTAAAGTCTAGAGTTTGTTCACTTTGCATCTCAAAGGTGAAAGCTTATTCACAGTAGAGCCTGCTTCATAAGAGCTCAACAACACACCAACTTTTGATACCTTGCGGGTTTATTTGTTATTTTTCCTTTGAACTTCATTAAACCTAACGTGTATGCTTAATTTAAAATCAACGGCATTTAAATTTATCACGCTACTCCTCTAAACATGGAACAAAGACGCCAGCACATCTTGGCTTGTGCACATTTTAAGGAGCTTCTGCGCATGAACAACTGGAATAAACGTAATTACCATATCGACACAAATACATATGGGTCGTGCACATGTGAAGAAGTGCATTAGTGCATCCATAATCTCAACTACAATTTAATTTACACATTACTTCGTTCTTGCTCTTACGGCCTGTATTACGATCTCCGGTTAAGGTTTGGGGTAAGATTTACCTGAGAGTTACGTACTGCGACTGTATTACAATCTTTGGTTAAGGGCTACCCGGGAGTTATTTTTGGAGGTAAACTAACCACCACCTCAAGTGGTGGATAAAGATGATACCTTGGAGTTAACTCGTATTTCCGAATGAAACATGGCGTACCACCGGCAGAGATTGATTATTGAGAGTGATTCAGAATATATTTTCAAGTTTTTGGAAATGTTATCTATACATTAGAATAGTTCACTCCAACACCCAGTCCTAAATATTACTGTCAGGGCGTAAGGAACTAACCATTGTGCTTGGATTGTTTTTGGAAGGCCAAACATTTTAGGTTAAATGACAAGCAGTGTGGGCAAAGGTAAACGTATTTTGCGTGTTAGTTTATATTTAGGTTGGTTTTTAAAATTGTCGAATGGCTTTCCACGTTAGTTTTAAGTGATATTCATGAAATGTTTGCGTCAAAAGACTATGGTTTTCGGTTATTAAAGTGATATTCGTAAAACTTTTACGTCAAAACTCTTAACACTATTTTTAACGAAACTTTGAAGTGTGGCATAGTTTTCCAAATAGAATAACCAAGGAACGGTATTAGAAAGATGCAACAAACTTAAGAATATTGTGTTGAACTTAAATGTCAGGCAACATGTGTAAATCCGAATCAACATTAGAACCATCGATGTTGCTTTTCTATAAATATAATAGCTTTCGCGAACGGAAAAGCTAATAAAAAGGTAATTATAACTATGGTTTACGGTATCCTATTGTAGCTCAGTAATCCAATAACGTACTAGAACCGCATCTTGTGTGCTCAATGACATGTATATAAATTACATTTTAGGTTATGTTCATGTCAAAATTCTCTAAAAAATCTCCAAAACCGTTCACAATCTATAATAGTCTGTCCGCTCGCCTTGTTACTAATGACCAATAATGACGCTATAATGTTGCAGATTACCACGAGATAGCGTTGTATAAACAGTGAAATCACTCAGAAAACTATTGCCAAGGAGAAATACATATCTCTTTGGTGTTGCCAACTTCTCGCCCAGCATCATAAACCTTAGGGTTACTAACCATCGGTTGATATGCGTTTGTAATACGCGGCAATGCACCTAACCTTCAGGTAGCGATAACTGATAGGTTACAAACCATGACTTTTAACCGGAGATCGTAATACAGGCCGTAAGATGGTGTAATTAATTATGCACACAGCAAACTTCCCCCACAAAAAAGTTTTATTTCGTCAATACAACTTATGCGTTATTAGTAGTAGTATTACTGTTATCATCATCATTATTGTTGTTGTTATGTGCGGAACACATAAAATTTTAAATTCATTTATTAAAGAGATACACAAAAAATATGTAAATTAAGTTCAATTTTAGGAGGAGTTGTATTGTATTTCGACTGCTGGGGAGCCGAACTTGAAGTAGTTGCACCGCACGTATGGTACCCGGTAGCCTTCGCCCCAAGTTTAAAAATATTAACTTTGTATTTTTACTGTTTCTTTAAATATTATATATTTATGTTTGCCTCGGCTGCGTCAGTCTTAATTTGTAGAGACATGAATAACTTAACAAGGCGTGGTGCAGCTGAAGAATGTATGCTTACACAGATTATACTTTACTCCATTTTATTAATGCTTGGCACTATTAAAATAACATTTCACTAATATAGAGAACTGTGAGATCATTTATTAATTACTTGCTCTTTTTAACACGTAAACTATTTTTGTCTCACACTGAATACGTATTAACCTTCTCGAGGACGCGTCTTGCGTCCGGATAGGAACACTGTCTATAAGCAACTGAACTGATTTCTACCACCTAAATTTGTAAATTTCTGTATTTCAAGTCTCTTATTGGCTATTCCTAATCCAATAGAATATTTTTATTTATCTTAAGATTTTTGTGGTTGATGATTGGCTATTTTATAAACTGTCTCAAAAAATTACATTATTTCTGCTCCAAGAATTACTAGTAGCATTATTAAGCACTCTAATTCATTATTGCCTCAAGGTTACCTCATTGTTACCTTATTATTATTAGTAACGTTTAACCTGTTATTCTCACAGATCCTACATTATTAAATTACGTAATACATTCACATAATATCATTCAACATATACAGAATAACATAAACATTAATACAATGACTTGTTACATAAATTTGTTATTTTATACACATATTGCTTTTAATGCATTAGTGTTAGAAATACTGCCTCACAATGGAGCAATCACAAAATTTTCCCTTAAAAACAAAAAGAAAATGAAAAACTGATTTAACTCAAATCTTCTGAAACGTTTTCCTCAATTTATTCATAATTATACCTATTATGCAGCAGATGGTATTAAGTTTCACTAAAATTTTGTGAACACCCAAAATGTATAATCACGAGTCGCTACTGTTTATTCAAACGTATGTTTTGTGTGTAAACTACTTTCGGGTATTATTATTACTATTATTGTTGCTATTTTTGCCTTTTTAACAAAAAATTCAAGCTTGAATAAAGAATTTTTATCTACCATACAGACCTAAAAACTGAAGTATGTAGGAAGGTGGGTACACAATTTCAGGGCATATTCCTGGTATTCCAGTTCCAAACAGGTTCTCTCAGATGTCTGGCTAAAAAGCTTAGGACAACGGGTTCGCTAAACGCTTAATCCAAGAAGCGAAAAAGCAGGTTCTAACTCAGGAATAAATTGACGAAATTTATGCATCATTCGAACAAGGTGCAAAGAAGTCTTTTAAGATGCGTTACACAGCAAGATGGTGTTTCAAAACCCTCTGTTGATACAGCTGTTAAACGTTTAAAATGTAAACCCTATATAGTGATTATTCTTCATAAATTTCAAGCTCATGACGAAGAGGACAGCCAGGAATATCCTACCAGTTTAAAATCCACTTATAACAAGGCTAGTGCTCATTATAGTTCATTTACTATTACTCATGGAAATTACTCAAAATTAAAAATACGTTACGAATAAAGTCGACTTCACAGACTATTCCCAGAAAATCCAAGGTATACATTTTATTTGTAATGTAAACATCTTTAATATATAATATTTAATCAAAACCCTTTTAGCCACCCTTTATAAAGTAAAAATTTCGAAAAATGCTCCATGTAAAGGGTACATTCGGGTGAGGGGATTTTCTTGAAATATGTTGGGAAGATACTAACCTTAAATACCAAGTTTGTTACTTATCAGACTTTTCCTTTTCGAGTTCTACTATTTATACTCGCACACGGACGGACGTTTTTCTTAAAAGGCTTTCCTAGGATTCAGTTAACCCTAAAACATGTATTTATGGTGAAATCACATTATCGAATTTCTGGTGGGATGCAATACCTTTTCTATCTGCTATGCTCGTGGTAGAGAAAGTAAAAACGAAAAAAGATACAGTTTTAACTACTTTTCCACTCTTTTGCTACGTCGTGTTGAATTGCGTCCACCTCCGTGGTGTAGAAACAGTAAGCCTGTCTTAAAAGCTGGAAGGCCCGAGTTTGAATCTCCAATGGCGCAACCACCTGGATAAGGTCTAATCCGGCGTTTTCTCTTGTCCCAATAAGATCTATGACAACACTAAGCTCCGTGGAGCTTATGCTCATCTCAGCGTTATTCCATCAGTTTCATTTTCTGCCTAGCCGCATCGTTAGCGACGTTCAACACTTAACAAAAAAATCTGATGTGTTACACTCATATGACTGTCTCTACTCTTGTACAAACTACTTTTGCAAAAGCTTATTCTCCATATGCTTCATGTTAATTGAAATATCGAGATGTTAATCTTATTGCTAATTTTCTTGTAGATGCAAGCGGAATTGGTAGATTTTAAGCGATAGTCAAATATTTTAAGGGCTGGTTGCTATGTGGAGTATTCCATTCTCTTTGCATTACCAAGACAAAGTAAATGAATAACGAATTTGAGAAAAAGTATAAGTATTGGAAAATTTAAGGAAATAACAAGCAATATCTCGAAAATGCTTCACTCAACAAAAAAAATGTATATGACATAAATTGTGTATTTTAACGCGATCTACATTTTTATGTAGTAACATTTTGTCTATCTCTTATGGTTTACCAGTTATACAAAAGTCGTTCACAATGAAGAATACTTTTGGAGATATTCCCAGAAAATTCAAGATATACATTTCATTTGTCATGAAAATATCTTAAACATATGATATTTTAATCAAACTCGTTAGAGCCATTTTTGAGAAAATTAAGTTTCGAAAAATCTTCCATGTAAAGAGTAATCTGGGGTGGGGGATTTTCATGAAAACCTTTGTGTGCATCTCTGGAAGATACTGAACCTAAATACGAAGTTTGGTGTTTATCCGACTGTTCGTTTCTGAGTTATGCTGCTCACACACACACACATACACACACACGGACATGTTTCCAAAAATCGCTTTTATTGGATTTAGGGAATTTCAAAAGATATATTTCCATTGAAATCTCGGTATCGAAATTTTGGGTGGAATACAATACTTCCCCTGCTTACTATACGTAGTAGAGAAAGAAGAAAGATTACATTTCAGTTGCAGGTATGAAAGCAAGTACTCGAAAAGCGATTAGATACCTATTTAGTCGAGTGAATTCAGCATTTTTTAAGGATTTTCAGCATTCATTTTGTGCTAGTTGTGTTTTTATTTATTATCATTTTCTTTCCTTCCTTCCTTCTTTCTTTCTTTCTTTCTTTCTGTATTTGAAATAACTATAAATTGTTTAAATTCAGCTTTCTTCCACTTACTGCAATTTTACATACGTACATCTGAAATTATAGAATAATGCATATAAACAGACATTGTTCTGAACACATTATGTTATTGATAATAAACCTTTGCTCAGGAAGGTATAAACTTCAGGAATTTGGGCTTGGTGCAACGTACGAAAACAAACTCTTAAATATTTATATCACAAGTCGGCTTTTGTAACAAACTCGTACTAAGGAGAAGAAAAATTAAATATCGCAAATTTGCGTACAGCTTCCATCATAGGATTTCAGCACGGGAAGCGTATAAAAAGGCTATTTCCAAAGGTACTAATGCTACGAAAACTTGTCCGACAGAAATTGTGGTTTCAATGAGTCCTTAATGTTTTATTCCACAGTAAGTTGATTTCTTTTTCCAAGTTATATAACGTGCAACAAGAATGAAACGATGGCCGTACGAATAAATTATAATACACATTTTCTTTATAATGCTAAGATTTCAAACATATGATATTTTATTCAAAACTGTCCGGGTATATTTTGTAAAGTACCCAAATAACTAACAGTTTTCCATTGAGGGATTTTTTGGGATGAAATCTTCACTTGGTAACCTTAAATGGTATTTGACTCTAGTGGAAAGTAAGCTATTCATCTTTTTTTTTTAGTTGTGCATTTCAGACAGATACGCGCATGCATTTGCAGGCCATGCTGATCTTTTTATTTAAAACAAAAAGCTAATTTTCTATTAGATGTATTTGAAAGCTCGTAATTGGGGTAATATATCGATATTAAATTTTTGATTGTTAGAGAAACCGACAAAAGACAAGATTCTAATGTAAGCAAGAAAATCATTCACGATGTACATCTTAGTTTAACTTTATGTGAACATGAGCCTTGTGATGTCTAGAAGCTTTATAAAATCTAGATAAATGAAGTGTAGAACAACTCGTTTTCTCTGAATATATCTTAAAACCTAGACGATTTAAAAAACAAATACTTTAGAAGAAGTGTGCACGCGGCACGCACGAATGTTGAACTGTGAGCTATCAATACAAGCCGTCACGTCAGGTGTTGTCCATTAGAGAGCTCGGAGAGCCGGGTGTGCTGGACATCTTTAATTCGTTTGTTGTGTACAATATTTGCAAATTAATAAATAAAACTAATACATGCTTCACCAGTTGCCGGTGTAGAGATTTACATGCTAACCGCCCTCAAGGGCTTACTTGGCGAGTACGGGAGTGGCGACCCCGAGGTACCTGAGCCACTCTGTCTCCTGGGGTCAGAAATAAGGAGACCTGGTCCTCCAGGTTGGGGATTAAGCATGGGGCTCTCAACCCCACTTGTAAAAGCCTTGTTAAGACGGATGGTTTGTTGTTGGCGACTTGGAATGTTCAAACTATGCTATGGCCTGGGAAAATGAAAGCAGTGGCAAATAACTCTTAAGGTATTGGCTGGCAGTAGTTGCAAGAAAAACGTTGGAGTGTAAAACGAAGAATAGATAAACAGGATTACCTTTATTGTATTGTGGATCAACTTGAGCCTGGACTACACAAGATAGGATTTATTATCGCAAAGGGAATAAAGAAGAGCCTAATAAAGTTGGAACCAGTTAATGAAGGATTATGTAAAATAGACTTAAAGTCCAATTTGGAGATGTGACTATACTTTCTCTGTACCAATCTGTGGAGGAAATGGCGAGTTGACAGGCAAGAGTTTTCGTGAGGGTTTGGAAGGAGAGAGTGGTGAAGGAGTTCCTGGATACGTTGATGTTCTTGGGTGATTTTGGTGCTGCAGTTCTTGGGTGACTTTGGTGCTGCTATGGCGGAGAGGCAAGTGTTACTTGAACTAGGTGTCGAGGTTGGTGTCTTGCATGGACGGTTTGTGATTGGAATTAATTGGTTTATTAAGGAAGGAAGTTTCTCGTGTGTTATTGTTTTTTATAACTGTGTAGAATTGCATTGTACGTTTATATTTGCTCAGGGTTAGTTCTTATTTGCCATATTCTGTGAGATCTATTGCATAGTTTTTGCATTTGTTGATTTACTATTTCTATTTTTGTACTCCTGGTGTTTCTCTCTGTGAATGCTCTGACTGTATTGGTTTTGTACCAGAATGTGATTATCTAGATAACCAGAGCTGCTTCTGTAATCTTACTTGTAATTGTTTTGTTTTTATTGTATTGATGTACTGACTTGAATAAATTTATAGCCAGAGGGTGGCGCTGATGGCCGCCGCAGCTTTGCGCCATTCAAACCGCTACTACTACTACTACTACTACTACTACTACTACTACTACTACTACTACTACTACTACTAATACTACTACTACTATTACTACCACTACCACCACCACCACCACCACCAGTAGTACCAGAACTAGTACTGCATGGTAACCACGCGAGATTGATTCGCTTAGCCGGATAAGACGGGAAAAAGATCTAGTATATGACCTACACATCACCGTTTGATTTCAGGTGCAAGCAAGATATACTGTTAAAAGTATCCCTATCCTGGATCCAAAAAAAAACCCTTCGTAAAATAAGAACCACTAACGTTTCATTCGCACCCTTGTTAGTCGCAAGTAGGTGGTTTATGCACACAACAGCTAAAACGTAACCCTAACTGTAGTCCTAAAGATTTAAGTGCTAAAACACAGATAACTACTACTGCGGACCCGAAATGGTATTCGCCTGCTGCATTATGGTGGATAAAATTGGAATGTTCCTAGTTTATTCCTATTTTGGCGTTCATTCCCCCAATATTTTCCAATTCCCTGTCCTTATCTTTTATCCTTTTATTAAGCTATTTTCAAATTCCCTGTCCTTATATTTTATCCTTTTATTAAGCTATGGGTACAGTCCCGTATATTGCACATGCGTATTTCATCTTCTTGTATCCTAATCTGCGTACTTGGATAAAATCTGCAAATTGCGGTAACTGCTAACCAGCCGCCCTGGACGTATTGGTTATCGACAGGTGAGATAATTTCGCTTAGGTATTGATATGACTTCAACCCAATGAACACACGGGGTGGATTATCATTGGCTTTATCGGGATCCCATGACAGGATAAAGTTTGTTCCTACATGCTTCCATCACTGAAATGTGTTGCAAAACCTTGGTACAGAACTGCAAAGTCCATCATCAGGAAGTTTTCACTCAGCTTCGAAAATTATCAGTATATAAAAATTAAGAATTGGTGTTATAATTGGCGACGAATGCCCGTGTCAACTTCTGGCGTCTCCAATATCTGCTGTTTGCTGCTACAATGGCTGTCTGCTGGCTATGGGATCGTTCTCTCAGGGTAAGTGTGGGCGTATTTTGAAAGCATAACACCAGAAATTGACTGAGAAATTTAATGTGATCTAATACCTGAGTTATTGAAGCGAGTTGCTGACCATTTGAAGGTAAAGAATGAAACTGTAACAAGTGAATCACTATACCTGCTAGCTTCTGCAGTATGAATTTTACGGCTTGAAATAACTGTTTCCGCAATAAAAGAAAGTATAAGCGAAATTGCCACGAGTGGCTAAAATGCTTACCGGCATAACCCTTCGCGGCTACCTCTAAATAACTAAAGCCGAAATTATAAAGTCAATAATTATCTAAATAATCTGGGAAGGATAGCGAATTAAAATAAATAATAAAATATTTAAAATCAGTACATGTGTTAAATGGAGAAGCATTGGGAAAATTGTTGACTGTTAAAAGCGACAGAAAGGCCAGACAGGCACAGATTAGCTAATTAGGGACCAGCCACAGGTATAAAGGGTAAGTCCGCTGAAGCCAGTTTCTTTTGGAAAATAATGGGTGCAGTTGCACTGGCCTGGATGTGAAGGTCATTAGAAGCTTCATGACGCCGAGTTTTTGTTACGAAATGTTTAAGGGGAGAGAGGGGAAGTTAGGAGTCCTTTTTCTTTGTATCGCGCGTGTGGTGAGGACATTCTCGCTGGAGCACTGTGGGAGTGCGGAACAACGGTCTCGTCGAGGTCCGAAGACTGGGTGCGAACTTGCAAGAGGGTCGAACGATCAGATGTAATTGATAATCTTCGGTCTTGTAAAAGACTCAGTAACATCGTAAGAATTTAAAAGTGATTGACAAATTTTAAGTCTTATTTTAATGGTGAATAAAAGTGTTCCAAGAAAGCGTTCGTATTTCCATGTAATACACTCACGCATACCCAGTGATTAAGATCTCATGCTCGAGCAACCGTGGCAAAGTTTAAAAAAAAACCACTAGGAGTAGAAAAGCAGCAACCGTGAGGCAAATGTATTGCTTCATTGTTGGAGGACATAGCGTGGCTGCGTCATAACTGATAACCCAGTGCAGACTTAGGATCTGCGAACTGCCGATCGATGTAAAAGCCTGTATACCCTAAGGCTCTACACGAAGAAAAGAAAGGTAAAACACTAAATTTAGCAATAAATGCTGTCTTATTACTTAAGCTCCGCGTACCTTAAAACTATCCCGCCAAGGTTCCTTCTCTCGCGGAACCAGTCTTAAACGCCTACGTATGCGTCTGTCGCCTTGTTACTAAACCGTACCTCCCTGGATTTAAGAATTTAATTTGCCTTTCTCTTCTACAGAATTTCCACCTACGTGACTCTGCAAACGTACAGAACTTATAGCCTAACTGCATTTCAGGAATCTTTATGCCTAACGCGTTCACTTCTTATCTATTACTAATGGCTTTATCCCTAGTTATTTTTTTCTCCGGACAAATGTGTCCAACACAAGCTTATTAGACTATACATGACTTAACACACACAAATTATTTATTGCAATTGTTTAACTTACTATTAGTTCTTTGTTCACTTACTTATATGCTCCTGTAAATAATTATGGTATCATAACTAACACATAAACATCTTTTCATTTGCATTCATTTGTATAGTTTAAATAGTCAATCTCTGATGAATTGCAATTATTTGAATCATTTATATTTCTTCATAAAAATGGCTGGATTTGTTTGATAGTTTGAACACATTAATTTTTTTTATAATGATGGCACTTCATTTTCAAAGAACTTTACACTACTTACACTCCTATTTTTACTTCCAGATGGAGGTAAAAAGTAAAATATGTGAGATTCAGTTAGTAAGGTGGTTAAGGCATAAATCGGAATGTCCAGGTCTGTAATACCATCTTTAATTTCATTTCTTTTATCCTAGTGCAAGCTCTCTCCCATTCTGAGCCTTTCAGGGTGTCAGCACTTTATTTTAGGAGTGCTGTAAAACACCATACTCCTTATATCGAGTATATTTAAGTGTCTTACCTTCTGGGACTGCGGAACCTTCAGAAATTTTATTACCTTAAGAGATGTGACTTGTATTGTTCCTAATACTTGCTTCTTGAAATCTTTCTACATGATTTCCAATGTACGTTTATGCCTTTTATTTGGTAGAGCACCAAATTATTACAACTTCACATATTTTGGGGCTGCAGCAAACACCAGCATGTCAGATTCTTATCCTCAACAATGTGCACGGCACTTCCAAACGAAGGAATTTTCTTCTTACAATAGTATAGTGCTCCAGGACGGTTTCAAAACAATTAAATACCTGTTTTATTACACAAACTATGGCATAATGCAGTAAAAAATATTATCCTATGGTTTCCTTGGAACATTTAAGTAATAGGTATTTCCCCGTGGTGGTTTACGGGCCTATCGATGGGTAAGTCTAATGCTGCTGCCACCTTCCTGCCTTAGGCTAGCAGGTAATATTTCAAGTTACCATACATTAGACAAGTTGTCTTCACTACAATTGCTGCACCTTGACTGACCATTGTATGGTTTATAAACTCTTGAAGAGGGTTGCCTCCTCCATCAGCTTTATCGAACTGGTGTTCTTCTGCGCCAATTCTAATGTTGAGTACTTCACCGTAACCATGGAAAGGGACCTTTACCAAGTAGCCCCTGATCAAAGGGACTGGTGCTCAGGAGGGCAGGGTTGCCACTCTCTGAAGTAGGGGTATCCAAAAATCAGTCCCTAACCGTTTTCTTGGTCTGCCAATACTTGACTCCTTGGTGTGTAAGTTCTGAATTACTTACAAGATGTTCTACAGGGTGAAACACCTAAAACTTGCACCGCAAGTATTTGGGAAATGGAAAGTGCCATTGATGTGCAGTTTTCACAGCATTGATTGGTAGTCCGGGGTTCGTACATTTAGCCTATAAACAGATTTTAATAATAAAGAAAAAATTCATTTTTTTGAGCAAACATACAATTTTAAGTGGAAAAATGCCTAGTTACATCAATAGAATAAAGGTAGGGTAAATTGGAATGTAAGTGGCGTTTGTTACAGGATTCTACTGCAAGTGGTTTACGAGGAATCTTATTTTGAAACTTTTACGCACCGATACTTGTACAACCTGTGGTACCACAAACTAAAGGAAAACAAAAGGGAAGTACAATACTTCTGTAGATTCTTACAAGTAAAGAGAACATAGCCCTTCAAAGGTTGTGTTCAAAAAGATCCACCGGCAGCTTCAATACATGCTTCCATTCTGCTATGCTGCACACGTTCTAGCATTTCAGCGGAAATTTCAGAGCAGGCAGCAGTAATACGTCGTTTCATATCATCTGGTGTAGTTGGTACATCCTTGTAGACAGTGTCTTCCCCACAGAAAAAATTCTAAAGGGGTCAGTTCCGATGAACGGGCCAGCCAAGGTACAGGTCCTCTTCGTCTAATCCAATGATTTGGACACAATCCGTTAAGAGAAGCTGTAGTACTTCGTGCAAAATGTCGTCCTCCGTGGACTAGTGGTACCGTGCTAGCCTCTAGTTCCCAAGGTCGCGGGTTCAAACCCGGCGGAGGGCGATGGATTTTTTCGGGCGTAAAAATCGTTAGCACGGCTTCCTTCGGAAGGGAAGTAAAGCCGGTGGTCCCGTGTCGTAGATTTATGGCACGTAAAAGAACCTCAAGCCTGATAAAGAGGCCTCTGAGCAAAATTACCGGTGTTTCACGTCCAATATAGAATGGGACGCTAAGAACCATAGTAGTTAAAGAGCGTCCATAAATAAAACTCAATTTATTTATTTCGTGCACAATGGGCTGGACAGCCATCATGTTGGTACCAGAGGTTCCTCCTAGTCTGCAAAGGAACGACTTTAGCATTTGTGGCAGAGAGTCTGTCAGGAGGCTGCGATCCTTGTGCGAGTTCATTGCTCCTTCTATAAACAAAGGGCCTATAAGCTGATGGTTCACTATCCCACACCACACGTTTAAACTCCATGGACGCTGCCGTTCCACCTGACGAAGCCAACGGGGATTGTCAACAGACCAATAGTGCATGTTTCTGCGATTTACTGGTCATGATTAGTAAATGTTACCTCATTACTAAACAAGATACATGATGAATCTGGAGTATCGTGTCTTAGTGTCCATGTACAAAAGTTAATACGATTCTCAAAATCGTTTCCATGCAGCTCTTGATGGAGAGAGAGGTGATAGGAATGGGACGTATTTTGATGGAGAATGCGCAGTACACTTGCCTGACTTATGCCACTTCCAAGTGCGATTGAGCGGGAACTAATTTGCGGATCTACCGCAACGGCCACCAAAACATTAATTTCTGCCTCTTCTCCAGTCATTTGTTTGTTTCTGTTAAGTTTTCTAGGTGCTACAGTACCATTTTCACGTAATTGGTTGAAAAGGTTGATAAATAATTGCTGAGATGGTTGACGTCTATTGGGATACGTTTCCGAATACACCGTACAGGAACGAACTGCATTCTTCCTACACTCTCCATACACCATGAGCATGTTGGCTTTTTCTGCATTTGTAAGCCCCATCTTCCATTCACGACTTACTGCTTGAACTGTCACAAACTAACTGGCCAGAAAGTCGCAATGTAATCAATGAACAGAAAACACAATGCAAACAAACATAACATTATACCTAGCAACTAAGCAGGTTGAATGGGGCAAACAATTATAGGGTGGAAACCTTTCAAAATACGATTTATCGTAAACCACTTGCACTAGAATCCTGCCACAAAGACCATTGAAATTCCAATTTACCCTACTTTTATTCCGTTGGTGTAACTAGGTATTGTTCCATTTAAAAAAATTGTGTGTTTGCTCAAAATTAAACTTTCTCAGTTTTATAAAATCTGTTAATATGCTAAATGTACGAGCTCCTGACTGTCAATCAATGCTGTGAAAACTGCACATCAATAGCTCTTTCCTTTTCCGAAATATTTGCGGTGAAAGTTTTAGGTGATTCACCCTGTATAGTGCTTTTCTTTCGCATTGTGGTTACCGCACGGCAGCATACGAGATGGCCGCCGCAGCTCGGACTCCCGCCGGAACAATTGTAATATTTCAACAGACACCTCGCCTTCTAATTGTTACAATTACATTTACAATGATACAATGTAACTTATCATAAGAGATGTGTAATCTACCCGCATATTACTGAAATCTTCTAACACTTTCATTCACATTCGAAAGTTCAATATTCGAAATTGAGTGAACTTCTCGACTGTTTTCTTTTAGTTATTATCATGTAGGAGATTTTTATATACACTTAGTCGGATTAGTTTATGTAATTGGATTTTGTAAAATGACCTTCACTTAATATTCTTCTCTAACAATGCATTGTTCCATTTATATGGCGAAGTTTCGTATTAAACTAACAGAGAATGAAGCCAGAGAAACCCAATTTTAAAGACTTTTTTCCCTTGCATTATGCAAACATTTGTGTGCAGTAAATGCATACAAAATAAATAAAATACATTTTTTTATCAAACAATAAACACAGAGAGACACAGGAATGTCTTACTCGCACCATTTTTTAACAATGATAAACGTTGAATATTACAATTGATTTTTTCCAACAAGACTCTTGACACCGCATACCACTGACGATTCTTTAAATTTAATTCAGGACATTTTTGAAGATAAGATATTCAGAAAATGTTTATGGTCCTAACGATACTCTGATTTAACTGCAATTGTTTTTGCTTTTATCTACTACGTACATTAAGTAGGGGAAGTGTTGCATTCCACCCAAAAATTTCATACCGAGATTTCATCGCAAATACACGTTTTGAGGAGCACTGAATCCAAATAAAGCCTTTTTGGAAAAATGTCCGTTTATGTGTCGACCTGTGTACAGCTTTAACTCGAAAATGAAAAATCGGATAAATACCAAACTTGGCATTTGAGTTAAGAATGCTTTATGAATGCGACACAAAGATTTTCGAGAAAATCTCCCCACCCCAGACTATCCTTTACATGGAACATTGATTTTCTTAAAGATGGCTCTAACGATTTTTATTAAAATATCATATGTTTAAGATATTTTTATGACAAATGAAATGTATATCTTGAATTTTCTGGGAATGTTCCCAAAAGTCCTCTTCATTTTTAATAACTTCCGTGTAACTGGTAAACCGTAAGAGAGAGACAAAATTTTACTGCACAAAAATGTAGATCTCGTTAAAAGTCACAATTTATATCCTATACATTTTTTTGTCAATTGACCCCTTTCCAAGATATTCCTTGTTTGTTTCAATTTTGCAATATTTATGCTTTTTCTCAAATGGGAACTCATACATGAAGTGGATGGAAAATAAGCGTTTGTAAAAATGGTTTGTACAAGAGTAGAGAAGGTCACGTGAGTGCAGCACATCAGATTTTTTATTTATAGGAGAATCTGAGAAATATAGTTTGTGCAACAAACCCCCACACATTATAAGAAACAAACTCTATATCAGATGGGAAACTCGCTCAATTGTACATTGAACTCTCGAGTGTGAACCTTCAGATTACGGGATTTTTAGAAAACAGAAAACAGGTTTTACGATTTTCCCTCCATATGCAAATTAAGTTAATGCCAGCGCTCACGAACTACGTAGGTATTCATAGAGCTGTAACCAAATTTCCTATTTTATCTTCAGATGCATTCCTTCCCCTGCACTTTTCTCATTTCCTATTGATGATCCCTGACATCGATGTGCATAATCCTGCATGTTCCTGCAACGCTTTGAATGAATTAGAAATGCACGGGATGCACAGTTAGAAACGCTCCATTTCACAATGCCTGGAACATTGATCTCAAAAGTGCTCCGAGAAGTTGGCAGCCTTGCAGTAAAGCACGGTAAACTTTCGAAAAAGGATGTAAATAAACAGAGGAAAGTACGGTAAGCTCGAGAGGAAGGAGAAACTGCAGGGAATTGAAAGAAATAAACCTCTTTGGTCGTGTCGTAAACGCCAAAGTGATTCCCGAGTTTTGTTTACATTCTTCCATAGACTTTTAGAACTTTCTGTGTTGCAGGGTAGGATTTACAGAGATGTTGAACGTTTAAAGTGTACCTGTTTGCCAAATAGCCATCATTCTGTGTTCCTGACTCGTAGGAGCTTATCTCCTTAATCCTAGAGCACCGATTTAATTTTGTGTGTAATAAATACTATCGCTACTCAACGTTTACACAATAGTTTTTTCAAATGGATTTAAAGAGTGATTAGTATTCTATAAATGAACATTAGGCTAAATGGCGAAAATTGTAAAATAAAAAAAAAATCTGATGTGTTACACTCACACGAATTTCTCTACTCTTGTACAAACTATTTTTACAAACGCTTATTCTCCATCTGCTTCATGTTAATCGAGATAAACATTTGCAGACTTTATTTTATTGCTAATTTTCTTGTAGATGTAAGGGGAATATATATTTACAAGGGCAATATAGAAATACAGTAACCTTTAAGCATATACATATCTCTTAATAGCTGGCTGCTAGGTGCAACACCATTCCCTTTCCCACAGATTAATACTCTCTGCATATTCAAGACAAAAAAATAATAACGAATTCCCATTTGAGAAAATAAGTATTGAAAAATTTAAGAGAATAACAAGCAATATCTCGAAAATGGTTCACTCAAAAACAAAAATGTATATGACATAAATTGTGTATTTTAACGCGATCTACATTTTTGTGTAGTAAAATTTTGGCTATCTCTTATGGTTTACCAGTTATGCAAAAGTCGTTCACCATGAAGAATACTTTTGGAGACATTCCCAGTAAATTCAAGATATACATTTTATTTGTCATGAAAGTATCTTAAACATGTGATATTTTAATCAAACTCGTTAGAGCCATTTTTGAGAAAATTAAAATTTTCGAAAAATGTTCCATGTAAAGCGTAATCTGTGGTGGGGGGTTTTTCTTGAAAACCTTTGTGTCGGATCTCTGGAAGATACTGAACCTAAATACCAAGTTTGGTGTTTATCCGACTGTTCGTTTCTGAGTTATGCTGTTCACAGACAGACAGACATACACAGGAAGACACACAGACACACACACACGGACATGTTTCCAAAAATGCTTTTTTTTATTCAGGGGGTCTCAAAACATATATTTCCGGTGAAATCTCGGTATCGAATTTTTGGGTGGAATACAATACTTCCCCTACTTACTACACGTAGTAGAGAAGTTAAAATAGTTTTTGTGTAGTTTCTGAATTGGGAGTCTCTCTATAATTATATATATATATATATATATATATACAGGGTGGACCATTAAAAGTTAAGACTGTACAATATCTCCAAAAATAATCATTTTAGAGAGAAATGTGTTGAATAAACATTGCTAGATAGTATGGGGAAAAGTAAATGACATTAGTCTTGTTTTATTTGTAGGACATTGTGATGGTCATTTTAAGGCCAATTTAATCTTTTAAAATGAGAACCTAGCTTTTTATGTTGTTTTCTCACTCTTTGTAAAAAACTAAACAAGATTTGCATAAGGCTCTTTGCAATTATTCTTTCACGGATGGTCCTTTGAGGGTCAAATTAAGTTTTGCAATTGAGAAGAAAATTTTTTTATTTTGTTTCCTTATCACAAAATAAACAGCTTTTTATAAACCATTTTATAATTATAAAACAACATACAAAATGTTGGTTCCCATCTAAAAAAATTAAATTGACCCTAAATGACCATCATAACGTCCTCCAAACAAAATACGAGTAATGACATTCACTTTCCCCCATAAAATCAAGACATTTCTTTCTACAGTGCTTAGTTTTGGAGATATTGTATAGTCCCAACTTAAGTGGCTTACCCTGTATATGTATTTATAGCATTGCCTTACGTTCAATACGTATATTTTAATACACTTTTGAAAATTGTATTGCATCTGCCATTTTGTACTCTGAATGCTGCACCAACTTAAGAATAAAAACATAATTCTTATATCCTTTTAAGTAGAGAGGTAGATTTGAGTTCCTGTTTTAGGGGAAGGTTCGTTCTACAAATTGGTACCACTTCTAAATATGTCGGCGTCTATATTTCCAAGCATTGTGATTTTTGCTTTCTAAAGATGTATGTTTTTTCTCCATTTTTACTTTGAACAGGGTTTTTCTCTAAATATCATTTTCCTGTGTGTTCGTGTGCGTGAGAGAAAGAGAAGAGGGATGTGTTTTCTCAAGAACTATCGAAGGCAGTAAAATTAAGCTTTTATGTGATAAATAAACATCTTGGTTTTGTTATTGATGCACTTTGATGCTAATCTAAGCTAATATATGCTAAAAACTTAATTGCTGATAAATTTTAATAAAAATGCACAAATAGGAAACGTTCCACCTTTCTTAATAAACCACATCAATGTATAAAAGCAGATCAGCAAACATAGAAGGTATGCATCCATATCTTGTAAACATTTCAGTGTGATATCTTAAATGGTTGCTGAGTTAATGGTTCATGAATAGGTAAATTTAAAACTGACGGAATTCGGCTTTTAATCTCTCCTTAAAATAATATTTTCTAATCCTTAATAGAAAACTAAGTTTACTAAGTAATGCATAAAACTAATGTAGTTTCTCCTCATGTTTAAAAGACAATTAGGCATTGCGTCTTTAGCTAACAGATTACAGAAAAATTTCGTTACTTATTTACCTTTATATGCTTTATGATTTTCTCTAGATTAAGAATTATTTTCATGTTTCCAATATTTAGTATATTACTGAAATTAAAAGCTCAAAGCTTCTAGAATCATTTCTTATTCTTATATTATTTTTTCCAGCTATGCCAAATTATTCTGAAAATAGCCAGTGCCACTTTTAACAAAAGACAATATTTATATGATATTAACGTAGCAACCTATTAAACCGAAATATTCTCATTCATATTTGTCTTCCCCATATAAATTCTTAACTGCGGAAAAAAGGAGAGTGATAGCTTAGACCAAGGGTGGCGAAAACGCCTTACTTCCACGAGTCGCCAAAATGCATTACGCCCTGCATCACTGAGCAGCATGTGGAAAAACAAAGGGACAGTGGCAGAGAGGGAACGGCGCCTGCGAGACAAAAAGACTCGCGAGTCCCGTTTTCGCCACCTTTGGCTTAGACCATTAATAGCCGACTGAGGTAATGCGTACGACTCGCATTAGGGAGGTCCCGGTTTCGATCCCCGCCCGCTCTGACCAATGGATTTTTGAGGATTCCCCGGGGTCGGCAGGCGAATGGTAGAGTGATTTGTCATCTATCACGATTTTCTTTCTATCATTTCTCTTTCATTTCTTTTCCTTCTCATCTATCAGGCGTGCCTCTAGTTTTCGTGGTGTATGGAGCGGATGCATGCTTAATGGAAAGACTACTCCCCGTAGACACCAGAGGGCTGTTTGATTCGTGGTCGGTTCGTCGCCTTCTCTCGGCGGCTCCAGCAGTGGGACGGGTCTGCGAGCTTGGAAAGGTTAGGGACTTCTGCACGTCTCTGTGGTCTGTAGACTCCTATGTTCCTTCACCTTATCCCTTATTCCTGAATGGATGATAGCTACAATAGTCTGTAGATCGCAGTGCGCGAGGTGTCTCCCTCCGCTGAACTATAATTATATACCATTAATATGTTACATATTCTAATGGGCATTTTCTAAGGCTAATCACGTTAAAAATTGGCTTTGTGAGCTGAGGTTCAGACTTCAATGTCGCCCATATACTTAATAATCATTGCTATAATTAAACTAAACTCCTGGAATGAACTCCTCAATCACGAAAGCAGTAGAGTTTAAACTGTTCATTTATTCATCCCTGGCCGCAGAGACATAGGCTTGTGGTTTACAGCTTCAAACAAACCAATTGATGATCATGGTTGAATCGCGTCATCCACGCATACTTTTCCTGCCTTCTGTATGTTTTACATTGATTTCGTAGCATATGAATGACCGAGTAAGCTAAAAAACATTTATGACAAAAAATGTGTCATTAAGTATTCATAACGCTTCGGGCAACGACTACAAATAGTAACCTGTTATAATACCTTGAAATGTGTACGAGGGACACCATTTATATTTTGAGCCTAACAATTAAAACAAAGTAATTTCTGATTGAAAATTGCTTTATTGTTTTTCAAAATATTTTCCTTTATGATGGAATACCCCTTTGTATCCGTTTGAACCATTTGTCAAAGCATTTATTCCAGTCTTCTTGAGACACCTCCAAAACATCGTTTTTGAAAGCATCAACGGCTTCTTCTGCCAACGAAAATCGTTGTCCACGCAATTTATTCTTGATGTTTGGGAACAAAAAGAAGTCATTGCGTGTCAAATCAGGACTGTATGGCGAATGATCCATCAATTCCATTTTTGAGCCTTCAAATACGCTGTTGTTAGACCAGATGTGAGAGCGCTCGCATTGTCTTAATGAAGAACGATCCTACTTCTTGTTGGTTTTCCTTACTTCACCGAAGACCTCCGGCAAACAAATGGTTGTGTACCATTCGCCATTTTACGTTCCTCTAAAGGCACTGTTGCCACTTGGCCAGTTTTACTGAAAAAGCAGGCGACCATTTGCTTCGAGGTGCTTCGAGTGCGAACAACTTTTGTTGGATTTGCTTCATCTGGAAACACCCATACAGTCGACTGTTGTTTACGTTCCGGTTCATACACATAGATCTATGATTCGTCACCTGTTAAAATCTTATATACGTCTTTTGAGGCACCGCCATTGTATTTATTGAGCATTTTTGTACACCAATGACACGAGCATCTTCTTGAGATTGCGTCAAATTATGTGGGATCCAACGGGAGCAAACCTTTTTCACGACTAAATAATCATACAGTATTTTATATATGCTGGTGGAACTAATTCCGAGGGTTGCCTCAATCCCACAATATGTCGCATGACGATCTTTCATTATTAGTTTTTGCAAAGCATCAATGCTTTCTGGCACAACTGATTTTGGACGACCTTCACGAACTTCATCATTGAGCGAACGGCGGCCACGATGAAATTCGTTATAGCAGCGTTTCACAGTGGCAAAGGATGGAGATTCGTCGCCAAATGTGGAAGTTAGTTAATCGATGCACTTTTTTTGATAAATCGATGTCGAAAGTTGTAATAAATCATTGCACGAACATTTTCACGAGTTATTCCATGTTTTTGTTGACACACAATTTTCAAGTTAGTCTAAACAAAATATATGACGCTCTGTTGACGAAATGTTTGAAGTAGATTATGGTAAAAAATGTCAAACTTTCCATTGGAAACGTCAAATGCCACCTGTAACATTCATGGTTGCCAAGGCTCAAAATATAAATAGTGCCCTTCGTATTAAGGGGGAAAGCAAATTTACGAAACATCCATCTCTAGCCGAAATTAAGGCGTAATACATTCTTTTCAGATTACTGTTCTCTCGCAATTAACTCGTGTAGGCTTTTGAGTTTTAAGTCTTGCCAGTGAAAGGTTATTTTGAGGTAACTGTCAGTCGGTTTTACTTTCTCTGCTACCTAGAGCTTACCCACAGTAAGTAGAGGACGTATTGTATTCCACCCAAAAATTATATACGGAGATATATAGTGAGCCAATGACACCCAATAAAAATTAGAAAAGAAAACCAGTATAACCGAAAACGAAAGGTGGGATCAATACCAGACTTGATATTTAAGTTCAAAAACACCTACCCCAAACTACCCTTCACAAGGAAAGTTATTCGTTAGCTTTTATTTTCTCAAACATAGGTAAACTATTTTGACTAAAGTACGATATGTTTAATATCTAAATCTGAACCGCAAATAACTTTAATTTTATGAAAATAAAGAAAGAGCTCTTCATTCTGAACTACTTTTGTTTAATTGGTAAACGTAACAGATAAAGTATTACTACACAAAAATGCATATCACATTGAAGGACACAATAAATCAAATAACATTTCTTCAACATGTTCTTTATTGTTTACGATTTTAAAATATTTTATACCTTTCTCATCTGCAAATCACTATATGACTTTTTTCTGGTTATGCAAAAGGAATGGAAATTCAAAGCCATCACATAAGGATGCACTTTTAAAATATTTAAAATATTTGTTCTTTTTATACATGTGTAGTGAAGATATAAGTTTATTAACAAAAAGTGGATAGAAGAATAAGAATCCGTATGACTAATTTATAGAAGAATAAGCAGAGAAATTCATGCAAATGCTACACAGATTTTTCTCATAAGCTCGCAGCAAAAATTAACTTGTGATGTAAAACAGTTGAATGTTGCTTTTATATCTTGTGTGTACTCAACTCTGTGTGATATGAAATTACATTTTCTAAGCAAACATATACCGTAATCATTATAAACTAGATACTAAAGTTACCATTTATATCACTAGTATAATATCCGGAATCAGTTTTTACAAGCGCCCCGAACAATTTAGAAATCACTATTCGGCCACCGAACCTGCTAGAACCCAGATGTTTGGTGAGCGTGAACGCCATTACTGTCGATTTTGCAGCTTCTAAAACGCTTTGGTTCCTTACCAAGATTAACGCTATATAATTCATTCTTTAATATGGATAGGACAGATACAACAAGGAGTGCAAACCCTCTCCAGGAAAAACACGACCACACCTTAACACCACCTCCGAATTACACTGTTGGCACTACACACGCTAGCAGATGACGTTCACCGGACATTCGCCATACCCACACCGTCATCGGATCGCCACATTGTGTACCGTGATTCGTCACTCCACACAACTTTTGCCACTGTGTAATCGTGTAATGTTGATGCTTCATAAACCAAGCGAGGCGTCGTTTGTCATTTTCCTGCGTGATGTGTGGCTTATGAGCAGCCGCTCAATTATGGAATGCAAGGTTTCTCACCTCACGCCTAACTGTCATAGTACTTGGAGTGGATCCTGATGCAGTTTGGAATTCCTTTGTGATGGTCTGGATAGATGTCTGCCTATTACTCTTTACGACCCTCTTCAAATGTCGGCGGTCTGTGTCACTCAACAGACGAGGTCGGCCTGTACGCTTTTGTGCTGTACATGTCCCTTCACGTTTCTACTTCACTATCACATCAGAAATAGTGGACCTAGGGATGTTTAGGAGTGTGGAAATCTCGCATACAGACTTTTGGCACAAGTGAAACCCAATCACCTGACCACGTTCGAAGTGCGTGAATTCCACGGAGCGTCCCATTCTGCTGTTTCACGATGTCTACTTACTACTGAGGTCGTGGATAATGAGTACCAGGCAATGCACCTAAGATAAAAAAACCTATGTTTGTGGGGTTGTCCGTATACTTTTGATCACATAGTGTATGTACGGGCTTCAACTGTTGACTCGAAAAAAGTTGGCATGTGAATGTAAGTTGATAAGTAAAGCCTTTAAAAGTAGTTTTGAAAATGCTGTATGGGTTCAACCGCGCCTTTCTATGATAGGGGCAGACGGCAACGAGCGCCGAGTACGCGGGCAGGAAAAACACCGCACAGGCGGATCGTATTTTTTTTTTTTTGGCTCTCCGTGTATATAGAGTTTAAAATACTAGCGAATTATCTAGTAGACATAGTGAACTATCTCGTTATATGCACTCATTATAAGAAAATGTTACTTATCCTACAGAAACTGAGTGTGAGTGATTCATAACGTTGGGGATAGAACTCTTAAGAGCGGAATTGTATTTTTTCACGAGAGTACGATACGAAGTAATAATAACGAAATATAGATAACTGTGCCTGAAGCGTGTTTACCTGCTGACGACAGATGACATTGTGTTCTTTTGTACTGTTTTTAATTCCGTTTTATATTTTTATTTTTCATCCTGCTTTATCTAATGCACAGAGTTATATTAGGAAGCTTCGACTACACTCAGTAAATAAAGCGGTAATGGAAATGCACAAAAACCAAGAAAGGTCTTCAGGAAAGGGGAATGAGGCTGCGAGATAAAGCAAGTTTGCGAGACTATAGGAAATAGAGGGCCGTAGAAACAGGAAATGAAGAAAGGAGGCTGCAAGAAATAAAGGAAGCGAGGCAGAGACCGTCATTAGCAGTTCGCCATTATAACCACCTGACGACTGAGCGAGCACAACTTGAGACGTACAACAGGTCTCTCTAGAACGCGCTACAAACTTTTGACAGATGCCAGCATTTGTCGCGGTCAGGAAATAGCTCTGGGTTACGCGCACAACGAAATTTCCTGCTTACAGTCCGAACCTTCATCCTCGAGCTTTTCCCGGATTACAAGTTGAAAGTTGCTTCTGTACTATATGGTATATTCCGTTTAAGGTGACCGATCAGTACAATTTGGATCAAAATTAGGTAAAATTACACTTTAGGCTTTCCAACCTATTCGCATCCTATGACGAGTTGTATTCACATAAGTTAATAATGACACTTAAATGGCATGACCAAGTTTGGTTAATGTGTTTTTGTTATTTTCAAATTAGACTGGTCTTTAACAATAAAATACATTTGTAACTGCATAACTGTAGCTATTTTATGCCATATATATTAATTTATTTCAACAATACTATAGCGTTTTTAGAAGAAAGTGCGAAATGCATGCAATAGAGTAAAAAATGTAACCCGTCGTCATCAACGTGTGCCTCGGGTTATTTTACTTGGGTCCTTCCCATTCTTTAACATAGCCATCATGACACCATTTTTTTACGTGGGACCTCCCCATACTTTTACACAGGCTCATTTGAATGCAGTCTCTGCGATTCGAATTCGGTTTGAATGAATGGCCAGTCCATTTCGTCTCGCCTTAAGGATCATGGATATTCGAATTACTTAAATTAAAGGTGCCTGTAACAGGGATATATAAACCTGTTTCTGAATTAGAAGAAAAGTGGTATATGTTAGTAAAACAAGTCATTGGCATATTTGAAACACACCCAGTGGGTTAAATCCGAATCTCTAGGAACATTTTCTGTAAACGTTTTACTTTCCGTACTACGTAAATTAGGGGAAGCATTGCATTTCAGCCAAAAGTTCGATACCGACATTTCACCGGAAATGCATGTTTTGAGGTCCCTGAATCCAAAGAGCATTTTTGGAAACCTGTTCTGTGTGTGTCTGTGAACAGCATAATTCAAAAACGAAAAGTCGGCTAAACACTAAACTAGGTTTTTGAGTTTAGTACCGTACAAGCATGCTACACGAAAATTTTAAGAAAACCTTCCCACCCCAGACTACCCTTTACATGTAACATTTTTCTAAACTTTTATTTTCTTAAAAATGCCTAGCGATTTTGATTAAAATATTTGCATGCAAATGAAGTGTATATCCTGAATTTTCTTCCTTCTCAATGACTTTCACATAACTGGTAAACTATAAGAGAGACAAAATGTTACTACACGAAAAATGCAACCTCTTTAAAATACACAATTTATGTCGTATACCTGTTTTTTTCGAGTGACCCATTTCCGAGATATTCCTTATTTGTTTGAATTTTCCAATACTTATACTTCTTCTCAAATGGGTATTTTAATTCGTTTTTTTTTAATCCTGAAAATGCAAAGAGAAACGAACGCTCCACCAGCTATTAAAAGATTTGACTATCGCTTAATGCCTACCATGTTTCACTTGTATCCACAAGAAAATTAGCAATAAGATTCTACAAATATATATCTCAGTTAACATGAAGTAGATGGAGAATAAGCATTTGTAAAAATAATTTATACAAGAGTAGAAAAAGTCGTGCGAATGTAAAACATTAGATTTTTAGATATCAGAGTGGAAATGAGGGACTGGGGTGACTAAATAACGTTGAGTGGAGGGCGTGGTATCATGTTTGGGGTCTTTTGTTAATACTTCCAATATTTTCCAAAATTTTTTAATACTTTTTGCGAAAGTTGGTACATATGCTAAGTTCTAAAATATGCTTTTTAATTACAAATCGACGCATTTTATGAATAATTTATAAGCTAGTTTACATGAGAGGAGCCTTCCAGTGCATGTTTCTCAATTGTAATATTTTTGACATCTTTAAGATTAATTTTTAAGCTTTTAGAGAAAACTCCTGAAATAGTGTTCCTAATATATGTTAATTAAACTTGATGTGACCTTATTAGCGTATACATTTTTGCAATAGTCTAAAATTGGAACAAGAGGTATACCTAACTTGAAAATAAATTGAATTAAAACTAATCTTTTATCACACAAATTTTCTAGCTCTGTAGGAGCATATATCTGAACTGTTGCAAAAAATTGTGAAAGTTACGTCTTGTAGCGGTTTCACAACGATTTTTAGTGGCGGTGGATTATTGCTATTATTTAGCGCTGCTTGGGCGACGAGTCTCTAATATATATTCGGAGCGTGGTATCATGAGATCAATAATAATTTAGTCAAAGTATGGGCTCCAAATAATTTATTAGTCACTGCAGTGAAGAATTAAATATATCAATTATCAATGGTATTAAACGAAAAACTCCGCTAGAACTTAGCTAAGCTTCAGCAACCTTCTCGCTACAATTTTCCTCGTGTGCTACAGTACATCAGCTTCCGACAAAATCCTCAAGAGAAGATAAGAATAAGAAAAATCTGATGTGTTTCACTCACATGACTTTCTCTACTCTTGTACAAACTATTTTTACAAACGCTTATTCTCCATCTACTTCATGTAAATCGAGATAAACATTTGCAGACTCTATCTTATTACTAATTTTCTTGTAGATGTAAGGGGAATATATATTTACAGGGGCAATATAGAAATACAGTAGCCTTTAAGCACATACATATCTCTTAATAGCTGGTTGCTAGGTGCAGCACCATTCCCTTTGCCACAGATTAATACTCTTTGCATATCCAAGACAAAAAACTGATAAACGAATTCCCATTTGAGAAAATAAGTATTGAGAATTTTAAGGGAATAACAATCAATATCTGGAAAATGGTTCACACAACAACAAAAAAGTATATGACATAAATTGTGTATTTTAATGCGATCTACATTTTTTGTGTAGTAAAATGTTGTTATGCAAAAGTCGTTCACAATGAAGAATACTTTCGGAGACATTCCCAGAAAATTTAAGATATACATTTTATTTATCATAAAAATATCTTAAACATATGATATTTTAATCAAAATCGTTAGAGCCATTTTTGAGAAAATTAAAATTTTCGAAAAATGTTCCATGTAAAGGGTAATCTGGAGTGGGGGGATTTTCTTGAAAACCTTCGTGTTGCATCTCTGGAAGATACTGAACCTAAATACCAAGTTTGGTGATTATCCGACTGTTCGTTTATGAGTTATGCTATTCACACACACACACGGACATGTTTCCAAAAATTCTCTTTTTTGGATTCAGGGGATCTCAAAACATGTATTTCCGGTGAAATCTCGGTATCGAATTTTTGGGTGGAATACAATACTTCCCCTACTTATTATAAGTAGTAGAGAAAGTAAAAAAAGTTAGGAGAATTTTTCGCAACTATTGTTGCCTGATGTTTTCATAGCACAGAGTAATCTTTTTTTTATACGTTTATTCTCCACGGAGGAATAACAAAACACAAACGCATTCCATAGCATATAGCTTGTATACTATTGATGGACATGGTAACTAATATAGAGCTAGTCCCATATCACAGTCGGTAGAGCACCTATGTTGTGTCAGGGGACTCGGGTTCGATTTCCGGTTGGAGAGTAGGGATTTTTCTCTAGCAAAGGTTATTCCCTAGCCTCCTCGGAGTCTGGAAGCGTGAATGTGTGATCTAATGATAAAAAAATCCAAAGGAATGGCAACTCTTTACGATTTAACGATAGATAATGCACCATAGGTGAAATTCTTCCGGTACGACCACTGCAGTTAAAGGCGAGGTATAAATGGGACAATAAAAAAAAACATACTATCAATAAAGAACAATCTAAATTGAATGTAGCTTTCCTAAAACAAAAGCGATTCACAATATAAACAGTTAACAACAATAACACAATTAATTGCAATTTCATGAATTAATAAATGTCAATGTGAAACTCATTTGCATTCATAATCAAATATAACGCAAAACTGCACACTCATATAAAGTTTGAATCGCAAGGGGCTTTTTTTATAAAACAGCTTAAAAATGCATACATGTCCCAAAGCTTTGTACTCGCACTTCTTGATACCAATATAAAATGTGGTAAAAATGTTCAAAAAGCTCAATAGAGTACTTTGGGTTTTGGAAAATTCACAGATCTATCCCCTTAAAAGACGTGAAATGTGTGTATATACAGGGGCTTTTCCAAGAACGATTTATCAAACGTTAGTTCTATATGCTATTCACCTACTGCAACGTGCCTGATGGGAAAATATAATATCGCTATTGAGGAAAGATGGTTTGTTTTATTGTAGTTCAACTGTTTGGGAGCCGAACTTGAAGTTGGAACCGCACGTATGGTAAAAAGTTTTCCGGTAGCCTTCACCCTAAATGTACTTTTCGGTGGTATTTGCCCCAAATGTTTAAAAAATATTACCTTTGTAATGTTTACTGTTTCTTTAAATATTATGTATTTATGTTTGCCTCGGCTGCGTCAGTATTTATTTTAGAGACATGAATGCCTTAGCAGCGAGGTGGTGCAACTGAACAGTGTAGGATTACACAGATTATAACTTTTACTTCACTCCATTTATTAATGCTTGACACCTTAAATAACACTTCAGCAATATATAGAGAGATAGCTGTGAGACTTTTTTTTTTATTAATTACTTGCACTTTTTTAACACAGAAGCTATTTTTGTCTCGCACGAATAATTATTAAATTTCTTGAGGACACATCTCGCGTCCGGTTACAAACACTGTCTACAACCAACGCGTCCAGTTATGAGCGCTGTCTACAAGCAACTGACTTGATTTCTACCGCCTAAATTTGTAAATTCCTGTATTTCAAATTCTGATTGGCTAATCCTAGTCGAATAGAATACCTTCATTTAACTAAAGCTTTTTCTGGTTGTTCATTGGCTATTTTATGAACTGTCTCAAAATTTACATTATTGATGCTCCAATAATGACTAGTAGCATTATTAAACTTTCTTACTCATCATTGCCTCAAGGTTACCTCATTGTTAACTCATTGTTATCAACTTTTAACCTATTATTCTCACAGCTCCTACATTATTAAATTACGTAATAAATTCAGATAACATTATTACATGTATATAATAATATAAACTTATGTAATGACTGATATACCCTTTTTATATATTGTTACATATACATATTGCTTTAAGGCGGGCTGTTATTGTATTTTATATTACATAATTTGACTCATACCATTTAACTGTTAAAACTACTGCCTCACTATAAATCCGTGTACAGCAGTGGCTGCAGGTTCTAGTGGCCTCGTGTCATGTCTTGGCAGTAGTAAAACAAAACAAGATAGAAACACATAGTCTAAAATGCATACCTTTTACTGTCTCTACCATGTAACTAATGGGCAAAGAAGGTATAGCATTCCACACTGAAATTCGATATCGAGATTTCGCTGGAAGTACACGTTTTGAGATCCCTTGAATACAAAAAAATGCATTCTCAAAAGAATGTCTATGTTTGTGAGCTGAAAAACAAAAAGTCGGTATAACACCAAACTTGGTATTTGGATTCAGAATCTTGCAAAGATTAGACACGAAAATCGTCAAGAAAATCCTCCACTCTAAACTACCCTTTCAATGGAAAATTTTGAACTTTTCAAAAATAGCTAAAACTATTTTGATTAATGATTTATATGACAAATAGAATTTATGGGTATATTAAATTTTTAGAAGTAGTCTATGAAGTCCTCTTCCTTCTGAATTACTTTTGTATTGATTGTAAACGTAAGACAAAATCTGACTACAAAAAAATGTAAATCATGCTAAAACACACAATTTTTGCAATTTTTTTCCGTATGACGGGAGGGTTCCGACTCCAACTAGTACGTCGGGACGAGCATACGAATTGAGTTGAACTCTGCGGGGCTGTGATTTTCGAAACCCATGGGAGATTGGATTACGTCTGAGCGGTGATGCACGGGTGGGGTTGTGAGACACCTACTAGATCGCTGTCGCCTACTGCGGTCTTTCGGTTAGTCCAGTTCCTTTTCTTAATCATCCTATCGATATTCTGTAAAGCGACTATGTAGTTATATTACTGTGTGGGTAATATTCACGTGACGCCTTTCAAGGAATTTAACAAGAATACAAATTATTCTTACTAAAGCTTATTTTTCTGTACACTACATTTAATCCAAATAAACCTTTACAAAAATATCTACATTACACATTTTGTTATAAATACAAAGTAAACAGTGATAGTCAAATGTTTTAGAACTGAATGTTATATGCTGGACTTAAAATTCCATACTGTTTCCATGCAAGCGCCAGAAACATCTGAAAATCGAGTCGACTTTAAACGAATAAGTATTGAACAACTCGAAACATTAATAAGGATTTCTCAGAAACGATTTATGCCACAATAACACTTATTTCAAATAAATTGCATGCTTTAAAGAGATCTACCTTTTTGTGTGTTACACTCACAAGTTATACAAGATTATACAAAGTTCCTTCTGAATGAAGTGGACATCACAGGCTATGGCCAGAAAATTCGTGATAAACATTTTATTTGTAATGTAAATGCCTTTAATATATAGAGCCATTTTTTAGAAAATCAAAAATTTTGAATAATGTTCCATGTAAAGGGTATTTGGGGTGGAAGCTTCCTTAAAAATCTTTGTGTCGCATCCTTGGAAGATACTACACTCAAATACCAAGTTTGATATTTATCAAATTTTCGTTTTTGAATTATGCTGTACACAGACCGCCTCAAAACATATATGTATTTTTGGATGGAATACAATACTTCCCCTGCAGAGAAAGTAATAAGCACAGTTCTATCGCTGCCTGCTTTGGTGTAAAGGTGACCATATGGCTTGGCATTACAGAGGTCGCGTGTTCAAGTCCGGCCGTAATAGTTGTGGTTTTTTTCGGCTAACTAAGCTGCCTTTTAGAAGCATATATTTGCTCGGTTTACATGTTTTTATTATATAAGTAATTTGACATATAAATTATTATTTTAATTATTATTATTGAATAAAAAGGCCAAATGGATATTCAATTTAGTGTAATTTGCTGTTAATGATAATATACTCAATAATAATAATGATAATAATAATTATTATAATGCCCTTCTTATATGAAAAACAATCGGACTTCCACTGAAGTAACAAAAATACTGTTTTTAATTTCGCGCCGCGTAATAGTCTCCTTTTTACCATATAAAACAGCCTGAAGTCTTCGCAATATCCAAGCCCTTTTAGGGTATAGGCTATATAACCGAGGGGGGCACACTCCCAGCTATGCAAAATCTATTACTGCTATTACCTCCAGGAGGAAGGAATGAAACGAAGGAACCATAGAAGACTGCTGCTAGACAGGCCAGAGAGATGCGCGTAATTCCCTGAAAACTCTGTTACGAAGACCTGTCCCATAGCTGACCCGCCCAATCACGCAGCCCTCTAGTATGACAGCGAATATACTTGGAGCAAGTATTTGCCCCATCTTTCTGACACATGTACCACTTGGATTACATTAATACTAATAACCCGCTGTTAACATGATCGAAGTATATTTCAAGGAAGAGTTCTTCACACAATTAAATGCTTTCCCGTTTCTCAGAATAAATTTTATACATATTGAGGCAGTATTTTTAAACACTTAAATAATTTCAGTCTAATTATATAATATGTAAATTCAATAATAGACCACCTTGAAGCAATATGTGTATGTATGTAACAGTCATTGCATATGCTTATATTATTGTATCCATGTGTAATAATGCTATATGACTATATTACGTAATTTAATAATGTATAAGCTGTGAGAATAATAAGTTAAAAGTTGCTAACAATGAGGTAACTCTGAGTCAATAATGAGTAAGAAAGTTTAACAATACTACTTGTGATTCTTGGAGTAACAATAATGTAATTTTAGTGACAGTTCATAAAATAGCCAATCAACAACCAGAAAAAGCTTTAGTTAAATGAAGGTATTCTATTGGAGTAGGATTAGCCAATCAGAAACTGAAATATAACAAAGCTTACAAATCTAGAAGTCAGTTGCCTGTAAACAGCGTTACTAACCAGACGCAAAAAGTGTCCTCAAGAAATATAATATGTATTCGTGTGCGACGAAAAATAAGTTTACGTGTTAAAAACGTGTAATTAATTAATTAATTAATTAATTAATTAATAAAAAAAGAATCTCACGGCCCTCTATATCAGTGAAGTGTTATTTACAGCGTATCAAGTATTAATAAAACGAGTGAAGTAAAAGTATAATCTGTGTAAGCCTATATTCTTGTTACACCGCAACCCTGCTAAGAGAAGCGTGTCTCTAACAATAATACTGACGCAGCTGAGGCAAACATAAATATTTAATATTTAATGAAACAGTAAAATTACAACGTTAATATTTTTTAAATTGGGGCAAAGGCCACCTGAAAGTACATTTGGGGCGAAGGCTACCGAAATTGTTTACTATACGTGCGGTTGCAACTACTACAAGTTCGGCTCCCCAACTGTTGAAATATAATACAACTCCTACTTCAAATCGGCTTTCCATACGTGAAACAATAATTTTCGGGGAAGTGTTCTTCACACAATTAACTGCTTTCCCGTTTCTCAGAATAAATTTTATACATATTGAAGATGAATATTCTAGAGCTGTGATATCTTACGGCACTTTAACTGGACAATAAGTAGGAACCGTTAGCAAATGGCACAATTAGTAACACTAAACAACACATTATTTACTCCCAGCAATATTCACTCCGCAAAGACATAATACATTAACAATATCATGAAAGTACTTGAACATTTCTAGACTGGAAACTGTCGCATTCTATTATACACACTCAGTTACATACAAGAAAATTAACGCATCAAAATTATTTCTTTCTGATACAAGTTTAGTTAGCACAAATAGAAACGTAGCAATACACGTAAAACGTTCTTAAACATCCTCCAGAACATCGAGTAGGTAAACCAAACTTCCAATTTTGAAAAGCATTACAAATAATAAATAAGGTTTCTCTAGACCGAAACGTGAATTTAAAGTTCTTCACTACACGATGCAATTGCTCTGAACAAATACACTAATCGCGCTGGCTGTCCCTAAATCCCCTCCCCACAATTTTCTATGCAGGGAGGTCCTGGCTGGCGGAGGGGCTGGCGCTGCAGTCGCCTCAGATGATCGACGGACTCTCCAACAGTGCTTTAGGAAGCTTTGTTCTTTATTATCTCCTCGAAAATTTTATGTTCTTTGCGCCGACTTATAATGCGGGGAGTCGAAAATGGTACACACCCACACACACGACAAAACCTATAAACAAACCTGAAACATGATAAGGAAACGGAATCAAAGGGTTTTACCTAGCTACCGACTAGGTAAAACCACGAAAAATCCAAGGTCTGAGCAGATTGCCGACAGGAATCGAACTCGTTCGGTTCCAAGCACCAAGTTAGTGTTTCGCGCTAAATTTACATGACACTAATTCGTCCCTCTGGGGATAAAAGAGAAACAAAAAAGACAAAAACAAAAAAAAATGGAAAAAATAAGAGCATATACATAGACTCTGACGCAGGTAATTCTTTCAGCCCCACGTTTAGGCGCAATATGACGCAGCCACACTACGCCTCCAACACTGAAGCACCACCTTTGCCTCACGGTTGCTGCTTGTCTCCTTCCAGTTGGTTCTTCTTTTGCCACGGTTGCTCCAGCCTGAAACCTTAACCTCAGGGTATGCGTGGGTGTGTACAGAGAAACACACAAACGCTGTCTTGGAACACTTTTATTCACTATTTAAAATAATACTTTAGGTTTGCCGATCACTTTTAAATGCTTACGATGATACTTTGTCTTTACCAAGACCGAAGAATATTAACTACAGCTAAGCGTTCTACCCTCTAGCATGTTTGCCGCCAATGTTCACAACTCGACGAAAATGTCGTCCCGTCCTCGCCAGGCACTCAGGACAGACTGACTTACCCACGCTGCACAAGGAAAACCAACGCCTAAACTTCCCCTCTCTCCCCTCAAACTTAGCGTCATGATGCTTAGAGTGGCCTTCACCAGGCTAAGTGCAGCTGTACTCGGCTAGTTACCAGGAAAAACTTGCTTCAATTGTATTTACCCTTTCTACCTGAGGCTGGTCCCTAATTAACAAAACTGTGCCTGTCTGGTCTTTCTGTCAACAATTTTCACAATGATTCTCCTTTTTATACATACACTGATTTTAAATACATTATTACTTATTTTATATCGCTATCCTTCTCAGAATATTATGATAATTATTGCCTTCATAATTCCGGCTTCAACTCACAGATATATTGGAAATACACTTTTGCAGTATCATAGGTCACAATGTCGCATAGCGACATTAAATGATTCTTAAACTCTTGGAGCCAGTAATAAAGCGTGTTTGATATTAATAAGAGCAGAAATCTTAGAAAGCAGAACTTCAACCGAAAGATCGATTTCTGGGTAATCTCCGCGATGCTTAGAGCACATATAAAGCATTGTGCCATCCCTTACCTACGCGTGCGTGGACGGACAAACGACGTTTTGCTGAATGTCAGTATTTTTTAACTCAAGTTCTGTACCACATTCCGAGATCAGCGATATACAAGAAACTGCTTCCTAATTTTGCAAGTATCGGTGAATAAGATTACTGGTTTAAAAATCTGATGTGTTACATTCACATAACCTTCTCTGCTTAGTTTTTACAAACTATTCATACAAACGCATATTTTTCTGCCATACTTTTGTTAATCTGTATAATCTTTTATTATACTTTTGGTTATAAAAGGATACAAATGGTAAAGCGAAAGTCAGATTTTTAAAGAGGGTGTCGCTATGTGATAGCATTTTAATTTCATGCTGTTTGCATGACCACAGGAAAAAGCGAAGAGGGACTTGTCACTTGAAAAAAGCTTAGGTATAGTCGGCCACGATATGAGTTTTGAGGGCGCCACCGTATATTTTAACGACGCCTAATGCCATTAAGGATTGGGTTCAGAGGAGAGTGAGGGGCAAGGCGATAGGGAAATTTACAGTTGCACACTGAAAGCAGTACTACATTTGCAGGCCTCAGCTTTGTTATTAAATTGAACTCGGAACTGCGATGTGTTCTGAATCTGACTGTCCTTACGATGCCCCGCCCACTTGTTCCTCTTCCCACCGTACGCATTTGTATCGTGGCAGACTGTTATTTGAAAATGTAATAATAACCAATTACAAAAATATCTCGTAAATAGTTGAAGCACAAACAATTTGACAAAGTGTTTTATCGAGATCTACGTTTTTGTGTAGTAACATTTTGTCTACCTCTTACGGTTTACCAATTAAACCAGTCATTCAGAATGAAGAGGACTTCACAGGCTATTCCCAAAAAAATTCTAGATATGCATTTTGTTTGTCATGCAAATATGCTGAACATAACATCGTATTTGAATCAAAACTGTTAGATACGTTTGAAAAAATAAGAAATATTAAACTTTTTTACATGTGAAGGGTGGTTGGGGGTGTAGAATTATCTTTAAAATCTTCGTGTCGCATCCTTCGAAGATATTGAAGTTCAGTATCAAGTTTGGTAGTTTTGAGATGCTGTTCAGACACACTCGCACAGATACAGACATTTTTCTAAGAATGCTTTTCTGGATTTAGGAAGCTTAAAAAACGTGCATTTGCAGTAAGTTGTTGATGAACTGTAATACATCCTCTGCTTACTATAATTCAGCAAAGCTATTCCTTAGTCTTTTCTTCTCGTGTTTTTAGCCATCTGGATGGGACATTGCCCTGAGATCCCAAATCTCTCTTTCACTCTCGGGTAGCTTCTAATTACTTTCTTTACCACATGCATAGTAGTTATAGAAGGTAATGCATTCCACCCGAAAAGTATCTGTGAACAGCATAACTCTGAAACCAATAGCCAAATAGATACCAAACTTGGTATTTAAGTTCAGTACCTTCCAAAGATGCGATATGAAGATATTTTAAAAAATTCTCCAACCCAACTACCCGTTACATGGAGCATTTTTCGAAAACTTGTCGCGGTATCGTTCGTGTTATCTTATTTGCTGAGCGCCTGTTATTTTTTTACTATTTTTGAATTTTGGGTTCTTTGTCCTCCGGCTAGCTATTATTACTCAGTCGAGCAAATCTCTTGAACATGGTGTGTAAACGGAACGGAGTTGTTACTAAAAGATAACACAGATAAAAAAATTTGTTTTTACACTTTTATTGCCGTCACATTTTATTGATTTCACATATTTACTCTTGATACACACCTGGCTGAAACTGTTATATTTTCGAATGTAACTATAGTCACTTATTTGCCGCACATTATTAATTCGAGTATTTCACATTTTATAACTAGCTTTACGACGCAAGAGATTCTGTAGAACTGCGCGTCGTGTAACCCGTGGATGATTCTCTTAAACTGTGCGATACTTGTCTCTGGCTTTATATTTTATACTCCCTCACCCCGATATGCCTAAGATTATAATCGAGCTACTATTGGTTAATAAAGCGCGCCAACATTAGCGTCTATTTTTATATCCAATCAAAATTACGAACACATATGCTCTAGGGAAGATATTCCCTCCATTTCTAAAGAAAAGCACGCTACTCGGACGTCATTTGCTTGTCTCTTCTAATTGATAAACAACTCGCCCCCTCGCTCATTGTTATCCGCTCCTATTGTCAGTTTCAGTGAGGCCGTGTAAACTTATTTCCTAACAATGCTTATAATTAACAAACATCTCAAATCATCGCCATACAATAATGTTAATTTACACAACAATCACTCTGGCATTTACAGTGTTGTGATATAAAATACTGCCTCAAATTTTATTTTCGCAAGAATGGCTCTTAACGACTTTGATTAAAATGCCATACAGCAGATGTTTTTAAATGGCAAATAAAATGCATATCTTGATTTTCTGGGAATAACCTATATATTCCTCTTCATTCGGAAGGAATTTTATATAATTTTACATAACTGGTAAACGTTAAGGGGACAAGGTACTCTTAAATGGTCCAAAATAATTTTTTTGGTTTTATGCAGTAATAAAATCTCCATTATTTCCAGTTTCAGAAAATATATACTTTTGGGAGTTTAAGAGGTTTATAAGACATTTAAATACCATTTAAATACTAGCTTTTTTTAAATCTGTCATGCAACGCCCCCTTTCAGAACATTTTTGTATCTTTCAACAACGAACGACAATATCATGACCAGCAAACAGCTCAGTGATTAACAAAAGAGGCAGGACCAAGAGAAGGCGATCAGAAAAGCTGAAGCAATCCAGAACAAATGATTATGACCCTGGAACGTACTAAAGTGTGTCGGAATTTTAATGTTCAAACTTTAAATTCAGTTTTCTCGAAAAGTTTTTGGATACTTACGTTCCTTTTTCTCAAAGTATGAGAGGCAGAGAGCTGAAATTTTTGTACATGTATACAATACATAGTTAAACTTTCTGAAGCACAATAAAAAAATTTACAATGTATATTATTAATATTAAGAAAGCAATAACATTGCAAATTTTCCACATATTTGCTTTTTAGGCTTTGCAAATAACTTTTTTTTTCAATTTCTAGTGAACTGATATTCAAAACTAAATAATTGATGTTCAGAAGATAGCTGGTTATACTTACAACAAGCATGGAAACGTGTGATTCTGTATTGCAAGTAGTATCAGAGAAAATGGTACATGAATTCACATGTTTTAAGAGTAAATTTTATTATTTTGCTGATGAACGAAATAATTTTTACGGACTCAACTACATAAGCTATCAATGCAAACAACCACTTGAAATAATTGTCATAATGTATAGAATGTTGCATGGAAATTTCAGGTAAAAACCATTGAGAACTTTAAGAGCAGTATTAACTTGACACTCCTAAGGTGTAATTTCCATGTGTTCAGACTACCTTGTCCCCTTAAGCGTTAGACCAAAACGTACTACACAAAAATATACAGCTCTTTAAAACACACAATATACTTCAATTAACTTTTATGTATCATAAACCCTTTCCGAGATATCGGTTATAAATCGTTCGAATTGTACAATAATTTGTGATTCTTTTCAAGTCTTCCAATTTTCAGTCGTTTCTCGGGATTACATGGAAACGGTATGGAGTTTTAAAGCCATCATATAGCCTCCATTCTTAAACATTTGATTTTATCACTGCTCCCTTTGTATCTATAACGAAATGTGTGATGTACCTATTTCTGCAAAGGTTTATCTCGATTATAATGAAGTAGATAGAAAAAAATCGTAACAATAGTTTCCATATACGTTAATAAACAATAGAGGATAGAGAAAATAATGTGATTGGAACATCAGAGTTTTTTCTGTAGGAGTGATATAATTCTAATGGAATGTTGTTGTAAATTTCCTCAAGTTATACGAGTATCACAATATGACGCAGACCAAAAATCTGGTCCATAACTATACTACATATTAAAACCAATGACTTATCAAACAGCGTGATAAAATTTGTCATTGCAGTTATCTATGGATTAGAGATAAGGCCGTGTATATGGGAATCTATTTCAGTATATTTACTTCTACCACATGCAGTGCAGTAAATCCTGGAGCAAAACGACAGCAGTGAAACACTGGTTTTGTTTTGTGTGTCTAACGTCAATATGTTGTCTATAGTATTTTTAATTATTAATTAGTAATTATTATTAACGTTGTAATTGTATTTATACGTTATATACTTTTAAATAATAATTTACTTTGTGTATCATGCTTTGCCATAAAAGCATGCAACGAACGTTAATACTAAGTACATGTGTACTTAGACGAAATGGCCCACAAGAGCTTCTAGTCGCAACATTATGATCATTTGGCTAAGTTAGCATTGTATTATTATTATTATTATTATTATTATTATTATTATTATGGCGGCGCCGTGGCCGAGTGGTTAGACCGCTTGCCTCTCACCGAGGCGGCCCGGGTTCAATCCCAGGGACCTGCATGTGGGATTTGTGTTGGACGAAGCGGCGTCTGGGCGGGTTTTCTCCGGGTTCTCCGGTTTCCCCCGCCATTCATTCCACCAACTGCTCCATCATCACCTTTCCTTTCATCCATTTCACCCACATTTCGTTTCATCTACTTCCTTCATCCCATACCAGGCATCGGGCTGATCACCAATCCTGGATACTCTGTCTGATCCTACATAAGAGGAGGGTAAGCAGATAGTGAATGAATTATTATTATTATTTATAAATAAAATAGGTGTAGTAAATTTTACATACCTACCACCAGTAACCTATAGCAAATTCTTTACGTAATATATTTTGGCTGGAATAGATTTTAAAGCATTCAGAGCGTACCATACATGTATTGTCCTCAGAGTAAAACAAGAAAATTGTGCTTATTTATGAAAGATTCGAGAAAGCAGTCAGGTTGCAGCAGACATGATTTTTCTTTAGAATCGAAGCAAGTATATACCATCCATAGTTGAATTCGTCATCGATTCATTCTGAAATTCCTAATAGTATTGGCCGATAGTAGATATTAGAGTTTAATTAATCTAAATAATACTATTAGATCACCATAACTATTATCTGTACAAAACGAGAAGGAATCTGTGGCAGAGCTAGATAACGCTGGTGAAAGTCCTAGGCCAATAGCGCTAGAGCGAGGTTGTCTAGTTCAAGTTCCGCGCGGTCTCGCTGTAGGCTACAGTATCTACTTTTCAATTCGCTGTTAAGTACATTTATAATATTATAGCTGAGCAGGGCTAAACATTTTGAATCAGGCTGTCCAAAAACCGTATCTCTGTGATGTTTGGTTCTTTAGTTCTGTGTCGAAGCAGATATTTGAGAGGGTTGCTGAAAGACCTTGACCATTGTACACCACCATCAGCCTTGTTGTAGTCGCCCTCGGTGGTGTAGTGGTTATCATGCTAGCCTCTAGTTCCCGAGGTCACGGGGTCAAACCCGGCAGAAGGCGATGGTTTTTTTCGGGCGTAAAAATCCTTAGCCTGGCTTCCTTCGGAAAGAAACTATAGCCGGCGGTCCCGTGTCGTAGATTTACGGCACATAAAAGAACCTCAAGTCTGATAAAGAGTCCTCTGAGCAAAATTTCCTACCTTTCACGCCCAATTGAGGCAGTATTTTTAACACTTAAAATGATTTGTCTAATTATATAATATAACTTCAACAACAGCCCGACTTAAAGCAATATGTGTATGTAATACAATATATAAAAAAGTATGTAACAGTCACTGTATATGTTTGTATTATTGTAAACATGTTCAATAATGTTATGTGAATGTATTACGTAATTTAATAATAAAGGAGCTGTAATAATAAGAGGTTAAAAGTTGCTAACAATGAGGTAACTTTGAGTTAATAATGAATTTGAAATTTTAAATGCTACTAGTCATTATTGGAGCAACAATAACGCAAATTTTGAGACAGTTTAAAAATAGCCAATTAACAACCAGAAAAGGCTTCAGTTAAATAAAGGTATTCTACTAGATTAGGAATAGCCAATCAGAGACTTGAAATACAGAAATTTACAAGTTTAGGCGGTTGAAATCGGTTCGGTTGGTTGCAGACAGCGTTACTAACCAGACGCAGAAAGTGTCCTCAAGAAATTTAATACGTATTCGTGTGAGACGAAAAATAAGTTTACGTGTTAAGAAGTGCAAGTTATTTAATAAAAACATCTCGCAGCTCTCTCTCTCTCTCTCTCTCTCTCTCTCTATATATATATATATATATATATATATCAGTGAAGTGTTAATTAAATCGTGTCAAACATTAATAAAAGGAGGGAAGTAAAATTATAATCAGTGTAAGCCTACATGCTTAGTCGTACCACAACCCTGCTAAGAGAAACGTATCTCTAACAAATAGTGACGCAGCCGAGGCAAAAATAAATACATAATATTTAAAGAAACAGTCAAAATTACAAAGTTAATATTTTTAAACTTGGGGCAAAGACCACCTGAAAGTACATTTGGGGCGAAGGCTACCGGAAACTGTTTACTATACGTGCGGTGGCAACTAAAGTTCGGTTCCCCAACAGTTGAACTATAATACAACTCCTTCAATACAAACCACTTCAAATTGACGCCCAAAACGTGGTGCAAACAACGTAAAGATGATATCTTCTTCACAATATAGAATGGGACGCTAAGGATCACAGCAGTTAAAGAGCATCCATAAATAAAGTTGAAAAAAAAGCCTTGTTGTTCGGTCTGTTTGCAAGAGCTTAGAGCAGTTGAGTTGCGAGATTAGCGAAGTGAAGACGTGTCAACCACAGTTCTTAATTTCTTCCTTATAATTTACCTTTTAGACAGTATTCTTTATATAAGCTTAAAATTTCAAAGTTTTTGTTAGAACGGTAGTGGTTTTAATTAAGTGTTTAACAATGATGCAGCCATGCCCGCTGGACTCCGTGCCAAGTGATCGGGATGAATGTGTGTGCTATACTGGCTGTATCTTGAATATGCTGTGTGTGTCGTCTCTCTTTCTCTGCCGCTGTCTCTGTCTCACTCGCAAACTACCTGCCAACGCAGCGCTCCTACTGGCGCTCCATTGGCCTGCTTCATATTCCTTCTCGTTTCGTACGGATTATAAGTGTCAATTTGAACCTGCGAAACTGTGGTTACAAAAAGACTGTTTAACACATTGTATTTCTTTTGTATTAGACATTTTGGTGCTCCTCCCCCGTCTCTCTCGCATCTCCTGGATGACAGCATCCATATGATAGTTGGAGATCTCGGACCAGAGCACCTTCTTATATCATCGTGAGCTAGTAACGCTCACTGGAGAGTTTAGCGATTGGTCAAGGTCTGGGCCGATTGAGGAGGAACATAACTTTACAGATTATTAAAAATTGTAGGGGGTTTATACTTCGTTAATACTGTAAGGCACTTTGTTATGTCCAACCTTAATTATTATACACAATCATATGGTAAAAGATTACATCATGTGAGAGAACGATAGTTTCGTAATTGAACAAGCCCGAAGTTCCTAAAAAGGCAATCCAATTTATACATATGCACTGGTTGTTAAATTTTACTGAAAGAAAAGCAGATGCATTAGTGATGTGCATAGAATATATTTCCACGCCTTTTCCTTTACATATACCAAGTTCGGTGTGATACACGACCCTGGGTTATCCATTACCAAAGTGACGTATTGAAATTTCCATAGTATCATTTAAGAGAGCTATACATCAAAATATAGTTGTAAAAATTAGCAAATATCACTAAGTTGAAGCAATAGCATGTGATCGCTTCTAATTTTTTTTAAATCCCTGGCACAGTATATACATAATTTCAAAGTGCAAAATACAACCAACCTAGACAAACACAACCCTCATGTGTTTGTTTACAATAATCCATCATTACTTTTTTCTTCAAGCCAGGCCCTGAGAAAGAAGGGAATCTCATCGCTCTTAGCATTGTTGTGAAGCTACAAATGTAAATAAATTCTATTTAAAAATAGCGCACATAGGTAACCATAGTAAAACTGATAAAGCTAATTAGTAGAACACGGATTTATGTGCATGATCAAATAATGAAATATGCGGCATGCATTGTAATGTACAGAAATGTTAAAAAAAATAGTGCACGATAACTTTAAAAGCGAATAAAAAAAAATTAAAATTATTTGTATTGTGAGTAATGTCATACCATTAGTGCACGACGTCAGGCCGTAGTGAGCCGCAGTGAATCGCTGGGTCCTCTGGTCTCAGGATTTAACCTAAGATTAGGCTAGGGTGTGTTGAAGTTATTTCGAACTGGTTACGAGAAAATCTGTTCACAGAAACGTAGTGATGAAAGGGATAATCGGAGAATTTGCGGATCAAATTACCCAACACATCATTCTTCTAGCAACCAGGGAAAACTACGAAATAACCTTCGGTGTGAAATCCAGAGGCAAAAAACTCGCATTTTTGGTTTGCGTTGTAATTTTTCCTATTAATAAGGAAAGCATTTTTATCAAGTATTAGCAACCGAAAGGTTGTCACCTTTGAACGATACGTGTATCACATTAATTCATTTTGTCATACTTTAAGCACGCATAACTCCGGAGCCCTTTATTTCAGAATATTGTACCAAATCTAATTTTGTAAATAAAAGTCCGCATTGCATTACAGAATCTAGTAGGTTATTAATTTTTGTAATATTTACAAATCTATAAGTACAGTTTTTACTTATTTTTTATGGCAATGTTGGTAAAGTGGTTATGTTAGGGTGTTCGTAGTTATAACACAAAAAGGTGAATAAACGCAGCGATTTACTAGCACTTCGTCTTTATTTCCCTTTGCTTCAGTCTTTCTGTGCGCTAGAAAAGTTAATAGAATTCTCGTGAGTTAAGAGCAGGTGATTATTAATTATATTTTAGTTAGGGATACGTTCTTGTGAGTCCTTCATCAAGGTAGGAAATTAAAATCTTAAGAAGTTAAGGTATATCCAAAGATGGAACTGTAATATGCATATACTGCTTAGTAAGCGTTCTCATTGTTTAACTTTAGGCATAGCAGCTTCCTTGGCCTTCGGTTCAAAACAAACGTGCGAGTGCGACCATGAGCGCGTAAAGTAATTTACTTTTTTAATTATTTTAGACGAAACCTTATCAGTAGCCATTACAGAAAAACATATATTTGACTGTGTTTAAATTACGGAAGCTTACCTTCCTTAATAAAATTTGTTTTTTTAATCCGAAACCACCTACACTTGAAAAAGTCTGTTTCATTTAAATAAAAATAAAAAATATTACCGATAAACATGAAACTACAATTTAGTGAATCAACATTATGTTCGATGTAAATAATTATATTTAAAGGTTTCATACTTATGGCAGTTTGAAGTTGGGAATTTTAGAACGATAGGATATATTTGAAAAATTTTAATTGCAAAACGATGATGTTCGGAGTTTTAAAACTTTACGTAAAGCATTACAACGGACTTGTCTTCAAATTCAAAAACTTTCATTTAGTTTAAAAAACGCAAGGTCGATGTTCTATCTATTTTGGACGATTTTAAATGGAATGTCACCTATGTTTGTATTAAAAATTTAAAACATGCACTTTCCTCTGCAATATGCATTTATGTGCATTATCAGCAACTGCTCAAATTGTCTGGGAAATTAATGCGAAGTATATAACTTCCGCCTGCCTAAAAATGTGTAAATAAGAACATGCACCTTGGATATAAATCCGGGCTGCAGTGATTAGCATTCCAGCGACTGGGTATATTCCTTTCAGCAGCAGTTAATTTTGAAGCATAACGATTGTGAAGCTCGTTCTAATAATGTCTAAATATTTCAGGATGGAAGGTAATTGCCTGCCAAAAAGAGTCCTACCCACGACTACAACGTACGAAACTCTGCATCTAGAATACGAACCTTTTTTTCATGTCGTCAGAATAATGGAAAACTCGGTTAAAGCGGCGGAAATAGTCTATGAAACTGCTTCTCGAACACACTCCATGTTTTAGCCACTCATTCGTCAAACAATTCTTCCACTTGCTCGGCGAAGCGCTGAGCACTCCTACATTGTCATGCTCCATCATCACATTAGCCCTCTTTTCTCTGCTGCCAATGAACCGTGCTGAGTGATACATTTTCGACTGCTCTCTTTACAAAATCGATTAATCGTTCGAGGCAGGAACGTGGTGACGAGAACGGTAATTGTTTACGAGAGGAATCCATCACATCGCAAAGAAACTCCCCTCTGAATTGGTATTAATAATTCAGCACCCTTCACCCTAAAGGGTTTTACCTCAGCGAACTCACTAATTGACGTTATATAGTTTCTTTCACCTGGGTGATTTTCATTTCGTTATTCTGTGCGGACGCTTCTCTAATGCCAATACGCTAATTTTTTTGAAAGGTCATAATAAATGATCGCATGGTCTGAGTAACGCTTTGATACAATCCGAATTGCGACAAAAATCACATACTACTAAGGTTAAAGACTAGAATATTACTTCATATGGATCTCTCATTTAATAACCATTAAAATAAAAGCCATCCGTGAAACTTCTAAAATACACAACTTCAGGTCAATTCATCTGATACTTAAATTCAGCAACCCGGATTTAATATACACTGCTGCTTGTGAAAATAGCAACACAAACAAGGAAACGCATGAATTCGATGAATTTAATACCACAGATTAGGTACATGACAAGTAACAAATGATAAACTTTTCAAATCTATACATGGACTTTGAGCCCTAATATTCAATATTTGGTGTGGCCTCCATGAGCTGCAATTAGAGCTGCTATACGCCATGGCATTGAATCAAAAAAGGTTCTGAAAAGGTTCCTGAGATATTTCCCTCCACGGAGTTTGTATTCGAGCCAACAAATCCGAGACACTGGAGGAACGTGACACACAGGTGCCGACCAACCATATCCCAGATATGTTCGATGGGCGACATGATAGGTGAACAGCAAGGCAAGGGAAGCAATGGTACCCGTCGCTCTTCGTAGAAGACTTGTACATTCCTCGCATTATGTGGCCGGGCATTGTCCTGCTGAAATGTGGCCAGTGGACACGCCTGAAGCAGGGGAGTAGCTCAGGCTCTACAACCACCTTTAGGTACCGGTTGCTGTTCAAAGTGCCCTCAATTCGTAGGAGGCGAGATATGTTGTTGTAACCAATGGCGCCCAAACTTCACACCTGGTGTTTGTTCGATATGCCGCTCAACAATGCAGCCCTCCAGGCTGCGCTCACCACGATACCGCCGAACACGTATGCGGCCATCACTGTAGGACACGTTGAAGTGGGATTCGTCCGAAAATACTAAATTTTGCCATTCTGCACCCCAGTGACAGTGTCCAAATGCCCATTAAGTGTGATTTCTGGACAATGGAGGCCGACGTAATGATGCATGCAACCAGTCTAACCTGCAGCAGACGGCAATGAACCGTTGATGCAGATACGTTCAAACCTGTTGTAGTGATCCAGCGTCGAGCCAACACTGTGGATGAAGCTGTACGGTCCTACTGCCTATGCGGACAAGATGATGGTCATGTTCCATGGTCCAGCACCCGCTCTTCGCTGCGTACGACTTTCATCTATCCACTGCTTCCACACACGCATCACTGTCGTAGCAGAATGCCCTGTACCAGACTAAATATCACGTTATGACAAACCGGCTTCCCGGAGACCGATCATTCTGCCCCGTTTGAACTCACTCACATGCCGACATGACTACATTTGACGTTGACGAGGCATACTGGTATTCCCTTTATTCTTTCCACCTTGTTTGGCAGCTCTGCACTGATTACACTGGGCGCAACACTGACCTTGTCAGACTGACACGAGAGGGCTTTGCTCGGCCTACATATACCTCATCTCTCTGCAAACCAAATCACTTATTGCTTGCACATTCTTCTACACATCCACCAAGTTTGGAGTTATTCGAGAAATTCTTTCTTGGAGTAGCAATTGGCGCAAACGGCAGTGTATAAAAACACCAACTTTAAATATATTTTAAAATGGTTCTATGGATATTATTACTTTCTCTACTGCGTATAGTAAGTAGAGGAATTATTGTATTCCAACCAAAAATTCGATACCGAGATTTCACCGGAAATACATGTTTTGAGGCCCCCTGAATGCAAAAAAAAACGTTTTTGGAAACACGTCCGTGTGTGTCTGTGTGTGTCTGTCAGGCTGTGAACAGCATAACTCAGAAACGAAGAGTCAGATAAAAAACAAACTTGTTATTTACGTTCAGTATCTTCCAGAGATGTGACACGAAGGTTTTCAAGAAAATCTCCCTACCCCAGATTACCCATTACAAGGAAAATTTTTTGAAAATTTTAATTTTTTCAAAAATGGCTCCAACGATTTTGATTAAAATCTTATATATTTAAGATAATTTCATGACAATTAAAATGTATATCTTGAATATTCTGGGAATGTCTCAAAAAGTATTCTTCATTGTGAACGACTTTAGCATAATTCGTAAACCATAAGAGATAGACAAAAGTTTACAACATCAAAAATTTAGATCGCGTTAAAATACACAATTTATGTCATTTACATTTTTTTGCTGAGTGAACCATTTCCGAGATATTGCTCGTTATTCCCTTAAATTTTACAGTACTTGTACCTTTTCTCAAATGAGAATTCGTTATTACTTTCTCTAGTATACGTATAGTAAGTAGGGGAAGTACTGTATTCCACCCAAAAATTCGACACTGAGATTTCAACGGAAATATATGTTTTCAGGCCCTTTGAATCCAAAACAAACATTTTTGGAAACATATCCGTGTGTGAGTGTGTTTGTGTGTGTGTGTGTGTGCGTGCGTGCGTGCGTGCGTGCGTGCGTGCGCGTGTGTGTGTGTCTGTCAGTCTGTGAACAGCATAACACAGAAACGAACAGTCGGATAAACACCAAACTTCGTATTTAGGTTCAGTATCTTCAGAGATGTGACACGAAGGTTTTTGAAGAAAATCCACCCCACCCAAGATTACCCTTGAAATGGAACATTTTTCGAAAATTTTAATTTTCTTACAAATGCCTCTAACGATTTTGATTAAAATCTTATATATTTAAGATAATTTCGTGACAAATGAAATGTATATCTCGAATTTTCTGGGGATGTCTCCAAAAGTATTCTTCATTGTGAACGACTTTTGCATATCTGGTAAACCATAAGAGAGAGATAAAATTTTACTACAGAAAAATGTAGATCGCTTTAAAATAAAGAATTTATGTGATATACATTTTTTTTGTTGAGTGAACCATTTCCGAGATATTTCTTGTTATTCCCTTAAATTTTCCAATATTTATAGTTTTTCTCAAATGGTAATTCGTTATTACTTTCTCTACTAGGTATAGTAAGTAGGGGAAGTATTGTATTTCACACAAAACAATCGATACTGAGATTTCAACGGAAATATATGTTTTCAGACCCCCTGAATCCAAAACAAGTATTTTTGGAAACATGTCCGTGTGTGTTTGTGTGTGTGTGTGTGTGTCTGTGTCTGTGTCTGTGTGTCTTTGAACAGCATACCTCAGAAACGAACAGTCGGATAAACACCAAACTTGGTATTTAGGTTCAGTATCTTCCAGAGATGCGACACGAAGGTTTTCCAGAAAATCCCCCCACCCCAGATTACCCTTTACATGGAACATTTTTCGAACATTTTAATTTTCCCAAAAATGGCTCTAGCGATTTTGATTAAAGGATTAAGATATATTCATGACAAATGAAATGTATATCTCGAATTTTCTGGGAATGTCTCCAAAAGTATTCTTCATTGTGAACGACTTTTGCATAACTAGTAAACCATAAGAGATAGACAAAATGTTACTACATAGAAATGTAGATTGCGCTAAAATACACAATTTATGTCATATACAGTTTTTTGTTGAGTGAAGCATTTTCGAGGTATTGCTTTTTATTCCCTTAAATTTCCAATGCTTTTTCTGAAAGTCGTTATTCATTTTTTTATGTCCTGAGCATGCAAATAGAATGGAATGCGCCACATAGCAACCGGCGCATAAAATATTTGACTATAGCTTAAAGCCTACCAATTCCCCTTGCATCTACAAGAAAATTAGCAATAAGATTAACATCTCGATATCTCGATTAACATGAAGCATATGGAGAATAAGCGTTTGTAAAAATAGTTTGTACAAGAGTAGAGATATTCATGTGAGTGTAACACATCAGATTTTTTTTACTTTCTCTTCTACGTACCTAGTGGAAGGAAAATATTGTACTGCACCCAAAAATTGTATATGAAGATTACACGGGAGATGCATGTTTTGAGGCCTCCTGAATCCAAATAAAGCAACTTCAGAAATATTTACAATGTGTGTGTGTGTGTGTGTGTGCGTGCGTGCGTGTGTGTGTGTGTGAACAGCATAACTCAGAAACGAAATGTTGGATGTACACCAAACTTGGTATTTAGGTTCACTGTCTTCCAAAGCTATGACATGAAGATTTTCAATAAAATGCTTCCACCTTCTACCTAAAATCCTTATTTTAATTTTTTATTTTTCCGTAGCAAGTGTTTTCTGTCTCTTATGGCTTCTTAGTTATATAAAATGATATAAAACTAAATGAAATGGAGGGGGCTTTACAGGTTATTCCCGGAAAATTGAAGATATATGTTTTGTTTCTCATGTCACTGTATCAAGCATGTGTTATTTTAATTAATATCATGTTAGCTGTTTTTCAGAAAATAAAAACAAAATAATAATTTTGTCTTGTTGCTGCTACATATGGAAAGTCAGTTTGAAGATGATGTATTATATTTCAACTGTTGGGGAGCCGAACTCTTGTAGTAGTTGCAAGTATAGTAAACGGTTTCTGGTAGCCTTCGCCCCAATTGTACTTTTAGGTGGCCTTTGCCCCAAGTTTAAACAAATTATTAACTTTGTAATTTGGCTGCTTCTTTAAATATTGAATATTTATGTTTGCCTCGGCTGCGTCAGTATTATTGTTAAAGACATGGATGTTTTGGCAGGGCGTGATGCGACAAGAATGTAGGCTTGCAAAGATTTTAAGTTTTAATTCACTCTTTTTTAATAATCCTTGACAAAAATTAAATAGCACTTCACTGATATAGGGAGCTGTGAAATTCTTTTACTTAATACTTGCACTTTTTAACACGTAAACTATTTTTATCTCACACGAATACGTATTATATTTCTCGAGAACGCATCAAGCAAACAGTTATAATCACTGTCTGCAGGAAACTGAACTGATTTCAAACGCCTAAACTTTGTAAATTTATGTATTTCAAGTCTCTGATTGGCTAATCCTACTCTAATAGAATACCTTCATTTAACTAAAGCTTTTTCTGGTTGTTGATTGGCTATTTTGTAAACTGTCACTAAAATTGCATTATTGTTACTCAAATAATAAACTCTCAAACTCATTATTGCCTCAAGGTTACCTTATTGTTAGCAACTTTTAACTTATTATTCTCACAGCTCCTACATTATTAAATTACGTAATACATTCACATAACATTATTGAACATGTATACAATAATACAAGCATGTGCAATTTCTGTTACATACATTTTACAAATTATTACATATACATATTGGTTCAAGGCGGGCTGTTATTGAATTTACATATTATATAATTTGACTGAAGTCATTTAACTGTTAAAAACACTGCCTCATAATAACCATACATTTTCGATTTAAAGAGTAGCATAGGTTGAAGGGAACTTCTGTAAAACCTTAATGTCGCATTCTTCTAAGACGCTGATCTTAAATACTACAAATATACCTTTTTCTAAAAGTGTATTTTTTGGACTCGGCGAAACACAAAACGTGTATTTCCGGTGAAATTTATATATGCCATTTTTGGGTGAAATGAAATACTTTCTGTATTCACCTTAAGCAGTAGAGAAAATAAACATTCTAAATCTTTTTGGAATTAAGAACATCACTTTCAGCAACTATTACGTTATAGCTAATCCACGCATGTGTGAATATAAAGGTGTGCCAGAGCATCCGTACCAGCTATTTTTCTCTAAAGCTTTAAGTTGCTTGTTCCCCTATGTAACGAATCGATTGGTGGTTTTTCCATTTTCCGGAGCATACCAGAAGTAGGGATACTCGTGGTCAACTTTGAAATACTAAATGGTAGCATGGGTTGTTAAAGGTATCATTACTTAATACTTTTAAAATGAAACAACTTTTACGAAAACTTTTCTTTTTCTATCTTCTAATATTTACTCAGAAATGAACGATAGACTTCCTCGTCTGTATTTTGCACCGGTTGCTTGTTGGTGTTCCTCTGGCTGTACGGTTACCGATATAGCTTCAACATGATGGCAGTCCGGCTCACTTTACACTTAGGGCTCGTCAAGTTCTTGGCCAGTTGTTTCCTGGACGGTGGATTGGACGATGAGGACCAGTACGTTGGCCCGATCTCCTGAATCTTTGAAATTTTAAATGTTAACATGGATTGTTTAGGGTATCGTTGGATAATCCTTATAAAATGAAACAACCTTTACCAATTTTTTCCGTTTTCTGTTTACATACAAATGAAAGACAAAATCAGATTAAGAATATCTTCTGAGAAATGCTGTACCTACCGATGGCAATGATTGTGAGCACTCACTAAATGTTCAAAAATGTTCACCAGCCTGTGCTGTGCAACATTGTGATCTACTCCTATCATCGTTAATGACAGAGAAATTCATCACTGCTGAGAGACGCACAGGCTGCTCGAATTCTCTTTCATATCTAGTCTAGATGTACGACGCATGTGCTAGACAATGTCTTTAATTCTCCGCCATAAAAAGAAGTGTTTGGTGTTAAGTCAGGAGATCGGTCCGGTCAACGTACTGGTCCTCGTCGTCCAATCCACGGTACAAGAAAGAACTGGTCAAGGACTTGCCGAGCGCTAAGTGAAAAGTAAGCCGGACAGCCATCCTGTTGAAGCCACATCGGTAACCGTACGCCAGAGGAACATCATTAAGCAACTGGTGCAGAATGTTAACGAGGAAGGCCATCTTCATTTGTGAGTAAACATTAGAAGATAGAAAAAGAAAATTTTGGGTAAAAGTTGTTTCATTTTAAAAGCATTATCCAATGATACCTTACACAACCCATGTTCCCGTTTAAAATTTCAAAGTTGAGGCAGTATTTTTTTCACTTGAGTTATTTCAGTCAAATTATATAATATAAATTCAATAACAGCCTGCCTTAAAGCAATATGTGTACAAAATAATATATACAAATGTATGTAATCATTGTATTAATGTTTATATTATGTACATGTTCAATGATGTTATGGGAATGTATTAGGTAATTTAATAATATAGGAGCTGTGAGAATAATAGGTTAAAAGTTGCTAACAATGAGGTAACCTTGAAGCAATAATGAATTAGAAAGTTTAAATGCTACTGGCGATTCTTGGAAGCAATAATGTAATTTTAGTGACAGTTTGTAAAATAGCCAATCAACAACCAGAAAAAGCTTCAGAAACTGAAATAGGGCAAATTGTACAAATTCAGAATTCAGTTGCTTGTAGACAGCGCTCCTAACCGGACGCGTTGCTTGTCGATAGTGTTCCTAACCGGACGTGAGATGCGTCCTCGTGCCGGACAGCCATCCTGTTGAAGCCACATCGGTAACCGTACGCCAGAGGAACATCATTAAGCAACTGGTGCAGAATGTTAACGAGGAAGGCCATCTTCATTTGTGAGTAAACATTAGAAGATAGAAAAAGAAAATTTTGGGTAAAAGTTGTTTCATTTTAAAAGCATTATCCAATGATACCTTACACAACCCATGTTCCCGTTTAAAATTTCAAAGTTGAGGCAGTATTTTTTTCACTTGAGTTATTTCAGTCAAATTATATAATATAAATTCAATAACAGCCTGCCTTAAAGCAATATGTGTACAAAATAATATATACAAATGTATGTAATCATTGTATTAATGTTTATATTATGTACATGTTCAATGATGTTATGGGAATGTATTAGGTAATTTAATAATATAGGAGCTGTGAGAATAATAGGTTAAAAGTTGCTAACAATGAGGTAACCTTGAAGCAATAATGAATTAGAAAGTTTAAATGCTACTGGCGATTCTTGGAAGCAATAATGTAATTTTAGTGACAGTTTGTAAAATAGCCAATCAACAACCAGAAAAAGCTTCAGAAACTGAAATAGGGCAAATTGTACAAATTCAGAATTCAGTTGCTTGTAGACAGCGCTCCTAACCGGACGCGTTGCTTGTCGATAGTGTTCCTAACCGGACGTGAGATGCGTCCTCGTGAAATTTAATACGTATTTTGTGTGAGACAAAAAATAGTTTACGTGTTAAAAAGTGCAAGTAGTTAATAAAAAAAATCTCACAGCTCTCTATATCAGTGAACTTTTATTTACATCCTGTCAAGCATTAATAAAAGGAGTGAAGAAAAATTATAATCTGTGTAAGTCTATATTCTTCAGTCGTACCACTCCCTGCTAAGACATTCATGTCTCTAAAACATAAATACTGACGCAGCCGAGTCAAACATAAATATATAATATTTAAAGAAACAGTCAAATTACAGGGTTAATATTTCTAAACTTGGGGCAAAGGCCTCCGGAAAGTACATATGAGGCGGGCTACCGGAAGCTTTTTACCATCCGTGCTGTTGCAACTTCAAGTTCGGCTCTCCAACAGTCGAAATACTATACATCTTCTCCAAAATGGCTTTCCATATGTAGCAGCAACAAACCTTCTTCAATGTTGACCAAGAGTACCCCTACTAAATGGAAATATCACCAATCGATTTTTTACATAGGTTTCGGTTATCAAATTGTTTTTGCGAAGAAAAAGTATCTTAATGTTTTAGAGAAAAAGTCTAATACGAGTGCTCTGGGAAACCTGGTATGTATTGTGAATATCAGTTTTGTTATAGGTTGTTTCATGTGCAAATTGGACGGGAAATGTGGCTACTGTCGTCCAGTCCAAAGTCACTGCGTAGACGGTCCACTCTAATTCTAGGCTCTCTGTAGAAGTATAGTGACAATAGTAACAGCTCAGAGTGTAGGTAAGTATGACGTAGACCAGCCAATATTAGCTTAAGGTTAGAGCAGAAGTTTGACGAAATCATTCCCACAGCAATTATGCCAGGTCAGTGTACTTTAACTTTTCTGATCCGGAAAGCTAACCTCACTAATTTTCCGCACCAAAAGCTCTGTCGAGTAGAACTTTATGCCGTAACATCTCTGGCATTACTTGTAAAATTACATTTATATGCAAATTTAAGGAAAACTGCAAGGCGCATGTTTGAACGAACACACAAACCGTCTAGAAGAAACTAAATTAGAAAGCGAGAAGTAATGTTGTTAGTGTTGGAATTCGGTGCCACATCGGAGTTTCTGCAGGGCTGCAGTAAAGCCACTCCATGGAACGTGATAAATCTCTCTCTAAACATCCCTCTTGACACAAATTTTGACAGCGAACAAATCAACTGGAAAAGCAGTGGCTTATATTTTAATGAACAATTGGATTAACTTGATTTAATTTAATTTTTCCCTTCGCTTTCGTTTAGAATGAAATGCGCCATTCACTTGTTTATCTTTGACGTTGATGAAAACGTTTTATTTGGCTGACTATGAATGAATACTGTTATGTGTTTCCCAAATCCAGATGCACACTATATTTAAAACATTTTAATGTATAATCGTCGATAATTATTGAAAATCTGATATGTTATATTCACATCACTTTCTCTACGTATTCTTTAACAAAATATACTTATAAAAGCCATTCTTCTGTCTCTTCACGTTAATCGAGATAAACATAAAAAAATGGTTATAAATGAATTTTATTTAGGCACAAGGGAAAGAGGGGAATATAGTAAGGTAAGCGATATCATTTTACCTTCTCCACCACGTAGACATTGCATTCCACCCAAAAGTTCGATACAGTGATTCACCGGAAATACATGCTTTGAGGACCCGTGAATCCTAATACAGCATTTTTGGAAACATGTGGGTATGTGTATGAACAACATCATTCATTCATTCGCTATTTACCCAAATATTTGTAGGACTTACAGCCCCCAGGACTTACAGGTGGGTGCCTGGGGTCAGAGGAGCACACACTCTCATGGAGCAGACAGAATGTCCAGGATGGGTGATCAGCCCGATTCCTGGTATGGGATGAAGGAAGTAGATGAAATGAAATGACGGCGAAATGGATGATAGGAAAGGTGACGATGAAGCAGTTGGTGGAATGAATGGCGAGGGAAACCGGAGAACCCGGAGAAAACCCGCCTAGACGTCCACCAAAATCCCACATACGGGTCCCTGGGATTGAACCCGGGTCGCCTCGGTGAGAGGCGAGTGGTCTAACTACTCGGCCACGGCACGCCAACAACGTAATTCAAGAACGAAAATTCGGATAGGTATCAAACTTGATATTTGAGTTCACTATATTCTGTGCTGAACAGTTGCGATTATTTCGATTCATCGTTATGTCACCTAGTATAATTATTACCACTCATTTCTTCAAATATCTAAGTTAAATCCAATTCGAAAATAGTTGACGTTCATTACAAATTCCCTTTACTCACAATACCTAAAGTCGTAGTTCTGTTTTAAATGTAGTACAGCGTCCACAATTTATTGCGTGCTGGGTCGGTGTATATCATTTTCTTCACTTAACGTGAGAACGGGCACTTTTAATTTTAAATAAATAGTGGTTGACGATATGTGACAAGGAAACAAAGCAAGTTAACAACACAAAAGTACTTATGACACTTGCAGCTGTATATAAATGTATTAACTTGAAAAAAACACCCTTTAAACATACAATGAATTTACAAAGATGAAACAATTATAAAAGTTTGTGTTCAAATATGTAGTTTGCGTTACAATTAGTCTGAATTAAGACTAACCACTCAGTTCCTAACGGTTTACTGTTTCCACACGCACGATATAGGATCCTGAGCATTACCTACAAAACGTTATAAAGAATTTTGACTCGGCCGAAAAGCGTATGCGTTGTCGTCGTTACCCCTAGCGTAGAGCTAAACCTGTCGATGCGTCCTCCGCTAGCAGGTCCTAACTGAAGCTAGTTCCTCTTCATGCTAGCTAGGCAGACGACCCACGGAGGTGCTAACCACATGACTTGAGTCGTTTTGAACCTGGACGGGGGAAAGACAGCGCACTCTAGCGTTCCATCAACGTATCTTGAACCAGCTTCGACGGCTTTTCCATGCTGGTTGCGTCATAAGTCCTGACAGGTGCAACACATAAGTAGTGGAACTAGTAAAGTGTAGCCATCACTGGCCAGCTTAAATGTTGACATAAGGACGAGCCAGGAATGTCTCACTTCCAAGAATGTGAAACAAAGATTTTCAATAAAATCCCCCATAGCAACTACCCTTTACATGGAACATTTTTAAAAATTTTCATTTTCCAAAAAATGTCTTAACAATTATGATTAAAATACCATATATAAAATGTATATCTTAAGTTGAGGTAGTATTTTTAACACTTAAAATAATTTCAGTCTAATTACATTATATACAAATTCAATTACCTTTAAGCAATATGTGTATGTAGCAATATATAAAAAAGGTATGTAACAGTCATTGTATATGTTTGTATTATTGTATCCATGTGTAATAATGTTATGTGAATGGAATTATGTAATTTAATAATGTAGGAGCTGTGAGAATAATAGGTTAAAAGTTGCTAACAATGAGGTAATAATGAGGTAACCTTGAGGCAATAATGAATTAAAAAGTTTAAATGTTACTTGTGATTCTTGGAAGCAATAATGTAATTTTAGTGAGTTTACAAAAATAGCCAATCAACAACCAGAAAGAGCTTTAGTTAAATGAAGGTATTCTACTAGATTAGGAATAGCCAATCAGAGACTTGAAATACAGAAATTTAGAAGTTTAGGCGGTTGAAATCAATTCAGTTGCCTGCAGACAGTGTTCCTAACCGGACACAAGACACGTTCTCGAGAAGTATAATACGTATTCGTGTGAGATGAAAATTGTTTACGTATTAAAAAGTGAAAGTATTTAATAAAAACACCTCACAGCTCTCTCTCTATATATCAGTGAAGTGTTATTTAAATCGTATGAAGCACTCATAAAAGGAGTGAAGTAAAATTATAATCTGTGTAGGCCTACATTCTTAGTCGCACCACAACCCTGCTAAGAGGCCGAGGCAAACATAAATATATAATATCTAAAGAAACGGTTAAATTACAAAGATAATATTTTTTTTAAACTTGGGGCAAAAGCCACCTGAAAGTACATTTGGGGCGAACGCTAGCGAAACTGTTTACTATACATGCGGCTGCAACTACTACAAGTTCGGCTCCCCAACAGTTGAAATATAATACAGCTCCTTCAATACAACCTTCTTCAAATTGACGCCCAAAGCGTGCTGCAAATAATCGTAATAAACCATCATCTCAGAATTTTTTGGGAATAGCTTAGGAAATCCTCTTCATTCGGAAGGAGTTTTTTTATAAACTTGTAAGACGAAAAAAAATGTAGATCTCTTTCAGATAGTAAAAAGTAAAGAGTTAGCACTGAGAATATTAGTTTTTGCATACATTGTGTTTCACTTAGACTTTCACTATTAATTTTTAAAATTAACCTAATCCATGTGTGTCCATAGTATATTACTTATTAATTATTCTTCATAATCTTTCCAAACAGTTCCACACCTTGCAACACTGGCCCCACTAGTTGTTTGAAGGAATTTTCCCATTTTGTTCTTGGTGTTCCTAGGTTTATGCTTCCAGTATATAGTTCCACATGGGGTCCACTAAGCCCATCTTCATGGTGGAGCCTTACAACGTGTACCGCCCATTTTTTGCAGCCCGCTGTGCTACATTCTTGGAGGCTGTACTTAATAAATTAAAATTCAAACATAGCAAATTGTATATTCTGTTACTTTGTTGTTATAAATCATATATTTTTTCTCATGCGGACTCTCAGTTGGCAGCGACAACTAACGGTATAAAACATTGCAGGACTGCTGCTGGGTTAATTCTTAAATTAAGAGATAGCCGTCCCAAGCGATAGCGTCTGAGGTTTCAGTGAGTTGTATGAATGAAGTCGTAATCACATGGTAAATAAGCAGTATGTTGCTTTCAGGCAGTATTTTTAATATTTAAATGATTTTAGTCAAATTATATAATAAAACATATAATAACAGCTCGCCTTAAAGCAATATGTGTATGTAACAATATATAGAAAGTGTATATTACAGTCATTGTAAATATTTAAATTATTATATACATGTTCAATAATGTTATGTGAATGTGTTACGTAATTTAATAATGCAGGAGCTGTGAGAATAATAGGTTAAAAGTTGCTAACAATGAGGTAACACTGAGGTAAACTTGAGGCAATAATGAATTAGAAAGTAATAATGCTACTAGTCATTCTTTGAGCAACAATAATGTAAATTTTGAGACAGTTTATAAAATAGCCAATCAACAACCAGAAAGAGCTTAAGTTTAATAAAAGTATTTTATTGGATTAGGAATAGCCAATCAGAGACTTGAAATACAGAAATTTATAAATTTAGGCGGTGGAATTCAAGTCAGTTGCTTGTAGACAGTGCTCATAACTGGACGTGTTCGTTGTAGATGGTGTTCCTGACGTGAGTTGCGCCCTCGAGAAATTTAATACGTAATCGTTCAAGACGAAAATAGTTTTACGTATTAAAAAGTGCAAGTATTTAATAATAATGAAATATCTCACAGCTCTCTCTATATCAGTGAAGTGTTATTTAGATTGTGTCAAGCATTAATACAAGGAGTGAAATAAAATTATAATCTGTGTAAACCTACATTCTTCAGTCGCACCACGCCCTGCTTAGACATTCATGTCGCTAAAAAATAAATACTGACGCAGCCGAGGCAAACATAAATATATAATATTTAAAGTAACAGTCAAAATTACAAAGTTAAAATATTTTTGAACATTTTGGAGCAAAGACCACCGGAAAGTACATTTGGGGCGAAGGCTACCGGAAAAGAGTACTATACTTGTGGTTGCAACGAGCTTCAAGTTCGGCTCCCCAACAGTTGAACTATAATACATCCTACTTAAAATCGACTTTCCATACGTGAAGCAACAATCGTCTCAAATTGACGCCCTAAGCGTGGGGCAAATAACTTAATAACAATACAACAAACAATCATCTCAGCTTTATAAAGGGAATAATAACATTAATGATACATTCAATAATATGCAAAAAAGTACAGTATAAATTGTTACGAAAGATGAATAAAAGTTGATTTTATACTTTTTAAGCTTATTACTTTCTCTACTACGTAGAGTAAGTAGGGGAAGTATTATATTCCACCCAAAAATTCGATACCGAAATTTCACCGGAAATACATGTTTTGAGACACCCTGAATCCAAAAAAAGCATTTTTGGAAACATGTCCGTATGTGTCTGTCTGTCTGTCTGTCTGTCTGTCTGCCTGCCTGTCTGTGTGTCTGTCTGTCTGTCTGTGAAGAGCATAACTCAGAAACGAACAGTCGGATAAACACCAAACTTGGTATTCAGGTTCAGTATTTTCCATGGATGCGACACGAAGGTTTTCAAGAAAATCCCCCCACCCCAGATTACCCTTTACATGGAACATTTTTCGAAAACTTTAATTACCTCAAAAATGGCTCTTAACGATTTTGATTAAAATATCATATGTTTAAGATATTTTTATGACAAATAAAATGTATATCTTGAATTTTCTGGGAATGTCCCCAAAAGTATTCTTCATTGTGAACGACTTTTGCATAACTGGTAAACCATAAGAGATAGACAAAATTTTACTGCACAAAAAATGTAGATCGCGTTAAAATACACAATTTATGTCATATATTTTTTTGTTGAGTGAACCATTTTCGAGGTATTGCTTGTTATTCCCTTAAAATTTTCAATACCTATTTTCTCAAATGGGAATTCATTATTCATTTTTTTGTCTTGGATATGCAAAAAGTATTAATCTGTGGCAAAGGGAATGGTGCTGCACCTAGCAACCAGCTATTAAGAGATATGTATGTGCTTAAAGGCTGCTGTATTTCTATATTGCCCTTGTAAATATATATTCCCCTTATATCTACAAGAAAATTAGGAATAAGATAGACTCTGCAAATGTTTATCTCGATTAATATGAAGTAGATGGGGAATAAGCGTTTGTAAAATAGTTTGTACAAGAGTAGAGAAAGTCTTGTGAGTGTAACACATCAGATTTTTTTTATTCTGCAATGTTACCCACGGAGAAAATAACGATAATTAAGACTTGGAACTTCGGACCCGGTGTACCCTGCGGTCAACTTGGGCTACGGGTATGACGTTAACAAAGCTAGAACGTGTCCTCTTTGACAGTACCTCTGTGGAGTTAGGAGGTGTTTTTTTGATATTGAATACCATTTGCTTAGGCACACAAGGCCCCAACTCTCTAGCTTTAATGATATGCTAGAGTCAGCTGATAAAGAAATCAAATTTTTCTCTAGAAAAAATTGCTGGAGAGAACTAAATAAATCCTGGAACGTTCCTATATTATTTTTTGTATGCTTATAATTTTACGCCGTTTTAACTACGTGTCTTATCGCGACAGATCTGTAAGGAAATATCTCGTGGATCAGTGTGAGCAGACATCCTTCTACATCTCATCCTTGCACCATATCATCTTACTTCATCGCGTTTCAATAGAGGCATATGTACAGCAACTGCGTCACAGTTGGCGACGGGCAGATGCCAGCCTCGACAGGTGTCGATAGAGGCATGTGTGCAGCAACTGCACCTCGGCTTCCACACGTGTCGGGTGTCTACCCGCTTTTATTATATGTGGATTTATGGCGAACATTCGTTTTACCATCTATTTTTCATGATTTACTATTGTTTTATACTGAAGGTGGAACTTCGGGTCGCGTAATGTATTCAAACCGATATTTACTTTGGCGACAGAGAAACTACGACAAAAATCCAGATAGATTGATTGTCCAAGAGATATGATCCCGGGACCTCCCGAATGGGGCCACAGTTCTTACCATCTTAACCATCCAACTCCGTCCTATATTATTGTTTGCTAATAAAGAAGTCATCTAACCAAAACAAAATCACATACCTACAGTAATTAGCTAATATCGTGTATAAATTCTCAATGAAGAGAAAGGGCTCAGTTATCTACAAGCTCTCAGATGATTGCACAGTTAGATATTGATCTAGCAAGTAGTATACATCAGAAACCAACCTGATGAGTTTTAAAATTACTTACACAGTCGAGGCGTTAGTGATCCACACAAAAAGTCAAGACTGGTGTGTTACAGTAAAAAAAATTTTGATGAGGTACACTCACATGACTTTCTCTACTCTTGTACAAATATTTATACAAACGCTTATCCTCCATCTACTTCATGTTAAACGAGATAAACATTTGCAGAGTCTATCTTATTGCTAATTTTCTTCTAGATGTAAGGGGAATATATATTTACAAGGGCAATTTGGAAATACAGTAGCCTTTAAGCACATACATATCTCTTTATAGCTGGTTGCTAGGTGCAGCACCATTCCCTTTGCCACAGATTAATACTCTTTGCATATCCAAGACAAAAAAATTAATAACTAATTCCCATTTGAGAAAGTAAGTATTGAAAAATTTAAGGGAATAACAAGTAATATCTCGAAAATGGTTCACTCAACAAAAAAATGTATATGACATAAATTGTGTATTTTAATGCGATCTACATTTTTGTGTAGTAAAATACTGTCTATCTCTTATGGTTTACCAGTTATGCAAAAGTCGCTGACAATGAATACTTTTGAAGACATTCCCAGTAAATTCAAGATATACATTTGATTTGTCATAAAAATATCTTAAACATATAATATTTTAATCAAAATCGTTAGAGCCATTTTTTAGAAAATTAAAACTTTCGAAAAATCTTCCATGTAAAGGTAATCTGGGATGGGTTTTTTTTCTTCAAAACCTTCGTGTCGCATCCTTGGAGGATACTGAACCTAAATACCAAGTTTGGTGTTTATCTGACTGTTCGTTTCTGAGTTATGCTGTTCACAGACAGACACGCGCGCGCCCACACAGATATTTATTTGAGCAACAATGTCGCAGAAGCAAATAAAAACTGCAGTAGTATTTTCTTGACATAAAGCCATTTGTTTTAGAGAATTTATGAATTAAAATGGAATTAACAGAAGACTACGTGCTATTCAGGGCCTTTTAAACCCCGAGTAATTGACTAAAACATTAAAATCCTTTAACCCGACAGGGCTAATATGATAAATATTATTGCAACTAATTTTTAGCTGCTTTATTAGTAGAAATATAATAGCGACTCTGGCGCAAAGGATTTGCCGCCATCTGATAAGGTTCTTTGATCTAGGCCGCTAGCCCCGCCCCCTCCCTTTGTGCGCTACTATTTGCCGCCCGGTCGCGTGCCGCTAGCTCCGCCCCCTTCCCTTTGTGCGCTTACCTAATGCCGACAGTGTCTGTGCCGGCAGGTCCTTCCCCCCTCCCCCTGTGGTCACGTGCCGGTGGCCCGCCCCCCTCCCTCCCCCATACGCGTGTCCTCCCTCCCCTTTGTGTTCTGGTTGGTTCCCTGTGGATAGGTGGGAGAGTGTGTATTGATCCTATACGTCGGTCGCGTACCTTCCCTAGGTCTAAATCCCTGCCGTGTGATTGGCTTGGGGTAGGGGATGTGCCGCTCAGGGTGAGGGGTTATATGTGAGGGTTCTCGGTGCGTGACGTTGGCGGTGTGGGAATGCGATTCTCGATGCCTGCCGCACATCGGCAAATCGTTTGAGTACATAATTGCGTCAATCAATTAGGTAATGCGTGTTATTGAAAAAAAAAAATAAGAATGCCCATCATATTACTACTAATGCAATTAAACGCTATTCTTCGAGCAATTAAGTATTTTTGATTGAATCGCGCGCACCAGCCCCTAAACCGCTATTTATAACCTACTATTGTCAATAAATTACACGTCTAATGAAACAAGGCTAGTCTGTCGATGAAAACAATTAAGTATTTTTGAATGATTAATTGACTCGCACGCAACTGTTCGTTATCGTATATGTGTGGTAGCAGGTGTATAATTATTACGAGTAATAACATTTATTTAATTCTACTTTTGAGGGAAAATATATTTTGGATTTATAAGAATATTACAACACTTAGTTGAAAGGACAGACTTGACGTAACACTCGTTATCGCGTGATAATTGCGGTGGAACACCGACCGCAACCATCCGCTGCGAGACGTTTCACACGAATGGCTCGCTCACGGTGCTTTCAAGCGACAAGTCGACTAGCGCACCCCCTCCACTCACGCTTCAGTTCGCTACCTACACTAGCGCGCCAAGTGGTAATATGAGTGAAACTCCAGCCAGTGTTCCCTCACAGCGCCCCTGGCGGTCATACCCGAAAGTTGTGAATTCACCATATTTAAACTCATTATGGGTGCAAGACGGCCATCTTAACTCTATATAATTCTGCGAAATATGATTCCGGAAAAAATAAAGGTGAATTAACATGCAAGGAGCGTTCATGTTGGCTCCGGAGGAATTGATTATGAAATAAATAAAAAATAAATGAGACTCTCGCTGATCGATGAATACAATTAAATATTTTTATTAATTAATGTAATTGACTCGCGCTCCTAGAGATATCTTACCCAATTATTCATCTACCATGAATATCTCACTTCTAATGAAACGACGCAGTCTATCGATTAAAAACAATTAATTTTTTTTTGATTGATTAATGTAATTGAACCGCGCGCAATGTTCGTTATCGTATATGCGCGATTATTACGCGTATATAACTATTACGGCTAATAACGTGTGTTTAATTCTTCTTTTGACTGGAGGGTTTATAAAAAATATTACATTGCTTAGATGAATTAAAAAGCAACTTAAAGCGAAATTGCAAATAGCTTGTATGAGACGTTAACACGAGAACCCTTTACGAAAAAACAAGACGCAATGCGACAGCTGCACCTCGTCTAAATAGAAGCGGTTAAACCAGGACGCTTGGGTTTTCCCTCAGCACCTGCTCTTAATGGCTAGGGGTATCCAGCACATCGAGTACGCTTCAACTGACGTTAAAATAAAAGCCCTCTATGTCTCTTCTCGCACGAGAGAAGTAATAATTACAATTCAAAACAGGCGTGCCTGTAAGTAACACGCACGAAGACTTCAAATATAAATTTTATATTCGTTTTAAATGTTCTTTCTAAAGACGTAGCGAACTTTGAGAAATTCAACGAATTATTCACTTGCGTACACTGCTTGAAAGAAATATGGTGTACACCCCTGAAGAATGCATATGTAGACACATTAGCAGGCGACAGTCCCTTCCGCAACATTAATTTTCTTCAGACGAAGTTAAAACCAAGGTTCTGTATAGATGCATTAGTGAACAATGACGGGCGTTTCCAGTTCATTAAGCAGGCTAAGTGCTCTGAAAAACCACAGACCCTCGGGGTAAATAACTATTAGCGACACAAAAGATTTTCTTAATAGCTTCCCCTGTGTAGAAATTCCATCATAGACAGTGGAAAACCAAGTCTAGACATGTTTTAAGCTTACCACAAAAAATGTTTTCCCGATAATTAATATAATTCTACATGAAGAATATTAATGATTAAGTTTTCAATTAACCGTATACTGTATAGATTCTGTACTTAAACATTCGATTGTATCTTTGTCATTATTTAAATACTCGCGTACAAGAAATGCAAACATGATATCAAAAAATTAAACTGATTTTTTTTCGGAATGTTAAACAAAGAAATATGATTTGGCGAGAGTAATATGAAGAATAAAAAGTATTCAGAATGATAGATATTACATACGTTATTAAAATAAATAAGGCTCTCGCTGATCGATGAAAACAATTAAATATTTTTTTATTAATTAATTGTATATGAATTGACTTGCGCATTTGCTTGCTGTCGTATGTGCATGATTATTACGGCTAATAGCATTTGTTTAATTCTAAATAATGAAATATGGAGCCTTGCCTAAACAATCCTCGTTACTCATAATTTATTCCATTTTAAAAAGATTGGGCTTAGTAAACATAGGACGAGTACGATTTTAAATACCCCGTCCATTCGAGAGATATTTTTCGAATATTCCAGCATGTTAATATAAACTTAATACACACACACACACAAAATTCATTTCAAGTAATCTAACGATATTGAATAAAATATTAAATGTTTAAGATATTGTAATGAGAAATGAATTGTATATCTCGAATTTTCTGGGCCGCAGGCTGCAGGATCGCTCATCAAGTACCGTAATGATTCAGACACCCGAACACCCGAATGGTAAGCATTCTTCAGAGTTTTTAAAAAAGCAATGTAACAATTCATATTAACTTCTTGTTCATATTATTATTATTATTATTTGTATTATTATTTCCAGGAAGTGGACTTTATTTTGGTATCGACCATCCATCGAGCGCTGCACAGGCACCGCCAGGCTTCCAAACCTTCCTGGTACCAAATCATCATGGAGGCGGCTCTACCACCGTACATGCAGCAACACTCGTAAGGTAAGAATTTACAGACTGGTGTTGAGCATTTGTAACTAAAAATTACATAATAGTAGACATACATTGGCGATTCTAGCACACGAAGGTCTACCTCCGACAGCATAGAGTTCTGGATTGTATAAGGAGAAAAGGATATATTTAAGGGGAGTTTCTCACCCATATGCAGTCACATAACTCTATCGATCTCCCAGAATGCCATGTATTTTTAACGCAGGTGTTTAAAACATGTATTTTTTTCACGTATAGAGTGTAGATTCTTTAGAACTCTATACTTAAGCATGCTATACTATTATTATTATTTATTTTTTCCCGGAAATGGACTTTATTTCGGAAGCGGTATCGGTCAACATGCGAGCGCTGCACCGGTACCATCAGGCTTCGCGACCGTTGCACCAGTAGGCTTCGCGACCGCTGCACCGCGACCCCCCAGGCTTCCAGACCTACCTGGCACCAAATCAGCAGGGATGGGGGCCCTGCCACATACATGCAGCAAGCACCGAACGGTAAGAATTTTTTCAATATTTTACGAAGTTCTTTTACACATTCTATATTATTATTAATATTGTTATTATTTTCAGGAAGTGGACTTTATTTCGGAGGCGGGTTTTTCTGGGAATGTCTCCAAAAGTATTCTTCATTCTGAACGACTTTTGCAAAATTGATAAACCATAAGAGATAGACAAAATTTTACTACACAAAAAAAATGGAGATCGCGTTAAAATACATAATTTATAACATATACATTCTTGTTGTTGAGTAAATCGTTTTCGAGATATTGCTTGTTATTCCCTTTAAAATTTTCCAATACTTATACTTTTTCTCAAATTCATTATTCTTGTTTTATGTCCTCGATATGCAAAGAGAATGGAATGCACCAAATAGCAACCAGCGTTAAAATATTTGACTATCGCTTAAAACCTACCACATTCACCTTGTATCAATATGAAAATTACCAATAACATTGACATCTCGATATCTCGATTAACATGAAGCATATAGGGAATAAGTGCTTGTAAAAATAGTTTGTACAAGAGTAGAGAAAGTCATGTGAGTGTATCACATCAGATTTTTTGATATTGGTTTAAATTTTCAAATACTTTTAACTTTTCTCAAGCGGTAACTCCCTATTCGTTTTCCCGTGGTAATACATACAGAATAGAATTCTAAAGCCGTCACATAGCATCAGACGTTTTTTAAACACCTGTAACGTGTCTATTCACAATCGAAAGGTTGCCGGTTCGAGGAAAATTATATCTACAGACACAATACATTATTTTCGCTCTGTGATTAATTTGGTAATGTAACAATAATTAACAATGAATTTTTAGCGGTAAATGTAAAAAATAAAATATATTTTTTATTTCCTAGCGTCATATGCAGAAGCATTCCCCGTAAGGAACGCTGGCGTGAGCGATGGTTTCCCCCATAACAGGTTTAGACTTGCTTACGAAATGTCCCTGTGCGAGGCTAGCATTTCCCTCTCCTTCTCGAATTTTTGGAGTAGCCAATCAAAATTGCTGTATTATATACCGTCACACCTCTCACCCCTTCAGATTTTATCAGGCGAAGCGATATAAAAGCAATAGCTTCTCCGGCGATTTCACTGTATTGTGACAACACAGCGAGCTAAGATCTCTGCAAACTTTTCTCATTCAAAGTGAAATTTCAACGAACATCATGTCTGGTAAGTTGTAACAAAACACATCATTTACTTTAAAAGTTAAATTATTACTCTGTACATTTAACTTATATTCGCGTTCTTGTTTTTAATGCATGGCATTTATATGCGAATAGCTGAGTATTCTAAACGTTAATAGCTAGACAAGTGAATTTTCTGAAATGTGAACAGTTTAGTTAAGTATTCATTTTAGGCAAGCTTATTCTACATTTAATAGCTAGCTGCGCGAATTCTCAAAATGGGAATAATTTAGTTAAGTATTCACCTTGTTGAGTAATTATTATTCCAGATATTTAAATACAGGATTTCACAGAGTGAATTATATTCCTTTTTGGAGAAAATACAATTATTTGAATACCTTATTAACGTTTTTGCTTTAGAATATTACAAAAAGTCTGTTGCGCGAATCATGCGCTCTAACAAAGTAAATATCTACATTATATTAAAACATTTAAATTGAAAAATACAGTACTTAATGAACTTCATTAGTGAATCAGAACCTCAATTATATTTACATATATTATCATTTTCAGAAAAAAGTTAATAAGTTTGTAACTTTCAAATAAATGAAATTTTGTTATGCAACACATTCTCTAATAAAGAATATGTTTTTTTCTCTTCCTAATGCAGAAAGTTTGACATCTCAACTTAACACATTGGCTGAGGGTAGCATTTACCCAGCCGTTCAAAGACTACAAGATCTTCAGCCAGAGGAGCCTTATAATATAAAATCCTTAAGAAAAATTGATACTCGATACGGTGCTAGAGTCGTTGCACTTTTAGAGAATAAGCAAGTGTTTCTCCCGACAAGATATTCAACCCTAACAAGCCAACAGTTGGAGGAAATGCCTGGGAAGTTTCAAATGGTATATCATGGAGTAGTACCAGCCGGCAAGTTTAAGACATGTAAATTGTCTTTTCTTCCTATTAAGGTTTGTAGAAATAATTCAGCTATCCTTTCAAAGCTTCATTTAGAGTTACATTAGTTGAGTTTATAAATTCGCACTTCAGTAGGATAACATTTGTCTAAAGTATACATCAATATGTAAAAAAATAACGTCCAGGATGTAGTCTGAGCGAGGATCTGCAGAAAGAAGTTTAATAGTCTATTCAGTGATTCTTTACCTCAAAGCAGATACCTACAGCAAGTTTCAAATAATTTCCAGCACGATAGCAGTTGTCCAAAGCATGCATCACTGTATTAAAAAAATATGTGTAAATAATGTCTAGATTGTACTCTGTGTGATTTCGTGCAGAAAGAACTTTAATACCCCTTGCAGTGATTCTCCACATCGATGTATATACCTACAAGAAGTTGCAAATAATGTGAATGTGTGTTACAGGAATGCCCAGCTGAATGTAAATGAAGAGGAAGAACGAGATAGCTTAAAACATCATAAACAGAAATGTGATAGTAACATTCTCAACACCTCCCAGTAACCTCAATCAATGAAGAATTGCACCAGCGCGGAACATACATGGAAAAAACATCCGCGTGTGTAGAATATAACAATAATATATATATATAAAATATGTACTCATTATTACTGCTATACCAGCCTATACCATTGATTTCATAAATAATTTCATAATAGTCTAGACATTCTAAAACACTCAGTTATATAATCATATACATCACACAGAAAGAGACCTACATTATCCATAAAAAACTAAACATCTCAAGAATGTCTGGATGATGTATTTTATAAGTACAAGGTTTTGATATTTCAAAGTTCCTGTTAACCATGACTGTAATTGATTAACACAATTTCTCGATCCTGTCATGCTATAACTTTAGAAGCTTTCAGCTTACTTATAATCTCCTCAATCTCTCGTGTGTGACTATTATTACCAGCATTCCTCGCTGCAATTAGTAACCTCAATATATTTACTAGTCTATTTGGATTTTCAAGCGTAGATATCACTGAATCATCATCATATGAAGATTTCATATTCTCGCGACTCCCGCTGTATCCAGATTTTTCACCATCAGTAGTCTCCAGTGAAGGACAGAGGCTTGATCCGGTATAACATCCCCCTCTATACATCTTCGGATCTTCGAGTGTAGGAGAGAGAGTCGATCCAGTATAACATCTTGCTCTATGAAGCTTAAATCTTGACAAAGAACGATTCTTAAAAATCCGCTCGCATATACAGCATCTAATGACGTGTTTTCCTCCATGTGTAATGTATGAAAAATTGAGTTTCTCATCCGCTAGTTGCACAGATTTTCTCCGGCAGGAGCTCATGCTAAAACTAAAAGAAATTAAATGAATACGGGAATGCTAACGCTCGAAGGAATTAAAAGCGAATGAATGAATTCATAACACGCAGCTATGTATATATCCAGTGTGAGGACGCCGGAGGGAATCGCAATCTTCGCATAGCAGCGGGAAAGGATGCTCTCTGGAAACATTTGTGGAGAAGGAGGCTCTCAACAGAACATGGCGAATGCGAGCATGGAAAAAGGATGCTCTCTGGGAACATTCGTGGAAAAAGGATGATCTCAACAGAACATAACGAGTGCGAGCATGGAAAAAGGATGCTCTCTGGAAACGTTTGTGGAAAAAGATGCGTAACAATGGAATCACGCCCTGTAGCAAACTGATCAGGCTATGTAACAAAGGAATCACGTTATGTAACAATGGAATCACGCTATGTAACAAAGGAATCACGCTATGTAACAAAGGAATCACGCTATGTAACAAAGGAATCACGTTATGTAACAAAGGAATCACGCTATGTAACAAAGGAATCACGTTATGTAACAAAGGAATCACGCTATGTAACAAAGGAATCACGCTATGTAACAAAGGAATCACGCTATGTAACAAAGGAATCACGCTATGTAACAAAGGAATCACGCTATGTAACAAAGGAATCACGATATGTAACAAAGGAATCACGATGTGTAACAAAGAAATCACGCTATGTAACAAACTGATCAGTCTATGTAACAAAGGAATCACGCTATGTAACAAAGGAATCACGCTATGTAACAAAGAAATCACGCTATGTAACAAAGGAATCGCGCTATGTAACAAAGGAATCACGCTATGTAACAAAGGAATCACGGTATGTAAGAAAGAAATCACGCTATGTAACAAAGGAATCACGCTATGTAACATGCTCATCACGCTATGTAACAAACTGATCAGGCTATGTAACAAAGGAATCACGCTATGTAACAAAGGAATCACGCTATGTAACAAAGGAATCACGCCATGTAACAAAGGAATCACGCCATGTAACAAAGGAATCACGCCATGTTACAAACTGATCAGGCTATGTAACAAAGGAATCACGCTATGTAACAAAGGAATCACGCTATGTAACAAAGGAATCGCTCTATGTAACAAAGGAATCACGCTATGTAACAAGCTCATCACGCTATGTAACAAACTGATCAGGTTCATTGCGCAATCAGGTTGTTACGCATCCTTTTCCACAAACGTTTCCAGAGAGCATCCTTTTTCCATGCTCGCACTCGTTATATTCTGTTGAGAGCATCCTTTTTCCACGAATGTTCCCAGAGAGCATCCTTTTTCCATGCTCGCATTCGCCATGTTCTGTTGAGAGCCTCCTTCTCCACAAATGTTTCCAGAGAGCATCCTTTCCCGCTGCTATGCGAAGATTGCGATTCCCTCCGGCGTCCTCACACTGGATATATACATAGCTGCGTGTTATGAATTCATTCATTCGCTTTTAATTCCTTCGAGCGTTAGCATTCCCGTATTCATTTAATTTCTTTTAGTTTTAGCATGAGCTCCTGCCGGAGAAAATCTGTGCAACTAGCGGATGAGAAACTCAATTTTTCATACATTACACATGGAGGAAAACACGTCATTAGATGCTGTATATGCGAGCGGATTTTTAAGAATCGTTCTTTGTCAAGATTTAAGCTTCATAGAGCAAGATGTTATACTGGATCGACTCTCTCTCCTACACTCGAAGATCCGAAGATGTATAGAGGGGGATGTTATACCGGATCAAGCCTCTGTCCTTCACTGGAGACTACTGATGGTGAAAAATCTGGATACAGCGGGAGTCGCGAGAATATGAAATCTTCATATGATGATGATTCAGTGATATCTACGCTTGAAAATCCAAATAGACTAGTAAATATATTGAGGTTGCTAATTGCATCGAGGAATGCTGGTAATAATAGTCACACACGAGAGATTGAGGAGATTATAAGTAAGCTGAAAGCTTCTAAAGTTATAGCATGACAGGATCGAGAAATTGTGTTAATCAATTACAGTCATGGTTAACAGGAACTTTGAAATATCAAAACCTTGTACTTATAAAATACATCATCCAGACATTCTTGAGATGTTTAGTTTTTTATGGATAATGTAGGTCTCTTTCTGTGTGATGTATATGATTATATAACTGAGTGTTTTAGAATGTCTAGACTATTATGAAATTATTTATGAAATCAATGGTATAGGCTGGTATAGCAGTAATAATGAGTACATATTTTATATATATATATTATTGTTATATTCTACACACGCGGATGTTTTTTCCATGTATGTTCCGCGCTGGTGCAATTCTTCATTGATTGAGGTTACTGGGAGGTGTTGAGAATGTTACTATCACATTTCTGTTTATGATGTTTTAAGCTATCTCGTTCTTCCTCTTCATTTACATTCAGCTGGGCATTCCTGTAACACACATTCACATTATTTGCAACTTCTTGTAGGTATATACATCGATGTGGAGAATCACTGCAAGGGGTATTAAAGTTCTTTCTGCACGAAATCACACAGAGTACAATCTAGACATTATTTACACATATTTTTTTAATACAGTGATGCATGCTTTGGACAACTGCTATCGTGCTGGAAATTATTTGAAACTTGCTGTAGGTATCTGCTTTGAGGTAAAGAATCACTGAATAGACTATTAAACTTCTTTCTGCAGATCCTCGCTCAGACTACATCCTGGACGTTATTTTTTTACATATTGATGTATACTTTAGACAAATGTTATCCTACTGAAGTGCGAATTTATAAACTCAACGAATGTAACTCTAAATGAAGCTTTGAAAGGATAGCTGAATTATTTCTACAAACCTTAATAGGAAGAAAAGACAATTTACATGTCTTAAACTTGCCGGCTGGTACTACTCCATGATATACCATTTGAAACTTCCCAGGCATTTCCTCCAACTGTTGGCTTGTTAGGGTTGAATATCTTGTCGGGAGAAACACTTGCTTGTTCTCTAAAAGTGCAACGACTCTAGCACCGTATCGAGTATCAATTTTTCTTAAGGATTTTATATTATAAGGCTCCTCTGGCTGAAGATCTTGTAGTCTTTGAACGGCTGGGTAAATGCTACCCTCAGCCAATGTGTTAAGTTGAGATGTCAAACTTTCTGCATTAGGAAGAGAAAAAAACATATTCTTTATTAGAGAATGTGTTGCATAACAAAATTTCATTTATTTGAAAGTTACAAACTTATTAACTTTTTTCTGAAAATGATAATATGTGTAAATATAATTGAGGTTCTGATTCACTAATGAAGTTCATTAAGTACTGTATTTTTCAATTTAAATGTTTTAATATAATGTAGATATTTACTTTGTTAGAGCGCATGATTCGCGCAACAGACTTTTTGTAATATTCTAAAGCAAAAACGTTAATAAGGTATTCAAATAATTGTATTTTCTCCAAAAAGGAATATAATTCACTCTGTGAAATCCTGTATTTAAATATCTGGAATAATAATTACTCAACAAGGTGAATACTTAACTAAATTGTTCCCATTTTGAGAATTCGCGCAGTTAGCTATTAAATGTAGAATAAGCTTGCCTAAAATGAATACTTAACTAAACTGTTCACATTTCAGAAAATTCACTTGTCTAGCTATTAACGTTTAGAATAAGCAGCTATTCGCATATAAATGCCATGCATTAAAAACAAGAACGCGAATATAAGTTAAATGTACAGAGTAATAATTTAACTTTTAAAGTAAATGATGTGTTTTGTTACAACTTACCAGACATGATGTTCGTTGAAATTTCACTTTGAATGAGAAAAGTTTGCAGAGATCTTAGCTCGCTGTGTTGTCACAATACAGTGAAATCGCCGGAGAAGCTATTGCTTTTATATTGCTTCGCCTGATAAAATCTGAAGGGGTGAGAGGTGTGACGGTATATAATACAGCAATTTTGATTGGCTACTCCAAAAATTCGAGAAGGAGAGGGAAATGCTAGCCTCGCACAGGGACATTTCGTAAGCAAGTCTAAACCTGTTATGGGGGAAACCATCGCTCACGCCAGCGTTCCTTAAGGGGAATGCTTCTGCGTATGACGCTAGGAAATAAAAAATATATTTTATTCTTTACATTTACCGCTAAAAATTCATTGTTAATTATTGTTACATTACCAAATTAATCACAGAGCGAAAATAATGTATTGTTTCTGTAGATATAATTTTCCTCGAACCGGCAACCTTTCGATTGTGAATAGACACGTTACAGGTGTTTAAAAAACGTCTGATGCTATGTGACGGCTTTAGAATTCTATTCTCTATGTATTACCACGGGAAAACGAATAGCGAGTTACCGCTTGAGAAAAGTTAAAAGTATTTGAAAATTTAAACCAATATCAAAAAATCTGATGTGATACACTCACATGACTTTCTCTACTCTTGTACAAACTATTTTTACAAGCACTTATTCCCTATATGCTTCATGTTAATCGAGATATCGAGATGTCAATGTTATTGGTAATTTTCATATCGATACAAGGTGAATATGGTAGGTTTTAGGCGATAGTCAAATATTTTAACGCTGGTTGCTATGTGGTGCATTCCATTCTCTTTGCATATCGAGGACATAAAACAAGAATAATGAATTTGAGAAAAAGTATAAGTATTGGAAAATTTTAAAGGGAATAACAAGCAATATCTCGAAAACGATTTACTCAACAACAAGAATGTATATGTTATAAATTATGTATTTTAACGCGATCTCCATTTTTTTGTGTAGTAAAATTTTGTCTATCTCTTATGGTTTATCAATTTTGCAAAAGTCGTTCAGAATGAATAATACTTTTGGAGACATTCCCAGAAAAACCCGCCTCCGAAATAAAGTCCACTTCCTGAAAATAATAACAATATTAATAATAATATAGAATGTGTAAAAGAACTTCGTAAAATATTGAAAAAATTCTTACCGTTCGGTGCTTGCTGCATGTATGTGGCAGGGCCCCCATCCCTGCTGATTTGGTGCCAGGTAGGTCTGGAAGCCTGGGGGGTCGCGGTGCAGCGGTCGCGAAGCCTACTGGTGCAACGGTCGCGAAGCCTGATGGTACCGGTGCAGCGCTCGCATGTTGACCGATACCGCCTCCGAAATAAAGTCCATTTCCGGGAAAAAATAAATAATAATAATAGTATAGCATGCTTAAGTATAGAGTTCTAAAGAATCTACACTCTACACGTGAAAAAAATACATGTTTTAAACACCTGCGTTAAAAATACATGGCATTCTGGGAGATCGATAGAGTTATGTGACTGCATATGGGTGAGAAACTCCCCTTAAATATATCCTTTTCTCCTTATACAATCCAGAACTCTATGCTGTCGGAGGTAGGCCTTGGTGTGCTAGAATCGCCAATGTATGTCTACTATTATGTAATTTTTAGTTACAAATGCTCAACACCAGTCTGTAAATTCTTACCTTACGAGTGTTGCTGCATGTACGGTGGCAGAGCCGCCTCCATGATGATTTGGTACCAGGAAGGTTTGGAAGCCTGGCGGTGCCTGTGCAGCGCTCGATGGATGGTCAATACCAAAATAAAGTCCACTTCCTGGAAATAATAATACAAATAATAATAATAATAATATGAACAAGAAGTTAATATGAATTGTTACATTGCTTTTTTAAAAACTCTGAAGAATTCTTACCATTCGGGTGTTCGGGTGTCTGAATCATTACGGTATTTGATGAGCGATCCTGCAGCCTGCGGCCCAGAAAATTCGAGATATACAATTCATTTCTCATTACAATATCTTAAACATTTAATATTTTATTCAATATCGTTAGATTACTTGAAATGAATTTTGTGTGTGTGTGTATTAAGTTTATATTAACATGCTGGAATATTCGAAAAATATCTCTCGAATGGATGGGGTATTTAAAATCGTACTCGTCCTATGTTTACTAAGCCCAATCTTTTTAAAATGGAATAAATTAAGAGTAACGAGGATTGTTTAGGCAAGGCTCCATATTTCATTATTTAGAATTAAACAAATGCTATTAGCCGTAATAATCATGCACATACGACAGCAAGCAAATGCGCAAGTCAATTCATATACAATTAATTAATAAAAAAATATTTAATTGTTTTCATCGATCAGCGAGAGCCTTATTTATTTTAATAACGTATGTAATATCTATCATTCTGAATACTTTTTATTCTTCATATTACTCTCGCCAAATCATATTTCTTTGTTTAACATTCCGAAAAAAAATCAGTTTAATTTATTGATATCATGTTTGCATTTCTTGTACGCGAGTATTTAAATAATGACAAAGATACAATCGAATGTTTAAGTACAGAATCTATACAGTATACGTTTAATTGAAAACTTAATCATTAATATTCTTCATGTAGAATTATATTAATTATCGGGAAAACATTTTTTGTGGTAAGCTTAAAACATGTCTAGACTTGGTTTTCCACTGTCTATGATGGAATTTCTAAACAGGGGAAGCTATTAAGAAAATCTTTTGTGTCGCTAATAGTTATTTACCCCGAGGGTCTGTGGTTTTTCAGAGCACTTAGCCTGCTTAATGAACTGGAAACGCCCGTCATTGTTCACTAATGCATCTATACAGAACCTTGGTTTAACTTCGTCTGAAGAAAATTAATGATGCGGAGGGGACTGTCGCCTGCTAATGTGTCTACATATGCATTCTTCAGGGGTGTACACCATATTTCTTTCAAGCAGTGTACGCAAGTGAATAATTCGTTGAATTTCTCAAAGTTCGCTACGTCTTTAGAAAGAACATTTAAAACGAATATAAAATTTATATTTGAAGTCTTCGTGCGTGTTACTTACAGGCACGCCTGTTTTGAATTGTAATTATTACTTCTCTCGTGCGAGAAGAGACATAGAGGGCTTTTATTTTTAACGTCAGTTGAAGCGTACTCGATGTGCTGGATACCCCTAGCCATTAAGAGCAGGTACTGAGGGAAAACCCAAGCGTCCTGGTTTAACCGCTTCTATTTAGACGAGGTGCAGCTGTCGCATTGCGTCTTGTTTTTTCGTAAAGGGTTCTCGTGTTAACGTCTCATACAAGCTATTTGCAATTTCGCTTAAAGTTGCTTTTTAATTCATCTAAGAAATGTAATATTTTTTATAAACCCTCCAGTCAAAAGAAGAATTAAACACACGTTATTAGCCGTAATAGTTATATACGCGTAATAATCGCGCATATACGATAACGAACATTGCGCGCGGTTCAATTACATTAATCAATCAAAAAAAACTTAATTGTTTTTAATCGATAGACTGCGTCGTTTCATTAGAAGTGAGATATTCATGGTAGATGAATAATTGGGTAAGATATCTCTAGGAGCGCGAGTCAATTACATTAATTAATAAAAATATTTAATTGTATTCATCGATCAGCGAGAGTCTCATTTATTTTTTATTTATTTCATAATCAATTCCTCCGGAGCCAACATGAACGCACCTTGCATGTTAATTCACCTTTTTTTTCCGGAATCATATTTCGCAGAATTATATAGAGTTAAGATGGCCGTCTTGCACCCATAATGAGTTTAAATATGGTGAATTCACAACTTTCGGGTATGACCGCCAGGGGCGCTGTGAGGGAACACTGGCTGGAGTTTCACTCATATTACCACTTGGCGCGCTAGTGTAGGTAGCGAACTGAAGCGTGAGTGGAGGGGGTGCGCTAGTCGACTTGTCGCTTGAAAGCACCGTGAGCGAGCCATTCGTGTGAAACGTCTCGCAGCGGAAGGTTGCGGTCGGTGTTCCACCGCAATTATCACGCGATAACGAGTGTTACGTCAAGTCTGTCCTTTCAACTAAGTGTTGTAATATTCTTATAAATCCAAAATATATTTTCCCTCAAAAGTAGAATTAAATAAATGTTATTACTCGTAATAATTATACACCTGCTACCACACATATACGATAACGAACAGTTGCGTGCGAGTCAATTAATCATTCAAAAATACTTAATTGTTTTCATCGACAGACTAGCCTTGTTTCAGTAGACGTGTAATTTATTGACAATAGTAGGTTATAAATAGCGGTTTAGGGGCAGGTGCGCGCGATTTAATCAAAAATACTTAATTGCTCGAAGAATAGCGTTTAATTGCATTAGTAGTAATATGATGGGCATTCTTATTTTTTTTCAATAACACGCATTACCTAATTGATTGACGCAATTATGTACTCAAACGATTTGCCGATGTGCGGCAGGCATCGAGAATCGCATTCCCACACCGCCAACGTCACGCACCGAGAACCCTCACATATAACCCCTCACCCCGAGCGGCACATCCCCTACCCCAAGCCAATCACACGGCAGGGATTTAGACCTAGGGAAGGTACGCGACCGACGTATAGGATCAATACACACTCTCCCACCTATCCACAGGGAACCAACCAGAACACAAAGGGGAGGGAGGACACGCGTATGGGGGAGGGAGGGGGGCGGGCCACCGGCACGTGACCACAGGGGGAGGGGGGGAGGACCTGCCGGCACAGACACTGTCGGCATTATGTAAGCGCACAAAAGGAAGGGGGCGGAGCTAGCGGCACGCGACCGGGCGGCAAATAGTAGCGCACAAAGGGAGGGGGCGGGGCTAGCGGCATAGATCAAAGAACCTTATCAGATGGCGGCAAATCCTTGCGCCAGAGTCGCTATTATATTCCTACTTTTATTTTTTGCTGAAATAAACTGGATGCATGCAAGTGAATAAATAGTATTAAAACCAGTGCGTCATTATGAATGTAAAAGGACTGAAAGAATACACTAACGCAAAAAATAAGATAAGGCTTAATAAATAATTGAGGAAACCATTAAAATTTGTTAATAAGATAACCAGATTAGCTATAAACTTTCTGTTTACACTGCAATATATTAACATTTAATTAGTGTAATGTTCTGATGCCTTATAAATGGTAGGCCATGAAAATTTTGGAAAACGCTTGTAATTGCAAGTTTGTTCTTCAAAATTTATTTTTCGAAGTAGGGCAATTTATAGCGAACGGTTGGGTTTCTTCACGGTGATATAACGAATGTATATTTACACCGATGTATTACTAGTTGTGGGTAAACGATTGCTCATTTCCTCATAGCTCTGGTGTTGACCACAATAAATCAATCAATAAATAAATAAACAGACAATTCTGATTGATACAAAAATGGATTGGATTAATATCAGTGAAGGAGATCTAGAAGAAAGCATCTGCTTTGATTTGCGTGTTAAGAGTATTTCTTAATCATGCATGCCAAATGTAGTTTTTCTACATGCTTAACGGCTTATTGCAATAGGAATTATTCGCTCTTAAAATAGCTGTTGTGGGCATTGTGTAGTTACTACAGATGTCTGATACAAGGAGAAGGCCCCCTTCGGCCGGTTAGAGCATCGCTTGCTCTTCCTGAGCGCTTCCCTGAGTGAGGGGGCTCCGAGGGATCGAGTAGAATTCGTTCACACCAGGCCGGTTCTGCTAGGCCGGACCAGGTTCGGCTTGACGATGTGAGACACGCTAGTAGGCAGGCTCACTAAGCTCGAACATCGCCCGGGATCGTCCAGTTGGCGAAGCTAGGTCACGACTGGTACATGGGAGCACGAATAGGACAGAGAGGTTTGATAGGTTTTGTCTCAAAAGATGAGTCTCTGTAGTTCATGTATCTTCGCGTCCCAGCGGCTTGTGCTAGTGACCGTACAAGACGAGGAGCAGTTCTAACTGAATCACTGTCGCCTGGATCCGTCTTATTTATACCCGTGATCGCTGCGTAACGATCGGCAGCACATAGTACCGGTGGCGCCATCAAGTTTATTGAGTTTAAACTATTTGTATATTAGCGCTGCTGTGGCAGAAGGCTAAACTTCTGTTATTAATGAATTCTTTACCTATTACTCTATATTACAGTAATTACTTGCTGCATTGCTACTTGACGCGTGTTGAACTTATTTATCTTTGTTGGGGTGCCACAACAATGGCTTTTTGCCTTCATATATTGGAAGAATAGCAAACAATGCAAGTACAAGCATGAAATTAGCAAGATCCTGGACCATATTTCTATAGTACTATATCTTAGCTACTAATCGGAAACGATATGAATGCGCTTGGAGGAGGGCGTCTGTATGCCTAAAGTCACCTAGGTTTACGTATCGGAGGGGGTGAGGGGCAAGGTGATAGGGGAATGTTGAGTAGCACATGTAGTAGCAAACTTACTACATTTGTAGGCCTCACCTTTGATAGTGAATGCAACCCGTAACTGGGAATATGTTCTTTACCAGATTATTCTTCCGATGCTCCGCATACTTGTTCAGTTCCTCTTCTCACCCAACGCACCCTAATCGTGTCCGACTATTAATAGTCTCTTCAATAACCTCATTTTAGGGCCTATGGTAATACAAGTATTGCTTCTGTTTTCATTGCCATTAAACTACAACATTTTTAGATAAAAAAAGCCAATAAGGGAACAAAAATACAGATTCAGTAGATTTACACTTATGTTATAATCTTTAAATTGTTTTTCTCACAAATTTTAGTCCTCATTTGGGTAATTGCTGTTAAAACCCCAGTTGAGCTTTATCTGAGGGAATTAGTGATTAAAATGAAAGAAAATCTGGTTTTAATTGTAAAATATTATGAAATAAATCTTTGTCGTTAACTTCAAAAGTGAAGACGTTTCAAATTTCTTTTGATTTTACCATTTTAGGGATTATAATAACATTTGGTGGTTTTAGAAAGTTCGATTGAACATTTTTGACGAGATTAAATAACGGATCCTTTGTGCATACTACCAGAGAAATTTCCAAAGGAACAGTGTTCAATTCAAGGTCTTCTACGGTTTCAGAAGTTTATCTGTTTCAAAGCCACCTATTTAAGACAAAGAAGGTAAAAGAATAAAAAGAAAGAAGGGGAAAAAGGAATTGCTGAACGCCACTCTGAAAGTTAGCTACTTCTGTCCACCGTCCTCATCAAAACTTTGCGAAGGAGTGGTTTGGGCTTCATAAGATTAAAGGCTTACTTTCGGAAGGCATTAAGCTTGCTTGTGTTTTTCAGGTAGTTTTCTCACCTCTTTAGGAAAAAGTGTCATGTAGCCTTAGCTGCAAGGGTTTGTCATCTGTAAATAACCCGCAAGTTTTAATGGCTCCCCTTTTCTTCTCTCTATATTGAAACAATGCTGAGTTCATTCCGTGGTTTAGTGGTTAGCTTACTCACTTTAAAGCTAGGGATGGGACCTCGATACGCTGTGTACACGGTGGTATTAATGTATGTGTAATACTTTCAGATAAACCTTCGATACTTTTGCATTTATAAGTTTTGCATTATTGAAAGTTGTTGTGTTTAACTTTGTGCTTGATAAGGGATGTAAGGAGTCGAGACTTCATGTTCTTGCCTCGCATGTTTCTCCAAAGAGTTGCTGGACTTAAAAGACCTTGAGTACTTTTCCTGTAGGTGAGTCAATGTAACATTCCATCGATTTTTGTGTGTAAATGAAACCATGCAAAACAATGGGGAAAGGAGTAGAGGTACACATGTAACATGCAGCGTTAACTTTGATGTAAATGAAACTGATTTAGCTGATGCACTAAATCACGTTTCTGCAATAGTCTGGTTTGCTAACTCACTCTGTCATTACATATACCTATTCCGATGATCAATCTGTGAATTCGGCATAAACAAATCAGAATATAAGACGTGACTAATACAGCGGATGGAAATATTTGTTCTTTCCTTCCAGTTAGTTTGTGTTTACGCAAATCAAGCTCGGGACACAAGCATAGCTTTAGGGTATACCGTACAACTAGTTTCCATAATATGGATAGAAACTTTTTAAAGAAAAGTTTTAAAAGATTATTGATTATTATTATTACTTTCTCTACTATGTGTAGTAAGTAGGGCAAGTATTGTATTGCAGCCAAAAATTCGATACCGATATTTCACAGGAAATACGTGTTTTGAGACCCCCTGAATCCAAAAAAAGGCATTTTTGGAAACATGTCCGTGTGTGTGTGTCTGTGAACAGCATAACTCAGAAACGAACAGTCGGATAAACACCAAACTTGGTGTTTAGGTTCAGTATCCTTCAGAGATGCAACACGAAGATTTTCAAGAAAATCTCCCCATCCCAGATTACACTTTACATGGAAAATGTTTCGAAAATTTTAATTTTTCAAAAATGGCTCATACAATTTTGATTAAAATATTATATGTTTAAGATATTTTCAAGACAAATGAAATGTATATCAAGAATTTTCTGGGAATGTCTCCAAACGTTTTCTTCATTGTGAACGACTTTTGCATAACAGGTAAACCATAAGTGATCGACAAAATTTTATTTATGTCATACACATTTCTTTTTGTTGGGTGAACCATTTTCGAGATATTGCTTGTTATTCCCTTAAATTTTCCAATACTTATGCTTTTTCTCAAATTCGTTATTCATTTTTTGTTCTGGTAATGTAAAGAGAATGGAATACTCCACATAGCAACCAGCTCTTAAAATATTTGACTATCGCATAAAACCTACCAATTCCCCTTGCATCTACAAGAAAATTAGCAATAAGATTAACATCTCGATATCTCCATTAACATGAAGCATATGGAGAATAAGCGTTTGTAAAAATATTTTGTAGAAGTGTAGAGAAAGTCATGTGAGTGTAACACATCGGATTTTTTTATTGTTATTATTAGCCTTGAGTAGCAAAGTATTATTGGAGAATTTCAAACAGGAACAGTTTTGGAATTATCATACAATACAAAATTGGTTACATATGTTGATACACGGAAAACTACTTAGAATAGGTTCAATGAACAGCATAGGGCCCTTACAGTTTTTTTATAAAGCGAGTATCGAGTATAAGTGCTTAAATCATTATCGAGAAATAGTGGTATCGTCCTGTTACTATTGAAAACCCAGACTTCTTGTTCGATTCGCAGAATTATAATTATCTACCCTTCGCTATGTATGGAGTATATACATGTGAGCCAAGCTTATATAACAGATGTGGGACTGTTTCATTATTGAGTAACTGGCTGCCTGACGTTGCAAGGATAGCTCCACAGATATGTCATTTAAGCGAGGTAAAGCATAGCTTAAATCACATCAGGTTATCACATATTCTATGTATGAAACCCGCGCCACAATAAAAAAATTAAAGTTTTTAACTGCACAGAGTAAACAAATTATTGACAGGATACATCCAATTGAGTTGACTCCGCAGTAACATGCGAGAGTTGCATTTGGGAGATCCGTGTTCAATTCCCGCCCACTTTGATCTTGGGTTTTTGTTTTTCCTCCTGGGTTTCGCTCTGCCACACGCTCCCTTTCTTTCTCGTGTTTTAGCTATGCTTTCAGGTTTCACTTTATACGGCAGGGCCGGGCAGAGGGCACAGATATTACTGCAAAGAAAGAATTTTCCCGTGGACAGCACAGGACCGCCTAATTTGTATGGATATTTCTGAGCGGTTCCGGCGATGTTCGGATCTTCGAGCCGGGAAATGCTAGGGACTTCTATGCGTCTCTGTGGCCTGTGTGCCTGCAATCTGCAGCCTCTTTTGCTTCCTTCACTTCATCCATTTTAAAATAAATCACTTTCTTTCATACTCTTCCATGAACGTTTGTTGAGTTATACAGAACTCTCATTTCTGCAAGCTTATATACAAGATGTAACAAAAACGTACTATACAAATTGCAGGACACATTCCTCACACGTAGACGAAAAAATTATGTTACATAAACATCGGTCCGTTTTACATGTCCCTGTTGCCATGTGACTTACGTTATTTCTTGTTTACAGGTAACATGAACTGTTCCAGTGACAGTACGATCTCGGCAAGCACATGGGTTACTACGTACCAGTAGAGTTGATCACAGACTTGGCTCGTGCAATGGAAGTGTATACAAATACAGAGATGGCAGATGCCCGCTTGATGTATCGATTAGTAACGGCAATGGCGCTTGCGCTCAACGTTTATACCGGGAGAGATTTCCGAGACGAAAGTGCTTTGGCAGGAAAACGCCTGAAGCCATTGATCGTCGTCTTAGGGAACATGAGGCATTTCAGCCTGATACTCGCGACCAGGGAAGGCCTAGAAGGACGAGGACAAAGCAACGGAAGGCGGCAATTCTTCGCGTAGTTGACGACGACCCTAGTGCCGGTACCAGACAAGTAGCTGCAACAATGAATGTTGACCACATGACTGTCTGGCGAGTGTTACACCAGGTCTGGCTGTATCCATACCATTTACAACGTGTGCAGGCACTATCAGCATCTGAATTTCTTGCACTGGAACGCTTTTGCGAATGGTTTAAGCAACAAAGTGTCAACCGTAATTTTAATGCAACGGGGCTGTTCACAAATGAGGCGGCGTTTCAACGAGATCAGATTGTAAATTATCACAATCGACATGTATGAGCTGACGTCAATCCTCATGCAACTGTTTAAGCAAGTCATCAATAAAGATATTCTGTCAGCCGGCATTGTTGGTGACGGTTTGGTAGGGCCTCACGTTCTTCCACCCAGGCTCAACAAAGTTACCATAATTTCGTAGAGAATGTTTACCTAATCTATTAGCAGATGCGACAAAACATGTACTCCATGCACGATGGAGCACCTCCTCATTTTACTGTTAATGTCCATCGGCTTCTAAATAACAGATTCGGTGACAAATTGATAGGTAGAGGTAGACCAGTTGCCTGGCCTCCACGCTCCCCGAATCTAAACCCACTGTACTTTTATTTGTGGGGGCATTTGAAAGCTCTTGTGTATCGAACCCAAGTACCAGATGATCAGAGTCTCCGTGCCCGTATTATGGAAGGCTAGGAAACCATACGCAATACTCCAGGGATATATCAGCGCATCCGGGATTCACTACGACGGCGGATTAATGCATGTATCAATGCTCACGGAAGGCATATTGGTTATTTGTAAGAAAGAGTTGCATGTGGTATGCTGGTACGTTCTATTCTTGTGTGTTTCCCATGATTAATGAGTTGGAGAAAATCATTGTAACATGGTAACAAAGCGTTTCCAGACCCATGTTCATATAACATAATTTCTTCGTCCACGCGAGAGAAATGTGTCGTGCAATTTGTACCGTACATTTTTGTTGCATCCTGTATATTGGACCCATTGACACAAGCAAGCCTAAATAATTGTATAAGATGTGAAATATACTTAAATAATGTCATTTTATAAATACTAATTATTCAAAAAACTTTCCCTAATGGTAATAAATTTGAATATTAATATACAATATCTAAATTTCTATTCAGTTTTCACTTAGATGGATTCCAGAAGTAGTTTCAAAATTATTAAATGGAACTATAGAGGTTCGGGTATAATCTTATTATCCACATTTCAAAAACAATGTATTTATTTATATTTTTAAACTTTTTTATTTCTATGGTAATATTTTTAGTATGAAAATACATATGCGTTGTTGCTACACTTCTATACATAAATTATTTTAAGGGAATATATGGTTGAACTTTGCAAATGTCATATTTTTAATCATCTTCAAGTGTTATCATATGTGTTATTACAAAATTGTTTTATTATAAACAATTTCAACTTTGTAATCCAAAGGGTATCATAGACACATTTTTATTAAATATATAAATGCTCGTGGGTCACACTTTTTTGGGGAGGGTGCTGAAATAATGTTTGGTTACGGCGTAATAGAAATATGTGTATTTTAAAGGAACTCTGAATTTACAGCCAAATGGTTATATTATAATATATAGATGTTCAAGTTTTTAAACATGCGATTTCAGCAAACTATCGATTTTTCTTTTTAAATTAGCATGATAAAAATCCTCAATATGAATATCACATAAAATCCCGGAGCATAAAATAGTAAAATAAACGTCTCTCTAAAGTCGTAGCTTAAACAATAAAATGTACTTTGAAAGCGATATCCTCTGTTTTGGCAAACGGTTTAAGCTACACATCACTGCCAAAATGATTCAAATCGGATGAAGTTTCCCAGATACCTTTCAATAAGCATTGTTATTACATCTCCTTATACAGAGTGGAAAGAAGGTTAACATAGGAAATCGTTTCCTCGAATACTATCTTCAAAGAAAAAGCTTACAATTCTATTGTAATTTGAATTAAAATGAAAAAAAATATTTTAAAATAAAATGTGTATTTACTAATCCTTTGTGTCAGCAGTAATTCATTAGAATGTTACTTTCTCTTATATTGTAAACTCCCATAGCCTGTTTTTACTTTCTTTACTACGTATGGTAAGTAGGGGAAGTATTGTATTCCACCCAAAAATTCAATACCGAGATTTCACCGGAAATACATGTTTTGAGACCCCCTGAATCCAAAAAATCATTTTTGGAAACATGTCCGTGTGTGTGTCTGTGTGTATGTGTGTCTGTGTGTGTGTGTGTGAACAGTATAACTCAGAAACGAACAGTCGGATAAACACCAAACTTGGTATTTGGGTTCAGTATCTTCCAGAGATGCGACACAAAGGTTTTCAAGAAAATTCCCCCACCCCAGATTACCCTTTAAATGGAAGATTTCTCGAAAATTTTAATTTTCTCAAAAATGGATCTAACGATTTTGATTAAAATATCATATGCTTAAGATATTTTCATGGCAAATAAAATGTATATCTTGAATTTTCTGGGAATGTCTCCAAAAATGTTCTTCATTGTGAACGACTTTTGCATAACTGGTAAACCATAAGAGATAGACAAAATTTTACTACATAAGAAATGTAGATCGCGTTAAAATACACACTTTATCTTATATACATTTTTTTTGTTGAGTGAACCATTTTCGAGATATTGCTTCTTATTCCCTTAAATTTTTCAATACTTATTTTCTCAAATGGGAATTCGTTATTCATTTTTTTGTCTTGGATATTCAAAGTGTATTAATCTATGGCAAAGGGAATGGTGCTGTACCTAGCAACCAGCTATTAAGAGATATGTATGTGCTTAAAGGCTACTGTATTTCTATATTGCCCTTGTAAATATATATTCCCCTTACATCTACAAGAAAATTAGCAATAAGATAGAATCTGCAAATGTTTATCTCGATTAACATGAAGTAGATGGAGAATAAGCCTTTGTGAAAATAGTTTGTACAAGAGTAGAGAAAGTCATGTGAGTGTAACACATCAGATTTTTCATATTGTGACTCTCATTTCTTACAAACTTGTGAGTTATCGTCCACGATAATGAAACAAAATTACTAATAGAAAGAATTAATATAAATTGTATTGTATTATTTTCCCTAAAACAACAAATAGCCTTTTTGGATTCTATTCCCTTTTTAATATTCTTAAAAATATTCTTATAAAATGTGTGTCTGAAATTACGGGGAGAAAGTATCTCTGAAAAACTGCTTTCCTATGTTGAACCCCTATTTCCATTAGTTTGATATCCACTCTGTATGTTAATATAGATAGTGGGTTATCATAGCGTTTTCCAAAAACTCTATGAAGAGAGATATTGCAATTCCAAACCGTACTGCTACTTGATTACGTTAAAAATGATTCAAAGCCTCGCTATGAAGTGCATATTTAAGTACATCAAGCTATACCGCTTTCTGATGTTATAATCTTAACAGCACCTTTTTCTCCCTTCCCTGAAAAACACAATCCGATTGTCTCAATCCTCTTAACTAAATCTTACCGTCAGCGTCCGTTCGTTCGTTTGTTTGTAGCCTGAAAGATGTGCTTAACAATGACGTGGCAGTGGTGGAATGGCACAATTTTTTCATATGAAGTCATTCAAATCGCAAACTGCCCGAATTCTACATGACCCCCGGTGAAAATGAAAATGGAAAATAAATAAACAAAAAATGTATTGCGTATTACTTTATACGAATTTCATGAAACATAGCAGAGATTGAAGGGGTAATTATGACGGCAATTACTAGGGGCCTGTTTCATAAAATTCAAAAATAAAAATAATAGTTATAATATTGGGTAATATTACTAGACCAATGCAAATGAATTATTAGTTTATGAAATTCTGTTTTATAAATATTCTTAGCAACTAATAAAAGAACCTCAATAATAATATTAGTTGTAATACGACTGGGTTTTCTTCTTAGCTTTCCTTTTGTTTCTGTTATCATTACATACTAGACATCTTAGTTATGTCTCTTTTTTGACAAGCTTTTATGCATTGAATAAAATGGTAAAACGGGGTGGAAATAGCTTAAAAAGTCGATCTTCTCTGCGGAAGGTGCATGAATTAAAAACTGAAATTTTTGGAGGGTTTTCTCCAACAGTAACCAGGAAACATAGGGGAAACTTGGATGGAATTGAGATATTTTGCAATATTATTTGACTTTATTTCAAGCGATAAAGATTTCGCTTGTGATTGCGATGCTCATGGTTCAAACTGAGGACTAGCTTATATAGTGGTGGAAGGGAAGTCATTACATTAATTTAAACCAGTTATAAATCCATTATCTGGAATATATTTTGTATCTTTCATTTCCTTTTTTGTACGATGATTTTCTTCGGAGATATTTTAGGTTTTTCGAGAACAAAAAAGAACAGCTTAGCAATTTTGCAGTACGCGGTAGCCGAACGGTAGCTGGGAGTGAGTAGAGGTGGCAGTCTCCCTTTCTAAACCAGAAGCAAGTCAGCGCGTAAACAGGTTTGACTTGCGCTGGCGCGTAGTTAAGTGTAGATAAACGTTACGTGTATTCCTGTCCATACATTCACAGCAAATCGCTGTTGCAAATTATGCTCCCTGAGGCTATGAGGGTTTTCTTCCGCCAATATAAGGGTGTTCTGAAAACTGAAAATGCATTTTTTGTAAAGGTAGCTTCGTCTTTTGCCATAATTAATTGTGGCATATCTGCATTCGTTCTACGAACCAACTGACGAAAGCAAACCTGAGCCCGTAATCCGCTGCTGTGAAACACTACCTGCGAGGTATGATACGGTCGCAATAACTGTGCCTTTGGCGTCCTCGGAACAAACCAATGGCTATTGCTGCTGTTTGTTCATTTGCAAGATTTCCCCTGCAATTCGCTCTCTTAAGTACACCTTCTGTACTTACTAAAACTCAAATTAAAGGCTCTACAAATTAAAGGCTAGAAGGCTCCCTGTAATGCTGATCGTGGGGCTTATTAATACTTTATGAAGCAAAAACAAAATTTTAAATATGCGGTGAATATATTTTTTCATTTTGCAGTAAGTTATCTATGAAGATAGTGGGTATTTTATTTAAAATGGAAGCTTAATTAGTTTTCTTTACATTTCTACTCAAGGAGTTAGATTGCCTATTTTATTGAAGTACATGCATACTTGTTATTGGATACGTCCTCTGTCATCAACTCCTCATTATTAGGACTTCAACCTTTCACTTTCTGTTAGCATTTTGTTTAAGACGGTTAACAGCTTTCTTTACACAGCATCTGATAAAGAAATTTTGCATACACATAAAGAAACTTTGCAGAAAAAACAGGATTGGTTACCATTTAACATTTTCGCTGATATCTCATCCTATAAACTGACAAACACTTGTTAAACTTTTGTAAAATTTTCCTCCCACAATATTAAAGTGTTAAGTTTAATTTAATTTGTATTATGGGATACTAATGAAACACCTTCTATAAGGGGTTACCGTGAAATAAAAAAAATCAAATTTGTGTGCGTGTTTAAATTAAATTGAGTTTTATTTATGGACGCCCTTTAACTGCTATTGTTCTTAGCGTCCCATTCTATATTGGGGGTGAAAGACCGGTAATTTTGCTCAGAGGCCTCTTTATCAGGCTTGCGGTTCTTTTATGTGCCGTAAATCTACAGCACGGGACCACAGGCTTTACTTCCCTTCCGAAGGAAGCCATTCTAAGGACTTTTACACCCGTGTGTGTGCGCGTGTGCGTGCGTGCGTGCGTGTGTAAATGCTAAATAAATGTTAGGAAACTAATTAAAAAATAAGCTGTAACTCATCGATAATACTTTCTAACCTATGCAAAATTAACAAAGAAGCATATCGGGTTTATTGTTTAATTTTTTAAATGTACTTAAAGTTTTTAAGCATACTGTCTTACAAATTTTGTTATTTACATCATTTTATAGAATGAATATTTTAAGAGTTTATACCAGATTTTCCTTATTATTACTTATGCATGAATCCCTTACCGCAATAAACAGTTTAGTGCCGATTTCATAAGCGAAAGGCGCGGACACAAACTTAAATATTTTTAACTCTTTACTTATACTGTAAATGTTTATTAACACCCCAGAAAAAAAATTATTTCTGGTTTTCAAAACGTATTATGCCATGCACATTGTACAGAGCGAGGAGAAAGGGAGAGGGAATAAGAGTGGCAAGGTGTAAATATATAGTGAGAGAAAGAGGTGGAGACGGATTCCGTATTCAGTGCACAAAGTACGAAAATGTATGCAGTAAAAATAAAGCATGAATATTACCAATTTTTATTACATAGAACTGTTGTGAAATATTTTATAGATGTTTCCCCTTCATTAAATAAATAATGTTATATAAGCCTACAATGTGTTAGATAAACATGTGTAACTAAACCATCAATAACCGAGCTAGATGGTTCGGGCAATAACGTCCGAGCCTCACATTCGGAAGGTCTCGCGTTCTTTCCCTTTAGGCCAGCCATCCTGTCCCTGTGTTCTTCCGTGGTTTTCAAAGGTCGCTGGCAAATTCTGCGCTGCATTATGTACTATCTTTCCTTATTTCCCTATCCTTCATTTACACTCTTTTTGTTTCCTTTTATCTTGCAGGTTATCAGGGTTAAGCGCAAAGGATGGTGATGTGTGGCGTATGCGATGAATTTGCTTTGAAGAGAGACCCGTTTCTCCCTTGGTATGGAATCTTCTCTTCGAAAGTACAGGTCGGTTAAGATAGGGGTCATGGAATTGTGTCCATGGACGCTCAATCTGGAAACGTTAGAGATCTCGCTGTGCTGTACCTGCCGTAGTCGTATCTGGCCGCCGTTCTACTCTCGGCTTATTCCTTTCTCGAAAGAACTAGTGCGAGCAAAATGCCTAATCTTGCCTGTGGTGTGTAAGGGGACATACCTGTTAACAACAGTATATAAAATATTGGAATAGGATCAAGGATCAACGTTAATATTGGGGTTAATTTAAAATGTGAAACCAACTTGTAACATAGCTGTAATCAGAACAGGCGAGCTAGCAAACGAAAAGTCAAAGTCCATCAACACACACACACACACACACACACACACACACACACACACACTAATGTGCACAGGGTTCGGGATAAACGTCAGAAAATAGAAAGAGTGCAGAGAATAGAAAGAGACAGAGACAGTGCTCGATTTCCCGGAACTCGAGGGAGTTGGTAAAAACAGAAATCTAAACATGCACTTAAGAGGACAGAGACATTTGGTTTTGCCGGAAAAGTCAAGAGGACGCGTGACTTCAGAAATTTGTCACATTTTATTGTCATAGCATGCCATGTAATGCTACATAAGCACAATAGAAATTGTTCTAACAAATGAAGGCGCGAATTATGGCGTCATAGGAAAACAGATAAATAGGAAGGGAAGCCCCGAGTTTACACGACTCTCTGAGATGCTCTCTTGGTATTAGTTTCTGTGCTACTACCGTGGTAACCAATATTAAAATCAGTGATGCAATTAAAGTGTGCAAACAGGTGGAAGATCGTGTGACGAATTTGCTAGGTCCACAGAATAACACAAAATGATAGCGGGAAGGCTTTGTCGCAGTAATCTCTCGTGTTATCTTATTTGCTGGGCGCCTGTTATTGTTTTATTATTTTAAGATTTGTGTTCTTTGTCCTCCGGCTATCTATTATTACTCATTCGAGCAAATATCTCTCAGCAGGGCGTGTACACGGAAAGGAGTTGTTACTAAAAGATAACACCGATAAAAGAATTTATTTTCACTCTTTTATTGCCGTCACACTTAGTTAATAGTTCACATCTTTAATCTTTATACACGCCTGACTGAAACTGTTATAATTCCGAATGTAATTACCGTCGTATTAGTTGCCGCGTACTTCACATTTTGTAACTAACTTTACGACGCGAGAGATTCTTCCAAACTGTATGACGTGCACTTCACAAGAGATTCTTCAAGACTGCGCGACGTGTACGATTCCATAGAACTGCGTGAAACATGCTTATGGCTCGAGAATTTATACTCCTTCACCTCGAAATGCCTAAACATTATAATAGAGCTGCTATTGGTTACCAAATCGCGCCAACATTAGCGCCTGTTTCGTCAGCCAATCACAATTACTAATACATATGCTCTAGGGAAGATATTCCCTCCATTTCTAAAGAAAGGTACGCTACCCTGACGTCATTTGTTTGTCTCTTCTTAGTGATAAACAACTCACCCCATCGGTTCATTGTTACCCACTTCTATTGTCAGTTTCAGTGAGGCCGTTTAAACTTATTTCCTAACAATGCTTATGGGTAACAAACATCTAAAATCATTGTCATACAATAATGTTAATTTACACTACAATCACTCTGGCATTCACAGTGTTGTGATATAAAATACTGCGTCAGTTTAAGCTATAAGATTTAAAAGCACCCACAAATCCCAGAGGCATTATTCAATTAGATAGGATAGGAATTCTTTCCTCAGCTCTCCGACTAGCAGCCGGCAAGAACGTCTAGAAAACAACAGATACTTGAGCCTATGTGAAGTTCCGCCACAAGTGCTGTAAATCTTTCTTTTCTAAACTATAATCCTACTCCAAAGAAATCCCTATGCTTGAAATCACTAAGCAATATAAAGAAAGTGTTTGAAATGGACTTAATTTTTATATCGTGATGCACTTTGATAACTGTTGAAACTGTAAATATCGAGCACCAGAATCAAAAGCTCACTGTTGGCTCTTAACATGCGGATGGTGCTTTCATCCCGCATGTTAATTTGTTGTCAACATCATTTTATGTGCTACCATTCACTTTCGACAGCCTGTACTTCAGAGTGATGAAACTCGAAACGCACCACATTGAAAATGTTTACTACATGACATTGTCGCACCTTGTTCGAACACAAACAACGTGACTTCAATTTTGGCGTAATTGACATTGTTGCGAAGTAGCGTTATTTGCTTTGTAAATAATTTAATTTATTAAAGTGCAATTTCCCTTTAAAATACACACTTATTATGAAAAGGTTCCGCAAAATAAATGTACGGCAATAATACTAATAATTAATAATAATAATAATAATAATAATAATAATAAATGAGGACCTGTTTTTTCCGTGTTAATACCCATATTATCGATAGGTGATATCTCAAAATCTTGCAGTTTCTATCCAAATACTTTAAAAATATGTATACTATATACTGCTCTAAACTAAATATGTTTTAAACTTCATGCATATATCTAAGTTTTTGAGAAAAACATTTTATTTTACTTTTATTATTAGAGAACAGATTAGAGTGCCGCAGTTCGTTGATTTCAAGTTACCTATGCAGGGAGCATAATGTCTCTGCACATGTCGCCTGGTGGCAGACGGTAACAAAGATAATAGAGTATTATTCTTATGCACCCATTACCTCTTGCGATGTCGAAAGGAGTTTTTCACGATATAGCTTTTGTTTGTTTAAGTGAGAGACGGAAAACATTCAGATTCAACAATCTCCACATGCCCATTATTGTCCACTGCAATGCGCAGAGTATGTAGTATTCACTTTACATGTATGTAAAGATGTAGAACGGAATAAAACATGTATAGCATGTACGAGCACTGCAGGTACGCGCCCATTGGTTACATCTGGAGCCGCCCTCTCTCCTTCAACATATACAGACTAGTACGGGGTAAGTTAACTTTACAAAGATAGTCCCTCTGATCCGCTCCTTATTATTTATGCTAATTAATCATATGTTGCCGAAATTGCAATTTCCAAAATATAAAAATACCACAGCATACAAATGCTAATAAACAAAACTGGAACATGGAAATGTTTCACACCTATAGCGGTTTCAGAAAAAAAATTGAATCTTAGAATGTAATATTTATAACATTTATCGTCAGAGGTCGAATTAATTATGTTATATATTGATAAATTTAAAAATTTCTAGAAAAACGTATGCCTGTTTTTAGGCGCATTCTCTGTGAGTTTCTGCTGAAAATTCGAACAACATTGCTTGTAAACCACATCGTGTGGAATATTTTTAATACGCAAAAGTGTAAGAGAAATCAAAAGCGAGTAAAAAGTATTGGAAGTAAATACAGGCTATCAGAGCATTTAAAGAGCCTCACGTGTTGAAACTTTAAACACTCTGAGAGCAAAAGTCATAGTATGTAAACGAAGCTAAATGCTCTACGTATTTTTGGAAGATAAGAAGCCATTTTTAATGTTTTGTATTCTTCATTGTGAACTTTTGCATAACTGGTAAACCATAAGAGATAGACAAAATTTTTCTACACAAAAATGTAGATCGCGTTAAAATACATAATTTATGTCACATGCATTTTTCTGTTAAGTGAACCATTTTCGAGATATTGCTTGTTATTCCCTTAAACTTTTCAATACTTTCTCCAATGGGAATTCGTTATTGAACTTTTTGTCTTGGATATGCAAAGAGTATTAATCTGTGGCAAAGAGAATAGTGCTGCACATAGCAACCAGCTATTAAGAGTAATGTCTCTGCTTAAAGGCTACTGTATTTCTATATTGCCCTTGTAAATATATATTCCTTTTACATCTACAAGAAAATTAGCAATAAGATAGTCTGGAAATGTTTATCTCGATTAACATGAAGTACATGGAGTATATAGCGTTTGTAAAAATATTTTGTACAAGAGTAGAGAAAGTCATGTGAGTGTAATACATCAGAGTTTTTGTCCTGGTAATGCAAAGGGAATGGAATACTCCACATAGCAACCAGCTCTTAAAATATTTGACTATCGCTTAAAGCCTAGCAATTCCCCTTGCATCTACAAGAAAATTAGCAATAAGGTTAACATCTCGATATCTCGATTAACATGAAGCATATGGAGAATGAGCGTTTGTAAAAATAGTTTGTATAAGAATAGAGAAAGTCATGTGAGTGTAACACATCAGATTTTGTAATATACACATTTGTTCATTCCATTTGAAAGGTTATTTTCTCTGTTAAATAATAATACTATTATGGTAGCAGCATATACAACATGATTAATAAACGCTTCTTTATTAATACCCTCTTTGATTTGTTTTTTCCATTTTACACAATACCATTTACGCACATTATCCTAATTGATGTTGAAGTAGGCTGACTTCTTATTTAGTTCCTAATTTGTTATTACGTTTTCTGCGGTCATGTATCCTTACATAGTATTATAAGCTCCTTCACAATTGTCTTTTATTGCGTGTAAATAACAGATGTGGCTTAGTATTCATTTTCTTTCATGATAATCTATTAGTCATGTCTTGTTTGAGGACGTTTTGATGTTCACTTTAGGGTCAATTCTTTTAATGGGAACCCACATTTTGTATGTTGTTTTCTCATTACAAAATGGTTGATTTTGTGATGAGGAATAAGGAAACAAAATTAAACATATTGGTTCCCATATACGAAACGTAACTTGACCCTCAAACGGCCATCCATGGATGTCCAACCATTCATTGCGTTCTTCTTGCTTTATACAATGTTTAGTTGTTTATGAGGAGTGAGAAAACAAAGGTAGGTTCCCATTTAAAAAATGAAATTTACCCTAAAATGACCATCACCACGTCCTCCAAATAAAACACGACTAATGGCGTTTACTTTTCTCCATAACATCAAGCAACTTTTATTCCAGACATTTCTTTCTACAACGCTTAGTTTTGGAGATATTATACAGTCTCCACCTAAATGGTCCACCCTGTATATACATATATTGTTTGTTAACGCTGTTAACTGCCAGGATCATATCAGCGTCGCCTCAGGAGTTCCTTTGCGTATTATTATATCTACTGATATGGTTCTGTCGGTTTTGAACACCTTAAAAACCACCCGTCTGAGCCGGGTTTGAACCCACGAGTAGGGATCAGAAAGTGATGATATGCACAAAGATGAACGCAAAATATGCGTAAGATTTTATCTTCGATAAGTACCTTAAATTATTTTTATACCATAATTATAAAGTAATGTAAGTTTTTGTTTGTCGATTAAGTTGATAAGAAGTAAATGTTTAAGTTGAAGATGCTAAAACTCGTCAAATGTTGAAGGTAGGATCTGCCCCACGGAAGGAAGCCAATATGAAGAAGATGTATTATATTTCAACTGTTGAGTATCCGAACTTGAAGTAGTTACAACCGCACGTATGGTAAAAAGTTTCTGGTAGCCTTCCCCAAATGTACTTTCCGGTGGCATTTGCCCCCAAAATGTTTACAAATATATTAACTTTGTAATTTTGGCTGTTTCTTTAAATATTATATATTTATGCTTGCCTCGGCTGCGTCAATATTTATATTTTTTTAGAGACATGAAAGTTTAAGAATGCATTATTGCTTCAAGGTGGGGTATACTCGTGGAGGGAGAGCATAACTCGCAGTATGTCCGATATATTAATATATGATTTAATATATGAACTCTGGTGATACTGATAATTATCTTGTGTTTTAGTTGTTACTCTTAAAGTTTATCTTTATTTCTTGCCACGGCTGCTGTTATTTGGATTTCTGGTAAAGCTTGTATAACTTAGCAGGGTGTGATACGGGAAGGAAGGTAAAAAGTAACAACTGTAACAATAGATTAAGTTATTGAAGAACACTATGCTTTAATGGTACACGCATTGAATGTCTTAGTAATAATCTACACAGTTCTTAAGTTAGTTGGAGCTGTAGAACGGTCTAGCCCTACCACGTTCGTAAGCCAAACTTGCGGTCGCTGAGCAATGAAGTATTTTATACGTGCTCTAGAAATAATTGTAGTATTTATCACACGTTCCTATAGACCTTTAAATCGATAACCTTTCACCGTTCCTACTACATTGTAAGAAGTAAATAATATCGCCTGCTTCTGAGAGCTTACATGTATCTTATTCACATCGCAGCACTTTGTACCCAACCGCCCTGGCTGATGGAGACGCTAGAACTAACCTTTCTTCCCTTGAAGATTTTAAACATACTCTTCCTTAAAATTTCATTGTCTGTCTTCGTTCAGCTTGGAACCTTCCAGAAGACTTACCCGGCTATTGTTCTACGTTTGCAAGCATGTGGCCTCTCTACAAACATATTTTATTTTCGCATGTCGCCTTTTTCTGTTTCACAAAGGCTCAAGGTATGGCTTTTATGACCTTCCCGTAAAGTCCTTTTTGCCTGGGCCCTAATTTTAACACAAAGATATGTTTGTCGGCTTTTAACAAGAATTCCACAGCTCCAGCTACACTTGCACATACATAAAACTTATGCCTTAACTCCTATTTATACAACAAGTATTTTTCTTATTAATACAATTTCACATTATTATATATATGGCATATATAACCAAATTTACTGTCTCAAATATGCCCCCTTTAAACATATTTAAAATTTATGTGTACGTGTAAATTTTTAATATTGTTTAATGTCTCATGAATATATTGGTCATGCCATACGTGTCTAGTGTTCTTGGCACACCCCATATACCTCTGTGAGAATTTGCTCACTCTGTTACAGACATTTATTATGGGTCGCCTACATGACCATACTATACAATAACAACACACACTTCACTGCACTTTGTGTTGTGTTTTCGGCTAAGTCATTACAGTTGCTTTGCTAGGGTTATGTTTTCAAACTCCGCTGCTGCGTGCAAAACACGTTCTTTCACTATTCTTTTAGTCTAAACAATTGCAATGGACATTGACACGTATTAGCTTAATTGAACAAAACATGTTGAATAATATATAATCCAGACACATTCATTTATGTATATCAGGTTGTAATCAGATATATATATAAAAAAGAAACACATAGAAAATGGTTATACATACATAAAACTGAAAAACAATTGACATTTGTTTGCTATGCATTTAGGTTGTTCCAGTGTTTGAACTATGGACTAATTATTTTATGAGTTAATTCTTACTTCTATCTATTTACATTAGCATATTTACACACAGGTTACAGTAACTAAAGCTTTATGAGATATTATCATTTGAGTTTTCTGTTGATTTTATATACATACACATATATTTTACCTATTTTTACAGGTCTCAAACATACTTATTTTATACTCTTACTTATTACATTTACAATCATTTACAAGGCTATCCACTCTTACTATCCGTACCTTTTTTTTTAACTTTATTTCCCAATATTCTTATTATAAGCCTTCTTTTCTTATTATCAGGTTTTCGTTTTCTTTTTCTAGTTTTCTCGCGTAGTACTCTGAAAGTTTCGAAATTTAACTCGCCGTCGGCCATCATATTTAGCCATTGCAAAGTTTTGTTGTCAAGGTATTTTCTGACCACGATCATCTTAAGTGATTCCGGAACGCCTTTCAATTGAAAGTATTCAGTTATTTCATTAATGAATTTGGACCGGACTGGTGGTAGCACTGAATTTAGGTAACGGTAATTCGTTAAGTACCATGTGATATCCTACTAAGTTATTAGATACATTAGTATTGGATTCTAAATTTGCATGTTGGCTACGAGATAGTGCAGCTGCTATAGGAGAAGCTGAAGCACCTCGTGAACTACTGAAACCAGAGGATATTGTACCCCTTTCAGTTACATTATTTTCATGCATATTTACATGGTTCACAGCATCCGTATTTGTACTATTGTCTACCCTACTTCTACCATTAATGATTGAATTCAATCTATATTCTAGTTTCTCATATTTCTTATTGCTATCCTGCACTACAGATTCAAACTTTTCCTGCATTATTTTACCTTCCTTTTGAATTTCTGTAATTTCCCCCCTTATGTCTATTTGATTTTGCACTAAGTTTGCATTTGTATGGTCTATAATTTCTCTTGGTTCAGTTGTCTGACTATCCAACTTAGTACTCATTTCTTGACTATTTATGCTAATCTGACTAGCAATTTTACCTTCAAGCCTTTTACACTGGTTATTAATCTCTTCTTCCATTTCAGCATGCATTGCTCTACTAGTATCGTTTAATTTCCTTTCTATTCTCTTAATTTCAGACCTGCTTTCCTTTAAGTTATTTGCAATCTGTCTACCTATTTCTTGGCTTTGCTGATCTAGCTTTTTATCTAGTGCTATATTACTTTGCCCCAGTATCTCAAATTTTCTCTCAATTTCCTTGATATTTTGATCTAATTTATTGTCCATGTCAGTTTTCAGGTCTGATATAGCCCTAAGAATTGTCATCAGATTAAGCTGATCGTTACTACCTAACTCGGGTATTTCCCTTTGAGTTGTATTGTCTTTCTGAGGGACTGCATTATCATGTAAGCCTGTATGTTTGTTGTTCATTCTCGTTTCTGTTGCGTGACCCTGTTCTGTACTTAACGGTATTTCTGCCCTTACACACTGTTGAACTTGCATATTATCTGTTTCTGTTACTCTATTTGGAATGTTATCATTAAAATTAGTTACATCGGATATATCTATCCAACGAAATTAAAATGCTTTCATTTGAATTTTCCCCTTCCATTTCTGTAGTGTGTCTATTTAATTGGATATTACTGCTTGAGTTTCTCCTACTAATCTTACCACTTCTAAGTATCATTTACACTCGCATTAAATTATAACATGCACAATACACATTTACAAAGAAACTTTATCACTATTACTGTATAAAGTTTTTGTCTGACCTTTTTACTGTGATCTTACGGTGACCAAACGTAGAGCTGAGGTGTAGTCTTGTTGTTCGCAGTTCGTGCCCCTCTCTCATGAATAAAGTTCTTATAGACCTTAGATGCTGTGGATGTGTTGGTTGTTTCTTGACGTTCTGCGTTGTTTGATGTCCTGTTGGCAGTCTGAAGATTTTCTTGTACCCGTAGTTTTTTTTCTTACTTTGCACCTTGATGATTTCTCTGCTGGGCTCTTCGCTGGGTTTCCCTGCTGGGCTCTGCGATGTGTGTCTCTGCTGGGTTCTTCGATGGATCGTCGTTGTTCCTTCCCTGCGTTCGCGTAGCTTTTATTTTTTTACAAGTCATACGATGTTGGCCTCCAAACTTGCTACATTTGTCTTCAACATTCGGGCTCCACACATGCTACGTAGGGCCGTTCCGGCGTCAAACTTGCTACTTTAGCCTTCAACATTCGGCGTCAAACTTGCTACTTTAGCCCCACGTTCCGGCGCCAAACTTGCTACGTTCCTACTACATTATAAGAAGTAAATAATATCGCCTGCTTCTGAGGACTTGCATGTCTCTTATTCACATCGCAGCACTTTATACTCAACCGCCCTGGCTGATGGAGACGTTAGAACTAACCTTTCTTCCCTTGAAGATTTTAAACATACTCTTCCTTAAAATTTCATTGTCTGTCTTCGTTCAGCTTGGAACCTTCCAGAAGACTTACCCGGCTATTGTTCTACGTTTGCAAGCATGTGGCCTCTCTACAAACATATGTTATTTTCGCTTGTCGCCTTTTTCTGTTTCACAAAGGCTCAAGGTCTGGCTTTTATGACCTTCCCGTAAAGTCCTTTTTGCCTGGGCCCTAATTTTAACACAAAGATATGTTTGTCGGCTTTTAACAAGAATTCCACAGCTCCAGCTACACTTGCACATACATAAAACTTATGCCTTAACTCCTATTTATACAACAAGTATTTTTCTTATTAATACAATTTCACATTATAATTCACATTATTATACATATGGCATATATAACCATAGTTACTGTCTCAAAGGTTACCTCATTGTCAGCAGCTTTTGACCTATTTCTCACAGCTCCTTTATTAAATTACATAATACACTCAGATAACATTATTACACATGTATAAAATAATATAAACATATACAATAACTGTAATATATACCTTTTATATATTGTTACATACACATATTGCTTTAAGGCGGGCTGTTATTGAATTTATTTATTTTATATAATTAGACTAATATCATTTAAATGTTAAAAATACTACCTCGGTGTTTAAATTTGAAGACTTTCAAACTTAAATAAGTGTGTTTTGGTTTTTAGTTGCTTTTATTAAACAGTTCGTTGAAAATACAATAAGTAATTGTCTTGGGAGTCAATCTCTCCCGTAATGCAGCAACAACTTCGAAACGACTTCGGAAACACGACGCGCATTCTACTCTGCGGTGACCGTAGATTTAGTTATATATCCACCCACCTGCTAGAGCAAGCCCTCTTCTGCCGAACGTCTCTGCATTTCAAAGCGTTTATCTATAAATCTATAAAATAAAGAAAACCAGATGGATACATCAAATGTTAGAGGTCCCAACCTGCAACATTTTTCTAATAACAGACTACAGGCTCGGAAGCTTCCGCCACAAACATTCGTTTATCCACAATGGGGGATTTGTAATTTAGGCTGTAAACATTTTTGGTAGAAGCATCACCCAAACTAGCAATGCATATTAAGCTACAAGCATGTCCAATTTTGATTAGGGTAACGTAGAATGAGAGCAAATCTGGGCACATCGTGTTTTATTTCCTCACGAACCATAAAACTTCAACGCTACAGTAATGTGGCAGGATAACTGATTCACAGCGTTTGAGGCTTTTACGCTAGGCAAAAGCGTAGTCTGGCGGGAATAAAATTTACCCAGCATAGGGAATTTAAAAACAGATTGGTCGCTAGTGTTGGCCAGTATCGCGAGCATAGAATAAACAACAAAAACAATATTGGATGCAATGTTGTTTGCATGTAACGGACAAATCAGGTGTGTGGAACAGCCAATGTGAAGCTTTCATTTTTATAGTTTGAATTTAGAGGGTGGGTAGAGCTTTGCAGAACTCTGGGGAAAAAACAATTAATGACCACTGATACCATTCCTCATTTTAGTGGACGATGATTTATCAACTATTCGTATTTTTTACGAACAACGTGAGCGCATCTGCACGTCTAGAAAGCCATCACGTGCACAAACGCGCGCAATAAAACAGAGCTGAGCTCATATCTCGTCGGACCAGTTTCGCAATTGTGGTGATGCAATATTGTTCTGTTGACTCTGTGCTATTCTCATTGAGATCGCATTGTTTCATCAGTGCTGCCCTCGAGGGTCAAGCATTTGAACCGCGTGTCATCAAGCGCGCGATATCTATTTAATGAATGGCAGCCGCAATTCGTTAAAAAATGGCCTTTTGTGACGAAAGTTGATTATCTTCCTTTCGACAGTTGGTTTTGTTCTACAATCTGTATAAATTCTACTATCTCTCGACTTCAGAGCATATCGGATAAATTATGACGTTTAAAGGACATTGTTGCTGGGACTAATAATAGATTTCACTAGCTGCCTCATTTATAAGTAGAGACACGAAACTTTTAATGTCTACAAATACAACAAAACTGTAACCCAGATTTTCTTTTTAGATTAATAATTCATACTTATGAAAGGGATTACCTTGGAGGGGAAATGCACAAAATCTTTGATGTCAAATCTGGTGTGTAACATACTTTAGGTTTCACACAGGAAATCGGCTACTTTCTCTAAGAGGTGGAGGTTTTATTCATTGCAAAATATAGAAACAAAAATCTAATGTGTCGCACAAACGTGACCTTCTCTACTCTTGTACAAACTATAATTACGAACGCTTGTTCTCATCTACTTCATATTAATCGAGATAAACATTTGCAGAAATTACCTCATTGCTAATTTTCTTGTAGGTGCAAGGGGGATATGGTAAGCTTTGAAGAAGTATTTTTATTAGCTCCACGTATGGACGCCAATTTGAAGAAGGTGGTTTGTTACGTTATTTTTACCACGCTATGGGCTTCAATTTTAAGTAGTTTGTATTGAAGGAGTTGTATTATAGTTCAACTGTTGGGGAGCCGAACTTGTAGTAGTTGCAACCGCACGTATAGTAAAAATTTCCGGTAGCCTTCGCCCCAAATATATTTTTACTGTATCTTTAAATATTATATATTTACGTTTGCCTCTGCTGCGTCAGTATTATTGTTAGAGACACGTTTCTTTTAGCAGGGTTGTGGTGCAACAAGAATGTGGGCTTACACAGATTATAATTTTACTTCACTCCTTTTATTAATACTTGATACGATTTATATAACACTTCACTGATATAGAGAGCTGTGAGATTCTTTAATTAATTACTTGCTCTTTTTAACACGTAAACTATTTTACGTCTCACACGAATAAGTAGTAGTAGTAGTAGCAGCAGTATAGTAGTAGTAGTAGTGGTGGTGGTATTTATTAAGTATTTAGTATTACATTAATTGCATAACACAGTCACATGGGTCATAAGACCGTACATGCTCTCTAGAAAAATACCTGGTCTGTATACGTGACTTGCAGTATCAACCAGAAAACAATTATTTTTTTTTATAATCACCGCAGTATATACATACATATAAAATTGAAAAAACACTCTGAATCACACGCCCAAATACACACACAGTCGCGCACAAGTACTCAAGCACCACATATGTTTAAAGAAAAATTACATAAACACCTTATCTCTTAGTACACGTACTTCCATTAAGTATGTGCCCAAGCTTGGCCAGTTTTGGCTGTTTAGAATCATGTCCCAGCACGCTGTCCTCCGTCTGTTGGAAACCAAAAATACTTCCGGTAATAGTTTTTTCCTAATACCCTCCGTCTGCACGCATGCTGCCAAAATATGCGTCCAGTCTTCTTGTTCCATAATGGGCAAATCCTCCTGCCATCGTCATCAACAATCTTGCGAGCTTTCTACCCTCCCAACCTAAGCCATGCTATTCCAGTCCTTTGTTTTATACTCAATTCCAAAATATATGTTTCCTTACCCCACCTAGTTTTTATTTTATTTTGTAGCTCCAATGTTGATCCTTGTCTACATTCGGATTCTATTTTCTGCCTGTTTATATCGCATAGTCGTCTTTTGACCTTTCTCACGGCATTATGTGTATTTTCATTACACCTTTGCCAGATATCATTTAAGCCAATTTTTTATAATTCGCATTGCAACCCCGCCGCCCACCATTTTGGATGTTCTATGTTGTTCATTTGATGACGATAACATATTGCTCTCAGAGTTGTTTGATCACCTTTAATTATTCGCAGCCAGTACCTAACTACGTTTAGTTTAGCAAATACAGCATCTTCCCAGCACCCTACCTCCCGAAGAACTCCGTAGTTTGCAGTACCCCTCCCCAACCCTAGAATGCGATTCCAGAAATTGCATTGTATTTTATTTACATTATCCACCCTCTCCCATCCCCACACTTCACTGCCGTATAGTAATGAGGACCTAACCATTGCTTCATACATGGTCTGTAATGTTTTTACTGGCATATCTGGTACCCGTGTCAGTATCCTTAATACTTCAGAAAGTTGTCCAATCCCTTTGTGTTTTATAAACTCCATGATCTTGTTCCATTTTCCGCCCATATCAAACCTTACTCCTTAGTAATCGAAGTGTTTAACATTTTGAATTTCTTCCTCCCCATAGGTCCACTTTTCATGTTGGCCGTACACATATCCATTTTTAAAGGTGACTGTTTTAGTTTTAAGAATATTTACCTCCATACCCCATTGCCTACAGTATTAAATTTCTCGAGGACACTTTTTGTGTCTCGTTAGTAACGCTGTCAGCAACCAACTAAACTCTAAATTTGTAAAATGTTTTCCTTTTCAGTTTCTGATTGGCTTATCCTATTCCAATAGAATACTTTCATTTAACTAAAGATTCTTCTGGTTGTTAATTGGCTATTTTATAAACTCACAAAATTTACATTATTGCTGCTCTAATAATGAGTAGTAGCATTTAAACTTCCTTACTCATTATAGCCTCAAGGTTACCTCATTGTTATCAACATTAAACCTATTTCTCACAGCTTCTACATTATTAAATTACGCAATGCATTCACATAACATTATTAAACATGTTTACAATAATATAAGCATATGCAATGAATATAACATACATTTTACAAATTATTACATACACATATTACTTCAAGGTGGGCTGTTATTGAATTTATATTTATATAATTAGACTGAAATCATTTAAGTGTTAAAAATACTTCCTCAGCTTTAAGCGATAGTCAAATCTTTTAAGAGCTGGTTGCTATGTGGAGTATTCCATTCTCTTTGCATGTACAGGATATAAAAAACGAATAATGAATTCCTATTTGCGAAAAAGTATAAGTATTGGAAAATTCAAACACATATCAAGGAATATCTTGGAAATGGTTCACTCTGCAAAAACAAACAAAGCAAAAAAGGGTGTAACACATACGTCGTGTGTTTTAACGAGATCTACATTTTTTGTGTGGTAAAATTTTGTCTATTTTTAACGGTTTTTCAGGTATGGAAACGCATTCAGAATGAAGAGGACTTCCGGGGACATTCGCAAAAAATCCAATATATACATTTTCTTTACCATAAAGATATCTCAAATGTATGATATTTTAACCAACATCGTTGGAGCCATTATTCAAAAATTAAAATTTTCGAAAAGTGTTACATGTTAAGGTAGTCTGGGGTGGGGCGATTTCTTAAAAATCTTCATGTCATATCCTTGGAAGTTACCAAGTACAAATACCAATTTTGGTATTTAACCGACTTTTCTTTTTTGAGTTATGCTGTTTACAGATACACACACACAAACGGACATCTTTCCAAAAATGTTTTATTTGGATTCAGGGCACCTCAAAACATGCATTTCTGATGAAATCTCGGTATCGAGTTTTTTTGTGGAATACAATAATTTCCCTACTTGCTATACATAGTAGAGAAAGTTAAAATGGTAGTTTCTCGCTTATAATTTAGCTTTTTGAAAAATGTGGCAAAAGGACTGTTGAAAATAACTTAAGATAAGGTTTGTTTTCCACATATATTTGATTGGTGAAGTTTGAGGACATTGTATTTATTTACTAGATTAGACAGCAACACCTGGTTCTACTGTGTTTTTAATTTTCAGGAGGGAAGTTTAAACTTCGGACCATATAACTCAAATACTCCTAATTAAATGTTTTAATTTTGTAAGTAGCATGTTTTTTAACTAAAGTATTTTTTCTGAAAACAAGAAAGCCAAACGGCCATTACTTCTTAGATTACCCTCTTAGATAGAAAACTCTCGTGTATTAAATGGAACGAATGCGCTCATCTGATAACGAATAATTCATATTCTAGGAGAATTTCGCAACCGACTTCACTAAGTTAATATTTACTTGTCCTTCATTAAAGCGGTTACTATTTGACGAAATTTGCAACTAGAATAAATATTTAAGAATAGCAAAAATCGGAGTTGCGTTAAATATGAGCTATAATAATACTAAAATACTGAATGCAGTATGCTGAATCTATGAAACATGTCTGCAGAATGAAGTTCACTACATCATCTAAGATGCAGATGCTTTCCATTGTGCTTTTTTATTTTTATTTCCATCGTGTTGAAGACACGATTCCGTAGCTGTTGTATTCATGACGCATTCAGTGTACCCATAACCCTACCACAAGAAAACGATGACGATCTTATGAGTAGATGCCACTGAACCAAATTTCAACTCGGAGGCTATGTTTCAGAAGAAAAATTCTTATTTTCGAGGAATATTAACATAAAACATTATCTTTTGCTACCGTGACAAGAATTGACTATTTGTCCCGTTCCGCATCTAAGGTTATCAATAAGGGGCGGGTCATCGTGGCCGTTTTTATGAGCTTAAGCTACCTTGTACTGTAGTCTGCTTATGTTGAAGGATAGAGGGCGAGTCCAAATGTAAACAACGGGCGCGTACCTGCAGTATTCGTACAGGTTGTATCAGTAGAACATGTGGAAGTTGTCGAAAATAAACGCTGTTCATCTCTCGCTTAAACAAAAGCTGTATCGTGAGAAATTCCTTTCGAGATTGCAAAGGTAGTAGGTGCATTGGAATAATATAGTTATATCATTGTCTCATATAGTTCTTACTTTGTTTGCAACGCGGAACGTCATGACTACGACGCTATATTTCTATAACCACCGTCTGTACCCAAGGGAAAAGTGTCAATGCATTATGCTCTCTGCATCGATAATTTAAAATCATGAACCAGGTCACTCTAGTTATCAAAACCGTGTCTCCTCCTCGTCCTTGGCCGTCTATATCCCATCTAGACGGGATATAGACTGTAGTTTGGTAGTCTTATCAGGGATCATGTTCCAACATGGCTGTACTAGCATCCTTGTTGCTGTGTATCATCTTCTACTGCTGTTGATTTTATTCCTAATTGTCCATTGACGTCTTTAGATATATCCGTCCGACTATGTGCTTTTTGTTTCCAGTAATATCACGTTTTCTTGCACAAACATCTTACCCTGGAGGACCATTTTTCTTTTGGAGTGTACTCCCTTAGACTTCGGAGATACCACTCCAGTACAAGGTAGCGATTGCTCATTTTCACCCAAATGAGGCCTCTTTCGCCAAGGCCAAGGTCTTTTCTGCTGTGGATACCTTAGGGTACTTCGGCGTCACCTGGCAAGGGGCCAAAATTATTTTATTTTAATGTGTGTTAATTTCCTTAAATCTTTAATAATATTTGACATGTTGAAACAGTAAATTTTAAGTATGAATGATTTCGTTGTGACATCTCCTTTGCTGAAAAAAATTCATTCTTAATGCTTGTCAGGAAAATTGAGATTGGTCTGGATTACGAGCTATAATTTATGGTGCTTGAACATGATTTTGCTTTTTTACAAGCTACCTATATATCACACGCAAGCATAAAAGGCTATTAGGCGAGATAACGGCTTTAAATAAGATTTTAAATGTATTCAAATACATTCCAGAAAGTTCCAAAGTAACAAATGAGCTTATTTATATGCATACATGCCCTTTCAATAACTCATGGTTGGCATGCGTGTAGCATATGAATCTTATTACTGCACGTGAACACTATGTAAACCGCCGGAAATTTTATCGATGCTAATTTTCATCTCTTACAGCGGGATGAATGTGAAGTCACGTTGAAGATTAAACACCGTTACGTTTAAACTCCACCACATGAGCAATAGATGCGCCTCGGTTTTAAACCGTTTTAAAGACTAAAATCAGATGTTTAAGCTATTCCATATTTTTACAGGTTCTACTACGTCAGTGCTTACAATAACAAGAGAAAGTATTCTATTCTTCCCAAAGATTATATTTTGAAACCCCCTGAGATCAATAGCACCGTTTTTACCTTCTCTACTGCGTAGAATAAGTAGGGGAAATATTCCAAGCATTTTAGGAGTTTAGCTACTGGAAGATACTAGTGTCTCACTTGATCTGAGGCAAGTGAGAGATAAAGATGTTCGACAAAAGAAAGACAGCTCTTTTTCTCCGTACGTATCGCGCGCGGCATCAGTTCAGCATACTGTGTGGCCCTCCCACCAACTAAAGCTTTCCCTGAGAGATAAGCCGCCCCTTCTCCCAGCTAAAACGTTGCTGAACAGACAGTATGTCAATCCGATTGTGTGTGTCTGTGAACAGCATAACCCTAAAACGAAGTGTGTGACAAGTATTAAACTTCGTACTTAGGTTCAGCATCTTCCAAAGTTGTGGCATGAAGATTTTAAGAAAATTCCCCCGTCCCAAACTAAACTTCACATGATAAACACTTAGTTTTGGTATTCTTAAAAATATCTCAACGATTGTTATTAAAATACCATATGTTTCAGACTGCATGACAAATAAAAAATTAAAGGTATTTTCCGGGAATACATTGTGAAGTCCTCACTCCGAAGGACTTTTGTATAATTAGTAAACCGTAAGAGAGAGAACGTTTTACTATAAAAAAATCTGATGTGTTGTATTCAATGACTTTCTCTCTAGCTTATTAGTCGGTATACAAATTATTATTACGAAAGTTTATTTTCCTATCTACTTAATTTTAATCGAGATAATCCTATAGCTGCATTACACGTTTCGTCAGAGATACAAAGGGAATAGCGATAGTCAAATATATTAGAACCGGGTGCGATGCCCTGGGCTTAAAATTACACGCTCTTTCCATGAAATCGCAAACACCTGAAAATCGACAGCACTTGAAAAGAATGGCTAAGTATAAATAATTCGAACCATGAACAACGCATATTTTGGGAATGGCTGATATTACAAAGAAGGAATACAAAATAAATAGTGTTTCTTAATAAGATCTTGTATATCATTTATATAGGGATTTTAATCAAAATGGCTAGAGCTATTTTTTACACAATCAAAGCTTTAAAAAAGTCTTCAATGTAAAGGGTGGTTTGGAATGGGGGATTTTCCTGAAAATCTTCGTCGTATCTTTGGAAAATACTGAACCTAAATATCAAGTTTGGTGTTTAACCCGCTTTTCGCTTTTGAGTTATGCTGTTCACAGGCTCAGGCATAGCCACCCACACACACACCGAGCTTTTTCTAAAAATGATTTTTTGTTGGATTCAGGTGGCCATAAAACCTTTATATACGTTTAAATCTCAGTTATGGTTTTTTTTGAATGAAATGTAATAACTTCTCTGCCTACTATATACACTAACATGCATAAAAAGTGGCCCATTTCCTTAGATCACAACAGTGTTTCTCCCTTCGTAAGGTTTGCACCTTCTGGTAACCAACCTCGGACTCCACTCAGCCGGTATCAGCTTTCTATGTGACTGCCTGAAAAACAATCCAAAGATACAAAAACGAGCCAATTAACGATGTTATAATCAATATGAAATGAAGGGTAATGCTCTTTCACAGAGTTTTGCTACGATTGATACGAAAACTATAGACCAATATGTCATAATTTGGCTTTCTAGAGGAACGTGTGTAGAGTTATTTGCAAGTGTGGTTAAGCTGGACGACAGCTACGACATTTACATATACACTACGTGATCTAAAGTATCCGAGCACCTGGCTGAAAATGACGTACAAGTTCGTGGTGCCCTCCATCGGTAATGCTGGAAGTCAATATGGGTCGGCCCACCCTTAGCCTTGATGACAGCGGTCACTCTCGCAGGCATACTTTCAATCAGGTGCTGGAAGGTTTCTTGGGAAATGGCAGCCCATTCTTCACGAAGTGCGGAACTGAGGAGAGGTATCGATGTAGGATGGTGAGTCCTGGCACGAAGTTGGCATTGCAAAACATCCCAAAGGTGTTCTATAGCATTCAAGTCAGGACTTTGTGCAGGCCAGTCCATTACAGGGATTTTATTGTCGTGTAACCACTCCGCCACAGCCCGTGCAGTATGAACAGGTGCTCGATCGTGTTGAAAGATGCAATCGCCATTCCCGAATTGCTCTTCAACAATGGGAAACATGAAAGTGCTTAAAATATCAATGTAGGTCTGCGCTGTGATCGTGGCACGCAAAACAACAAGGGGTGCAAGTCCCCTCCAGGAAAACACGACCACACCACACCATAACACCACCAACTCTGAATTTCACTGTTGGCACTACACACGCTGGCAGAATACGTTCACTGGGCATTCGCCATACCCACACCCTACCATTGGATCACCACATTGTGAACCGTGATTCGTCACTCCACACAACGTTTTGCCACTGTTCAATCGTGTAATGTTGACGCTCCTTACACCAAACGAGAAGTCGTTTGGCATTTTCCTGCGTGATGTGTGGCTTATGAGAAGCAGCTCGACTATGGAATCCAAGGTTTCTCACCTCACGCCTAACTGTCATAGCACTTGGAGTGGATCCTGGTGCAGTTTGGAATTCCTGTGTGATGGTCTGGATAGATGTCTGCCTATTACTCTTTACGACCCTCTTCAAATGTCGGCGGTCTCTGTCAGTCAACAGACGAGGTCGGCCTATACGCTTTTATGCTGTACATATCCCTTCACGTTTCCACTCCATTATCACATCAGAAAGAATAGACCTAGGAATGTCTAGGAGTGTGGAAATCTCGCGTACAGACATCTGACAAAAGTGGCACCCAATCACGTGACCAAGTTCGAAGTCCGCGAGTTTTACGGAGCGTACCATTCTGCTGTTTCACGATGTCTAATGAGGTCGCGGATAATGAGTACCAGGCAGTAGGTGACAGCACAATGCACCGAGGATGAAACAGATATGTTTATAAAGTTGTCCGGATGCTTTTGCTCACATACTGTATGAAAGCTTTCATCAGCGACATGGAGACGCAGGTTAAGTTGTTGCCGCCGCTGTTAAACGACAATAAGAAAACTGGCATTAAGAAAACTGTAGTGTAGCATGAAAATATAAGCCTTAAATGGTAATGTTACCCTTTGGCAGTTGGGTCATACTTTGGGGAAGGTAAAGTACCCTGCCAATCTGTTGGCTAGAATTATGCTCGGAAAACAGAGGTGGTCACGCTGGTAGGAGTGGGGCTAAATTTTGTCGGTACCAACATCGTCTTCTTACCATTATGGGGCACGTTTTGTGCACGCCAGTATATATCCCAGATAAAGTAAAAATGAAAATCTCGTTAAAGCTCACCTTATTTCAAATAAAACGTTTTGTCGCGTTAACCATATTCGAGATATTTCTTATTATTGGTTTGGTTTTTCAAATATGTACATATAGGTTTTCAGATGTTAAATCGCTTTTTACTTTCTCCACTACGTATAGTAGGTTAAGAAAAACATTGCCTTCCACCCAAAAATTTGATATCAAGGTTTCACTGGAAATGCGTGTTTTGAGACTCCCTGTTTCAAAGAAGCGACACGAAGATTTTTTAAGTACATTCCTCCACCCTAGACTACCCTTTACTTGGCAAAATTTTTATTTTCTAAAAATGGCTCTAACAACTTTGATTAAAATATCATATGTTTAAAAGTTCCTTCATGGCAAATGAAATGTATATCGTGAGTTTTCTGGAAATGTTCCCAAAAGTCCTCTTCATTCTAATGACTTTCATAACTGGTAAACTGTAATAGATAGACATTTACTACACATAAAATGTGGATCTCGTTAAAACACATAATTTATGTCACATCTTCTTTTTTCTGGAGTGACTCATTTCCGAGATATTCCTTGTTGTTTGAATTTTCCAATACATACTTTTTCTCAAATACGAATTCGTCATTCGTTATTTTATGTCTTGTACATGCAAAGAGAACGGAATGTTCCACATAGCAACCAGCTCTTAAAAGACTTGACTATAGATTATAGACTACCATATTCCCCTTGCAGCTACAACAAAATTAGCAATAAGTTTCTGCAAATGTTTATCTCTATTAACATGAAAGAAGATATGTTCAACTATTGGAGTTTATTGTTGTTGAAGCTTTACTCTTGTTGTTAGCCACACGCTTGGGAAGCCAACTTGAAGATGTTATTTAGCTCCAGGTATGGGAGCCAACTTGAAGATATATTGTTCTTCTGATGTTGTAGTTTATTGTTGAGTTGTTGTTTATTTATTTATTTTCTCACTTGGGAAACTTTCTTTAGAGAACACATCTTCCATCCGGTCACTACCAAGGTCTACAGGCAACTGAACATATTTCAACCGTTCAAACCCGTAAGCTTCTGTATTTCAAGTCTCTGATTGGCTAATCCTAGTCCAATAGAATACCTGCATTTAATTTAAGCTTTTTCTGGCTGTTGATTGGTTATTTTAAAAACGGTCACAAGATTTACGTTATTGCTGCCCATATCATGACTAGTAGTATTTAAACTCTCAAACTCATTTTTGCCTCAAGGTTACCTCATTATTACCTCATTGTTAGCAACCTTAAGCTTATTATTCTCACAGCTCTTACATTATTAAAGTATACGTAATATATTAACATAACATTATTAAACATGTTTACAATAATATAAACATTTGCAATGACTGTTGCATACATTTGTACAAATTCTTAGACATATCGCTTCAAGGTGGGCGGTTATTGAAATTCCATATTATATAATTCAAGTGTTAAAAATACTGCCTCAACATGAAACAGGTGGAGAAGAAGCGTTTGTAGAAGCAGTTTGTTCAAGAATGAAGAAAGTCACGTGAGTGTAACACAAAAGATTTTTCTTTTCCTCGAAGGCGTGCAAGGAGCATGAAATTATAAAGCCATTATATAGAAACCCGCCTTGTAAGCATGTGACTATCGTCTTAACCTATTTAATTCTTCTTATACCTTTAACGATATATGTAATGAAGGCTTATCTTAAGTAACAGGAAGTAGCTAGAATAATAGCATTTTAAGAATAGCTTGAAAAAAGTTAGCAGGGATCATGTGAATGCAACCATCAGATGGTTTTTAAAGAACTGTCGTTGCACTGTGTTTCTGGTGATATTTTGTAGAATAGGGCCAGCTGATCCGGTTTTTAAACACCTGAATATCTCTCCAGCTTCCTCTATGTCCTTTATACCTTCAATCAAATGCACATTAAAGCTACTTCTGCGAAGATTCACCTGGTTTAACCTGAAGTAGATAGAAACATAATCTTTCGTAATGATATTTTGTAGAGGCTACATGGAAGTAAACGTAAGCAGGTAGACAAAGTCATGTAAATGGAGCACATCAGACCTTTTACTTTATTTTATTAAATGAATATTGTGTATTTGAATGAACAGGTTGTATTAAATAATTTTAAAATTATCCTTCTATTAGATTTCCGAATTCTGAAACACTCGCATTTTGTTGTTTATACCACATATAACGCTTACAAAAGTGCCATTGCAAAGTTTGGTTCCTATGAGCATGTTTAATCTTTAGGCTTTTTATAAAATCTGCTCATTATGATGCAATTTTAATAATTTTGGAATATAAGTTTAAATGTATGTTTCAATTGATCTAAAAATGATTTCCTGAGAATAAACTTTTCAACTGAATTGCGTTTTTAAAACTAACGATTGTCCAGCTTCCTGAATAAATTTTTGTAAAAAATATATATTCACGTGAAACTGTTATGACGTTTGTGATTTAAAACATGTAGTTGACGGTGATAGCTGTAGAGAAAATTTTAGTTAGCGTGTATTTGGGAAATTGCTTTAAAAAGTTGCACTACGATGAATTAAAAATTGCATCGTGAGCGGCATTTAAATGTTGAAAATGTTTAAAATATTACAACGTGAAAAATACATTTATGAATTTCAAACCATAAAACTATCTCAAAGTGTTATTTCGTGTAAAAAATGTTTGTTTCTGCTTTAAAATTTATGGTATAGAACCTGATTGGCACTTAACCATAACAATTTTCAACAATGCTTATAGAAAATTGTAAATATTTAGGATATTCAGTAAAGACACAGATTTGTCGCCATACCCTCTGGTTTGAGATACTAATAGTGTCGAGTAACTTGCTCACTTTCACACTATTTTTACAAATAAATGGTAATTTTTGCCAGTTTTCTCAGACTTCTTCTCTTAATGAAAGAATATTTAATATGATAAAGGGCTTAGGAAGCTTAGGAAGGATATTGGAATATACGCAGTGATTTAAAGGCATTTCAAAACAATGTGAAATACTTAGTGATATGTAGAGATGGTGACCTAATCTAGAGGCGGAAAACGTTCCAGTTTTAGTCCCAAAAATATTAGGTTGAAAGTAACCGTTCCAAAGTAAGCATTTACACATAACATTGAGGCAGTATTTTATATCACAACACTGTGAAATCCACAGTGATTGTAGTGTAAATTAACATTATTGTATGACAATGATTTTAGATGTTTGTTAGCCATAAGTATTGTTAGGAAAGACGTTTACACGGCCTCACTGAAACTGGCAATGGAATTGGGTAATAATGAAACGAGGGGGTGAGTTGTTTACCACTAAGAAGAGACAAACAAATGACGTCAGGGTAGCGTGCCTTTCTTTAGAAATGGAGGGAATATCTTCCCTAGAGCATATGTGTTAGTAATAGTGATTGGCTGACAAAACGGACGATAATGTTGGAGCGATTTGGTAACCAATAGCAGCTCTATTATAATGTTTAGGCATTTCGAAGTGAAGGAGTATAAATTCTCGAGCCATAAGCATGTTTCACGCAGTCTTGAAAAGTCATTCGCGAGGTACACGTCGCGCAATTCTAAGATCTCTCATGGAGTGCACGTCATATAGTTTGGATGAATCTCTCGCGTCGTAAAGTTAGTTAATAAATGTGAAGTACGCGGCAACTAATACAACAATAATTACCTTTGGAAATACCACAGTTTCAGTCAGGCGTGTATAAAGATTAAGGATGTGAATTATTAATTAAGTATGAGGCAATAAAAGTGTAAAAACAAATTATTTTATCAATGTTATCTTTTAGTAACAACTCCTTTCCGTTTACACGCCCTGCTCAGAGATACTTCCTTTACTGAGTAATAATAGCTAGCCGGAGGACAAAGAACCCAAATTTGAATATAATAAAACAATAACAGGTGCCCAGCAAATAATATAACACGAGCCAATTATCGCGACAACTTTAATAGCAAAAGTACTCACGGTTTAGTATTGATGGACAAGTCTTGATTCCTCGCTTATTGTTACAAATTTTGCCAAGCTTGCTCCCCTTCTTAACCAGATTCAGTAGTAGTTATCTTGTATGAGTTACCATCACACTAATGTTCAAAAACACCGTCTCGGGTGATTACCTTTTGCATACGTATCGAAAGAGCTCAATAGCGTAATTAAATGTGACTGACCGGATGATTTCTAGAGAGCATTGTGTCTATCGGAACTTTGTTGTAGGGACGGTTTCAAGGTCTCGCATAATCCTACGCATATCTGTGTTTGTTGTAAAGCAATGTATATTATAATCTAAGCTTAGATAAGGCAAAATATGAGGAAAAATTTCCAAAAGTATGAGGTTTTGTTTGTCAAAATGTGATAATATGAAGAAAAAATTCCAATATGTTATGAAGTAAATGTTTTAGTACCAAAACATCTTAAGGTTTTGAAGTAGATTTACTTTATTATTTTAAAAAAGATAGAGATAACATATTTGTCTATGTTTAATAACTAAATATGAAACAATATACAGTATTAGCCACGGACAAACTAATGCAATAACTCATTAATGTAATAAGATGTCTAATTCCCAGCTTCTCAGCATTAACACATTTCTCTTTCTTTAATATTTTGTTCTAAGTTTTATGTATTTTGTTTGCTAATATTCTACATATACTAATTAAGATATTAAAAACACATACTCATAATGTATGCATGGTAGAGAACATGTACATAACGTTATAGCATCATATAGAATATGATATAGAGGGAAAGGCCATTGTTAGCTATACAAACAATAATAAAAATTACTAGAAATGCATTGGTATCTAGGTAAGTATGTAACGAACCTTGGATACATTAAGACAATGGAAGTCTCTAAACACACACACACACATATATATATATATATATAACATAACCTGTTATTGGATGTTATTGGATAGTAGCACCAATCAGGTACATTAATACATGCCTATAATTAAAAAACGTATGTTAAGAAAACGGTTGAAGGGAACCCTAACCTAAGCTTGTCAGACTTCGAGCAGGAAGGTCGTATATAAGCTCGTCTCTAAATGAACGCTAAAACTGCCTATTTTAAGTCTGCCAGTGATACATATTTTAACTTGACAAAGATAATAGTGATTGTGAATATTTACATGTGGTTTATCTAAAATACTAGTAAAATAGTTAACAGAATACGTGTGTGCAAAGTAGTTTAATATTGTCCATACCTAACACAATTGCTCTCCGGCTCGAAATAAGCGGCCGTGGAATAATTATAAAATGATAATCACAACATACTAAAACACACGCACACAAGAATAGAGATATACGTTCATCAGATTCCAGTCAAGAGAACGTCGTGATACATCACAAGATTGCGCGCATCAAGACGAACTACAGGTACTTAACGCAGCATCCATCATCTCTCCACGGTCCACATCAACTTAGTGGAGTTCTACTAACTTTGTGGAGGAACCTCTACAAATATCAAATGAAATACAACAAATACATAGAGTTTATAGTTCTTAATCATTGTGAAACCTTTAATCTTAGAAAAAAAGGAAAATAATTACTCATTGTTTTGTTTCTTTAATACTAATTAAAATATGTTACTATGTTCACGAAAAGACATGATCTTCATGAATGCTGGGAATTTAATTTCGCATGTGACGTCACGTGGAAGAAATTCTACATTTTCTCGGCTGCACTTAATTAGATGAAAAGAGTGGCGTGGGTTTTCTAAGTGTTTAAAAAAGCTGTCCGAATGCTGAAAATCCCGGTTTATTGCTAACAGAAATGATTTTAAAGACGAAAAATAATAAATATTGCAGGCTCTGATGTTTTTCATAACATATAAAGGCTTTATTAAAACATTATGAAATATATAAGATTTTTTCCGTGCGTTGAATTCAACACGTAAAAATGTTTCTTTTCATAATGATAACATAGATGTAAAATCATATTTTGCATGTCTCGTTACTGCAAACTTTGAGCATAGATATTTCGATACTGTATAATGGACATGCTATTTTTCCATGCTTCTAAACTCTAAGTTGGAATAAATTAAACCATCAGTTCTCTACGTGATCATTAACCAGTTCGATAAACCGTCCTGCAATCCCTTCCTGCTGAACTTGCAGTAGCCACAAATAATCTGTGGTTGAAGATCGATAAGATGTACAAACTATTCTGGTACTGTTTTGCTTGAAGACTGCGCATATCAAGTTAACGGGGGACGTGTGCGAGGATCCGATCCCCTGAAGCTGATTCTGCTACAAGTTGCAAATTGAACGCGGGCGTGACTGGGATCCGATAAGTATCGCCCTATTACAGAAGGATCACACACTTGACATCACATGCCTTGTTGCAGTGTCTTGCCAAATTAGGCGTTGCTAAGTGATTGTTGTTCACATGGCAACCAGCCAGCACTGCTTTTGGCCACGTTTGCTAAATCGCAATATATGTGCGATTTTTAGGCATTTTGCCATGCCCTTTCGCATAGCGTCCATCATTTTCCTTTGTTTGTGGCATTGTAAAACATGAAACAACTGCTGAGCGGATCGTATCTCTGCCAATAGAACATGGCAGATGTTTGATCCGAATATTCAAGCTTTGCGTTTCTATGTTCCTTCATCCGTGCAGTTTAGATATAGATGCTGTAAACAGTTTATTTATTAGCTTTTTTTCCTTGACTAGCATAATCCGCAGCTGCGTTTGTGTTTATACCCAAAGGGATATTAGAACCCGTATCTAGGAAATATAAATTTGCTAAATTGCTTAAGCATTACCTTGGATGCTATTTAAAATACCAGATTGAAATGTTTACAGAATATAGATGCAAGCCTTCTAAGTTTACTGTGAGGCAGTATTTTTAACACTTAAATGATTTCAGTCTAATTATATAATATATAAATTCAATAACAGCCCGCCTTTAAGCAATATGTGTATGTAACAATATATAAAAAGTGTATATAACAGTCATTGTATATATTCGTATTATTGTATCCATGTGTAATAATGTTATGTGAATGTATTACGTAATTCAATAATGTAGGAGCTGTCAGAAATAGGTTAAAAGTTGCTAACAATGAGGTAACAATAAGGTAACCTTGAGGCATAAAGAGTTTGAGAGTTTAACAATACTACTTCTGATTCTTGGAAGCAATAATGTAATTTTAGTGACAGTTAGCCAACCAGAAAAAGCTTTAGTTAAACGAAGGTATCCTATTGGAGTAGGATTAGCCAATCAGAAACTGAAAAGGAGAAAATTTTACAAATTTAGAGCTCAGTTGCCTGCAGACAGCGTTACTAACCAAACGTAAAAAGTGTCCTCAAGAAATATAATATGTATTCGTGTGAGACGAAAAGTAAGTTTACGTGTTATAAAGTGTAATTAATTAATTAATTAATAAAAAGAAGCTCACAACACTCTATATCAGTGAAGTGTTATTTAAATCGTGTCAATCATTAATAAAAGGAGTGAAGTAAAATTAAAATCTGTGTAAGCTTACGTTCTTGTCGCAGCACAACCCTGCTAAGAGAAACGTGTTTTCTAAGAATAATACTGACGCAGATGAGGCAAACATAAATATAATATTTAAAGAAACAGTCAAATTACAAAGTTAATATTTTTTAAACTTGGGTCGAAGGCTACCGGAAACTGTTTACTATACGTGTGGTTGCAACTGCAAGTTCGGCTCCCCAACAGTTGAAATACGATACAACTCGTTCTAAATACAACAAAACACCTACTTCAACTGACCAAATTTGTAGGATAATGTGTGAGACAGAATCAAACTTTATGTATTAATACATCGTGTACTTATTTAGTATTTCTCACGGATATAAAATTTCACCGGCATAAGCGGTAGTATATATTGTCATAAGAATAAATAATATGTATGCAAAGGTGTTATATGTAATGTTAAGGGTGATAATATCATGTCTATATGTCAATTAAATGTAATAGAGAAAGTAATGTGAAGCAACGCACACATATCCGAGCAGATTGTACAATTTTTAAAAGGGCGATGCTAAATTTTTGCTTAAGTCTACCAGCTACAAAAGGCACGCATATTGTCATAAATCAGGAAGACAGTTTCGTGCCAGAAAGACTCGAACGCATCAACGCTTTTAAAAGTACGGTTGCTTTTCAACGTCCTGGCATTTAAATCGAGTTTAAATGCTAGCTTATAATAGCTGGATGACAGAACTATGTAAATACAGGAACCAATAAGGTTTAAAGGTAATATTTTGAAAGCTAGGAAAACCTGAACACCTAGACAGATGAGTCACTAGCTAGTTCACCGCAGAAACCAGAAGTGTATAGACGTGTTGGATATGGTGGTGAAATAATTAGGCAAGTGTGAAGAACAGCAATATATTCAGCGTAGTAAATTCACAACAAGCACTGAAATAGCTTGCGCAGATACGAGTATAAATTGTTATTTTAAATACTTAACTGAGAGAATTATTTGCACCTTAGTAAATTTGATAACTGCCCGTGTGCTCACAGTACAATTACACTGCAAGTCAGCGTGTGTATACCACCATCAACTTCGTTCAATATACAGCGATACATACAAGTTTAAACCATATTACAGTTATGCTTATAACGGAAGTGCCAAGAAACTACGAACCGGCTGCGCGCTGTTTTTTCACTGGGCGTGTGGAAACATGATAACGCACTGTTGCTATAAACAAGGTCACGCTGTTGACGTAGTTTTGTTCTGCAGTGTGAAGTGTAGTATTGAATGACGGTGATGTTATGTAGTTCAGTTATTATGAGTTGTTTATTATTTTGTCCTGTACTTAGTCACAAAGTGTATTCAAGTAAGGTTAATTGTATGGTGCTGTTGTATTGTAGTTTGACTGTTTGGGAGCCAAACTTGAAGTAGTTGCAACCGCACGCATGGTACCGGTAGCTTTCGCCCCAAGTTTAAAAATATTAACTTTGTATTTTGACTGTTTCTTTAAATATTATATACTTATGTTTGCCTCGGCTGCGTCAGTATTATTGTTAGAAACATGGATTTCTTTCCAGGGAATAGTGCGGCTAAGAATGTAGGCTTGCACAGATTATAATTTTTACTTCACTCCAATTATTAATGCTTGACACGGTTTAAATAACACTTCACTGATATAGAGAGCTGTGAGATTTATTAATTACTTTCACCTTTTAAACACGTAAACTGTTTTCGTCTCACACTGAATACGAATTAAACTTCTCGAGGACAGGTCTCGCGTCCGGTTAGGAACACTCTACAAGCAACTGACTTCTGAATTTGTAAATTTTGCTCCATTTGAGTTTCTGATTGGCTAATCCTACTCCAATAGAATGTTTTTATTTAACTTAAGCTTTTTGTTTTTGGTTGTTGATTGGCATTTTATAAACTGTCTCAAAAAATTACATTATTGTTTCAAAGAATTACAAGTAGCATTATTAAACTTTCTTACTCATTATAGCCTCAAGGTTACCTCATTGTTAGCAACTTTTAACCTATTATTCTCACAGCTCCTACCTTAATTAATTACGTAATACATTCACATAATATTATCACACATGCACATAATAATATAAACATTAATACAATGGCTGTTACATGCATTGTATATATTAAATTATACACATATTGCTCTAAGGCGGCTGTTATTATATGTTGTATTATATAATTTGACTGAAATCATTTAATTGTTAAAAATACTGCCTCAATATTATGGCTCAGTATATTTTCTACTGCACAGCGTGTTTATTTATAATTCGTATATATTAACTCATTCAGCTCGCCAAGTGAAAGTAGCATTTGCTGAAAGATTCCCAAGTATAAAAGTTCCAGGCCGTAGAACAATCCGTGAACTTTACAATAAATTTCAGGCCACAGGAAGTGTTCAGGCTAAGAAATCTAAAAGCTGTCGTACGGTTCTCACCGAAGAAACATTAGACGACAACGGTGAACTTTTGGAGAATTTCCTCAAAATCAATTAGGCGTCTTTTACAACAGGCAGGCATTTCTTATAAAATAGCTGTGGCGCATGCTCTTCAACAAGTGATCCTGTAATTAGGCCCACATTTTGTGAGTGGAGTGGTGAAATAGAACCACTTTTAATGTTTTTCACGGACCAGAATTGCTTCCAACTACATGGATATGTGTGTACACAAAATAACCGTTATTGGAGCTCGGGAAAACCTAATATTGTTCATGAAGTACCTTTTTATGACGAAAAAATTGTGTACGGTGCGCCATGAGCGGAGAAAGAGTTATAGGGACAATTTTTTTCGAGCTAACAGTTGACGCCCCTACATACGTATATACAATTTTGCCCTCTTTTTTATAGAGAATTAACAGATAGGGAGTGTGATTTTGCCTTTTTCTACAAGACTCTGTAACAGCTCATAATGCCAAATTTCGGTGAGAACAATTGAAAATGTGTTTGAGGACAGAATTATTAGTAGATTTGTGGCCCCTCGGTCTCCCCATCCAACCCCTGCGATTTCTATATCTGGGGTAACTTAAAGCATAAAGTGTAGAAGGTGAACCCACACACCCTAGAAAAATTAAAATAAAATATCCTCCAGGAAATTGCCAGCATTTTCAAACGTGAACTAAGGCGAGTGATGGATAGTTTCCTTAAGAGGTGACAAAAATGTATGGACAACGACGGTGATCAGTTTCAGCATCTCCTTTCATAAATTTGGTAAGTAAAGCCTTTAAAAGTACTTTTAAAAAGGTTGTATGGTTTCATCCGTGCCTTTCCATGATAGCGGCAGACGGCAACGAGCGCCGATGACGCGGACAGGAAAAGCACCGCGCAGACGGTTCGTAATTTTTTGGCTCTCTGTGTACTTTATCTAAGTAGGTAGTTTTAGATCGCACACAACCTGAACAAGATAAATAATTGGGCCACTAAGTTACTGAGGCAAGGTTAAGAGTAGTATAAAGAAACCCCACCCACACACCCACTTCCTGTAGCTCACACACATCATAGGAACTTCCGCAGCATCCAGTCATCACACAAGAGGAAAGACAGCACCGAGAGGAACACACACCATCACGGCGGACGACCGTAACGCAAACTGCGTTAAAGGTATACGCTTTATGTGGTTTATTAAAACACATGGAACTGATTCCTTATTTGTGCATTTTATTACAATTTTTCAGTAATTGATTTTTACTTTCTCTACTACGTATATTAAGTAGGGGAAGTATTGTATTTCACATAAAAGTTCCATACCGAGATTTAACCGGAAATACATGTTTTGAGACCCCTGAATACAAAAAAAGCATTTTGGGAAACATGACCGTGTATGTGTCTGTGTGACTGTGAACAGCATAACTCAGAAACGAACAGTCGGATAAACACCAAACTTGGTATTTAGGTTCAGTATCTTCCAGAGATGCGACACGAAGGTTTTCAAGAATATCCCCCACCCCAGACTACCCTTTACAGGGAACATTTTTCGAAAATTTTAATTTTCTCAAAAATGGCTCTAACGATTTGGATTAAGATATTATACGTTTAAGATATTTTCATGACATGAAATGTATATCTGAAGTTTCTGGGAAAGTCTCCAAAAGTGTTCTTCATTGTGAACGACTTTTGCATAACTGGTAAATCATAAGAGATAAACAAAATTTTACTACACAAAAGATGTAGATCACGTTAAAATACACAATTTATGTCATATACTTTTTTGTTGAGTGAACCATTTTCGAGATATTGCTTGTTATTCCCTTAAATTTTCCAATACTTCTACGTTTTCTCAAATGGGAGCTTATTTAATTTTTTTATATACTAGACATGCAAAGAGAATGGAATACTCCACATAGCAAGCAGCTCTTAAAATATTTGACTATAGCTTAAAGCCTACCAATTCCCCTTGCATCTACAAGAAAATTAGCAATAAGATTAACATCTCGATTAACATGAAGCATATGGAGAATAATCGTTTGTAAAAATGCTTTGTGCAAGAGCAGAGAAAGTTATGTGAGTGTAACACATCATATTTTTTTAAATGTAACTAACGACTTATCAACACAAAAGGAGATCAGTAGTAATTGACGTTATTTTTTTCCTTTTTTACAACCTTTCACAGATTAGGCCTATCGACGTGTTTCGGCCTCAGTCCCGTCTTTTAACTGACCGTGCTACATCCCTCTTTCTTTGAGGCTGATGAGTAATTAAGTTTTTTACAACAGTGGGCTACCAACCCAACTGCATAACTCCCAAACTGCAAGGACCGGGTAATTTGTAATCGGGGTTTCCTTCCCTAGCTTTTGGCGATCCAACGCAAGGCAGCAGTTCCTCTTTACTTCATTCCTACGATAGGGTTGACACTATCTTTCTTTGAACCATTGCGGGTGTCGTTTTGTTTTTACCATCTGTAGTTGCTTAGAAAAGTTATAGAACCAATACTTATCCATGTAAGTGAAAGCTAGATAATAACAAAAAGTGAATTAAGCATGGTGAATGCAACGCAAATGAAAAGCTTAAGTAGAATAGTCAGAAAGACACGATAAGATAGAATAAGGAATGAAAGAATAAGAGATGAACTCAAAGTGCCATCGCTAAATACGAGGATAGAATAAATACAGTTTACATGGTATGGACATGTGAAAAGAATGGACACAGACCGGAAAGTACGCCAATTTTTAGAAGCAAGACTATTAGGAAGGAATCCGAAAGGAAGACCAAGGATAGCCTGGGAAGAAGGGATTAAAGGAGAGGTGGCTAAAAGAGGAAAGACTTGGGATCAGTTTAATATACTTGTAAAGGATAGGATGGAGTTTAAAAAATGGATCCAAGGCAAACCCCTGACACCTCGATAGTGGTAGAACAGAGAAGTTCCTTAGACGATGCGTTATTTATATGTCATTCAGAGGAAACACTGTTCAAAGTAAAAATACTGAAAAAGACGCATATATGTTTATAAAGAAAAAAGTCACATTACTTGTACATGTGGCATGTTAGAAGCACCACCAATTTGCATAAAATATCTTTCCCTAAAATGTGAGTTAAAGTCTACTTCTCTACTCTAAAAACTATAGGAGTTATTTTGCTGTAAAGTAGTGCAAAATGCAAACGACAAATAACAGATGCAGTACCGTTTAAAAAAATAATAAAAAATATCTGATGTGTTACATTCTCATGATTTTCTGTGCCCACTATCGCTTATTAGTGGGTATACAAATTACTCTTACGAAAGTTTATATTCCTATCTACTTCTCTTTAATGCAATTAAACCTTTTCAGAGATAGCTGCATTACACATTTCGTTATACAAGAGTAAGTCAATAAGTATCGTCACACTATTTTTAATTTCTTGTAGGTTGGCTGTATCGTCTTGTACACGCACATGTCGACATGTTGTTCTTTTGTCTCCGCTTGAGAAATGTTTGACCATTGTCACATAGTGAGTGTTGTGTTGTTACATAATAATTATGTTTTCAACAAAGAAGAGCAGAGTACGGTTATCAGTTTTCGTCGTCTGAAGGTGTACCAGGAACCAGAATCTATCGAAGACTTTCGCACAATTTGGGGGCAATGTTGACCCCGGCGAAATTTTTACCAATGGATTGAAAAGTTCAAAAATGGTCTGAATTGACTGTCGATGAAGTGACAAACCATCTTTTTTTGGTCCACTCAACAATGTCTTAAGGGGCCATCGCTTCACCACTATTGACTTACCCTCATAGATACAAAGGGAACAGCGATAATCAACTGTATTACAACTGACGCTATATGCTGGCCTTAAATTTCCATACTCTTGCCATAGCATTATGAGAGATAATTGAACATTAACAGGACTTTAAAGGAATGGCTAAGCATTGAACAATTCGAACTAACGGATATCTTGGAAACGATTAATGCCACAAAAAAGCTATTTGAGATAAATTGTGTCTTTTAAAGATATTCACGTTTTTTGTGTAGTGCGTTTTCGTGTATCGCTTTACGTTTACTAGGTATACAAGATTATACAAAATTCCTTCCAAATTAAAATGACCTCACAGGTATTCAAGATATACATTTTGTTTGTGATGGAAATTTACTTCATATGTGGTATTTTAATCAAAATGTTAGAACCATTTTTAGAAAACAAAAAAATTCGAAAAAGGATAGTTTGGGATGTGGAGTTTTCTTGAAAATTTTCGTGCCGTGTTTCTGAAGGGTGCTGAATTTAGATACCAAGTTTGGTATTTATAAGACTTTTCTTTTTTTTAGCTATCTGTTCACAGACACATACTGACACACAGACACACACACTGACTTTTTTCTGAAAATACTTTTTCTGGATTCAGGGGGCTTCATAGTATTTATTTCCTGTGAAATCTCGATATAGAATTTTTGTGTAGAATGCAATATCGTCTCTACCTACTAATTACATTGTAGAGAAGTTGATACGTGTAGAATATAAAACGTTTACCTACAATGACAAAATAGATATTGAAGAATAGATGAAATTAAAATTTATAAGATTACAGAAAAAGCTAAAATTATCATTTACAGCAATGTCCACCATTTAGTCCTACCTTAACTGTGGAGAGTCTTCCCTCTCTAATTAGATCTCCTTTCTATTGCCTTTCCCTCCTTTCCTATAGTATACCAAAAATTAATTTCTATGTGCATCATATGGTTACTTAAAGACTAAAATTTGTAACATGTCAATTATACATGGTATTTCATAAATTTTGCAGTAATATTAACTTGTATCTAATGGAACACAATAAATTTATTACATAAATTTATTGTGTTCTTTATCCCAATCCAAGTCATATATTAATCAATGTCATTTATAGATACCTACCATTACTGCATTGGATTATTGCCAGAAGTCACTTTCTTCTTTGGTCCTGGTTGTTTGCTATTCGGTAGTCCTTTTCCCGACGATATCACTTTAGAAGGATGTCTTCGTTCTGAATAGCGTTCCAAATAGTCTTCAAATATCTTGTAAACTTTTTCTACACTCTTCATAAATAAGGATCACATTCAGATATTCATTACTGGAAAACATGTCGTCATAAGCTCTTGAAGGTAATAAAATGTAAATATTTCTTACGTTACAAACAGAACACAAGTATTATATTTTTCTCCACTATTTAGGCATTTCCACATATTAATTTTCAAGAAATAAGTGCTTTAAGACTATTGTAGTCAGAGTACTCTTAAGCTTTTTAGGAAAAGCTCATTAGAAGCACTGCTCTAATACGCAAAATATATAGGGTGTTCCACTTAAAATAAAACCTCAGTTCACTTAGCTAACATTTGATATTATGTAAGTTTTACGATGTAGTCTTGATTCCCAAGAACACGGTTACTTCCATACGCAGTTTTGAATAAGATAAAACTCATAGGTTATAAGACAATTATATATGTGCTGGGTTTCGACCTGTGTAACATACCAGTACTTAACTCTTTATCCCGAGAGAAAAAATTTGACACGATATGAATGTAATATATCATTAAGACAGCTAAACAGATAGAATAATCGCATTTAATGATAGGGGGTGTTAAAAAGTTTCGATAATTTTGGGAAAAATGGTTATTAGTTACGAGCCAAAAGAATGATGAAACAGTTATCACACACTAACTTGCTGTTCATCAGAGTTCTCTCTCAACCATGTGGACAATATAGTTCATTATATATCTGCCATACCATGCAAAAACATCGAGGGAGTTAAACAGGGGAAGGCGGAGAACAAATGTGTTAAGATTCCTTACAAATTCATTTAAGGGAAATATGAACTCCATCCTGTTGGCAATACCCAGCTTCCAAGATACTAAAAGCGGTGAAGGAATAACTCCTGCATATCGGAGTTCATAACTTGCGTTCTGCAAAGAAGATGCAATCCAATACCCATCTAAAAGGTTATATCTTGCAGAGGGTGCTCATATCATATTTTGATGTTAGGAAAGATGTTTCGCGTGTTATGTCCTTGGGAGGTGTGTGGGAAATTGCAATGCGGTGTTTATTTTGAACCTGGCTGAAATGTTTCTGTGATAGATTCTGTGATACTGTGTATTAAGGGTTTAATCCAAAATATAAAATCTCTTTTTTGGAGCTTTATAAACATCCTATATTACCAAATAAAGGAAAAGATAAGCGTTTAGAAACCGTGGGAATTTTCAATAGTATCTTCAAACTAGCTTTAGTACAAAAACACACTCATCTAAGACTGTTCAAAACTTTAGCAAGATCTGTCCTATGCTATGACAGTAAGGCTTGGACTCTAAAGAAGAGATGAAATAGAAGTTCAGATGAAGACAGAGATCGAAAATAATAATAAATTAAATTTTTTAGATGAACCCGCTTAAAGTATCTAGGTTGTGATATTAGTTTTAAGTATTACAAAGACCTTGAGAAGAAGGTTAACACATTTCAGGCTATCTTTGGAAGAATTGGAAGAACTTTGGTAAGAAAAACAAGAAAGAAAACAAAAATGAAATTCTATAAAGTTGTGGCTTGCCTATTCTTGTATATAGTTCCGAATCATGGGCAATAACAAAAAAAGGCAGCAGAGATGAAGTTCATGAGATATTTAAAGGATATACCAAAATGGATAAAATAAGGAATGAAACAAGATCAGATTTAAACATATTTTCTTCTATCTTTATATATATATCGGCCTATTGGAAAGAGACAACTGGGTAGACCTCCTAGAGGTGGATGGATGATATAAACCAGAATAGGTGATTATAACGCCTAATCCTTGAAAGGGGAAGAAGAAGAAGAATGAAATTCATTCTAAGGTCTGCTGGTTAGTACCAAATGGGATCTAAAGATCACTGAGTTTATTTTACAAGTGCTGAAGATGCAACTAGTCCTGCAATAGATATATACAAGACTACCAAAACAATTGGAGACAAAACTACACAGGATGGGCCCAAAGCTGTAATGCAGTACATTCTTAGAGGAAAGAAATCACTCGGCCATCCCAAGAAGAGACGTGAGATCGTAACAGCCCTGATGGCCTAACACTTGTTTGGATGAAGAAGAAGAATTAGTGAGTAGACTAATTACGAGGTGGATATATGCAATCTCTTGATCAGAAATACGGTTAAATTCTGTGAACAGGAAAGTGGTGATTTAAACAAACAAGGTTTGGAAGTTGATAATAAATCATTAAATACCGTTCATAGGAGGACCCATTACATTCCGCCTGCCGCGCATGTGCTTGTCAATTTCTGGGTTCGATAGTCGATGCAAGGGCGATATGTAACTCCCCATATTCCCTTCCATTCCATTCGCACCACTTCAACACGACCACGATGGGGGAGATGTGTTGTCGTTTATCCTCAGGGATGTAATTAATTAGCTAAACTTTCTCCGTTGATCCAACATACCAGACCGGATGTGTATTTCCAACACAAGCCGATAGGTGGAGAGGTCCGATTGTCGATTGTGGCAGTAATCACGCGAAACCTTTGGTATCCACCGCTAATTAAATTAATTGCAATCCGTTTCCAATGCCAGCAGCAATAGTTTGGAGGCACGATGGAATTACTAGAATCCACATTTATATTCGCTCACTAATAATACCTGCCCAGGCAGATTTCAGCGTTAGGTATGTAATTTGGCTTTACCAGCAGGGTTGTTAAACTAAAAAAAAAATCTGATGTGGTTCCTTCACAGACTTTCTCCACCCTTTATCATTTATTAGTGGGTAAACAAATTATTCCTCCTCAAGCTTATTTTCCTATCAACTACATTTTAATCCAAATAAATCTTTGCAAAAATAGCTACATTACACATTTGTACTGGATACAAAGGGAACTGCGATAGTGATATCTTTAAGATTTCTGGGCTTAAAATTCCATACAGTTTCTTGAACAAGTCAACCTTTAGTAATGGGTATCTCAGAAACGGCTTATACCACAAAGCACTTATTTGGAAGTAAATTCTGTGTTTTCAAGAAATCTACACTTTTTGTATGGTACGCTTTCGTCTATCGCTTAACGTTTACAGGTTACACAAGTTTATACAAAATTCCTTTCAAATAAAGAGGACTACCTAGGCTATTCCTAGAACATCCAAGATACAAATTTTATCCTCATGTAAATATATTTCATATGTGAAATTTTAATCAAAACCATTAGAATCATATTTTAGAAAATCAAAATTTTCTAAAAATGTTCCATGTAAAGGGTAGTTGGAGTGGGGGATTTACTTGAAAATCTTGGTGTCGCATCCTTGAAAGGTACTAAACTCATATACCAAGTTTGGTATTTTCCGACTTTTCCTTTTTGAGTTATGCTATTCACAGACACACACATGGACTTGTTTCCAAAAAGGCTTTATTTGGATTCAGGGCACCTCAAAACATGTATTTACGGTAAAATACCGATATAGAAGTTTTTGGCAGAATACAGTACTTCTCCTACTTACTATATTTAATAGCAGAGAAAGTAAAAAAAATGCTTTCCACCTTACCTAAGTTTATGGTCGCTAGTTACATAAAATTATACAAAATTAACTCTGAGGAAAGTGGAATTCAAATGCTGTTGGCCGAAATTATATTATTTTTATATAAATATCTCAAACATAGGATATTTTAATCAAAATTTTTACAACTATTTTGAAAAATAGGAAATACACATTTTTCCATCTACGGGGTAGTATGCGAACCTGTCCCGCATTCTTGAAAGACGAACTAAAATTCAAAGTTTGGTATTCATCCTACTTTTCAGTTTTAAGTTACGCTGTTACACACACGCACTCACACACACACTATTTCTACTTTCTCTACGACGTACATAGTAGGTAGAGAAGGTATTGCGTTCCACCCAAAAATTCATACGGAGATTTCACCGTAGTTGCATAATTTGAGGCTCCATGAATCCAAAAATATCATTTTAGTTAGAGGTCTGCGTGCGGGCGAGCGTGTGTGCATGTGCGTGTGTGTGCGCGCGCGCATAACTGAAAAACTAAAACTTGGGTAAATACTAAACTTGGTATTTAGATCCGTAACTTCCAAGATGCGACACGAAGATTTTCAAGAAAATCCACCATCCCAAACTACCCTTTACATGGAGCATTTCTCGAAATTTTATACTTTATATGAATGGCTCAAACGATTTTTATTAAAATACTATATATTAAATATATTCGTATTAGAAGTAAAAGTATATCTTGCATTTTCTGGGAACAGCCTGTAAAGTCCACATCATTTGGAGGAAAGCTTTTATAATCTTGTATAACTAATAAACGTTAAGCGATATACAAATACGTACTACATAAAAAATTTAATCTCTTTAAAATACACAATTTGTTTCAAATAAGCTTTTGTGGCATACGCCATTTTTGTGATATCCGTTGTTGAAGATTCCAGTTGTTTATTTCTTGGTCATTCTCTTAAAATCTTGTCAGCATTCAATTGGTTCTCTGCATTGCATGGAAAAAGTATGGAATTTTAAAGGCCAGCATATAGCATCCTATTCTTAACATTTGACTATCACTGTTCTCTTTGTATCTATAACGAAATTTGTAATTTAGCTATTTCTGCAAAGGACTCTTTGGAATAAGTGTAGCAGATAGAAAGTTAAGTTTTAGTAAGAATAGTTTGTATATCCTTAATAAATTCAGAGGTTAGAGAAAGTCATGTGAATGTAGCATATCAGATTTTTGTAAAAAGTACTCGTCATGGATTTTGGAGCCTAGCAGTATGTATTTTAGGTAAAATCTCGATATCGAATTTTTAGTGGAATGCAATATTTCTCTACTTTCTGTAAGTGGATGGCTGAGAAAGTAAAAAACAAGAAAAGAAGAAAGTATAGTCCATTAGAATCTAATCATTCACACGTTTCATCCTTCTTCTTGTTCTTCCTTTGCGGATTAGGTTAAAAACGAGTTCCAGCTTCAATCAATCCATCGTTTACGAGGTCATCATACACTCTTTTTCAGGTAGTGAATAATGGACTACTCTATATGGGTACCATAATAACTTCCAAAAGTCGCCTGTAAAATAAACAGGATCAGCTAAAACACCTATTGGAATTCAATGGCATAGATGCTGTTCAAATAAATTTGCCAAGGGTTAATGGAGGTATAAAATCTCGACTTGTAGAAGAGAAGAGAGAAGACAGAGTTCCCAACCTTCACCACAGATGGCAGTAATTGCAGCACAAATGGGTAACAATTATTCCCAACAGAGGGCAGCAATTTCATCTTTGAATTCAAATCCTGGAGGTCAGGGGGTGGAAGAAACAGAGTACAGTCGGTTTTCAGCTGAGGATGGAGGAACAATATCTTCCGAAAGCGCTGCAGTACGGAAAATGCAAGCGCACATGTGTTGTGAGTAAAAACCAACGGACTCAACCTATTTCATAATGAATCTGACACACCAGTTTATAATAGTTATTTTAATTATAAACTTCCAACTTCATGATGTGTCATTATTGCGTCTGATATTCCAGAGTACCTTTGTTCTAATCTTGGTTGTCTAGAATTTTGAGATTTTTCCTTTTTCTTTTAATGTACGTCACTGTGGAAGAGAATTTATTACATTAATTTAAACCAGTTACAGATCCCATTATTTGGAACCTATTTTGTAACTTCCATTTCTGTCTATGACAATTTCCTGCTGAGATATTTTATGTTTCTCGAGAACATAAAATAAATATTCTGACAACGTTTCAACTATTGCTGATTCATGACAATGGGATGTTACTTTCAGTTTTAAATTGCCGTTGTACCGGCTGAATTAACAGCCGAATGTGTTACGAATATAACCAGTTGCTATCAAAAGTGAGAATCAGAAAATGGTTAAACTCAAAATTAAGATTAATCTAAGTTCAGAACACAAAAAGGACTTTTTTCAATAATATAGTTTATTTGAAAGTTGGCGCTATTTGAATGTGCACTGATTAAAATCACTGGTTTTCGGTAACAGAAACTAAAGTAAAATGGACTGAAGCGAATGTTTGAAGGATATAAACTCGTAATGTCTCCGGAAGTGATGATTGTTGCTGTTGATTTATCTGCAGATATTACTCCAGTGAAAATGTTTTCGTGAGACTTGTTAGTTTTATTAATTCTTGCTCTTATATTCTTATCTGAATCATGTTTGATACTTTATCGAGATAGATGGCGAACCTAGTAATGACTGTATGCTGATACTATTACGTTCAGTAACGAGGTGATGTTTTATCCAATAAAATCGCATGTACACTACGTGATCCAAAGTATCCGGACATCTTGCTGAAAATGACCAAGTTCGTGGCGCCCTCCATCGGTAATGCTGAAGGTCAATATAGTGTTGACCCACCCTTAGCCTTTATGACAGTGTTCACTCTCGCAGGCTTACTTTCAATCAGGTGCTGGAAGGTTTCTTGGGGAATGGCAGCCCATTCTTCATGGAGTGCGGAACGGAGGAGAGGTATCGATGTAGGTCGGCGATACCTGGCACGAAGTCGGCGTTCCAAAACACCCCAAAACGTGTTCTATAGGAATCAAATCAGTACTCTGTGCGGGCCAGTCCATTACAGAGATGTTAATGTCCTGGCCCGTGCAGTATGAACAGGTGCTCGATCGTGTTGAAAGATTCAATCGCCATCCCCGAATCGCTCTTCATCAGTGGGAAAAAAGATGTTTAAAATATCAATGTAGATCTATGCTGTGATCGTGCCACGCAAAACAACAATGGGTGCAAGTCTCCTCCAGGAAAAACACGATCACACCATAACACCACCACCTCTGAATTTCACTGTTGGCACTACACACGCTGGCGGATGACGTTCACCGGGCATTCGCCATACCCACACCCTGCCTTCGGATCGGCACATTGTGTACCGTGATTCGTCACTCCACATAACGTTTTGCCACTGTTCAATCGTGTAATGTTGACGCTCCTTACACCAAGCGAGGCGTCGTTTGGCATTTTCGTGCGTGATGTGTAGCTTATGAGCAGCCGCTCGACCATGGAATCCAAGGTTTCTCACCTCACGCCTAATTGTCATAGTACTTTTAGTGGATCCTGGTGCAGTTTGTAATTTCTGTGTGATGGTCTGGATAGATGTCTGCCTATTACTTTTTACGACCCTCTTCAAATGTCGGCGGTCTCTTGTCAGTCAACAGACGAGGTTGACCTGTACGCTTTTATGCTGTACATATCCCTTCACGTTTTCACTTCACTATCACATCAGAAGCACTGGACCTAGGGATGTTTAGGAGTGTGGAAATCTTGCGTACAGACTTCTGATACAAGTGACACCCAATCACCTGACCACGTTCGAAGTCCGCGAGTTCCACGGAGCGTTCCATTCCGCTGTTTCACGATGTCTAATGACTACTGAGGTCGCGGATAATGATTACCAGGCAGTAGGTGGCAGCACAATGCACCTAAGATGAAAAACATATGTTTGTGGGGGTGTCCGGATACTTTTGATCACATAGTGTATATTATAAAATAAACGAACAAGAATAGTGGAACCTTATTGGTCAACATTAAATACTCTGCGTATTCCTCTCATCAGTCCTATAGAGACTGATCTGTGGTCTGGTGGTTAGCTGGTCCGAATTCACGGGTCCCGGGTTTGATTCCCGGCTGGAGGGTGAGCGTTTTTCTTTGCTACAATTGCTCTCTGTCCTCTTTAGAGTTTGGAGGTGTGAAATAGTGTGTGTGTGTGTGTATGTGTGTGTGTGTGTGTGCGAGAGAGAGAGAGAGAGTGAATTTAAAGACAATTCAAAGATAAACACAAACAGTAAACACCATTGCCGATGAGCAATTGTTTCAAAGGCAAAAGATGTCAAAGGCGGCGTATAAATGGAACAAAAAGAGAATTCTACGTAATATACGTTTACAGTCATTTTCTCATTCCTCTTGAAATATTAATTGCTTTATAATGTTATTTCATTCGTCATATATTGTCGCGTGCCTCAATAATCTGTAATTTATTATTTTATTATTTAACTTTCAGAGGAGAGCTACTCGCTGTGAGAGGGGTCGTTATTCAAGCTAAGGAAACTTTACTTTAAGAGGCACCGACACAAAGGGACGCAGCTAAAGTTAAACTCACAAATATTCTTACACTCACATAATTCCTGGCTGAAGGGAAAGGCAAGGATTCTATACTACCATAATTAAAAAGTCAAGGAAGAAGCTTAAGTAGAAGATTTATTAAATATGCTTACCCATGTGTCTGCCGGGACGAGGACGCCCTATCATTGCACAACTATCCGTACATCTCAACACCGCGAAGACTAGACACTGACTCTTGAAAAAACTCGTTAAGCTTGGCGTCCTAACGCCATATCCCCTCCAATGAGACTATTTCCCCTCAAACGCCCCTCCTCGGATAACCTGCCAACCTTCAGCTTGAGTAGCCAGAGGGCACGGCTATTACTACAATCTGTGCACATGCCACATCTCCCCCTGGCCACCCAAGTCGACGTCCTCGTCGACAGAAAGAACATAAGTACAAAATACAGGAAAAAACAAAAGAAAGACATACCAAAAAAAAAAAATGACATAGAAATGTGTGATGTAAAATAAAAGAGCAATACAAATTTGTGGTTGCACCCAGCCGACGACAATGGTGCTGGGCGATAACGAGAAGCGAGAGCGATGTAAGTGCAGTCGACGTAATATTGTTAATGCACTAGCTTCGGCATCCCGCACACGCACACACCACGCTGCCTTAGTTCACAGACACACTACACTGCGCAAAAGGGTGATGAACTGCCGTAACTGTTTGTGGGTGGTTGAGACAGTGCCCACAACGACGATTTGTCCTGGTGTAGGATTAGCACCGCAGGTCTCTGGTGATGACAACAGGGTGGGCAGTCGCTGGCTTGGACTGCCCCCCGACGTGGTGGCTGCTTATGCCACGGCAGTGTAGTGGCTGCCCGACAGCTTCCCTGTGGTGTTTCTTGACTTCTGGTGTGCCCCGGGGATGCTCTTGGATTTTCTCGCTCTCTACCACAGCATAATTCTAAAACAAAACCACGACACAATAAACAGGATGCTCCCACAAAGAATCACACAGAAAAGAAGGGTATGTCCTTTACAAATAAAGATTTTAAAGTATGAAAAGTGTACACAAAAAAAAATTCTTTTGACATGGGCAAGTAAAGAGAAAAGAAAATTAGAACAACTTGGCATAAAAAGAAATTTTACAGAGTTGCCATCCAAAATTGAACTTACAATGCTTCATAATCCAAATAACAGTAAAACAGACTCAAAGCACATAAACATGACAGAAATGAAACATAACCTTATCTTGGGATCCCAATATTACAACTCAATAACCAGCTGGTATCACTAACAAAAGAAAGTAAGTGCACTTACAAGACAGTCACACATGACGATGAAATGAACTCATTCACACTGACCATGGCCCCAAATTACACACAACACTAACTTAACTATCTACTCAAACTAGTGTATACATCACTACAAGCTACATCCACAATACATTTCTAAACTACGCCACGTGACATGCTTTCAACTACTAGTGTCCTACTCTTATCATCAATATAACTTCTTATTCACATCACTATCTTTCTCGTCGCAGTTTAACCATCATCTTTCATAATCATTAGCAGTAGCAGTAATAGTGCAATCTCGATCATTACTTCAAGCATCATCATCTTTCAATTTTCTCTCCAAAACAAAACATCTGCACTTACGTGTCTCATTTAACATGCTGTAAATTCCAAACATTTGACATAGGCATAACCTTCAAGAAATCACATTAATTCAGGAATTACACAAATAACATGACATTATAATGTTGCATCTACATCCTCAAAATCAAGAAATAAGCTGGAAAAACAGGTGGTATTAAAATTTGGTATCTAAGATGGTAATAAACTTGTTGCATAAACAGAGAAAAAAAATTATTTTCATTACATTCACTTCCATCTATTTAATCTCTCGTGTGAATTCATCACACACGCTATACTGGGCACGTTACAGCAACACCAATAAGCAAAATCAGTACAATCATCACATCAACTTTCCAGGTACATGTAGCCCTCCTGAAAAATAGACACATTCATACACTTCAACTATCGGGGTTACACTGTGGCACCTCCACCGAAGCTGACATCTCATCTCTTCTCATCTCTCCTCATCAACACCGTCGGGGTTACTCTTACGCACATCCACCGAGGCAAATCTCAACTCTTATCTCTCACATAACCTCACACCACGCCATCGGGGTTACACTTGGCACTCCCACCGAGGCAAATCTCACCTATATCACATAACCTCAAATACACACATACATACAAACACTATTCATGCAACAAATTTTCTGCAAATAAAGATCACAGCATCATTATGGAACCCAAAATCAAATCGAGTCATATCATATTAAATCAAATCATATCAAATCAAATCGAATGCAACAAAACAACATCACATCATTACTCAAAACAATATTGTCTCATAACATTCCTGAAAATGAAAGCTCAATTAAGCATATAGTACACCTAAAACACATTCCTGCAGTATAACACGACAACAAAACAAATGATTTGCAGTTACCAAAACATAATTCAAAATTTAAGTTACACCCAAAATAACAATATACTTATAATTTAGCAGAGACATTCATATCACATATTCCTGAAAAACAAAGCTTAATTAAGCATCAAAAACTCAGACTTTACAGCCTATAAGGACCCACAGGATCATAGTAAGGGTAAAGGCGTGACACATGAACACTCTGATGTTTGGTACGGGGAGCATGAGGTCGACCAACAAGGTAGGTAACAGGAGTGATCTGTCGGATAATTTCAAAAGGACCAAAATATCTATGTAACAACTTTGTACATTTACCTTTCTTCCTAATGGGAGTGAAAACTTTAACTAATTGACCCACATTATAAACCACATCTCTATGTTTAGCATCAAATGCTTCTTTTTGCTTCACCTGCTGCTTTGTAATGTTAGCAACAGCAACCTCTCGTGCCTTTTGAATCTCTTGCAATGTCTGTCTCACAAAAAGGTCATTCGACGTAGCTTGTAGCTGAACCTGGTTAGGTAAAGAAGGTTCTCGACCATATATCAAGAAAAAGGGTGAAAATTTAGTAGACTCTTGAACACTCGAGTTATATGAAAAGATGACATAGGGCAAAATTGAGTCCCAATTCTTCTGATTATTATCCACAAAATGGCTGAGCATATTTAAGAGGGTTTGGTTAAATCTTTCAGTAAGTCCGTTGCAAGCTGGATGATAAGCACTGGTGAAATTGGAAGACACTGATAAAGATCTCAACAATTCTTGTGTCACCTCACTCAAGAAAACTGAGCCACGATCAGATAACAAGGCAGCAGGGGCTCCATGCTTACAGATGATGTTGTGCAAAATAAATTTAGCAACTTGAGGAATTGTTGCTGAAGAAAGCGACGCAGACTCGACCCAGCGAGAAGCATACTCGGTCGCAACGACAACATACTTGTGTCCAGAATTGGAGCGTGGGAGAGGCCCAAGCAAATCAATACCCCACCGCTCGCCTACAGATGTAACCGGAATTGGTTGTAATAAGCCTGCTGGTTTCTGATTCTTCGGTCCCTTTCTTGTTTGACAGCTGGGACAGGTTCGGACAAAATGTTCAATATCTTTCTTCATACCAACCCAGTAATACCTGGAGTGAATTTTGGCAAATGTTTTCGAGAAACCTAAGTGGCCTGAAAGAGGATCATCATGACATGAAGAAAGAATTTCATGTTTTAGAGCTTCTGGAATAACCAGTAGATGGAGGGGGCCAGTAGAGCCAGCATTTTTACGATAAACAACACCTGATTTGAGTGTGTAGTTGGAAACTTGTCTCTGAAGCTTAGCAGGGGCCGACGGAGAATCATGGAGAGCATTAATAAGCTCCAGTAATCCAGTATCTTTCTTCTGATGGTCAGCAACTTCAACTGATGACAGCAAACATGTGGGGAGTTCATCAAGCTGATCAAGATCACCTTCTGTAGGTTGTAACACAGGAAATCTCGATAGAGTATCAGCATCATGATGTTTCTTGCCAGACTTATAAGAAATGGTATAATCAAACTCTTGCAATTTCAAACTCCATCGTGCCAAACGCCCAGTCAAATCTTTCAAATTATTTAGATAACAAAGAGAGTGATGATCAGATACAATATGAACCTTGTAGCCATAAACAAAACTGCGGAAGTGGGTAAGTCCAAACAAGATGGCCAACAATTCCAACTCAGGAACACTGTAATTACGTTCACATTTAGATAGTGTCCTCGAAGCATAGCCCACTGGTTTCAACACATTATCAATCTTCTGATACAACACTGAGGCAACCCCTAATCCACTGGCATCAGAGTGTAGTTCTGTATAAGCACCAGGAGTATAGTGAGCTAAGACAGGGGCCGAAACTAATAAGTCTTTCAAATTTTGAAATGCAGTTTGCTGATCAGATCCCCAAATAAAACTTCAAATAAAACTTTGATTCTTCCTAGTGAACTGAATTAGAGGTTGAGCAATATTAGCATAGTCCTTGATGAATTTCCTGTAAAAATTAAACAATCCTAAAACTTTTCTGACATCTCGAACATTCTTAGGACGAGGCAAATTTTGAATGGAAACAACTTTGTCAGAATCAGGTGAAATACCATCTTTAGAAACTTCAAAACCTAAGAGTTTGATCTTTTGCATGGCGAAGAAACATTTTTCTGGTTTAAGTTTAAACTTGTGGTGATCCAGACGTTGAAAAACAGCCTCAAGATTTTGCAACAACTCCTCAAAGGTTTTAGCAAAAACAACAATGTCATCCAGATATGCAATAGCCTTTTTAAAATTCAAATCGCCTAACAACTTGTCTGCGATATAACTGAAGAACCTAGGGGCATTTGCCAACCCAAAACTCAAGCGTGTAAATTGATATTGACCCTGAAAAGTGACAAAAGAAGTGTACTTCTGGCTATCCTCTGCAATAGGTACCTGAAAGTATGCTGACAGTAAATCTAATGAGACAAACCATTTAGCCTCCCCCAAATAACTTAACAAATCATCTATAAATGGTAAAGGGAAAGAGGTGGTCTCTGTAACAGCATTCAATTTTCTATAGTCGACACAAAATCTCATGGAGCCATCTTTCTTTTTGACAAGTACTACAATGGAGCCATCTTTCTTTTTGACAAGTACTACAGGAGAAGCCCAGGAGGACTGTGATTCCTTGATAATGCCAGCGTCTTGCATCTCTTTAACTTGCTCAGCAATAATTTCTTTTTGTTTATGGGGAACTCTATATGGTCTTTGCTTAATTGGTTTAGGATCATTTACTTTGATATCAAATTCTGCAACATCTGTAGTACCAAGTTCTTGTAATGTTGTGGCAAAAAGATCACTATATTTCAATAACAAAGCATGTAAGTCAGCCCTTTGTGTTTCCAAGAGTTTACCATTAACATTAAAATTACAATTTGGAGCTGGCAGAGGAGTAACATCGGATGACAAAACAGAATTACTCTGAACAAGTGCAACATCATACGCTTTAGCTAAGACTGTATTTGCAAACAATGTTTGTGGAACTGAAGTATTATTATGCACTGGAATACTAAGCTCAGAGGTAGAATGACACAATAACGGTGGAATAGAAAGATTCTTCTTTTGCATTATGTTGAGAGCAGGTTCAAACATAACCTCATTACTAATGGTTGACAAAGGCTTAACTGATATATAGCATGTAGACAGAGGTGGAATTTTAACATCATGCATAACTGCCATTTTAACACCAGAATCTGTACAATCATTATCTTGGAGAGGGTTTACTGCCATATCAACAAAAGGTCCTTGTGTGAGAGTTATTGGTATACTGAATGCATCATTCTTAGAAGATTTCAAGGTTATCAGATTTTGTGCATAATCAATTATAACATCATGGGTTTGCAAAAAGTCATTACCTAAAATCAAATCATGGGACAACTCTTTCACAACTAGTACATCCTCCTGAAAAAGAACATCATTAATATGGAAATCTAACACAGTGTGGTAAGGTGCATCAAGTAACTTGTTTCCTGCAGTGCGGAGCATCATCTCTATAGGTTTTAGTGTAGAATGATCAATAACATGTGCAGCATTCACAATACTCACTGCGCTTCCTGTATCGAGCAAGATGGAGAGCTCTGTCTGGGCAATACGACCAGGAACTTGCAATATCTGACCTGATACTGCAGACACATCCCGTTGAGGTGTAGCCATGCTGGTGGGTGGTGGTGCTGCTGCTGCTGCTGCTGCTGCTGCTGCTGCTGCTGCTGCTGCTGCTGCTGCTGCTGCTGCTGCTGCTGCTACTACTACTACTACTACTACTACTACTACTACTACTACTACTACTACTACTACTACTACTACTACTACTACTACTACTACTACTACTACTACTACTACTACTACTACTACTACTACTACTACTACTACTACTACTACTACTACTACTACTACTACTACTACTACTACTACTACTACTACTACTACTACTACTACTACTACTACTACTACTACTACTACTACTACTACTACTACTACTACTACTACTACTACTACTACTACTACTACTACTACTACTACTACTACTACTACTACTACTACTACTACTACTACTACTACTACTACTACTACTACTACTACTACTACTACTACTACTACTACTACTACTACTACTACTACTACTACTACTACTACTACTACTACTACTACTACTACTACTACTACTACTACTACTACTACTACTACTACTACTACTACTACTACTACTACTACTACTACTACTACTACTACTACTACTACTACTACTACTACTACTACTACTACTACTACTACTACTACTACTACTACTACTACTACTACTACTACTACTACTACTACTACTACTACTACTACTACTACTACTACTACTACTACTACTACTACTACTACTACTACTACTACTACTACTACTACTACTACTACTACTACTACTACTACTACTACTACTACTACTACTACTACTACTACTACTACTACTACTACTACTACTACTACTACTACTACTACTACTACTACTACTACTACTACTACTACTACTACTACTACTACTACTACTACTACTACTACTACTACTACTACTACTACTACTACTACTACTACTACTACTACTACTACTACTACTACTACTACTACTACTACTACTACTACTACTACTACTACTACTACTACTACTACTACTACTACTACTACTACTACTACTACTACTACTACTACTACTACTACTACTACTACTACTACTACTACTACTACTACTACTACTACTACTACTACTACTACTACTACTACTACTACTACTACTACTACTACTACTACTACTACTACTACTACTACTACTACTACTACTACTACTACTACTACTACTACTACTACTACTACTACTACTACTACTACTACTACTACTACTACTACTACTACTACTACTACTACTACTACTACTACTACTACTACTACTACTACTACTACTACTACTACTACTACTACTACTACTACTACTACTACTACTACTACTACTACTACTACTACTACTACTACTACTACTACTACTACTACTACTACTACTACTACTACTACTACTACTACTACTACTACTACTACTACTACTACTACTACTACTACTACTACTACTACTACTACTACTACTACTACTACTACTACTACTACTACTACTACTACTACTACTACTACTACTACTACTACTACTACTACTACTACTACTACTACTACTACTACTACTACTACTACTACTACTACTACTACTACTACTACTACTACTACTACTACTACTACTACTACTACTACTACTACTACTACTACTACTACTACTACTACTACTACTACTACTACTACTACTACTACTACTACTACTACTACTACTACTACTACTACTACTACTACTACTACTACTACTACTACTACTACTACTACTACTACTACTACTACTACTACTACTACTACTACTACTACTACTACTACTACTACTACTACTACTACTACTACTACTACTACTACTACTACTACTACTACTACTACTACTACTACTACTACTACTACTACTACTACTACTACTACTACTACTACTACTACTACTACTACTACTACTACTACTACTACTACTACTACTACTACTACTACTACTACTACTACTACTACTACTACTACTACTACTACTACTACTACTACTACTACTACTACTACTACTACTACTACTACTACTACTACTACTACTACTACTACTACTACTACTACTACTACTACTACTACTACTACTACTACTACTACTACTACTACTACTACTACTACTACTACTACTACTACTACTACTACTACTACTACTACTACTACTACTACTACTACTACTACTACTACTACTACTACTACTACTACTACTACTACTACTACTACTACTACTACTACTACTACTACTACTACTACTACTACTACTACTACTACTACTACTACTACTACTACTACTACTACTACTACTACTACTACTACTACTACTACTACTACTACTACTACTACTACTACTACTACTACTACTACTACTACTACTACTACTACTACTACTACTACTACTACTACTACTACTACTACTACTACTACTACTACTACTACTACTACTACTACTACTACTACTACTACTACTACTACTACTACTACTACTACTACTACTACTACTACTACTACTACTACTACTACTACTACTACTACTACTACTACTACTACTACTACTACTACTACTACTACTACTACTACTACTACTACTACTACTACTACTACTACTACTACTACTACTACTACTACTACTACTACTACTACTACTACTACTACTACTACTACTACTACTACTACTACTACTACTACTACTACTACTACTACTACTACTACTACTACTACTACTACTACTACTACTACTACTACTACTACTACTACTACTACTACTACTACTACTACTACTACTACTACTACTACTACTACTACTACTACTACTACTACTACTACTACTACTACTACTACTACTACTACTACTACTACTACTACTACTACTACTACTACTACTACTACTACTACTACTACTACTACTACTACTACTACTACTACTACTACTACTACTACTACTACTACTACTACTACTACTACTACTACTACTACTACTACTACTACTACTACTACTACTACTACTACTACTACTACTACTACTACTACTACTACTACTACTACTACTACTACTACTACTACTACTACTACTACTACTACTACTACTACTACTACTACTACTACTACTACTACTACTACTACTACTACTACTACTACTACTACTACTACTACTACTACTACTACTACTACTACTACTACTACTACTACTACTACTACTACTACTACTACTACTACTACTACTACTACTACTACTACTACTACTACTACTACTACTACTACTACTACTACTACTACTACTACTACTACTACTACTACTACTACTACTACTACTACTACTACTACTACTACTACTACTACTACTACTACTACTACTACTACTACTACTACTACTACTACTACTACTACTACTACTACTACTACTACTACTACTACTACTACTACTACTACTACTACTACTACTACTACTACTACTACTACTACTACTACTACTACTACTACTACTACTACTACTACTACTACTACTACTACTACTACTACTACTACTACTACTACTACTACTACTACTACTACTACTACTACTACTACTACTACTACTACTACTACTACTACTACTACTACTACTACTACTACTACTACTACTACTACTACTACTACTACTACTACTACTACTACTACTACTACTACTACTACTACTACTACTACTACTACTACTACTACTACTACTACTACTACTACTACTACTACTACTACTACTACTACTACTACTACTACTACTACTACTACTACTACTACTACTACTACTACTACTACTACTACTACTACTACTACTACTACTACTACTACTACTACTACTACTACTACTACTACTACTACTACTACTACTACTACTACTACTACTACTACTACTACTACTACTACTACTACTACTACTACTACTACTACTACTACTACTACTACTACTACTACTACTACTACTACTACTACTACTACTACTACTACTACTACTACTACTACTACTACTACTACTACTACTACTACTACTACTACTACTACTACTACTACTACTACTACTACTACTACTACTACTACTACTACTACTACTACTACTACTACTACTACTACTACTACTACTACTACTACTACTACTACTACTACTACTACTACTACTACTACTACTACTACTACTACTACTACTACTACTACTACTACTACTACTACTACTACTACTACTACTACTACTACTACTACTACTACTGCTGCTGCTGCTGCTGCTGCTGCTGCTGCTGCTGCTGCTGCTGCTGCTGCTGCTGCTGCTGCTGCTGCTGCTGCTGCTGCTGCTGCTGCTGCTGCTGCTGCTGCTGCTGCTGCTGCTGCTGCTGCTGCTGCTGCTGCTGCTGCTGCTGCTGCTGCTGCTGCTGCTGCTGCTGCTGCTGCTGCTGCTGCTGCTGCTGCTGCTGCTGCTGCTGCTGCTGCTGCTGCTGCTGCTGCTGCTGCTGCTGCTGCTGCTGCTGCTGCTGCTGCTGCTGCTGCTGCTGCTGCTGCTGCTGCTGCTGCTGCTGCTGCTGCTGCTGCTGCTGCTGCTGCTGCTGCTGCTGCTGCTGCTGCTGCTGCTGCTGCTGCTGCTGCTGCTGCTGCTGCTGCTGCTGCTGCTGCTGCTGCTGCTGCTGCTGCTGCTGCTGCTGCTGCTGCTGCTGCTGCTGCTGCTGCTGCTGCTGCTGCTGCTGCTGCTGCTGCTGCTGCTGCTGCTGCTGCTGCTGCTGCTGCTGCTGCTGCTGCTGCTGCTGCTGCTGCTGCTGCTGCTGCTGCTGCTGCTGCTGCTGCTGCTGCTGCTGCTGCTGCTACTGCTACTGCTACTGCTACTGCTACTGCTACTGCTACTGCTACTGCTACTGCTACTGCTACTGCTACTGCTACTGCTACTGCTACTGCTACTGCTACTGCTACTGCTACTGCTACTGCTACTGCTACTGCTACTGCTACTACTACTACGTCTCGTCGCGCGAGGCTCGGCGCCAGTCGTTTTTTGACTGCGGGAGGCGGCTCCGGCAAAAGCGAGCCAGGTGGCCCTGCCTGTTGCATCTATAGCAGGTGACGGGTGGGTCCCTCCGGTTGAAGTCAGCTGACCGTGGAAGCTGTGAATGCTGGGAAGTTCTCTCCGCAGATGGTAACTGAAACTGGTTAACTCTGTTACATAACTGTTCCACACAATCAATCAGCTGATGCATAGGATCGATAGGTACGCCCACAAGAGAAGGCTGAGGAGAAGCTGGTAAAATAACAGCAGGAACAGATGCAGTATTAAATAGAGCAGAGGGTGGCGTAACCACTGCAGCCTGAGATTGAGCAGACACTAGATGTTCACGGTTCTGCATGTAAAACTGAGCTTTGTCCACTCGTCGAATGATTTGAATCACCTCATCAACAGTTTGAGGATTTAATGGCAATAAAGCTTGCACATACAGAGGTCTAAGACCTTTAAGCAAATGTTTAATTTGTTCCAACTGCAACATAGCTGGATTGACTTGGTCACATAAAGATAGTACGTCATAGATGTAACTAATAACAGGTTCATCATCCAACTGTACCCGCTGTCTGAGTTTCATTTCCAGAATATCACTCTGGTTTGTTAACTGAAATGCATTTAAAAATTGTGTAGATAAGAAAATCCAATCATGGTGAGGGTGCCGATGGCGAAAAGTTTGAAACCATGATGCAGCAGTATCTCGTAAATAGCATGGAAAGCATTTCAATTTAATTTCCTCTGACCAGCCATTAGCAGCAGCGACCATTTCAAAGTTCTGCAGAAATTCATGTGCCGACATCCTACTAGAATTCTCAAAGTACGAGGGGTCAATGACCGGACGGCAGGCAGCTGGTGGCGGGACATGTGCCACGACAGGCGGAGTAGGCATCACTGACAACTGCGTAACAACAGGCGTACTAACACTGGACAGAGATTCCATCTCACTGTGCTCGGTAACTGGAACAATTGCTATATCAGATTTCTGTGCAGTACGTCGTTTAGGCATGATTGTAGCACAAAAGATAACGCAACCAATAAACAAACAGTAGAACCAAGCAATTCAGATTACACCAACCTAAACACTTATAGCATCACATGAATGTAAGTAGCAAGATCAGAACATAGCCAAATAAAACAGTTGCAGAAAGAACACAATTAAGCGCCCGCGGCGAAATATCAGAAAATTATACTAACACACGGCTACACAAGCCACTTGGACACAATACCAAGATTTTTAAGCAGAATGGACATATGGAAGATAACAAAATGATAGCTGCAGTGAGAAACCTCGAACTGGAACTTAAAAAAACTACGTCACACTTACTGTGACCACCGCGAAGATTCTCAAAAGGAGCAGAATACAGACTTGTAATTCTAAACTAGCACACAAAACTTCTCTTTTTTTCCTAAAATCAAATGTATATAATCTGATATGCACACGCAAAGAAACGCGCCAAAACACGTGCTGAAGAAGACTGGTTACACAAGCTAAAAATTGTTGCTGAAATGCACGACCACGCGGGAATTACACAACACACGTGCGTACATAAAAGTTACACGAAAAATAACTCAGAAAAGTGCAGTAATTAGCTAGAAATCACAATCACTGGAATATAAAGTTATACATTTCCAAACCACTGCTAATAAGCACAGAAAACAAGATTTGCAAACGGATAGCCAACACGTGACGAGCACATTTTGAAACAACTATCTCGCTCGTTTCTTCTCAACTGTCACAAAACATTTTTTTTTTAAAATAACCAGCACAAAGAACGGAACACAGTGATATAATTTAAAGGAAATGAAGCCAAAACAAGGGGAAAATGGAGTCAGAAGTTTTAGCGGCACCCGGCAGACAATGAAAAAAAATGCAAAAATGAACTCAAAATTGAAATTTCGATACCAAACTTTCAGAAATGATGGAAACAAAATTTAGAAGAAGAGAACCACAAATAAAAGTATAAAAATCCTTACCCTTTAGCCAGAAAGAACTTTACATTTTTCACGACCACGTGGAGGACAAACCGTTAAATTTGGAGGGAAAAAAAATTTTGCACTTAAAATCTCAAAACAAATCAAACTAATTGCTCGGCACCTCCGCCAATTTGTCGCGTGCCTCAATAATCTGTAATTTATTATTTTATTATTTAACTTTCAGAGGAGAGCTACTCGCTGTGAGAGGGGTCGTTATTCAAGCTAAGGAAACTTTACTTTAAGAGGCACCGACACAAAGGGACGCAGCTAAAGTTAAACTCACAAATATTCTTACACTCACATAATTCCTGGCTGAAGGGAAAGGCAAGCATTCTATACTACCATAATTAAAAAGTCAAGGAAGAAGCTTAAGTAGAAGATTTATTAAATATGCTTACCCATGTGTCTGCCGGGACGAGGACGCCCTATCATTGCACAACTATCCGTACATCTCAACACCGCGAAGACTAGACACTGACTCTTGAAAAAACTCGTTAAGCTTGGCGTCCTAACGCCATATCCCCTCCAATGAGACTATTTCCCCTCAAACGCCCCTCCTCGGATAACCTGCCAACCTTCAGCTTGAGTAGCCAGAGGGCACGGCTATTACTACAATCTGTGCACATGCCACAATATAATTCAGTCGAGTGCTGCAGTTTCTTAGGTCTCGATTTATCCTTAATCTTGTGGTAACCTATTTCCCAAATATATGAAAACAGAGGTCCCTTTGCATAAAATGCTAAAGTGTTTCTAAATTCAGGTTACATATTTTCAGTTTTCTTTCATTTTTCACCACTTTGCATTTATTTATTTTATAATACTAAATTAAAATAATTAATAACACTAATGGTTTGAATATTGTGGTTAGTTATGCTAAGAGCGTTTGAATGAAGAATGTAGCGTTCAGTAAACCATATTATTAAAATAAAATCAGCAGTGTTTTATGTAATATTATTTCATTAGGTTTATTGCATTCCAATGTCATAACGTAGCACGGCATTCTATATTATTTAAGAAAGTTTCTTCGTTTCTTTCGCTTACAAAATGGTGCGACAGTCTCATTTCGACATGACTTTAGTGATACCTCAAACGAGGTCTTTCATGTAGTGTATTGTCTCTTTGATGCTTTATTTAACAATCAGAATCAAACATAATCGTAAGCATGAAAGATGCTGCTCTAAAAGTAATGAGTAATAGATTTTTTTCTCCTACATTCAGTTTTTTATTCATATAGTCTCTAATTCTATTCGCCGAGAGAGCTAGGAAGGCTTTTCTCATGCACTTATTCACTGTTGATATTTGGTATAAACTGTAAAAGTGGCAAGATTTACTAATATGCAGATTCAAGATATAAAAGAAGAGGTACAAGATCATCACTTCAGTGATTTTAAAACAAAGGGCGAAAAAATTGCATCCTTCTCGCATTGTAATCTCTCCGGTGATTGTACTAAAAGTTCAAAATTGGTAATCTTCTCACACTGTAGTTATCTTGCCCAATTCCCCTCTTGCTTATAATTTTTCCTGGGTAATTTAGTCGTCCTCCTTGGTATAGGGGTTACCTGGTAACCTCTAGTTCGCGGGTTCAAGCACAGCAAAGGGCGATGGATTTTTTCTGGCGTAAAAATCAAAGCCGGTGGTCCCGCGTCGTAGATTTATTGCAAGTAAAAGAACCTCAAACCTGATAAAGAGGCCTCTGAGCGAAAGTACCGATCTTTCACGCCCAATATAGAATGGGACGCTAAGGACCACAGCAGTTAAAGAGCGTCCATAAATAAAACTTCACTTAATCCAACTTCCAAGCTTATGGTTGTTGTCATGTCAACAAACATTTACTAACCTCAACTAAATTACCCAAAAACTGTTAGCACTCATGGTGTTACAGATGGTCTACCGCGATTGATTCAAACTGATACGCGATGTGAATTGGATTGGTCAATGTAGAATGTTCGGTCCATGAAGTAAATATTCACTGCAAAATGATCCCATTCCAAAACCATTTTATTCTTCTGTATAAAGTACTTCACTTATATAGAATGGAGACTATACGAGAATAGCACGCTACTGCGAGTTTTTTGTTTTATTAAAATGCAGATTGTAGTAGTGTATTCTTGAGTCGGTGAAGCAGCATTTTGAGAACACTTGACAAACATGAAAGAGAAGCTACCTTTTCCACAAGTTTTGAAATCTATGTCTGTTTACTAGCCTAAAAGATATGTCTACGTGTATTAAGCGCTAATATAACACGGGTTGACTTGTTGAATGAAGTCAACTGTGCTCCAAGTATTAGATAAGCTGTGTAAATTATTCTCTCTTACACTGAAAGCATGTCAAGTGCTGTGAGAAGTATTAAAGTGGCTACGGATAAAATGAAAAGCGTACCTTTGCAGATTTGCGATTCAGCTGGCTTCCCTGCACATTCCTCTTCTGCTTGGATCCGGGATTTCCACAGCCGCCGTTCTTCCCAGAAAAGAATCAAAACGTATCCAAGTTAATGCATTCCGTTTGCGTTATTACATTATCATTATTCCTCTTATCTCAGTTTTAATCTAACGGAAGGGTCTCTCTCTCAGAAAATATAAATCGCATGGCTGGGTAAAACTGTCTCCCTTACAGTCGCTTAGATTAAAATGTTGGATTTACTCCATCTGCCCGATTCCCAAGGTATAAAAATCTTGTGTGTTGCATTCACGTAACCTTTCTATCCTCTGTTGTTTATTAGTGGGTGTATCAGTTGTTCTTACAAAATATTATTTTTCTATCTACTCCATTTTAATCGAAATAAACCTTTGCAGAAATAGCTGCATTACATATTTCCTTATAAATACAAAGGGAACAGCAACAGTCAAAATGTTTCAGAACTCGACGCCTAATGCTGGCCTTAAAATTCCATACCTTTGCTATGCTACTGCGAGAAACAAGTGAAAATTGACTGGATTTAAAAAGAATGAAAAAGCACTGAACAAATCGAAGCATTAATAACGGATATCTCATAAGAGTGATGATACAAAGATAGTTATTTGAAATAAATTTTGTGCTTTAAAGAGATCTACATTTTTGTGTAGTACGTTTTTGTCTATCGCTCAAAGTTTACCAGTTATACAAGATTCCTTCCGAATAAAGGGGTCTTTATAGGCTATTCCCAGAAAATTAAAGATATACACTTTATTTGCCTTGTAAATATATTTAACATATGATATTTTAATAATAATCGTTAGAGCCATTTTGAGATAAACGAAAATTTCAATAAATATTCCATATAAAGGATAAATTGGGGAGGGGAATCTTCAATTGTGTAGCATCTTTGGAAGCTACTGAAATTAAATACTAAGTTTATTTATTCGACTTTTCATTTTTACTTTCTCTACCTCGTATAGTAAGTAGGGGAACAACTGTATTCCACCCAAAAATTCGATACCGAGATTTCACCGGAAATATATGTTTTGAGACCCCCTGAATAAAAAAAAACCATATTTGAAAACATATCCGTGTGTGTGTGTGTGTCTGTGAACAGCATAACTCAGAAACGAACAGTCGGATAAACACTTAACTTGGTATTTACGTTCAGTATCTTCCAGAGATGGGACAGGAAGGTTTTCAAGAGAATCTCCACAACCAGATTACCCTTTACATGGAACATTTTTCGAAAATTTTAATATTCTCAAAAATGGCTCTAACGATTTTGATTAAAATATCATATGTTTAAGATATTTTTATGACAAATGAAGTGTATATCTCGAATTTTCTGAGAATGTCTCCAAAAGTATTCTTCATTGTGAACGACTTTTGCATAACTGGTAAACCATAAGAAATAGACAAAATTTTACTACACAAAAAATGTAGATCGCGTTAAAATACACAATTTATGTCATATGCATTTTTGTTGTTGACTGAACCATTTTTGAAATATTGCTTGTTATTCCCTTAAATTTTCCAGTACTTATACTTTTTCTCAAATGGGAATTCAATTCGTTGTTCTTTTTACTTTCTCTACTACGTATAGTAAGTAGCGGAAGTATTGTATTCCACCCAAAAAGTCGATATCGAGATTTCACCGGAAATACATGTTTTGAGACCCCCTGAATCCAAAAAAGCATTTTTGGAAACATGTCCGTGTGTGTGTCTGTGTGTCTGTGAACAGCATAACTCAGAAACGAACAGTCGGATAAACACCAAACTTGGTATTTAGGTTCAATATCTTCCAGGGATGCGACACGAAGGTTTTCAACAAAATCCCCCCACCCCAGGATACCCTTTACATGGAATATTTTTCGAAAATTTTAATTTTCGCAAAAACGGCTGTAACGATTTTGATTAAAATATCATATGTTTAAGATATTGTCATGACAAATAAAACATATATCTTGAATTTTCTGGGAATGTCTCCAAAAGTATTCTTCATTGTGAACGACTTTTGCATAACCGGTAAACCATAAGAGATAGAGAAACGTTTACTACACAAAAAATGTACATCGCGTTAAAATACACAATTCATGTCATATACATTTTTTTTGTTGAGTGAACCATTTTCGAGATATTGCTTGTTATTCTCTTAAATTTTTCAATACTTATTATCTTAAATGGGAATTCGTTATTCATTTTTTTGTCTTTGATATGCAAAGAGTATTAATCTGTGGGAAAGGGAATGGTGCTGCACCTAGCAACCAGCTATTAAGAGATATGTATGTGCTTAAAGGTTACTGTATTTCCAAATTGCCCTTGTAAATATATTATCCCCTTACATCTACAAGAAAATTAGGAATAAGATAGACTCTGCAAATGTTTATCTCGATTAAGATGAAGTAGATGGAGAATAAGCGTTTGTAAAAATAGTTTGTACAAGAGTAGAGAAAGTCATGTGAGTGTAACACTTCAGATTTTTTTTCTTGCTTTCTTTTATCCTGGCAATACAAAGAGAATGGAATGCTCCACATAGCAACCAACTCTTAAAATATTTGACTATGGCTTAAAGCCTACCATATTCCCCTTGCATCTACAAGAAAATTATCAATAAGATTAACATCTAGATATCTCGAATAACATGAAGCATAATGTGAATAAGCGTTTATAAAAATAGTTTGTACAAGAGTAGAAAAAGTCATGTGAGTGTAGCACATCAGATTTTTTACTTAAGTTGTTCACCAACACGCACATATATGCGGTGCTTTTTTTCTAGAAATGCTTTATGGATTCAGGGGCCCCAAAACATGTATTTCTAGCAAAATTTCTGTATCCAATTTTTTGGAGGAATGCAATACTTGCCCTACTTAATATAAGTAGTGGAGAAAGTAAAACTTTCAGCTTGCAAAGTTAAGATTATAATAGTCTGTTTCAGTGACGCATAGGGTTTTTTTTTTCACCTCAGGCCTCTGTGAACCTTTATCCGGAAATTGGAGCTGTTTAAAAGCACGGAAATAAAACCGGTGATTCGTTTGAAAGAGAGAACCTTTATCCCTTTTGTTATAAAAATGTGCGTATCGCTTTTGATTTTGTTTCCCTTCTGGGTCGTGCTGCTTTTTTGTTTTATTTTTCCCCATTACTCTTTTGTTCCCGCTCAACCCTACTTGTACGCATGCTATCAAATTCGCACTAAAAAAAGAGGGAAGAAGAACAAGAACAGGGAATGGAGATAGCAGATAACAGAAGATGCTGCCCTATACGACTAATACATCTGTTTAAAACTCTGTGTGCAGCAACTTACGGGAGGAGCGAATAAACCAGCCAGTTGAGAAATACACCTTTTCAACTAGAGACGACTTAGAAGGGTAATGGATTATAAACTAGTCTCTTTGCCATCAGTAAATGCAGTAGATACATAAATACGCAATAATTACTTTTGTTACGAATGCTAATTTTGTAACAAATGAGAACACCGGTTCTACTAAACACACTTGCCACTTAGGAGCTCGGAGTAACACAATCTTTACACTTCAAACACTTTTGGCCCACATTCAGAATCGAACAAAAACACAGGCTGCTATTTCACAGCAAATAATTTAATTACACTGTCAACCCCTTATATTAGCCTGGCATATAAAACAAAATGTTCTAGAAGGGGAAACAGCTAGAACAAGCCTAAACGAATGTTGCGTAACAGGAAATCTGCACAGAATAGCAAATATTCCGCACTAGCTATTTCTCCGATGGTTGGTCAATACCCCGCCCAGATGCAGGGACGAGAGGCGCTTACTGGTGGCCCGCAGTTAGCCTCGCACGCGCGGTCACAATAGTATACGTAAGGGTAGAAAATCATTCGTTGTATATCACACAAGGATTACAGTGAGTGTTTTTACGTAAATTTTACATATTACCTACCTATAATAAGTAGGGAAAGTATTGGATTCCGCCCAAAAATTCGATAACAATACTTCATCAAAAATACACGTTTTGAAACATCCTGGACACAAAAAGGCATTTTTAGAAAAATTTCTATGATGTGTCTATATGTGTATCTGTCTATGCATAGTATAACTCAAAGACGAAAATAATGTTAATTGCAAAAGTTAGATTTAAGTTCAGCAACCTCCAAGGCATGCAATACGAAAGTTTTCAAGCAAATCCCCACTCCAACCAACCTTTACATAAAAAATGCCATTTTTTATTTTCTCCAGAATGGCTGTAACGATTTTGATTAAAATAGGTATATTTAACAGGTTTGCACGAAAAATGTTATCTTTATTTTGATTTTTCTAGAAACAACCTGTGAAAACAAAGTTTTACCACACGAAAAGTATATCTCCCTAAAGCATACAGTTGTATTAAATGAAAATTTGTTTTGGAGTTAGTAATTTGCGAGATACTACTTGTTATTTTCAAACACTTATAATATTCTCAACTGTTAAGCCGTTATTCTATTTTTTTCGCCGTGCAAAGAGAATGGAAGTGCAAAGCAACCCACCTTTTAAAAATGTATTTTCGCTTTAGAATACTGTATCCTTCCTATCCTAGAACAAAAGCTGAAAATGAGTAAAGAAAGTTTATCTCAATTAGAGGAAGTGATTAAGAAAATATGCCTTTCTAAGAATAATTTGTAGAAGAGTAAGGAGAGAGTCATTTGAATGATCCACCAAATTTTTCTTTTACACTCTCTACCATGTACATCCGTGGACAAAAAATGAGTCGTGTCTTGAACGCCAAACGTCCTACACGGCACAGCGTCTTTTTACACTATATGCAATACAGTAGTGCAGCAGCTGAAGCAAGTTGGTTTACAGGATTATTAAAGATGCTACCTTCTATATTTCTTCTCTGTAGCGCTGCGACAAAGCTTAGGGTACTTACGTGATTAAGACCGCAGGTTCGCTTTTCACGTGTAGCAAGCATTTTTACTTTCTCTACTACGTATAGTAAGTAGTGGAAGTATTGTATTCCACCCAAAAATTCTATACCGAGATTTCACCGGTAATACATGTTTTGAGACCCCCTGAATCCAAAAAAAGCATTTTTGGAAACATGTCCGTGTGTGTCTGTGAACAGCATAACTCAGAAACGAACAGTCAGATAAACACCAAACTTGGTATTTAAGTTCAGTATCTTCCGGAGATGCGACACGAAGGTTTTCAAGAAAATCCCCCCACCCCAGACTACCCTTTACATGGAACATTTTTCGAAAATTTTAATTTTCTCAAAAACGGCTCTAACGATTTTGATTAAAATATCATATGTTTAAGATATTGGCATGACAAATAAAATGTATATCTCGAATTTTCTGGGAATGCCTCCAAAAGTATTCTTTATTATGAACGACTTTTTCATAACTGGTAAACCATAAGAGATAGACAAACGTTTACTACATAAAAAATGTAGATCGCTTTAAAATACACAATTTATGTCATATACATTTCTTTTGTTGAGTGAACCGTTTGCGAGATATTGCTTGTTATTACCTTAAATTTTCCAATACTTATACTTTTTCTCAAATTCGTTATTCATTTTTTTTGTCCTGGACATGCAAAGAGAATGGAATACTCCACATAGCAACCAGCGTTAAAAGATTTGACTATCGCTTAAAACCTACCATATTCCCCTTGCATCTACAAGAAAATGATCAATAAGATTGACATCTCGATATCTCCATTAACATGAAGCATATGGAGAATAAGCGTTTGTAAAAATAGTTTGTACAAGAGTAGAGAAAGTCATGTGAGTGTAACATCAGATTTTTTTTTATGTGCTGGACATGCAAAGAGAATGGAATGCACCACATAGCAACCAGCGCTTAAAATATTTGACTATCGCTTAAAACCTACCATATTCCCCTTGCATCTACAAGAAAATTAGCAATAAGATCGACATCTCGATATCTCGATTAACATGAAGCATATGGAGAATAAGCGTTTGTAAAAATAGTTTGTACAAGAGTAGAGAAAGTCATATGAGTGTAATGCATCAGATTTTTTTTTCTTCGGTTAATGTTTAATCAACACATGGTGACTACTAAGTTTTGATATACTCCGTTTCATACACGACATTTGGTAAAGTTCATATGGAATAATTATTACGTTGCAAAATACGTTGCTTCACAATTTCATCATGGCCGTATATCAGTATCTTGTTGGATATCAAAGGGCGCACTAGGTGTGTTGTGCCAGCTTGACGATACACTGAACACTACGCAATACACGGTAATACTTCAAAATATTTTGATTTCCTCTGTGTGGATAAGGTATTCTGATGGAACTGTTGCATTCGTGCAGAATTCTGGGAACAAATTCAAGAAGCTAGGATGTAGTTTCTCGTCCACGTTACTACAGGATATAATTTCATCTATAACCCGAAAATATGAGTGGTTTCTTTTGATACACTCGATATTTATTTTGTTTATTTTTTTCTTTATTACTTTAGGAGATAATAGTTTATTTGCATTTATTTCTTTAGTTATTTAAAACGAGTATTAGTATAATTGTATTTTCCTGTGTATAGATTGAAGTAATATTATTACGTTGTTTGCACCACGCTTTGGGCGTCAATTTGAAGAAGGTTTGTTGCTGCTACGTATGGAAAGCCAGTTTGAAGAATGTGTATTATATTTCGACTGTTGGGGAGCCGAAATTGAAGTAGTTTCAACGCACGTATGGTAAAAAGTTTCCGGTAGCCTTCGCCCCAAAAATGTTTAAAAAAATATTAACTTTATAACTTTGACTGTTTCTTTAAATATTATATATTTATGTTTGCCTCCGCTCCGTCAGTATTTACATTTTTTTAGAGACATGGATGTATTAGCAGGGGGTGGTGTGACTGAAGAATGTAGGCTTATACAGATTATAATTTTACTTCCTCCTTTTATTAATGCTTGACGCGATTTAAATAACCCTTCACTGATATAGAGAGCTGTGAGATTTTTTTTATTAATTACTTGCACCTTTTAACACGTAAACTATTTTTGTCTCACACTGAATACGTATTAAACTTCTCGAGAACGCATCTCGCGTCCGGTTAGAAACACTATCTACAAGCAACTGACTTCTGAATTTGTAAATTTTACTTCATTTTAGTTTTTGATTAGCTAATCCTAGTCCAATAGAATACCTTAATTTAACTAAAGCTTTATCTGGTTGTTGATTGGCTATTTTATAAACTGTCACAAAAATTACATTATTGTTTCCAAGAATTACATTGTTAAACTCTCAAACTCATTATTGCCTCAAGGTTACCTCATTGTTAGCAACTTTTGATCTACTTCTCAAAGCTCCTACATTATTAAATTAAGTAATACAGTCACATAACATTATTAAACATTATACAATAATATAAATATATATAATGAATGTAATATACACTTTTTATATATTGTTACGTACACATATTGCTTTAAGGTGCGCTGTTATCGAATTTATATATTATATAATTTGACTGAAATCATTTAAGTGTTAAAAATACTGCCTCAAGATACGCCTAAAACTTAAAATGTTAAAGTTATAGTAATGCAATTTTATGTTCTACGCATCAGTCATAAAATTAACAATATAAAAATAACTTTCGAGACTTGAACCAAAGAGCTTATGAACACAAGCGGTACCTTCTTAAACTCTAGGCCAACGAAAAGTTTTTCCGTGCTTTGTTTTCTATAGCTTAGAATCGTCACCACCGATAAACACCGTTATGAGGTGACTATTGCTCTCGCAGGGCAGAATCCATTCTACAGTTCCTGACTGTGCGTTGTAAACACAGCTGTTACGACGGTACACGATGCCCTCCGATCGTCACATAGAATCTGGGGATGACCTTTTTTTCCGCGTGAGTAGATATAGTAAGTTGGAAGTATTATAATCACTCAGTATTTCGATATGACTATTCTAGCAGAAATAACACGTTTTTAACTCGCATGAATCCAAAAAGAAAACTTTCCTATACCAATGTCTGTGTGTGTTTGTGTGTGTGTGTGTGTGTGTGTGTGTGTGTGTGTGTGTGTGTGGGTGGATAACTACAGAACTCACAATGTTAGTTGTATAACAAAATTGCCAGTCAAATGTCATACTTCGTATTTAAATACATTATCTTCCAAGGATGGGACATGAGGACTTTTTTCAAGAAAATACCCCTGTCCCAAACTATACTCTGAGACAGAATGTGCCGGAATTAATTTTATTATGTACTAATTTATTCAGTGTTCAATTTAATCTATAAATTATATAAGTGTACAATGTGAAAACAATGTAAATAGTAATTTTTGTATAATGTAATATTTGTCGTGTACATAATGTTCCTGTTTCACTAGGTTTAGAATGTCTTGAAAGCTGCAGTTAGGATAGAAACATGCTGTTCCCAGGTGCAGCTAAAACGGTATCTTTTGTGTAAGAAAATAAAGGTAAAGGTTTTATGGCTGTTTGTTTCCGCTCCGGATGTATGGAGCGAGGTAAATATTATAACGGCAGTTTTACCGTTGATCTTTAGTAGAGGACCGTCCACAGTGTAAGACAGTTGAGTTGAGTTCACAGTACACTGTTGAGAATGCAGTACACAGGGGAAGACAGTGGTGATATGTGAACAGGAACAGTATGTAGTGTTAGAGTGAAGAAGTAATAATAAATAGTCCTAAAGCAAACGTTCCAGTGTGTAATCAATTCCTCTATAAGCTCCCATTGCCACAACTGAGATCGACGAGCTTATCAAATGTCATGATAGGCAGAGTCCATGCAAACATCACCGCTGAGATCCATCTAGCCAGGGTAACAGCGAGGACTACAAGACGAAGCCACTCGAAACAATAGGCAGGGATACCGACGCAACTCAACATGGAAGAAGCCTCTCTTTTTTTACTTTCTCTACTAGTATAGCAAGTAGGGGAAGTATTGCATTCCACCCAAAAACTGAATGTCAAGATCTCACCGAAAATACATGTTTTGAGGTCCCCTGAATAAAAAACAAAGCATTTGTAGGAAAAGTTTCTTGTGTGTGGCTGTGAACAGCTAACTCAAAAACGAAAAGTCGGATAAATGCCAAACCAAATTTAGGTTCAGTATCTTTCAAAGATGCAACACGAGATTTTCAAGACAATCGCCGCACTCCAGGCTACCCTTTACATGAAGTATTTTTTATAAAATTTTTATTTTCTCAAAAATGGCTGTAATTATTTTGATTAAAATATCATAGTTTTAAGATACTTTTAAGGTAAATGAAATGTAGGGAATTTTCCAAAAGTCTTCTTCATTGTGAATGACTTTTGGATAATTGCTAAACCGTAAGAAACATACAAAATATTACTACACAAAAAATTTAGATCTTGTTAAAATACACCATTTATATCATGCGAGCATCCTTCTTTTTTCTTGGTCCATTGAATCATTTCGAGATATTCCATGTTAATTTTTTTTTATTTTCTAACAAATATTTTTTTACAGATATGAATTCTTTATTCTTTTTTTATGTCCTGTACATGGGACATGAGAATTTTTTTCAAGAAAATACCCCTGTCCCAAACTGTACTCAACATGGAAGAAGCCTCTCTTTTTTCACTTTCTCTACTAGTTTAGCAAGTAGGGGAAGTATTGCATTCCACCCAAAAATTTTGTTTTATGATATAACTTTATTTGTACACTTTTATACACAATTATTTTTCCAATATTCCGCTTATAAGCTAACTTAACCTCTGTACAAATTTCCTTACCAGCTATGCTGCTCTTTTCGCCTGGCACCCTGGCCTTCTGGCTCATCTGAGCATACCTTGCTACCCTTAATCCCGACTGCCCATCCTCTCCTTCCTCCAATTGCCTTTCTACATTTCTTATCTCTCTTACTTTTCTAATCCATATCTATTTTACTTTCTTTAAGAACCCTCCCATATTCTTATTTTGCTTTTCTTCCTTTCTTGTTAACATTTCAATTGCTATTATTTTTCCTTCCATTTTTTCCCATTTTCCCTCCAATACTTCTTGTCTCCATTCTGCTAATTTAAGTCGTAAGTCAGCAGCGTGCTCCACATAGTAAACAGCTTTTAAAAGATTTGACTATCGCTTAAAGCCTACGATATTCCCCTTGCACCTATAAGAAGACTAGCAATAAAATAGTTTCTGCGAATATTTATCTCAACGTGAAGTAGATGGAGAGTATGCGTTTGTAAAATAGTTTGTACAAGATAAGAGAAAGTCACGTAGTGTAACACATCAGAGTTTTCTTATTGTGTATAGTCCCCCTTAACTTCTTTAGGACCTTCGACTTTAAAAGCAACTGATGGTAGTAGCAAAGAGAGTAGATGCAAAGGTTAAAGGCATATGAAGGGGCCGAACAGAAGGGTCCTGCGAATCACATGCTTGCTCGCCCTACCAGCGCTTTCGAATATGGTACACAAGTCTTGTGTGCCTGAGCCGGGAACTAAAATTTTACGCTCAGGTACTTATTTTAAAAATATAGATGCCAATTTTATAATTACAAAAATATTATTCTCTGATCCAGACAGTATAAGGATCCCCTCTCTACGATGCTTAGAACGCCAGTTATGCACCTATTATCTTCTCATGATTGTTGTCAAACAGCATTCATTCAAAGTTAATAAGCCTGATAAAACACAAGCGCTCCTTTCTCACAAGCTTATCTTACAATAAAGAGTATAGTATATAAATACAAACTATTCCTTCCTCTGAACGCTAATCTCAATTACAAATACAATATAGGTACTATGAAAACACAAACCATGGAGTTTATAAAGGAAGTTCATTTGCTAAGTAGTGGTGTGTTGTTTCATTATTAAAGTGACCGGGCATATGTTAAGTCGTTGTTCAGAACTCTAGCTGAAACATTGCTAATACATAAATGATTATATTTATCTCTTCCTCTGTGTTTGTAATAAGTCTTTGAACATGATTATCAAAGCTAGGGCAAGTGAGTTTTCTATTAACAAACGTGAAGTGATTCATACTCAGAACAGAAACATTGTATTTGATTGGAAAGGTAGAATCAGATTGCTGAAAAATTCGATGCCATCGCCGGATTTCAACCACGGATCTCCCGGTTGTTTACCGGGAAAAATGCGAATCAGTTGGTGAATTTAATGTCGTATTATGTTGCCATTGTAGCTCAGTGATTAGAGCAACCGAACGGAAACCGGGAGATCCTGGTTCAAATTCCGGCGATGGCATTGAATTTTTCAGCAATCTGATTCTACCTTTCCAAACTTTTTCAACGCACGGCGTGTGTGGAAGAATAATTAATTCCATTTATTTGATGTATACAACATTTTTTCTAAAGTGTAACTCAAGACGACTAGGTTTCACGATTTATTTACGCAGAAAGCTTCAGGAGGAAGATTTCAAAAAATAAATTGCCAGGGACGGCACTATGGATTCGATTATCATTAACTTAAGGGATGCTTTCGAGAAAGACGAAGAGGACAACCCCAAAACTGCTTGCTGTTCCACTAATGTAACGTTTGTCGTGGGTTAAGACCATCATGTTAAGAATTTAAAGTTTTAGGATATACCAGGTGAGTCAGCTGCGCTTATTTATTTCTGAATTTATGCAACGTGCTATGCAACATATGTGACTTACGCCTTTTTAAATTCCTTCTAAAGGCTAATTTGCATAGCAGTTTATAGAGGAGGGATAGATAACTCAGTGCATTGTTTTACGGGACAGAATGCTGTCGTCATGTATGTCGATGTCAAAAACATACCACCCTGACACTGGAAGCTTCAGTGGCACTTTAAACTGATTTTACAAACTTTTATTCCTTAGCATAAATTGATACACACCTTTTAAAATAACTTTGAAACAACTTATCACATGCATTGGTTAACAAAACTATTTGAAAACAAAATGGAAGTTCTAGCAGTGCGACCAATTGGATTTAAGCCTTCAGCCAACAAAGGTTCGTTGTACAGCCTTGTCAAAAAATGCTACGCATTAGGTAGATAATTTCTCTTGTCACAAACAATGGCATATTTCTGTTCATACAGTAACTGAAATGGCTAATGCAGTTTGTTTATTTGAGTTACCAAATGACCTCCAAACACTTTATGAAGTTGCAAAAAGCATGTAAAGATTTGAGGTGGGGTTGAGTTTTGCTATTATTAATTCGCATAGGAACCCCAGCTCGATGGGTAGCATTGTCCGAACGCTATTATCATAGTTGCTTTACCGCTGTGCCGCTTTAGTGTGAGTTAAACCTGCCGTGTTAAGTTCAAAAATATTATTACCCTTTGTTTTATTTCTTTAGGCCTATAATTTGATATTATGATACAAAGAACATTTTTGATAACATTATAAGTGTGTACAAAATAGAATAATCACCATGTATTTTCTACCGTAAGGAAGAAGAACTGCAAAGCCCAAATCATTTCCGGGTACTCATACGTGCAGAATACAGGCGGATTACACCGAGCATGTTACAACATGCAAGAAGGTCTTTCCGGCAACGTGCATAAATGTGCATTGATGAAGGGGATTGTTATTTTGAACGTTTACTTCGTTGATGAAATCCACGCTCTTTAACCATTTATTATTCTGTTTACCATTTACAAATCCTTTTGTCAGTAGAAGTGGAACATAAGGCTTAAACATAAAACAAAAGCTCTTAGATTTAATATCCTCGATATGTGCTCAAAAGAATAAAAGCTAACTACGTGACACGGTTTACGTCAGATAGTGCAGATTATTATCATTAACATGATACAATATTATCTGATTGTAATTCTTGTGTATTTGGCTCACAGGAGAGCCAATGACAAAAATAAATAGATTGGTATACTAACATACAGAAAATAAACGCAAGGTGAATGCAAAAATATAACCCAAACAATTTGATGTTTGTATTAGATTCGAACTTCCGAAGCTAACCGTTGCTTTACCACACCCCGGCAGCTAATTCATTCGGCCAGAATACACGTGTTGTCTCTTGTTCTTCAGGAAAACATACCCCTATCTCCTTGCAAGCATTATATCCATGAAAAGCCGTCTTTTTAAAGCCTTTCGCTGCTTCTTGGCTCATTCAGGCCTTTAATCCTCAATGGTGGTTGTGTATAGTATCGAAAAGGACAGAGCTACAATACAGTTCGTTTGATAAAAGGGTCAATGTTTTCACATTAGTCTATAAACTGCGGATTGTATAGATACGAATACCTAGTGGCAGCTGAATCACCTGGTATAATGTGTTCTGATGTACAGTTACCGCCGTACACGTCTACTACGCCCTGCGCGAGCATTGGCCATCTTTCATATTCCTTTTACTTTAGAACTTACTTTAGTGACTTCAGGTTTCTGTCGATTTTACTGATCTTCTTTAGTAAATACACTCGCATTCCCTTCCATATTCATACTTCCAGGCTCTTCGTTTGTTAAAGAATGGTTATAATCAAAGAAAAAATCTTTCCATTCTAGCAAGGAATTCAACGGGAATTCTGAGTTGAGGAATCGGAAGTCATAAATATTTCTTTATTTTTTATTCTATCAAAATGGCTCTAACACTTTAAGTAAAATGTGGTATGTTTTAGAATATTGGTATAAATAAAATAATATATATTTAATTTTACGTTAACAGCCTGTGAAGTCTTTCTCATGAATGTTGTATAATCTTGTACAACTGGTAAATCAAATAGATGCACAAAACATTACGCGCAAAAATGTTAAATCTATGGCAAATAAAACTGTAATGCAGCAGCTATTTCCGAAATATCTGTTGCATTGCTTTCTCTATGTAAGCTTCTTTTTTATGAAGAACTCCTCCAAGGCTTGGCTATTCCATTGTGTCTATCGATTTATATCACTACTACCAAACGTCACAACCAGTATAATGGTAGTAACTAAGAGGGGAATATGTTTATGAAACGAGCGGTGGCGAATTTAATAATTTTCATACTAGCGTTTTAATTACTATTGTCCATCGCACCATTCTAATCGAATAGCAGCATCTCAACAGTGTTTGCAAGTATTCTGCAGATGACAGTATGCTGAGTCCATGCTCATTTATGGGTTTTTTGTAGTGATAGCAAACACATTGAAGCAAATTAAATGAACTCACTTTATTAGAATATTAAAAGTACAATGAACGGAATTTGCTTCATTTTAGATACACGTATTTCATTGTTTTTCTGAGGAATGGATCCCAGTGGACCGCTGCTTTGAAGCTGTTAAAAGGTATGGGCGATAGGGAAGCTGCGTTCCGCCGAGTAAGATCATAAAGGGTCGCTGAAGTATTACGAATACAATAACATCTCATTTACATCACATGTTACCGTTATCAGCCTATTGTGGTATGGTCGACGAAAAAGTACATGGAGGTCCAGAAATTAACAGACGTTTTGAAATAAAAAATTAACAAAATGAAAAAAAAACAAAGTTTATGATATACATTTGAAAGGTCCGGTCTTAAGCTATTTTTCTACATAATCGCCATTCGAATTAAGGCACTTATCGTACCGTAGCACAAGCTTTTTTAATACCGTCTCTGTAGAAATCTCCCGCTTGCGATTTCAGACACTGGTTTACATCGGCATGCAGTTTAACGTCAGTCAAAGCATTGTGTAGCGAGGTGGTGGTCGCTCTGCGCCAAATCCGGGTTGTATGGCGGATAATCTAAATCTCCCATCCAAAAGCATCCAAGAGCCCTTGGTTACGATCGGCGGTGCGTGGACGTGCGTTGACGTGAGAAAATAACACATCACAAAGTTAGCGATACATTTCAATTGGTTTGTGGTTTTTTTGCCAACAAAAACCTAATGACTTGTTACTTTTCTCTTATAGACAGCAAAGTAAAGGAGGTGCAGTTCACGCGTTACCACAGCTAGATGTGCATTGAGTGTAGGAACCTTCTGACTCCAAGATGGCTGCTCTAGCCCCGCCCACCGCCACAATAGACCAAAACGTCTGTTACTTTCTGGACGGCCCTCGTATATTTTAATGCAGCTCCAACCTGTTCATATTATTATATCCGGGCCTTGTATAACACTTTTATTCGTTTAAGAGTTGGCATTTTAAGATATCTTATAGTTTCTATGTTCATCGGGAAAAACAGAATTTTGCAGTAATAAAAACTCTGAGTGACTCTTGAGAGTACCACACACACACACACACACACACACACACACACACACACACATTTTTTCTCTTGATGTTGTTGTAGATAAATCCACTCCACTCCTGGAAAACATCATACACTGTGTATTGATGATAAAATAACACTCGTAGAACCAATCACAACATACAAAGGGAAATCACTCTTGCTCTTGGTTTATTTGTTCAAGGAAGGAAGGCAGGCTGAAAAGTCCCTTCACAATATCCGTATCCATGTATGTATATCGATTGCTATAATCGACAATGCGCTGCGTGCAGATAGACGGTAATCTGGTTAACGCTGCTACTCGCTTGCATGAATGAAATAAGGAAATTATGCAGGAATATCAACAATAACATTGTATGTTTTTCCATTTTACTACAGCTTATGCGCTGTCTCTCGCTTTTGTGTTGCTATGGGAACTTGACAAAATGAGGAACGTAATGCCCATCCCGCACTGCTTGCTGCCGAACGTAATCCCACTTGCAGTACAGGGCCGTGGATCAGGAAAATAATGGGCAATGATGGGAAAGCGGTTTTGATATCTTGTGCGCCAGATTATTATGTAATTAAACTGGGATTGGGTTGTTACAACCAGCTCTAGTCACGGGCGCTTGTCTTTACTCAAGCCTACTTTCATAACAAATCCTGCAGGCAGGGGAAAGTACCTAAGGGTCACTAGGACTGGATTTACCCTAGGTTTGAAGTTATTTAGTTTAACATTCATACATACGTTTGTTTGATAAAAGCAACTCGGCTGCAAACTTAAATTGATTATAATAATTACCTTTGAAGAAGATTTTGTTTTACGTTGTTTTTTTTACGTAAATGTATTATTTTTAGCTTCATGCATTGGAAGCTAATTTGAAGAAGTATTGTTCTTGGCGTTACTTTGTTTAAGAAGTTTGCAACACGTTTTGAGTGTCGGTTTGCAGTTGTTGATTACGTAATAGTTACGTATGCTCTACGTATGAGAAGCTAATATTAAGATGTATTTTTATGTTGTTACATTCCAAGTTTTACACTATAATATTTAACTTTGTTATTAAAAACTGCTTCTATATATTATTTATGTTTGAATTTGCCTCGGCTGCGTCAGTAATGTTTGTAGAGTCATGTATTTCTTAGGCAGGGTGCGGTACGACAATAATTGTAGACAGACATAGAACTTAAGTTTTTAAATTCACTTTAATCCTTGCACATTTTAATAAAGCACTACACTTTTTAAGAGCTGTGAGATTCTTTAATACTTTCACTTAACTAATGCGTAGACATATTTTACGATTCACATGTAATACTTCTGTAGAGAACACATCCTCCATCTGGTCACTACCAAGGTTTGCCAGCAACTGAACAAGATTTCAACCGTTAAACCCGTAAGCTTCGGCATTTCAAGTCTCTGATTGGCTAATTCAAGTCCAATAGAATATCTGCATTTTACTTAAAACTTTTCTATGCTATTGATTGGCTAATTTTAAACTGTTACTGAATTTTACATTACCGTTGCTCTAACCATGCCCAGTAACTTTCAAACTCTCAAACTCAATATTGCTACAAGGTTACCTCATTATTACCTCATTGTTAGCAACTTAAAACTTATTATCTCACAGCTCTTGCATTATTAAAGTATGTAATGTATTCACATAACATTATTAAACATGTTTACAATAATAATAATAAGCATATGCAATGACTATTACATACATTTAAAATAAGTATTACATACATATTTTTTCAAAGCGGGCTGTTATTGAATTTACTTATTATAAAAATACAATTGAAACTATTCAGGTATTAAAATACTGCCTCACCTTCCAAGGTATTAAATATTTTTAAAAAGTACAAAATATTGAAAAACTTCGAAGACTCCTTGTGAAAACATTTTGAAGTCAAGTAAGTATATTTCACTTTGCTATTTAATTTTAAAAGCACAGTAACAACCAATAGCGTTTTAGTAATTAACTTACTTACTGAAGTGTTTTTTTTTCTTTCTTCCAACATTTTTTTTAGTTCGAAAATTTTCCATGATTAAAAATGTTTTTTTCCAAACTGCGCATTACAGATTTAAGAATAACTGGGTTATAAATACACCTGCAATTGTCAAGCATATAATTTTCAAATGAAATTGGAATATCATGGAAAAATGAATGCTGAAGAAAATCCCAAAATAAGACAATAAAAGCTTTTTTTTAGACAGAAAGGCCTAAAAGTAGAACTTCTAATACTTTTTACAAGCGCTAGCAGCTTTACATTATCGCACTAGTGGCCAACTTTGGTTAAAAGTCCAATCACATGGCAATTACCCTTTCTATTTGCACATGTTTAGTAAGTCGACTTGGTTTGATTAGGTTTTACTATTCATTATGTCGTTTCACATGATTAATTCCTCATGGTATTTGAATTATCGGTTCAAAATACAAATCGTTATACTTCAATTTACCTGAATTCGTTGTAGAGTTAACCTATACGTTATATTGGCAGCTTTCGTTGATATAAAACGTTACTCTTTTATCTAAACTGCATAAAAATTAAATAACGAAAATTATGAATTCGGAAGAAACTAAAATGGAAGTGAATTTACTGAAGCAGCAGAAAGAATAACACTAGGATTTACCCAAAAAATCCATAAAGCATTACGATGCAGCATTTAATCGCTTCATTGTCTGGTGTAAGCTAAAACATGGTGAAAATAATTTTACAGGAAATGACTACTAGCGAATCAACAATTCATCTGACATCTCTTTTTTACGTAATTACGGGTTCTAAACGTGATATCTGTGAACTTTTAGGAATCAACATAATCTTATTTATATTTTAGAAATCCGAGGGCTGTCTAAAATATAGTACATGCTCACGTGTTAAGTGGTTTTATTTACGACCCTCGTTTTCCAAACATTCCTACTCGCAAAATAAAACCCTACTTGCACTCCTTGTATTATAATCTATCATTAAACGTCTACTCTGTGACTATTTAATGTTATTACTATCATCACTATTGCAATTACAACTTCGAAATGACAGCGTGCAAAAACTATAGTGCCACGTGTGTAGGGTGGTATCAAATGTATTTATATGTTGAATTTGTCATTTTTTTGCCAAAATCTCTGTCCAATAAATCAGTAGATTTGGAATGTTGCAAAGACAGAAGTCTTCGGAATTTCCTGGCAATAAGTAATGTTTCTTCTAACTGATAGAAGTGGCTTTTATTGCATCACTTCACAATAGAAAAAGTATAAAATTGGATATAAAGGAATAATTTTATGAGAGTTGGATATAAAAGAAGAGTTAAACTCGCATAGTAGTTTTTACATTTCTCCTGTGTAATATACCAGTCACTAGAGATCGAAAGAGAAGAATAATACAGTACTAGAATAGTTATTTGGAGAAGAAAAATATCTATAATCCATTTCTGTACATGTATACACGAGCATATTTCGCAAGAGAAAACATAATTAATGTTGTCCCCATATTTTGATCATTAGTCCTAATTGTTATTCTTTTATCATCACAGGTAGAGTATGTACTTCTTAAATTGTTGGTTCCAGAGGAATGAAGGATTGTTTCATAACTACTCCACCAGAAAGGCATAGCTGAGTTTATTGAAGATGGACGGTGAATTTGGCGATAATATTTGGTAACAAGGCACATAAAATTATCTTTGTCATTTTGGGGTAGCGAATAATTTGTTAATAATTTAAGTAAGAAACGCTGGTTAAGCGACATTCTGCAATGTGTCCTAAGGAATATTACTCATACTTCGTGTTTTCTCACTTTTAAGTCCACAAGAGGACTTTAAATTTGAGCAACAAAATTTTAAACACACCTCATCTTACTCATTTTAACAAATAAGATGAAAAGGGACAATACACTGTAACATTTTAATAAATCCTGAAGCAATAAACCGAAAAATTTAAGATGAAAATTGCATTATTTACTATTTTGCGACGTTTACTGTCATTCGTTTCTATCATCGGTTTTCATTACTTGATTACCTGATTCACTATCTGATTACCCATATAAACCTTGCCACCATTCTGTCGCTAAGAAATTCTAGCGATATTTGCTTGGCATGTGTGTTTGTCGGAATTCTAAACGAAGAGCCCCTTTTTGGATTGTTTCCTTTTATCGCCAATAGCCACTTGCTCTTAGAATTTCAACCTCCTGCATCTTTTAGCCCTTAGTGAAATTATTAAGTGTCCTTAAATTTTCGCTTTTATACTGTATGTATAAATATTTTATATACAGGATGGCACAAAAGTCAGTTTACCCTTACGTAGCACTATATAAACACATAATACGGAGACAAGATATGTACAGGTTTAGATTTAATTTTAATTTGTGGGAAACACATGAACACATTCATTTTTGTTCAAATTGTCCTCCACCTTGCTCAATACATTTCAGGCAGCGCCTTACAACTTATTTACAAACACGGCACAATAAAGGCTTATCTTCATTGATGGTATGAAATTCATTTTTAATGGACATTCTCAGTTCATCTAAAGCTCTTGATGATACGGAAAAACACACATTTTTCAGAATCCCCATAGGCTAAAATCACATGGCGTCAAATTCGAAGAGGGTGGTAGTCAATCATAAGTCTCGCAGGATCCAATCCATTCTGTGAATATGTTATTCAAAAAAATTGCCAAAGAGGGGTGTTTGGGCGTTACCAAATAAAGTTGTGAATATAGTTGTTTTCCAGCTCAGGTACTGTAAAGTTCTGCAAATTTCTACATAAGCTGCTGAAGTAACTGTACCTTCAAAAAATAAGGCCCTCTTAATCCAAAGCTTGAATTAATGCTGGTACATTGAGCTCTTTCCCCATTATCTCACGGCGTTCGAGTCGTACCAATAAACACAATGATGGGGATTAATACGTCCATTTATTTTAATACTTGCGTCATCTGTCAAAAAATTGACCGTCAAAAACTACAATCTGCAACATTGCGTACTAAAAACCACTCGCAGAACTCAAGTCTTCTGTCGTAATCTTTACGCACTGCCTAAAGTAATTTTGGGCGTAAAGGATTGAATTTTACGTCTTTTAGGATTCTCTGCAGGCTCCATCGAGATACGCCCAACTGAGCAGACGCCTTCCTAGTTGAACATAGGAGGACTTGTTACAAACACCTGATCAACCAAATGAGCATTTTCTTCATTATGGACACCTGCAGTGTTCCTTGTTCTTTCAAATTTCATGTTTGTTTCCACAAATATTGCCGCGTTGGTAACGGTTCTCGGGAAACATTATACGAAAGTCATGAATTCTGTCAGTAATTTGTTGTACTTCTACGTTAATTAAAGCATGCAAATACGTCGTTCATGATTAAACTTTTGTTTCATTGCAAAGAATATTACATAACAAATAAAGAATAAGCAAAATATCTAACTTAAAAACAAATTAATGTGTATACCGTGTTGCCAACGACGTCCTTTAATTAATTTCATGTTCCCATCGGCACTCAGCATATATCGACGAATAAATTAAGGGGAAACAGACTTTGCGCCACGTTGTATAACTGTCAGGCGCGCATTCCTACTCCAAGCTCCAGTACCCTTCTCCTTCTATTAGGTATGCTGTCGTGCATAAAATGTTCATAATGGAACGGAGATGTTTATGCTGGTACTGGCAAACTCTAGCTCCAACCCCAACCAGCATGACCACCTCTATTTTTCGAACATAATTATATCCACTGGATTTGCATAGTACTTTACTTCTCGCAAAATATGGCTGAAATTCCGAAGGGTAACATTACGATTTAAACCTTACATAAGTATTTTCATGCTACACTAGCGTTTTCTTAATGTCCGTTTTTTTATTTCCGTTTAATATTAGAAACAGCTTTAACGTTCGCCTCCCCATCAAATAGTACTTCACTCCTTCCTCTAGAACGCCGAATTATTTGTAATTGGCTTAGCCTTTCCTTGTATACCAATCGTAGAGAAACTCTTTCACAGAGGTGGCATCCGAACCATCCTTTCATTCCAAATAGACTATTTTATGTTACTGTATTATGTTTCAGGCCAGTCACATAGACAACTGACACTGGCTAGGTGGAGTCTAAAGCTAGTTATCTGAAGGTGAAAACTTCAGAGGGAAGTGCTCTAGGTGAATGGGCCACTCTTTATGCACGACAGTGTAAGTGGTAAGGAAAGTGAAAATGACCTGAAGAAATGTGAATATCTAGTCAAGCATACATAATACGAGGGGCACTATTTATATTTTCAGGCCAATAATTAAAACAAAGTAATTTCTGTTTGAAAACTACTTTGTTTTTCAAAATATTCTTCTTTAAGGTGAATACACTTTTGCATCTTTTTGAATCATTTGTCAAAGCATTTATTCCAGTCTTTTTGAGACACCTACAAAACATGGTTTTTGAAGTATCAGCGGCTATTTCTGCCAACGAAAATCGTTGTCCACGCAATTTATTCTTGATGTTTGGGAACAAAAAGAAGTCATTGGGTGCCAAATCAGGACTGTATGGCGGATGACCCATCAATTCGATTTTTTGAGTCTTCAAATACTCTGTTGTTAGACGAGATGTGTGTGCGCTCGCATTGTCTTGATGAACAATCCTACGGTTCTTGTTGGTTTTCCTTACTTCACCAAGACTTCCGGCAAACAAATGGTTGTGTACCATTCGTCATTCAACATTTTATGTTCCTCTAAAGGCACTGTTGTCACATGGCCAGTTTTTCTGAAAGAGTAAGCGACCATTTGCTTTGAAGTGTTTCTAGTGCGAACAACTTTTGTTGGATTTGCTTCATTTTGAAATACACATACAGTCGACTGCTGTTTACGTTCCGGCTCATACGCATAGATCCATGATTCGTCACCTGTTACAATCTTATATACGCCTTTTGAGGCAGCGCCATTGTATTTCTGAGCATTTTTGTACACCATTCGACACGAGTATCTTTTTGAGAATGCGTCAAATTATGTGGGATCCAACGAGAGCAAACCTTTTTCACGACTAAATAATCATGCAATATTTTATATATGCTGGTGGAATTAATGCCAAGGGTTGCTTCAATCTCACAATATGTGGCATGATGATCTTTCATTATTATTTTTTCACAGCATCAATGTTTTCTGGCACAACAGCTGATTTTGGAGGACCTTCACGAACTTCGTCATGAGCGAACGGCGGCCACGATTAAATTCGTTGTACCAGCGTTTCATAGTGGCAAAGGATGGAGCTTTGTCGCAAAATGTGGAAGTTAGTTGATCGAAGCACTCTTGTCTTGATAATCCACGTCAAAAATCGTAATAAATCATTGCACGAACATTTTCACGAGTTAATTCCATGTTTTTATTGCCACACAATTTTCAAGTTAGTGTAAAAAAAACAAATGACGCTATATTGACAAAATGTTTGAAGTAGATTATGGTAAAAAATGTCAAACGTTCCATTGGAAATGTCAGATGGCATCTACAACATTCAGGGTTGCCAAGGCTCAAAATATAAATAGTGCACCAAGGTATTTCTAAAACTTTTAATATAACTATGTACAGCGGAAGGTGTTCAGCGTGTTTCGCATACACATTGGATAGAAAATTGTGTTGCCTAATGTTATAAGGGAGTTGTAAACTTTGATGTGCTGTCTAAACTCTCATCTACAAGCAACATCGCAGAGCTATCTACCCCTAAGGCGAAAATCGCAAAACCCTAGGTAGTAATGGAAGAAGGTTTAGGTCTATACACACAACACGCATGAGGCTCTGGATTTTGCAAGAAATAACAATAACTTGACTTTCTCTGCAATCTATCGTTTACTGGTGGATATACACACTGTTCTTACTAAAGCATATTTTTCTATCTCTTCATCTTAATCTAAATAAACCTTTGTAGAAATAGCTACATTGCACATGCGTTATAAATACAAAGATAAAAACAATAGTAAAATTTTAAGAACTGTTCTTAAGATTCCATAATGTTTCCATGTACAGAGAAATAAGTGAACATCAACAGGACTTGAAAAGAATGAAAACGTATTGACCAATTCGAACCATTAATAATGAATATCTCGCAAATGGCTTACGGCACAAAAAGTTAGTTGAAGTAAACTAAATTTTTTAAAGAGATCTACGTTTTCTGAGGAGTGCGTTTTCGTCTATCGCTTAACTTTTACCAGTTATACAAAATTATACAAACTTCCGAATGAGGAGAGCTTCATAGGCTATTCCCAGAAAATCAAGTATATACATTTATGTTCCATATAAATATTGTAGGTGTTTTATTAATTTCATTGTTTCATTAGTTATTTTATGATTTAACAGTTGGAGAAGGGATCTGTTTGCGTTCTCGTTGAATCCGTTAAAGTTCGTTAATATTGTGAAATAGCTGAGTTATAGTTGACGGTTAAGAAATTCCTAGAACCCTTTGCTAGAGAAGCTTGTCACTTTGCATGCACAGATACTAGTGCATGCGTACTGATGGGCTCTCACTCTCTCTCTATCCCCCCTCTCCCACTCTGGGCATTCAGTGTGAGACAGCGCTCTGTGTGGAAGGAAGTGGCGTATGCAAGTCCCCTTTCGGGCTTCCATCTTGGAAGTTGCCGCATATAATTATGTAAGTAAAACAACCTTGTAATAAACTTGTTGGAAATGCAAACTCGTCTCTAATAGCTGTTATTTGTTGTGCCTTATCCGGGCTCATTCCTCCCCTGTGATCTTAACCATGTAAATCTTTTAATTGTGAATTAGTGTAGTTTGGTTACCTCTTGTTGCCAAGCGAGCTGTCCCCAATTGCATTAAATGGCGTGGGTTTGTGTTTACATGTAAGGTACAATATGGTATTTTAATCAAAATTGGTAAAGCCATTTTGATAAAATACAAAATGTCCAAGGATACTCCATATAAAGTGTAGTTATGGTGGGAAATTTTCTTGAATATCCTTGTATCCATGTTTGAAAGAAGATGAACTTGAATTTTAAGTTTGATATTTATACAACTGTTCATTTTTGAGTTATGCTGTTCATAAACATCCACACAAAGTACACCTGCATACACATACATCGATATTTTTTAAAAATGTTTTTTTTTATTCAAAGGGTCTCACCATTGGTTAAATTCATTCATTCATTCATTATCTGTTTACCCTCCTCTTATGTAGGACTTACACCCCCCAGGACTTACAAGCGGGTGCCTGGGGTCAGAGGCCCGTCGAGGAGCAGATACTCATGGATCAGACAGAGCATCCAGGATGGGTGATCAGCCCGATGCCTGGTATGGGATGAAGGAAGTAGATGAAACGAAATGTTGGTGAAATGGATGAAAGGAAAGGTGATGATGGAGCAGTTGGTGGAATGAATGGCGGGGGAAACCGGAGAACCCGGAGAAAACCCGCCCAGACGCCGCTTCGTCCACCACAAATCCCACATGCAGGTCCCTGGGATTGAACCCGGGCCGCCTAGATGGGAGGCGAGCGGTCTAACCACTCGGCCACGGCGCCGCCCCATTGGTTAAATTCCGATATCGAATTTTTGGGTACAATTCAGTACGTTCTCTGCCTACCATTACGTGGTAGAGGAAGGAAGCCACTTATGTAGGGATTCACCAGCGTAGAAGGCCTTGTTTCATAGGAAATAACGTCATCTCTGTTGAGAAGCATATTGGAGTATGGAAAGTATCATCAATGTTATATGCCGGGGTTAAAAAGAAGCCGTTTCCTGTGATATACGAGGGCTGATCATCAAAAACTGAGACTGATTTTTTCCACAGATGTTTATTACTCCAATTCAATGTTTACATGATCTTTTTCAAAGTAGTCCCCTCCTACTTCAATGCACATTTTATAGCGTCTCTGCCAGTCCTTGAACACGTGCTGCAGACCATTCTTTGTCAGGTCCTTGAGAATCGCCTCACTTTTCTTGAGCACTACTTCAGAGTTCTCAAATCGAATACCCCTAAGATTTGCCTTTAGTAATGGGAATAAAAAAGGCACAGAGTGCAAGATCGGGGCTATAAGGTAGATGTGATACACAGGTAATGTTGAATCAAGCCAAAAACTGCATGACTTGATTTGCGACGTGAGGCCGTGCATTGTCAAAATGAAGTCGCCACCCAGTCCGAGAAAGCTCTGGTCGTTTCTTTGCAATGTGCCTCCTCAGTGTAGCCAATACTGACGTGTTGTATGCTGCTGTAACAGTAGTGTGAGGGGGAACTGCATGCTGGCAAAGCATTCCATTACAGTAAAAAAATATCACCATCACTTTCCCTGTAGATGGAACAACTTTTGCCTTTTTTGGTGTTAGAGAACCTGGCGATTTCCACACTGTGCTAGCTTGTTTTCCTTTAGGATCATAATGATGCAGCCATGACTCATCACCGGTGTTAATCGATTTAAAAAATGCTTCTCCTCCATCAGCAAAGAGACGCAGCATCTGATTGTCTGGTATGCAAAATGCACGTAAGGTTTACAAAATAGAGCATTACTACCAACCTATCAATACGAGAATGCTGCCGCCTACCAACACTATACATAAAAACCGCTCTTTTCATATATTTATGTTACAGATTATGAAACTATCACGGAAGCTACAGGAAAAAATCAGTCTGTCTTTGTTGATCAGCCCTCGTATAATGACTGCAATAAAGAAACAAACATTTAATATGCTTTTCTAAATTTTATACTGTGACGAGGGTTATTGAGTAAATAAATACAGCATACTGTACATATGTAGAGAAAGCGTATGTATTTAAAGGTTTTCCAATTTTGACTTTGTATTTCTTAAATAGGTCAGAATAATTCAAATTAGAGCTAGAGGAATTATTGCATTCCACTCAAAAATGTGATACCTAGTTTTCACAGGACGCTACCTGAATAAGCTTCCTCCAAGGAAACGACACGAAGATTTTAAAAAAAATCCCCCACGTCAAATTAGCATTTACTTGGAAATATGTCCTTCTTATTTTCTCAAATAACTCTAAACATTTTAATTATAATACCAAAATATTTACATGACAAATCAAATGTATATCTTGAATTTTCTAGGAATAGCCTGTGAAATCCTGTTCATCGTGAATGGCTGTTGTATAATTGGTAAACCGAAAGAAATTGACAATGTCTTGCTAAGCAAGAACGAACGTTTTTAGACAGTATGGCCTAATAGTCGAACTTCTAACACAGTGCACACGAGCTAAAAGCTTTACATTATCGCACTAGAATTATGGCTCCTTTGTATTTGCACATGTTTAATAACTCGATTGGTTGATTAGTATTTACTTTTCATTATGTCCTTTTACATGATTAATTCCTCATGACACTCGTATTATCTGTTCACGATACCTACAAATCGCCATACTTCAATTTATCGCAATTCGTTGTAGAGTTAACCTATACGTTATATTGGCAGCCTTCTGCTTTCTCTGTTCTAAAACTTATTATTTTATTCAGAATAACCTACGTAAAGATTAAATGCGAAAATTATGAATTCAAAAGAAACTGAATTAGAAGAGCCAGGTGAAATTATAGAAACAACAGAAAGAATACTTACTCAAATAATCCAGAAAGCAAAATGATATAGCATTTAATCGTTTCATTGACTAGTGTAAGGCAAAACATGCTAAAAATAATTTAACTGAAAATCACTGCTAGCGAATCAACAAAACTTTCAAAACATCTGGCATCTCGCTTTTTTAGCGTCATTCTGTTGTTTCAAGTATGCGTTCTAAACGTGGTCTCTCTTAATTTCAGGAATTGAGCCAGTATTTTATATTACAACACTCTGAATGCCAGAGTGATTTGTAGTGTAAATTAACATTATTGTATGACAATGATTTTAGATGTTTGTTAGCCATAAGCATTGTTAGGAAATAAGTTTACGCGGCCTCACTGAAACTGACAATAGAGTGGGTAACAATGAAGCGAAGGGGCGAGTTGTTTATCACTAAGAAGAGACAAACAAATGACGTCAGAGTAGCGTGCCTTTCTTTATAAATGGAGGGAATTTCTTTCCTTGAGCATATGTGTTAGTAATTGTGATTGGCTTACAAAACAGACGCTAATTTTGGCGCGATTTGGTAACCAATAGTAGCTCTATTATAATGTTTAGGCATTTCGGGGAGAAGGGGTATATATTCTCGAACCATAAGCATGTTTCACGCAGTTGTAAGAAATATCTCGCGAGGTGTACGTCACGCAGTTCTACAGAATCATTCGCGAGGTACACGTCGCGCAGTCTTGAAGAATCTCTCGTGTCGTAAAGTTTCTTACAAAATGTGAAGTACGCGACAACTAATACGAGAGTGATTACATTCGCAAATATAACAGTTTCAGTCAGGCGTGTTTAAAGATTACAAATGTGAACTATTAATTAAGTGTGACGGCAATAAAAGTGTGAAAACAAATTCTTTTATCAGTGTTATCTTTTAGCAGCAACTCCTTTCCGTTTACACGCCCTGCTCAGAGATATTTGCTCGACTGAGTAATAATAGCTAGCCGGAGGACAAAGAACCGAAATTTTAAAAAAATAATAAAACAATAACAGGCGCCCAGTAAAAATGATAACACGAACAGATTACTGCGACAGAATCAATATAATATTGTTGGTATTTTAAAAATTCGAGCACTGTCTAAAAATTAGTATATGCCGCACGTGTTAAAAGTGTTTCATTTTGCTTATAGGATTGCGAAAAGGCCTTGGAAACATTTCTATTCGCAAACTAAAATCCTACTTTTACCCGTTTTATCATAATCTACTATCTCTTGCTGTTAACCACTGACACATAGCGACCAGTTGAAAAGACGTGTATGCTATTTTTGTAAGTTATTGCTTTCTCTACTATGTATAGTGAATAAGGAAAGATTGCATTCCACCGAAAAATTCGAATTTGAGGTGTCCTGAATCTAAATCAAATATATTTTGTGAACATGTCCGTGGTGTGTGTGTGCGTGTCTGTCTGTCTGTCTGTCTATGAACAGCATAAGTCAAAAACGAAAAGTCGGATAAATACAAAAAACTTGATGTCTGAGTTGAAGTAACTTTTAAGGATACAACACATTTTCAAGAAAATCGCACCACCTGAGAGTACCCTTTACATGGAACATTTTTCAAAAATTTAATTTGTTTTCAAAAAGGCGGTAAAGATTTTGATTATAATATCATATGTCTAAGATATTTTATAGCAAATGAAATGTGTATCTTGACTTTTCTGGGAATGTGCCCAAAAGTTCTCTTCATTGTGAATGATTTTCGCATAACTGGTAAACATAAGAGATGGACAATATTTTACTACACAAAAAATGTAGAATTCGTTAAAACGCATACTGTATGTCGTATACATTTTTTGTCGTCCAGTGAGCCATTTTTCAAGATATTCCTTGTTATTTGTTTGAATTGTTCAATATTTATTCTTTTTCCAAAATGAGAATTCCTTAACTTTTTTTTATGTCCTGGACATGCAAAGAGAATGAAATGCTCCACATAGCAAACAGTTCTCAAAATATTTGATTATGGCTTAAAGCCATTCCCCTTGCAGCTACAGGAAAATTAGCAATAAATTTATGTAAATGTTTATCTCGATTAACATGAAGCAGATGGAGAATAAGCGTTTGTAAAAATAATTAGTACAAGGGTTCAGAAAATCATGCGAGTGCAACACATCAGTTTTTGTTTTGTTTAGAAGACCAATGTTTTCTTTTAAACTATTAAAACGTTTAATTTCAATATCATTTTATTTTACACTTTTTTGTGTTTTTTTTCTCTAAACATTCGTAGAAGTTCGAATAGAATATCTCGTAGAAGACTGAGTAGAGAAAGGCATGTGAATGCAACATATCAATTCTTTTTCAGCTGAGGTACACAGAGGAATACATTTCTTACTAATGTTATGTAGCCCAGTGAAATAAATAAACACAAAATAAGGAAAATACATACACAGGTACTCAAAGTACACAAATATTGTGTGTACATATATTGAGATAACATCTAAAAGATATGGAAAAAAATAGACGAATAAAACTAAAAAAAATGCACCTGTCAACATTTTTTGCAGTTAATAATAATGATAATTACTAATGATTTGTACTTGCTCCCTACACGTTATGATTCCTAGCGCCAGCTGCAAGATGCACCTCCTCCGGCTATTGCAGAAGACAAAGGTTACCACGGATATTCAGCACTGAATGATACCTCAACTGGATGGCACCCAACCAGCATGATACCTCACTCAAATTGATGCACTTAGCACGCGCGTTAGCAAACCCCCCTACTAATGTCAATGCTATGCCAAATGTCACACCTATCCCCTTTCCACCCTTAAGTTTAGGTTGTTTAGGGCTTCACGTGCTCCTCCTTGTTTTTCCTTTACGGGTTAGCTTAACAATCTGTTCCAGCTTCACTCGATCCATCATTTACGCGGTCTTCTTACACTTCTCTATCCACATGGTGAAAAATGGACTGCTCTATATAGGATGTGATCGTCCGACATTCCCCGTATAAGTGATTTCCAAATTGTTTTATATTCTATAATTTTCCTAATGCTGATTCCGTTATGATTAATTCCTTTCTATGTTTATCCATTCTTGTACAGCCTTTAACTGCTCCCAAGAATTTCATCTCAGCAGCTTCAGCTGTGAGGAGATCCTTTACTTCGCGAGTCTATGTTTCGCTTCCATTAGTTAATTTTGAAAACCCATTACTGTGTCCTTTTTAGCATTTTGTTTGTAGTAGCTGGTAAATTTTAAGTTATATAGCAACTTGAGTATTTAAAGTAAGTATGCAACCATTTCTAGAATTTCATTTTCCAATACTATTTTTGAGCTCATAGGGTATTTTCCTTGAAAATCGTTATTTTAGTTTTATATAAGCACATATCAAAACTACAAGGCTGACAAATTTGCTGAAATTTAAAAATTGATTTACATTATCTTGGAAGTTTATCAACTTATCTGCGTGCAGTAGAATATTTATATAAAATTTACTTCCTAGATTGATCCCTGGAGTGTCTTGGGTTTCCATTTTGTTATCTCATCTATGTAATATTGTTATTGTCTCTGGTGTATATATGAGGAAAATATTCACACTATATGTTTGTGTGTGGTTTTCATATTGTAAGTTTCTGATTTTTTTTAACTGTCACTCAGTTCTCACTGTCAATGCTCTAAGTTCTTATCTGGTTCACTTTTTTCACACTTTCACTTCACTAAGTGAATCAGCTCAGTTCACTTCACTTCCTTCGTGACGTAGCCTCCTCTTCGGGATGCTTCGCTTGCCGGGATTCGAGCACAAGACCTCAAAGTTAATCTCTCGCTTCGCAGTAGCACTCACTGCACGACACAGCAGCCGTCACCTGCTAACTCAACTCGTACTCGACTCGCACTGCTGCGAGAGCGCTCGCTTATACACAATGTTTAACAAATAGAGGGCATAAACTCAGGTATGCATTCCTCATATGGAGACAATAAAAGTGCATTACAACATGTGTTCGGAAATGCTGGCCCCTGAGTTGCCGTGACAGAATTCTGGCAGTTCATTCCGAGGCGAAGGCTACATTGAGTGTTGTGTTTGGCGTTCGACTGAACGACATGTACTCAAATCAGGGGCTGGTAGAAATGCTCTTCCTGTACGGTAAAGCGAACGGCAATGCTGCACTGGCTCGTTGTTTGTACCAAGAGAGGCACCCACAGCGAAGATGGGACTTTTGAACTTCTCCATCGTCGTTCTGTGCGCTCATGGGAAGTTTACATCTGCTGATTTAGGGAGAGGACAATCACGATCTACAACCTCAGATGTAGAGAAGGAGATTCTGGATTATGTGCACAGACTCCTATCAGTTGCAAGGAATGTTCCTCATTCGACTGTCTGGAGACTGTAGCTGGAGCAACAGTTGTACCCTTATCATTTTCAACGCGTACAGGCCCTATCACCAGCAGATTGTCTGCTCGATTGATGTTCTGCCAGTGAATCGTGCAGCAGCGTGCTACAAATCCGTACTTTCCTGCCTTAGTATTATTTACAGATGAAGCACATTTCACACGAATGGCATTAGAAATTTCCACAATCAGCATTTATGGGCATATGAAAACCCACATGCAATTGTTCCATCTCATCAAATGCGGTTCACTCTCCAAATGTGGGCTGGTGACATTGGTGATCGGTTAGTTGGACCCCATATACTTGTAAACAGGCTTACGGGGCAGGCGTACACAAACTTCCTGGAAAACGTCATACCTCATGTATATGATGAAACTCCACTGAGCATTCGTCAACAAGCTCGCTTCTTGCACAATGGCGCTCCTGCACACTTCAGTCGTACCGCTTACCGGTACCTGGATCGAAGATTTCTTGAGCGATGGATGTGTAGAGAAGGCCTAATTCCTTGGAAATCACACTCACCTTCTTTGAACCCTGTGGTAGAACTACTTAAAAGCGTTGGTGTATTCATCTTCGGGTCCTGACATGGAATCCCTTCAGAATCGAATTACGGCGGGTTGTGAGAAAATACGCAATACTCCTTAATTTTGGGTCGTGTTCGCACGATGTCAGGCCTGTATCAAGCAGATGGTGAACACTTTGAACATCTTTTGTAAACAAAACTACCTGCGGTAAGAAATACATTCCGGTGAATATCACTGTTTTGAAGGTCATAAATCACAAACCAAGCACATCCGGATACACATTGTAATGGATCCTTTTATTGTCTGCATAGGGGACTGCATACCAGAAATTATGGCCCCAATTTTTTAACCATCCTGTATAGTCAGTGTAATATTTCCACAAGGTTCTCGAACGTTCTAGAACTGTTTCGACACACTTCTTGGAGAAGGAGGAGGGGAGAAGAGGCTTCCATAATATGCGTTATTGCTGACAGTGCGACGGTGTTTACGCTGGGGAGCGGCTGTTATCGTGTTTACACCGACTGATCCGCGCCGACCTCCCGATAAACTTTGGCCATAGCCGCTGCGTCACAATATATTCTACTACCAAATAATTAATATTTTAGGTTATTTTTAATAAACTATTGCTTTTGTTGTTTAAGAATGCCATTATTTTCTAACTACAGATAAGCGAGTATTCTACTTTACAAAAAGGATATTCCTAACAAGAAACACCAGTGTTTGGCTAGATAGCGCCATAGCTATGCATAGGAAGTTCTAAGCACTAATTTAAGATGGAAGGAGTTACGGGTGAACTGTTTCTGGACTATAGACAGAACGTCTCAGGTAACAACCACCCGCCCCATCCCACGTACATCTTTTGGCGTTTACAGGCAGCACAGAGACCGGTTTTTGTGTTCTTGTCAGTGACCCATGACCTCTGTGACTTGAATGCAGATAACTTGAACCTATGGCTGGTCATGACTAAACAAAAAAGATAATCAATTAATGTTTATGAATGTCCGAATAAGATACTTTTACATTCAGGTCATTTGGTCATCAAGCGTGTGTGAAGCTAATGATAATTTTATTTATTTGTAGGTATAAGGAGGGTACAAAAGGTTAAAGCGATAAGCAGATTTCTTAAAACAGGATCGCTATGTGATGGCTTTGAAATTCAATGCTCTTTGCATGACCATAAGAAGAAATTAAAAACAATTTACTACTTGAAAACATCTGATGTATTACATTCACATGACTTTCTGTACCTTCTATTCTTTATTAGTAGGTATACATGTTATTCTTACAAAGATTTATTTTTCTCTCTACTTAAATTTAATCCAAATAAACCTTTGCAGAAATAACTTCAATACACATTCCGTTATAGATACAAAGGGAGTAGGATAGTCAAAAGAACGGTAGCACATAAAAACAATAAAAGTGTTGAACAAATTGAATCATTAATAACGAATAACTCGGAAATCACCGATGCCCCATAAAAAATTACTTGAAATAAATTGTGTGTTTTATGAATATCTATATTTTTCTATAGTATTTTTCGTCTGTCGCTTAACGATTACCAGTTATACTAGATTATACCAATTTCCTTCGAATGAAGGACTTAAGGGGCTATTCCCAAGAAATTCGAGATATACATCTTATTTTTCATTTAAATATCTTTAATATGTGGTACTTTAATCAAAATAGTAAAGTCATTGTTTAGAAAATAAAAATGTAAGTGTAAATGTTCTATGTAAAGGGTAGTTTGCGTTGGGAGGATTTTCTTAGAAATTTCTGAATCACTTGTTCGGATCGCACTGAACTTAAAAATCAGGTTTAGTATTTATCTGAGCTTTCATTTTTACTTTGTCTACTACGTATAGTAAGTAGGAGAAGTATTGTATTCACCCCAAAAATTCCATACCGAGATTTCACCGGAAATATATGTTTTGAGACCCCCGGAATCCAAAAAAAGCATTTTTGGAAACATGTCCGTGTGTGTGTATCTGTGTGTGTGTGTGTGTGTGTGAGCAGCATAACTCAGAAAAGAACAGTCGGATAAACACCAAACTTGGTATTTAGGTTCACTATCTTCGAGAGATGTGACACGAAGGTTTTCAAGAAAATCCCCCTACTCCAGATTACCCTTTACATGGAACATTTTTCGAAAATTTTAATTTTCTCAAAAACAGCTCTAACGATTTTGATTAAAATATCATATATTTAAGATACTTTCATGACAAATAAAATCTATATCTTGAATTTTCTGGGAATGTCTACAAAAGTAATCTTCATTATGAACGACTTTTGCATAACTGGTAAACCATAAGACATTGCAAAATTTTACTACACAAAAATTGTAGATCGCGTTAAAATACACAATTTATGTCATATACTTTTTTTTGTAGAGTGAACCATTTTCGAGATATTGCTTGTTATTCCCTTAAATTTTCCAATACTTATACTTTTTCTCAAATTCGTCATTCCCTTTTTATGTCCTGGACGTGCAAAGAGAATGGAATGCGCCACATAGCAACCAGCGGTTAAAAGATTTGACTATCGCTTAAATACTACCATATTCTCCTTGCATCTACAAGAAAATTAGGAATAAGATTAACATCTCGATTAACATGAAGCATATGAAGAATAAGCGTTTGTAAAAATAGTTTGTACAAGAGTAGAGAAAGTCATGTGAGTGTAACACATCAGATGTTTGAGTTATGCTGTTCACATACATACATGGACTTTTTTCTAAAAATGCGTATTCTGGATTCAGGGGTCCCCAAAACATGCATTCCCGTTGAAATCTTGCTATCGAATCTTTGGGTGGAATGAAAAATCTACTGTAAAAGTATAATTATTTGAAATTGAAACCAACAACACCGATATCTTATAAACCGTTAACGTCACAAAACATTATGCATAAATTGTGGTTTTAACGATGTTTACATTCTATATGAGTACTGGCTCCGATATGTTGTACCAAGTTGATACTTCACACGAAATGCGATTTTTGTTTGAAGTTGTTTCTCTCTTCTCCAGTGCTTGGCGGGTATTTCATCGACTTTAGCAACGCAAGAAGAGTTATGCTATGGAATAACACTAAATAACGGTCAATTTGCTAAATATTTGTTTGGGTTAATGTTTATTTGATGTTTATTTGCTTTTGAAATGAAAACAAATATGTACCAACATCTTTTCACTTGTAACTTGTTTGAATAGCGTTCAAACTGTGAGGCTGAGTTTACACAAGAGATTGCAGCTGATTCTGCACTTTCTGAGTCCAGTAATTTTCTGATGAGAGTTGAAAAATGGAAGGCAACGGTAGCTAGTAGCATTCGTTTTAGTATAAAAGAGTATGTGCCACTACGTTTAGAAGAAGACTAAGTATAAATTATGAATTCCTATGAACACGGGCATTTTCAGAAGGAATCAACTTGAGAGTAAACTCTCTATTACTTCTGCCCTCTCTGATGACATATAAATAACCTTTCAATTGTTGCATCGTATCAGATTGTGTAAATGCATATTTATTAAGTCTGGTTTTAGTAATTTTATGCCAGTTTTTGTTTTCAGAGCATTGTTTTTCGATTTTAGGTCACTATTTTGTCATTTTGTTATGCTTTGCATCTTTATTTTGTATCATTGACATTTTACAAATAGATAAATTTTCAAACATCAGAAGTATCACTGTGTATTTGAAAAATAAGAGTAACCTTTTAAATAATGTAATCAAATTCTTGGAAAAAAATCAATGCTAGAAGTCTTGCTTTCGGTGAGGGATGCCTATTGTTCAGGGGAATAGGTGTAATCACTCTCTCAATCTGGGAATGAGACAGGTCAGTTTTCCCCTTTACACGTTAATAAGTGCGTACAGTCCAGTTGTTATTCTTCTTATCCTTGTCGTGTCACAGGCTGTGAAACCCTCTTCATTTGAAGACTTTTGTTATGCCTGAGAACTCAAAATAGTTAAGACCTACTTAAAATACAATTTTGTTAATTTTCATTTCAGATTCTTCAATCAAAAGCAAGAATCAAATACATTTTGAATTAATTTTCTAAGCTATCTCATTATTATACCAACTTTTCTCTAATTTTATTAAATTAATTTATAGCTTTCTGTACATTCATTTTAATAAATCAAACATTTTAAGTTTTAGGTCACTTTTGTAATTAATATGTACCCTTCTTGACTTTCTTTAGCATGTACAGAGTAGGTAGAGAAGGTATTGCATTCCACTAAAAATTTCGATATTGAGATTTCACCGGAAATACATGTTTTGAGGCACTCTGAATCCAAATAAAGCATTTTTGGAAACAGCATAACTCTAAAACGAAACGTCGAATAAATACCTAACTTGGTGTTTAACTTCAGTATCTTTCAAGGATGAGACGTGAAGACTTTCAGAGAAATCCCCTACCATAACTAACCCCTTCAAGGAATATTTTTCGAAAATCCTGATTTTCTTAAAAATGGCTAAAGATTTTGATTGAAATGCCACATATTAAAGATATTTTCATGACAAAATGTATACGTTGAATTTTCTGGGAATAGGCCTTGGAAGTTTTCATTCGGAAGGAATACTGTATAATCTTGTATAACTGGTAGACTTTAAGCGATAGACGAAATTGTGGCTTCGGCCAATTCTGAGATGTCCGTTATTTATGGTTCGAATTGTTTATTACTTGGTCATTCTCTTTAAGTCCTGTCAACATTTGGCAAACACCGTTGTATAGCGCCCAGTCCTGAATATTTGACAATTGCTGTTCTCTTTGTATCTATAACGAAATGTGTAATGCAAAGCTTTCTTTGGATTAAAACGTAGTAGATAGAAAATAAGCATTAGTAAGAACAGTTTTTATACCAACTAATAAAGATAGAGGGTAGAGAATATCACGCAAGTGTATCATATCAGAATTTTTTTAATTTTACAGTCATTTTATAAGATTCGATTTTTTAGGATTTGAGATTTGTTGTTTTATCAAATTTGTGCTGATATTGTTAAGTTCATAAACCATTCCTTTCCTTGCTAGTACTACAAAAGTATTGCATTACAAACTATTGCATGAATAGATACAAATGCTTATAACACCACAGTTAATGAAGAAAAGTTATTAAAGTCAAGCAAAGTCGATATATTATATTAAACAAAAGAATATACAAGGGTGTATCTTACAGTTCTGTTTTAAATGCAAATAAGTACAGTAAACCTAAACTAATCGTTTTTATTATGTGTAGTATTTTAATTCAAATGGAAGGGAAGATCATCGATATGACATTGATATAGACACCATAAGAGTATTTGATGTACATTTAATGCAAGAAGGCCTATTCTATGTATCTGAAATACAGTTTCAAATGTTCTATTTCACAAATCATACTATTAAAATGTATTTTATTTACCTTTTTATCAAGTTTTTGGTATAAAGTCCTCGTTCTCTGAAGTTATGAAGATTATATTACTATGAAATTCCATGTGTATCATCATAAAGAAGTCTGTTTGAATTTATGAATAAAAATATTGATATTATTTTGAAAATACTATATGTTTATGAATTTGCTATTTATTATATGTGCTGCAGAAATATCACGGCATATCTTAAGTACTCCTTAAAATAATGAATAAGTAGTCTTGTCAAATGGGTCATTGCTATTATAGGGTTTTTAATCTCTCCTTAGCGTTTAACAAACACGCGGCTACCTTTACTTGATGTAGAGATGTAACATTGTTAATTTGACGTATTGGGCGACTTTTCACAGCACAAAAACCTTTCCTGGATGCTTTAAACCCAGCTCAGTGGTTACTACTTGCGTCCACTTCAAAAGAATTCCATGCAAACACTCGTGCACATTCAATCGTGTCGATGTAATGCGCAGTGCTTTATGTTGGTAAGGAAACACTAAACGGCTCTGGCATTCCCAGTCCCCCAACTTTAACTTTGTTCTAGCACTTCATTTAATTGTCGTCTTACTCCCTCCTTTTCTTTTGCTGCTCAGCCAGAAACCCACCTATTTCATAGGTTAAAGCTATGGCTTTAGACATCAAACCAATACGAGACGGAATCATCCAGGGTGTGCTGTGGACCATCGTTGCGAAGCATGTCTTCCAGGTGAAATGTTTCCGTACTCCGCTGAACTTGAAGTAGGTAGATGTTGCTGCCTCACGTATGCGAGCCAAACTTGAAGTAGATAGTGTCTTTACGTTGGAGTTGTTTATTTTTGCTACACATATGGACGTCAATTTTTTGAAGAAAGTGTTTTGTTGTTGAGGTTTGCAACACGCTTTGGGCGTTAATTTGAAGAAGATTGTTTGTTACGTAATATGCCGCTACGTATGTAAAGCCGATTTGAAGACGTATTTTTGTTGTTCAGCTCCAAGTTTAAAAAAAATTATTAACTTTGCTATTAAACTGCTTCTATAAATAGTATTTATGTTTATGTTTGCCTCGGCTGCGTCAGTATTACTTTAGAGACACGTTTCTCTTAATCAGGACGTGGTGCGACAAGAATGTAGGCTTATACAGATTTTAAGTTTAAATTCACTTCTTTTTATTAATCCTTGACACAAATGAAGTAGCACTTCACTGATATCAAGAGCTGTGAGATTCTTTTATTTAATACTTGCACTTTGTTAACGCGTATACAAAATTTTCGTTTCACACGAATACGTAATATTTCTCTAGAGAACACATCTTCCATCCGGTCACTACCAAGGTCTGCAGGCAACTGAACATATTTCAACCGTCCAAACACGTAAACTTCTGTATTTCAAGTTTCTGATTGGCTAATCCTACTCCAATAGAATACCTGCATTCAACTAAAGCTTTTTTCTGGCTGTTGATTGACTATTTTTAAACTGTCACAAAATTTACATTATCATTGCTCTAATCGTGACTAGTAACATTTAAACTCTCAAACGCATTATTCCTCAAGGTTACCTCATTGTTACTTCATTGTTAGCAACTTTAAACTTATTATTCTCACAGCTCTGACATTATTAAATTACATAATGCATTAACATAACATTATTAAACATGTTTACAATAATATAAGCATTTGCAATGACTGTTATATACATTTTTACAAATTATTACATACATATTGCTTCAAGGCGGGCTCTTATTGAATTTACACATTATATAATTTAATTGAAATTATTCAAGTGTTAAAAATACTGCGACAAATCTAGGCCTGACCTTTGTTCATAGGCTAATGCATGTATGTCGGAGTCGAATTCAAACCAATAAGAGATTGGCTCATCCAGGGCTGTATGGAAGGCAGGTGATAAGGGGTTTCTGAAAAAATAAATTGGGAAAAACTTTATTGGAAGTCGCATCAAGACATAGAAATCTTAGATAAAATTCACTACTTTCAGCATATATATGTGACACTATAAACATAACGCTAAAAGGGTACACAAAAAATACATATTATTAAGGTTTTACAATGTAATGGCTCTTCCAAAGTTATTTTATGAAGTAAAATGTGGACTCTCAAGTTAAAGATTTCCACAAAGTCGAAGCTGCTGAGATGACTTTCAAGGTATAAACCTAGAAACGAAGATACTAGAACAGAATTAAACATTAAAAAATCAGCAGTAGCGAAGTTATACAATATAAAACAAAATGGAACTCACATGTACATAGAATGACGGACGATTGCAACCCATACAGAATAGTCCATTATTTACCACGTCTAAAAAGAAATGAAAGAAGGCCGCGCAAACGATGGATCGAATGAAATATGGAACAGGTTTTTAACCTATCCCGTAAAGGAGGAAGAAGAAGACCATTGAAAATCAGTAGCAATGGCACATTTCAATGCAACTGACTGTACATAATCCAGCATATCGAGTAAAATTAAATATTTAACGAAATTGGGAAATTTAGCTGGAAAATATGACCAGAGTGATTGCATAGCAAGAAAATAATGTACTGTAGGTAAAACAAATAACTTCGGCGCTGAACGATCTTGCATCCAAAGTTATGATTCATTTCTGACGTGTTAATTAAGTGTAAGGGCTAACAGCGAGTCCATCTAGGTGATTTCAGACAAAAATGTTTCAATGTAGTGCATCAGCTGCGTACCTGATCAAAAATTACGGATCCATCAATGCTTTGGTGGCGGATGCTAGGCAAAAATGCAAAGTACCTCCACACTATGCTTCTTACGTGCTTTGCCAGCGCAATAACCACACCGACACTGGCAGCAAGGTCGTTAAAGCACGGCATCGTAAACGGGAGGTCTGCGGTTATGTCTACGTTCCAAAAATTCTTTTCAAATCACTTTATTTATGTATCACCAATGTTCACCGGCTATGGTGCCGTATATGGTAAGAACGGGTGTTTAAATACTAATAAAAAATCTGATGTATTACACTCATATGACTTTCTCTACTCCTGTACAAACTATTACCCTCCAACTATTTCATATTAATCGAGATAAACATTTGCAGAAACGACCTTTTGACATGCAGAGAGAATTACATTTTACACATGGGGACCAGTTCCAAAAATATTGGACTATCGCTTAAGGCGTACTATGTTCGTACTATGTTCCCCTTGTTTTGTATTTGCAAGGGCAATATAGAATTACAGTAGCCTTTTAGCATAGACATATCTCTTAATAGCTGGTTGCTACAAATTCCCAATAGAGAAAAGTATTGAAAAATTTAAGGGAATAACAAGCAATATCTCCAAAATGGTTCACTCAACAAAAAACTGTATATGACATAAATTGTGTATTTTAACGCGATCTACATTTTTTGTAGTAAAATTTTGTCTATCTCTTGTGGTTTACCAGTTATGCAAATGTCGTTCACAATGAAGAATACTTTTGGAGACATTCTCAGAAAATTCAAGATATACATTATATTTGTCATGAAAATATCTTAAACATATGATATTTTAATCAAAATCGTTAGAGCCATTTTTGAGAAAATTAAAATTTTCGAAAAATGTTCCATGTAAACGGTAATCCGGGTTGGGAGGTTTTCTTGAAAACCTTCGTGTCGCATCTCTGGAGGATACTGAACCTAAATACCAATTTTGGTGCTTATCCGACTGTTCGTTTCTGAGTTATGCTGTTCTCGGACACACACACGGACATGTTTCCAAAAATGCTTTTTTTGGATTCAGGGGATCTCAAAACATGTATTTCCGGTGAAATCTCGGTACCAAATTTTTGGGGTGGAATTCAATACTTCTCCTACTTACTAAACGTAGTAGAGAAAGCAAAAAGTGCAATATCTGAAACGCATCCGCTGATAATAGTAGAGTCTTAAACATAAATGCGAAAATTAAATGTTTAGACGCGATGAAAAAATATCGAAGATTTATTTCACGGTATTAGACATACTCGATACCACCGTGTACTGAGGTCCCATCTCTAGTAATAGCTATGCGTTTGCTTAGAACTGATGTTCTGCTGAAGTGTCCAGACTTAAACAGAAATGTGCCTATCCCTTGCTCTTCTATACTTATCAGTAGCATCCAACATGCCCATCGCATACAAAAGCAATTAGCAATGATCAAGCCGAATTTCTCAGAAAATATGCGTTAGATTGGTTTATTGAAACATTCAAAACACGTATACTAGCGTGGATAAAATGTAGTCCATGATGGAACGGAGCTGGTTATGTCGTTACTGACAAAATCTAGCCCCAGCCCCTGCTAATGTGACCAGTTCTGTTTTAGAGCATAATTCTAGCCAGTGGATTTGATGGGTGCTTTATCTGCCATGGAACAGTATGGCCGAACTGCCGAAGGATAACATTACAACTTAAACCTTATATTTTCATGCTACACTACCGTTTTCTTAATGCCGGTTTTCTCATTGTCGTTTAGTAGCAGCAAAATCTTAACTTCCGTCTCCATGTTGCATGATAATTCTCCTATAAACGTTGTAGCTTTCGTCCAGTTGAACAACACATACACACAATTCTTCACCCGTTCCTTCAGAACCTCGATTTGTTTGAAATTGGTTTAGCTTTCCTTGTGTACCAATGCTAAACTCTGGTATCCGAAAGATCCTTTATTTCAAATGGCTTATAAACATCGCTCATTGGTTAGTTGTTATGCCCCTAAGTTCGTTTTCATGCCAGTCAAATGGAGAACTGATACCGGCTGGATGTAGTCAAGATTTGGTTGTCTGTAGATGGAAACCTTACAGAGAAAAAAATACTATGGCGATCTAGGGAAATTGGCCACTTTTTATGCGCGTCAGTGTACAATATAAAAAAGAAAGTTACGTGCACCATAGATTCTAGCCTTTTTGCGACTATTTTTCCACTATCTTTCGTTCATGCCAGTGTTTACAACACTGTTTATTTGTCTCTAGTTTGCCAGCGTATTCGTACAACCTGTTTCTGTATTTGAGTGTTGCATGGAATTGCCTTTTACTTGCAACTGGAAACGTAGAAACATTTGCTTATCTAAGTTTATGAAGCTAATACGTGGTACAATATGTGTTCCAAGCTCATGACAGGATGTTGAATTACTCCGTAAATGGCTTTCAGTGTACAGCAGCGAAAAAAACACCAAAGAAGCAGCCATGTAACAGTCGCACGTAACTCTCGTGTATTCGGCCGCACACAGTTTTGACGGTTTACAGCAGTTAGCCGCAGTCTAAGGGAAGTTAACTTGACGCAATGCGGTCCCGCTGCCCCGAGGGTGCCGGGTTCCATTCTCGACCTACACTCCTGTCAGATGCACACTGGACCGCTACATTACACTGGATGATGTAGAGTTGTAACTGTGTTGTAATTCATCCTATGTGTGTCTCTACATGTTGGCACCTAATAAAATTACCAGACTTATAATTGCACTAAGACCTTAACTTTTAGGATCATAAACCCCATAATTAATATTAAAATTAGGCAGAAAGGAGACATTAAATTGGTAACTATCTGAAAACTGGAGGGGAATGAAATATAGTGTGTTCCGTTTGGAAAGGCATAAAAATAAAACATTACAATTAATGTTTGTTTTTTGTAGTCTGTTAAATAAATTCTAGAAGGATATTAAATTTGTTCAGATAGGTTTTCTTAGTGCCCCCCGTTACTACAAAGCACAATACCCTTGAGTCCAATTCCTCCCATATGTGATATAATATACCAGGTGTGACATTTCCAAAGACTGAGAAAATCTGGTTTTTGAAATGACATTCGACGCGAAGGATTTTTTATGTCACAGAATTGGTTCTCAGCTAGTACTAGTTATTGCTGTGTCATCTAGATAATATAATTTTTTCCTCAAAATACATTTTATCTTCTTGTAGTTATGGTAGATAAAAGTTTCCAATATATCCGTAAATGTACACTACATCTAATTCTGTATGTATCAAAGATTTATCACATATTGATGATACTGCAAAACTCAAAAGCATGGTTTGGAATATATTTTCAAATTGCATATTTTATGTAGATGCAATAATAATGTGCTGATTTTAACTAACGGCACGGGTTGATACTAATGGCAGAAGTAAGTTTTGTTATTAATGTGGGATAATCTGAGTGGAGTAGGCGCTCAGTCGAGCAGAAAAATCAACAATGACCCCAGATTTGGAGAACATAGAAACTAAGTAAAGAGTATTTCTTGGTATTCTTTTTACTTTATGTATCACGTAATTAGAGTTAGAAAAATATATTCCATCCAACTATTCCATCCGTAATTAAATTTCACCAAAAATACATGTTTTAGGCCCCTAAATAAAAAGGAATACCATTTATAAAAAGGTCCGCGGGCGTGAGTGTATGTGTGTGTGTGTGTGTGTGTGTGTGTGTGTCAGAGAGAGGGAACACCATAACTCAAAAACGAAGATTCCAATAAATTCCAAACTGGTAATTGATTCAAATGATTTCCCTCTTTGTTGTAGTACTTATACCTCCAAGAACTTATAGGACAATGTCCTGGGTCAGTAGCCTGTCGGGAATCAAGCAAACTCTGGATCATAGCATATCCAGGATGGGTGCTCAGCCCAATGTCTGGTATGGCGGTGAAGAAGAAGGAAATGAAATGTAGTAATTAAAGGGATCATTGGGGATATTCGCAGATTAAGCCATCCAACCCACCATTCGCCTAGCACCTGGGGAAAACTATGAACAAACTTTCGGTAAGATTATTCGAGACTGCGGGTTTGAACGGATGTATGTACTGCGCGCCGCGGCTAAACCCAATCTCTAAATTGAATAAAGGTAAGATGTGCAGTGTGGCACAAAGATTTGTAAACAACGCCACGCAGATCTGTAGGTTCCCCACAGTTTTCTATCCATATAAAAATAAATACTAGAAATTCTTCTTTATTCTGTAATCTTGAAAATATAAACAAATGTATATTTTACATGAAACTCATACAACTAAACAAATATTTCCATGTGCTGTATTATCTCACGTCTTAAGTTCTGATTTATTTCTGCTGGATTCACAAATTTGGCCACCAGAGTAGGCAAGTATAATGGTTGAGATTGAGCCGTCAAGCCGGGCTCTGAAGAAACTGAAGGAGTATTTTAGAGTTTTTTTATTTATTTAGCTCCACGTATGGACGTCAATTTGAAGTAGAATTGTTCTTCACGTTGTTTGCTGCTACATATAAAAAGCCGATTTGAAGTAGTTTGTATTGAAGGAGTTGTATTATATTTCTACTGTTGGGGAACCGAACTTAGTAGTTGCAACCGCACGTATAGTAAACAGTTTCCGGTAGCCTTCGCCCCAAAATGTACTTTCAGGAAGCCTTTGTCCCAAGTTTAACAATAATAGCTTTTCAATTTGTCTGTTTCTTTAAATATTATATATTTATGTTTGCCTCGGCTGCGTCAGTATTATTGTTAGAGACATGGAAGTCTTGACAGGGCGTGAGGCGACAAGAATGTAAGCTTTTTCAGAGTTTTAGATTTAATTCACTCACTTTTATTAATCCTTGACACAAATTAAATAGCACTTCAGTGATATAGAGAGCTGTGAGATTCTTTTTATTAATTAATTACACTTTTTACCACGTAAAACTTTTTTTCGTCTCACACGAATACATATTAAATCACTCGAGGACGCATCTTGCATTCGGTTGCTATCACTATCTGCAGGCAACTGACTAGATTTCAACCGTCTAAACTTGTAAATTTCTGTATTTCAAGTCTCTGATTGGATAATCCCACTCCAATAGAATACCTGCATTTAACTAAAGCTTTTTCTGGTTGTTGATTGACCAGTTTTATACTGTCACTAAAATTACATTATTGCTTCCAAGAATCACAAATAACATTTAAACTCTCAAACTCATTATTGCCTCAAGGTTACCTCATTGTTAGCAACGTTTAACTTATTATTCTCACAGCTCCTACATTATTAAAATACGTAATATATTCACATAACATTATTACACATGGATACAATAATATAAACATATGCAATGACTGTTACATACATTTTACAAATTATTACATACACATATTGCTTCAAGGCGGGCTGTTATTGAATTTACATATTATATAATTTGACTGAAATCATTCAAGTATTAAAAACACTGCCTCAAAGCGTGATTTAATGCGTCTGCTAAACCAGTTTCATTCACGCTCAGTTAACACTGCATGTTACGTGAGTACATCTACTCCTTCCCCCATTGTTTTCCATGTTTTCATTTAGCCACAAGAGCCTATGGAATGTTGCATTGATTCACCCACAGGAAACGCAGTCAAGGTCTTAAAGAACTACAGTCCAGCAACTCTTTGTGGACACTTGCGAGGCAATATCCTAAATTATGACTCAATTCATTCCTTGTCTAGCATAAAATTAAACCCAACAACTTTTAAATAATGCAAAACTTAAAAATTTAAAAGTACCGACCAAGTATCGAAGATTACTATACCAGCGAGTATCAAGAGCATCGATTCTATCGAGGTTCCATCCCTAGTTTATCTCAATTAGTACAAAATAGATAGAGGAATAAGCTTTTGTATTAATACTTGTTGAAGATTGGTAGAGAATGTCATGTGAATATAACAAAAGGATTTTTATCAAGTAGTTCTCTTACGTAATGCAAGGCGTGATGAAAAGCGATCTTTACCCAATTCACAGAAATACGCATAAAACGCCCGCCAACAAATGTAAATCAGTCCGTGTGCCGGCCAGAGACAGAGCGGTTTGTGGTCACTACGCCATTCCTGTGTTACGTCACAGCACAAATATGCCAGAAACTAGACGTTGTCCTGCTTAGGAAGTCCTCCGTATGCAGATTTATCTGAGCTTGGTAGATTCTATCACGCATTGTTCATCTCTACGACAATCACTCAAAGGATAGATCACGAAACGTGCCAAAAATGTTCACGAAGCTCGTTCGCGTACTCACGAACATAAACATAAAATGTTTCAATTGTTCATTGATGACAACCGGGAGTAAATTTGCGCGTCGAAGTGGAGGTTGCTTCCCATGAAACAAAGAGAAAAACATTTTCCCGTCTATGAAATTTCCAATACAGACAAATTTATGCCAGAAATAGTTGCAAATTTGTTAATTGGATCGGCAGCAGACTACTGTTGCGCATCTGGACAAATGCATAAATCACAAAGGGGAATAATAGAAAAACGAACGTTTCACTGCTTGTAAAATATGCATTCTATCAGTCGGTTCCATCTTCTATCAAGTCCGAATTCACACTCCACATCCACTGTATTCAAACCCCAAAGAGGTTAGTAAAACCAAATAGTGAATTTTCACTCTGGAGTGCAGCTGACATCACGAGTAGAACGGTTGTACAGACTCGGTCAAATTATTAAACTAAATATATCCATTTGCCTTATGCTTGAAAATATGTTTATGTAACATAAATCGGTATATTATTATGCTTAAGCATTAGTGTTTAGCACCTACTACTTTTAGTCTAATAAGAATTGTTAAATGATACTTTGTCTTCCAGGTTTATAGTAGGTTGAGGCAGTATTTTTAACACTAAAACCATTATAGTCTATTGCCTTAAAGCAACATGTGTATGTAACTATATATAAAAATGTATGTAACAGTCATTGTATATGTTTGTATTATTGTATCCAAGTGTAATAATGTTATGTCACTATATTACGTAATTTAATAATATAGGAGCTGTAAGAATAATAGGTTAAAGGTTGCCAACAATGAGGTAACAATGAGGTAACCTTGAGGCAATAATGAATTTGAAAGTTTAAATGCTACCAGTCATTATTGGAGCAACAATAATGTAAATTTTGAGACAGTTTAAAAACAGCCTCTCAACAACCAGAAAAAGCGTTAGTTAAATGAAAGTATTCTATTAGATTAGGATTAGCCAATCAAAGACTTGCAATACAGAAATTTAGAAGTTTAGTCGGTTGAAATCAGTTCAATTGGTTGCAGACATATTACTAACCAGACGCAAAAAGTTCCTCAAGAGATTCAATATGTATTCGTGTGAGACGAAAAATAGTTTACGTGTTAAAAAGTGCAAATAATTAGTAAAAGAATCTCGCAGCTTTCCCTCTTTATATCAGTGAAGTGTTATTTAAATCGTATCAAGCATTAGTAAAAGGAATGAAGTAAATGATAATCTGTGTAAGCCGACATTCTTAGTCACACCACAACCCTGCTAAGAGAAACTTGTCTCCAACAATCATACTGACGCAGCCGAGGCAAACATAAATACATAATATTTAAATAAACAGTCAAAATTACAAAGTTAATAATATTTTTAAACTTCGAATGCTACCGGAAAGCGAGTACTAAACGTGTGGTTGCAACCAACTTCAAGTTCGGTTCCCCAACAGTTGAAATACAATACAACTCCTAAAATTAACGTTTCTCAAATGGACGCCCAAAGCGTAGGCAAATAATAACGTTTCTCAAGGTACAGTAGGTACTGAATTCCACCCAAAAATTTTATACCGAGATGTCACCAGTAAAACATTTTTGTAGGTCCGCTGAATAAAACGTTTAGAAAAAGGTCCGTGTTTGTGTGTATACAGCATAACTAAAAAACGTAAAGTTGGATAAACACCGATCCTGGCATTTAGGCCTTGTGCCTTCTAAAGATGCTAAACAAATATTTTAAACAACACCCCTCAACCCAAACTACACTTTACATGGAAGATTTTCGAAATTGTATCTTTTCTAACGATTTTGAAAAATATACAATATATTAAAGATATCTACCTGACAATAAAATATGTATGTTGAATTTTCTGGGAATAACCTTCGAAGTCTTCTTCATACTGAGTGGTTGTGTATAATCTTGTATAACTGGCAAATTAAGCAATAGATGAAAACGTACTTAAAAGAAATGCAGATGTCTTCAAAATACAGTTTAATTCAAATAACTTTCCTTGTGGTATAAGCCATTTGTGAGATGTGGTTGTGAGCATGGTTCCAATGGTTCATACTTGGCAATTCTTTTCAAGCCCTGTCATGTTTCAATTGTTTCTCGCGATGTCATGGAAAAAGTGTGGAATTTTAAGGCCAACGTGTAGCGTCCGGTTCTATAGCATTTGAATATCGCTATTCCTATCTATATTGAAATGTATCTATGTATCTATCTATAACGAAATGTGTAATGTAGCTATTTTCAGACAGTTTTACCTCGATTAAAGTGAAATAAATTGGAAAATAAACTTCCGCAAGAATAATTTGTATACCCAAGTCAAGTGGTATAAGCACCATTAAGGTTGAATTGAAAAATTATTGCATATTTTGAGAGTTGTAGCGTGGGGAAAACAAGAAAAAAATACCAGTAAGTATGGCCTCTGAAATGCATACCTTATGAGATATGAGCACTAGTTCATCTTCGCTACTGTGAAAATCGTATCTCCAACTGCAAACTCTTTGCTGTTACGTATGACTTCTGAGCACGTTTTCTCTCAATAATTGTAACTTGGGTTTCCAAGAGGAGGGCTTCTTTGGACTTAAACGTGCGTTTGCTTTAGAATATATTGAAAAGTAATTATATGATAAATGTCTTATGCAAACCATTTTACGTGAATCTGGTACTGAAAGATGAAAAGGGTTACTCTAACATTGAATTCAGGGAAGCATATACAATCACCAGTTAAGCTTTAGGGATCTGTATTCCTTCTACCGGTAAAACAGCAGTTATTTATGCTCTTAATATTTATTTAAACGATATTTCTAATAGTGTAATTCATTCCTGTGCCGCTCTGAACTCCCTTCCTGGTGTTGAACATGTCGCCAGAAGAGGAGGAAGGTGCTAGAACCATGTCGTCATTCCTGCAGCGAGCGTGGTAGAACGACGTAATGGTTATCCATGCTTGCTATTGGCTGGGTTAACTACGTCGGTGATTACAGCGCTCTCTACCAAGCAAGAGAAAGAAGGCACGTCTCCCGTACGAAAGCAGCCATAGGCAACGACGAGAAACAGAGCGAGCAGACCGTCTAGGCAGTCCGGTTTTCATTTGGCTTGAGGCAGTATTTTTAACACTTGAATAATTTCAATTAAATTATATAATATATAAATTCAATAACGGCCCGCCTTGAAGCAATATGTATGTAATAATTTGTAAAATGTATGTAACAGTCATTGCATATGCTTATATTATTGTAAACATGTTTAATAAGTTTATGTGACTGCATTATGTGATTTGGTAATGTAAGAGCTGTGAGAATAATAAGTTTAAAGCTCCTAACAATGAGGTAACAATGAGGTGAGCTTGAGGCAATAATGAGTTTGAGAGTTTGAATACTACTAGTCATGATTAGAGCAACGGTAATGTAAATTTTGTGACAGTTTAAAAATAGCCAATCAACAGCCAAGAAAAGCTTTAGTAAAATACAGGTGTTCTATTGGACTAGGATTAGCCAATCAGAGACTTCAAATACAGAAGTTTACGGGTTTGGATGGTTGAAATATGTTCAGTTGCCTGCAGACCTTGATAGCAACTGGATAGAAGATGTGTTCTCTAAAGAAATATTACGTATTCGTGTGAATCGTAAAATAAGTATACAAAGTGTAAGTATTAAATAAAAGAATCTCACAGCTCTTAATATCAGTGTAATTCTATTTAATTTAATAAAAATAAGTGAATTTAAACTTAAAATCTGTGAAAGCCTACATTCTTGTCGCACGACGCCCTGATTAAGAGAAACGTGTCTCTAAAGAAATACTGACGCAGTCGAGGCAAAAACAAACATAAAATATCTATTGAAGCAGTTTAATAACAAAGTTAATAGTTAACATTATTTTAAACTTGGAGCGTAACAACAAAAATACATCTTCCAAAAACGGCTTCTCATACGTAGCAGCATATTACGTAACAAACAATCAACTTCAAATTGACGCCCAAAGCGTGGTGCAAATACTCCAACAACAGTAACTCCTACGTAAACAATTGACTCAAGTTGTTTCCCAGACATGCCTACTAAGGTATCTTCCTCGAGATGACAAACTTAGCAGCGACCTGCTTATTGCAAGTACTTCAGTGCTTGGTACCCAGCCTTAGTAGGTATATCTGGGAAACAGCTTGAGTCAATAATTGGAGAATTCAATACCCTAACGCCATGTTGTCACAGTAGCTCAACGGTTAGAGCAACCGCACGGAGAGCGGGACAACCGTGTTCAAATCCCGGCTATAGCGTTGAATTTTTCAGTTGACTCTATATTAAAAAATAATTATTACAGCTTGGCACATTGCTTTAATTTTGATGTACACATTTTCCCATATTGCTCAGAAGCAACAGAGAATGTGTACCAGTAAAGCTACTTGACCCCCCACAGCAAGGTAGACAGTGGACGTATAGATAGAGGAACTAATGTGCATTGAATCTGATCTGGTGAAACCAATTTCAACCCGATGATCGAGCTTGAAAACGAGGGCGAGAAAGGGAGTTTTGTTAATTAGTAGCTGTTGGCAGCACTGTTAATAGTTTCACCTCGCTGATACTATTCGATCTGTTCACCGGAGGTTCTAAATTAACAGTAGATCATTCTCTGTTACTATATGTATGCAGTAAATATATAGAGCAATGGAAAAAAGGAATGATAATAAATATTTATTAATAGTAGGTTTACATGTATTACTGAAACAGAAGGTTACCCAAAAGCAGGTATATAGTATTATTAACCCCAGAGTTTCGAATAATGTGGTATTAATTAAAGCAATCGCTTATATGCATAAAGTGATTTCTGAAAAAATCAGATGTGTTGTAGGATTAAGAAACTCATGATAATGTAGTGAGTACTAAAGCTTATGTTTCGAAAAGTGTTTTTTCGCTTACTTTATTTTAATTGAGATAAACAAATGTAGAAATAGCTACATTACACATTTCGTTATAAATGCAAAGGGAGTAGTGATATTCGATGTGTTAAGAACTAGACGCTATATGCTGGCCTTAAAACGCCATAGTCTTTCCTTGTAATCGCGAGAAACAACTAAATGTAGACAGGAATTGAAAACAATGACAACGATTAATAACGGTTATCTCAGAAATGGTTTATGCCACAAAAAGAATTAGGTATTTAAAATAAATAGATCTACTTTTGTTGTGCAATACGTTTTCGCCCATCGCTTAACGTTTACCAGTTATTCAAAATTATGTAATACTCCTTCCCGGTGAGGAGTGCTTCACAGACTAATTCCAGAAAATTAAACATATACATTTTATTTGTTAGGTAAGAACCTTTAATGGTATTTGAACTAAAATCCTTACAGCTATTTTTGAGAAGATACAAAATTTCGAAAGCTTTTTCATGTAAAGAGAGACAGGGTTGGGAAGTTTGTTCAAAATCTCGTGTCACATCTTTGGAAGATACTGAACTTAAGTTTTGTATTTATATGACTTTTAATTTGTGGCAAAGAGAATGGTGCTGCACCTAGCAACCAGCTATTAATATGTATGTGCTTAAAGGCTACTGGATTTCTATATTGCCCTTGTAAATATATATTCCCCTTACATCTACAAGAAAATAAGCAATAAGATAGAGTCTGCAAATGTTTATTTCGATTAACATGAAGTAGATGGAGAATAAGCGTTTGTAAAAATAGTTTGTACAAGAGTAGAGAAAGTGATGGAGTGTAACACATCAGATTTTTTAAAATTGTCACTCATTCTACTGAGCGTAATATCCCATTCCGATACTTAAATCCCTTTTTACATTCAACCTTCTTACTGTCTAATTTTTAACTTCCAAATCAAGTATTGTGACTTTGTCCAGTTTTTCAACTGTGACGTCTGTCAGTTCTCATTGTTAGTGTTCTAAGCTCCTATGCAATTCACCTACACTGGGAGTTTACTTAGTTCACACTATCGCTTCACTAAGATGAACTAGTTCAATTCTATGCCACTTCGCTTCCTTCGTGACGCAGGGCGGTTCATATACTCGGGAATCGAACACGAGACTACGCAGTAGCACCGCAACAGTCCTTGCCAACTCTATCGGAAAATCGCTCTTGGTGGAGCATGGGAAACCCAACTCTCTCACTCGATCCGCATTCATCTTGACTGACTGCTCTCGCGAGAATGTTCGTTTATATAGGCAGGCAGTGGAATCTTTCTACAAGTTTCTCAAACGTTCTAAAACTATTTCCACACACCTTCTTGAGGAAAGGGAAAGAGAAATAGCTTCCAGAAGGTCACGACAGCGCGCCCGGTGTTAATGCTGGGAGCGGCAGTTATTTTGTTTACTCGAACTGCACGGCACTAACCTCTCGATAGTCCCTGCCTCACAGTATGAATACAGGTATCATTTTGTAATGTTTCACTTGAGTACATTTCTTTTATCTTTGAGTATACTTCAAATGGTACCACACAATCTATCAAACCTCTCAATTTTAACATTCTATCGTCATTCTTTTAGCTGGACACATTTTGTCATACATATTTGAAATTATTAACCTTGAGGCAGTATTTTTAACACTTAAATGATTTCAGTCTAATTATATAATACAAATTCAATAACAGCCCGCCTTAAAGCAATATGTGTATGAAACAATATATAAAAAGTGTGTATTACAGTATTTGCAAATTTTTATATTATTGTATCCATGTTTAATAATGTTATGGGAATGTATTACGTAATTTAATAATGTAGGAGATGTGAGAATAATAAGTTTAAAGTTGCTAACAATGAGGTAAACTTGAATCAATAATGAGCAAGAAAGTTTAACAGTACTACCTGTGATTCTTGGAGTAACAGTAATGTAATTTTAGTGACAGTTTAAAAATAGCCAATCAACAACCAGAAAAAGCTTTAGTTAAATGAAGGTATTATATTGGATTTGGATTAGCCAATCAGAAACTGAAAAGGAGAAACATTTACAAATGCAGAAGTTAGTTGCCTGCGGACAGTGTTTGTAACTGGGTGCGTGATGAGTCCTCGAGAAATATCCTAATAAGTATTCGTGTGAGACTAAAAATAAGTTTACGTGCTAAAAAGTACAAGTAATTAATAAAAGAATCTCACAGCTCTCTATATCCGTGAATTGTTATTTAAAACCCTATCAAGCATTAACAAAAGAAGTGAAGTAAAATTATAACCTTTGTAAGCCTACATTCTTGTCGCATCACAACCCTACTAAGAGAAACATGTCTCTAACAATAATACTGACGCAGCCGAGGTAAACATAAATATAATACTTAAAGAAACATTCAAATTACAAAGTTAATATTTTTAAAAATTGGGACGAATGCTACCGGAAACTGTTTACTATACGTGGTTGCAACGCATTTCAATTTCGGCTCCCCAACAGTTGAAATATAATACAACTCCTACTTCAAATCGGCTATTCCAAACATAGCAGCAACAAACCATCTTTTCAAATTGGCTTTCCATACGTAAAGCAATAGATGAAATTTATGCAGAAACCATTCTTCCACAACCTGTTCAATGATTAGTCCGTTATAACGTTTTGTGCCTAACTTTTGCTTTAATTGTGTTAAGTTTTACATTGTATTTTGCAATGGTTTCTTTTAGTTTTTTGACTCCATTTTATAGCAGTTCCTCTTTTTCTTCGAGGAAAGCCTTATAGTTTTTAAAACGTTATTTACTTTAAAACTTTGTTTAAAATAGTTTACCTTGCTGAGCATCTTCATTAATAGTATACTAATAGGAACTACGAGTATTAGCAGGGTGAAGCGCATCCGGAGAAATGACGGAAATCTCTATCAAACAATAAAATACTTTCGGATCAGGACCTACAGAAAATAAATAATAGTGAAACAGGAGATGCAGGAAACGCCTCAGTGACCGTAATATAATCCAAGCAAAATTGCTGGCTGGCAGTAATTTAAGAATGTTTCTCGTACCTACCTCATAACTGCATAGTCTTTCTGTATTAATAGAAGGCTGGTACAGATAATTAGTCCAGTTCTAAAGGAATGAGTTTTAAAATTATTGCAAAAAGGCAATGTTAACAAAATAATCAGTCTTAAACCCCATCTTTCCATTAAGATTCTGAAGTAAAAAGTATTTTGTTTGTTAACGGCGCTGTCAAATGCCAGGCTCATATCAGCGCCGCCGATGTGCCGGAATTTCGCCCCGTGGGTGTTCCTTTACTTGCTAGTAAATCCACTGATATGGGGCTGTCACTTTTAAGCACACTTAAAAACCATTGGTCTGGGCCAGAAATACATCAGAAGACCGGCGATTAATCAACTGGGCCACCCACCAAAGATCCTGAAGTGCTTCGCTATATGAACCAAGAACATCCACTTCGCTGGTTTGAGCATTGGGTTGGAAATGCCTTACTTATGTGGGCGTAGCCTTGCAGATTTCCCAGATCTTGTGTAGATTCTTTCTTTTGGAATGCGTTAAGAACACTAATTATTATCACTTAAAGGTATACTAGTAGAATTTGGCTGAAGTACTATCGCCAAATGTTTCACATGAACTTAATAAAAACATAGGATTGGAACTGTACTATCACATGAACATGTGTAGTGCCTTACGATAAACGATCATTGAATTATGTATCATAGCTTCAATCATTTTTGGAACCACTTGAGTCAGCGTCATTTTTTTTTACCATCTGCTTGGGTAATCATCGGTAGATGTGTAGTTGTTTAACTACATAAGAAGCTGAAGATAAGCACTTGATCAAGGAATTGTTGGCATACGTAGTCAACATAGAACCTGACAGATGACCTTAGTCGCGTAAGTCATCTTTCTGAAATCGACGCCCCATGATATCTTATTTTCCTTGATATCTTATTTTCCGGAAGAGATGGGACTTGGGAGGTCCTCCGTGATCTAGTAATACCACGCTATCTCTAGTTCCCAAGGTCGTAAGTTGAAACCCGGCGGAGGGCGATGGATATTTTCGGGCGTAAAAATCCTTAGTATGGCTTCCTTCGGAAGGGAAGTACAGCCAGTGGCCCCGTGACGGTACCTAAAAGAACTTCTAGTCTGTTAAATAAGCCTCTGAGCAAAATTTCCGGTCTTTCATGCCCAATATAGATTGGGGCGCTAAGACCCATAGCAGCTAATGAACGTCCATAAATATGACTCGATTTAATGTTTTTTTAGGGAACTCGGCATTGATCCAGAGATATTGTACCTACGCCCCATGAGGGGACGTTCACGGGAAGAAAGATGAGGCGAGAGCAGAAGGCCGGATACAGGAGCGACAGTAAAGCAATGACAAGGTCCCTAAATTTCAGAAGTAGACATCCCGTCAGACGGACAAGCAGACCGGGGGTCCCGCCCCACATATAGGGGAGTCCAACACCCTAAATGTGGTTCGGATACCCCGGCAGCAAGCCGAAGGACGCAGAGAGTTTACAAACAGCATCCTTATCCCTAACACGCTGCATCGAAATATCATCCCCGACCCTAAAAGAGACCAACGGAATGAAGGATAAATGAAATTATGAATGGAAGGAAATGGAGGGACAGTAAATTCGTGCGCTGAAGGAAACCACTCCAACATTCGCCTGACGACCCATGAAAGAATCCATGGTGGTTTTATGAATATACGGAATTAAGGTAATTATCAAAGGAGAAATCAGGCACTAAAGAGACTCAGGGGGTGTATTCAAGAAACAGAGAGTAGAAAGCGCTATGGAGCGAATGGACCAAGGAGACTAATGTGGATTTATGAACAGTGAGACCGCCATGAGATGAAACCCCGGACGAGATATTTATCTCTCTCACTTAAAGGAGATCGGAAAATCTGGAAATAACTTAAAGGAACACTCCTGCAATATCTCTTTAAATAGTTTTGTAGCTGTCTTTAAATGCATACAATATATTTTATTTGTTTATTTATTAACCTAGATTTGGAACTTTAGGGCCGTGGTATTGAAGTATCTTACGCACTATGTAACTGGTGATAAGATAAAAAATTGCCAAGATTAACAGATATACTTGATTTGAATCTAGACCAAATGCGGTCTACACATGCCCGTGCCACCTCAATTAGTAATTACCAGTATTATTGTTACGAATGCTTGTAGTTCCCTATATTTTAATGCACAAGTTTTTCGAAAAAGTAATAAGTTGTGCTACGTTGTATACCTCTAAATTCTTCTTTCTGTACTTAGTTTATTATTTTATTTAATGTGCTTTTTCAATGTACCACTAAATATTGAGAACTCTGTAACACGCAGTTTTCATAAATGTCCAGCTATTCGCTGAATAAATTCCATAGCTGGAGGCCCCTTCATTACTAACATAACTTCGCTTAGATTGGTAAACATATGTATTCAACATGGGGGATGACATGTCCAGTGAATGGATTGTATTCAGCGCTTTTGACAGCAAAGCCGTACCTCTAATAACGTAATATTACAAGGGACATTCCTGGAGGTGCTGAGGAAAACAAGGATAGCCATGGCCGCTCACCTGGAGCTCTCTACAGCCCCATGTTAATTAAACTGGCATGTGAAAAGGCAACGGTTTGTAATACTGTCGCTCGGCGGCGCTAATATTGGTCCCTTTATGTGCTTAGGTGCCATACCTAGCTACAGCACGGTCAAATGACTCTGAGGCTGAACCTGCCAATATTATATCCTACTACGCCGATTAAAAAAATAAATAAAAGCAGGAAACGAAAGGAAGCTCCATAGCGTGGTTGTAAAGCAAATAAGTTCGTTATATAGCAAACCGCACTAAACTGTGTCAGCAAACTTTAGCGAGAGCTCGCTGCTTGTTCAAATATAACTGTACATGTTTTATGTTAAGCTGGAAACGCATCTTGTGCTTCCTGATCTCCTGGTCAGCCGTTTTATTCCCTCCAGCCGTCACTTTTTATGTTGCACTATAATTTTTATTTATTTATATAGTTATCGTTAAAGAGAAACTTCTTAGAAACCTAGTAAATATTTATAGTTGAATGCTGAAAATCCAGTTTAACTTTGGTGGCAAACAGGAATTTTATCTGAATATTTCGAAACAATTAAGGTCCTATCATTTTCATTTATAAGAAAATTATACAGGGTGTATCCTTATTGGTGTCATATATTTGGGAGACGTGTCCCTGACAACAAAACAGTAAAACAAGTTGATATGAAAATGGGTTTGAAAATTATTTATTTCAGAGTTACAACACAAAATCAAAAGTTACATAAATTGCTCTTGCTTCGATTCATGCAGTAAGTCTGCTTTCATGCTCTGGCGTACTCTGTTGAAAATTCCTGGTGTGTTTCGTCTTTGGTCAAATTCAGTTTGGATTTGTCCTCTCAAAATGTCAACATCAGGTACAGGATTTGCATAATCCAAGGACTTCAAATGTCCCCAGACGAAGATATCCATTGGATTAAAATCAGGCGATCGAGCAGGCCAAGCAATGGGTCAGCCTCGACCAATCCATCTTTGCGGAAATCGATTATTCAAAAACTTACGAACTATTACACTGAAATGAGCTGGAGCACCATCGTGTAAAAACCCCATTTGTTGGATGATGTCCAGAGGCACATTATCATATAAGTGAGCAGTTGAGCGCCCTTAAACAAAACAAACTTATCAGTTAAGCGATGCAACTCATTTCTGAGAAACTGGAGATAGGTTTCTCCATTCAGACGCGGAGAGAAGTAGGGACCAATAAGGTGGTCATGAATGATTCCATCTCAAACGTTGAGAGAGAACCTCTGTTGATGGTAGTCCTGTCGTACTTCATTAGGATTTATTAGTGTTACGAAAACTAAAGATGCCATCACGAGTAAAGCCAGCCTCATCCGTGAATAAGAAACAGGCTGGGAAATTGATGAACACATCGCACTGCTGTAACATGCGTTGACAGAAACTCTTCTTGGCTCAAAGTGCGCCTCAGTTAATCCTTGCACAGGTTAAGGTGATACGGGTACAGAAGATTTTCATGCAGAATTCTCCAGATAGTCATATGACTAACTCTTTCCCTTACAGCCATACGTCTTGGGCTTTGTGAAGGGTCTGCAGTCACAGCACGAAGAACTTGTTCTTCAAGCTCAATGCCTCGTACAGCTCTTGGTCTCCCAACATCCCTAGTACTCCTCTCAAATGCGCCATTCTCTCTCAAGCGTTGGAGAATTCGTGCGAATATCTTCTGTACCCGCATCACCTTCAACGTGTGCAATTATTAAATGAGGCGGACACGGTAAGTGCCCGTCAGGGTACCCTTCTGCATAAAGTTCTGTGCTCGTGCTGCATTGCCGTCTGCACGGCCATACGTATAGTACATATCCGCCTGTTTACACATGGAATACACCTTCTTTGACGTATAACAACGAAACGGTTGATTTTCAGACGCATGTACATATGCATTCTTTTTTTCTTTTTTTACTGTTTTGATGTCGAGAACACGTCCCCCAAATACGACAAAAATACATATACACCCTGTATATAACTTTAAGAGAATAAAACTTTAATGTATTCCTCGATTAAAATGGCACAAAGCAGGGCCACAAATGTAGGTAGTTTATAACACTTTTTTATCTTCAGTCAAACAAAAAGTGGCCGGTCTCTTGAGTAGTTACATTTTTATCAAAGTCCTTTCCAGCCGGTTCACAATCGTCAACTTATGTGCGTCGCTTTTGTTAACTATATAATAAAGCCACAAGGCACAGATTTCGGCCACCTCCACACCCTGCTTGGCGAGGAGTGGTGATTCAGCTACTAAGCTTCTACGCAAGGAGCTCGAATTTGATTCTCCGTAGTGGATTGTCTTTAATTTTGATGATTCGTTATTCTACAATATACGAGGGCGAATCACAAAGTCTATACCCCTATTTTCTGTAGCCAAATTACGCTGTAAATGCGAAGTAAACATATCCATTCACAGCGCTGGACCTTTCTTGGATCGCCCCGACCTCCGCGGTAGCTCCGTGGCATGTTGTTGAAGATGGCGATTGTGCTTCATACGTCCACGGCGTACGAGCAACGAAGTGTGATTCGTTTTCTATGAAGCAAAGGACGAACGACCATCGTGATCCACAGGGAAATGCAGCCCACATATGCGGAAAACTGTTTCGCTTTTAGAAGTGTGAGGTGTTGAGAGTTCGCAAAAGGCGTGAAGTCTTGCATGACAATAAGCGTTCGGGGGGGGGCGCATTCGTCCCTGACTGGTGGCATTTCCCGCGTGGATGCAATGGTGAAAGCGGATCGGCGTGTGCACCTCAAGACCACGGGTCCTTAAGGTACCGGAAGATGATTCTCGATGTGGACAACGTGCGACAATGCCAGGCCATATGTGGCAATCGGAATCGCCGACAAGCTCTCGGCAATTCACTGGGTGAATCTGGACCACCTACCATACAGTCCAGAACTCGCTCATGGTGATTACCACATTTTCGGACCGCTGAAGATGTTCCTGTTGATTCCACAATCAGCCGGACGAATTCTAGCATAAGGGCATCTCAAATTTAGAGTTGCGATGAAATAAATTTGTGTTACCCGATGTGGGGCTATATGGAAAATAGTGTAAAGTACGTATATTTTTAATTACCTGTATGTGCCTTACTTTGGCTAATAAAAAGAACCAGGGGCAAGGACTTTCTGATTCGCCCTCGTAGTTAAATAATACTGTTTATGTTGCTCCATTTTACCTAAAAATGTAATTACAATAATGGCGACATTTGGGATTAAATAAATAAATTGACTAAGTATGAAACTTCCTCCCGACCGATAAATTAATGTCATGGTTGCCACCTACTGTTATGACGGATTATTAAATAAATGCCACATATACAAAAAAAAACTTGAATTTCAATCTCAGAAACGTTAGTTAAATTTTTATCACTGAGCTAAGAGTGCTGCAGTAAGCGTGGCATTAAAACGAACTTTAGTCATACTCCACTTGAGAACCATAAACCTAAAGTGATAGTCACACCCAAAACATCATTCAATTTTAACTACAAATTCTAGAAAACGAACGCCAAGTCTTCCATATCAAGCACACGTATAGGAAACGGTTGCTCGATTCGCTAACTCGGTTGAACAGTGCTAACTGCTTACTGGACTGTAGTGGAGTGTGGGTACAGGCTCATATTACCGGTTTCTATATCGCGAGGGGTTGGGGACAGGGTGCTCCGCGCGCTGCATTGAAGTACGCCATTGAATCAGGAATGTCCATTTGGATCGCATACTGAATTACCGTTGAAGAATTCCAGCTTCGATTTCGGCACCTTACGGTTAAAACTGGAAGCTGATGTTTTGGGTGTGGCCTCATACACTGCATTTATTTTGTCACAGAAATTTCAGGGTGAGTTTCGGTATGAGGGATCTGATACTTCCCTTGCCAGATGAGGCAGTATTTTTAACACTAAAATGATTTCAATCTAATTATATAATGTGTAAATTCAATAACAGCCCGCCTTAAAACAATGTGTATGTAACAATATCTACAAAGTGTATATTACAGTCTTTGTATATGTTTATATTACTGTTAACATGTCCAATAATGTTATGTGAATATATAATGCAGGGGCTGTGAGAATAATAAGTTAAAAGTTGCTAACAATGAGGTAACCTTTAGTCAATAATGAAAGTTTAACAGTACTACTTGTGATTCTTGGAGAAGCAATAATGTAATTTTAGTGACAGTTTAAAAATAGCCAATCAACAACCAGAAAAAGCTTTAGTTAAATGCAGATATTCTATTGGAGTAGGATTAGCCAATCAGAGATTTGAAATACAGAAATTTACAGGTTTAGACGGGTTAAATCTATTCAGTTGCCTCCAAACAGTGCTCATAACCAGACGTGTTGCCTATAGACAGTGCTCATAACCAGACGTGTTGCCTCTAGACAGTGCTCATAACCAGACGCGAGATGTGTCCTGGAGAAATTAAATACGTATTCGTGTGAGACGAAAATGGTATATGTATTAAAAAGTGCAAATATTAAATAAAAGAATCTCACAGCTCTCGATATTAGTGAAGTGCTATTTAATTTGTGTCAAGGATTAATAAAAAGGAGTGAATTAAAATTAAAATTTGTGTAATCCTACATTCTTAGTCGTATCAAAACCCTGCCTAGGCTTCCATGTCTCTAACAATAATACTGACACAGCCGAGGCAAACATAAATATTTAATACTTAAAGAAACAAACAAATTACAAAGTTAATTATTTTAAACTTGGGACAACGGCCACCTAAAAATACATTTGGGGCCAAAAGACAATACATAATTCACAGAAAAGTTGTTACTGCTTTCCTAGGAGTATTGCGCAATATATTTCAATATTAGTATTTTCGTAGTAACTGTTTGGTTTTGCTCCTTAATTAAATTCCATTAATCACTAGTAATCAATAGCTATGCCTATTTGGTATTATGGACGTCAGTTTATATACTATTCCTATTTTGACTTCTTTAATAGTGCTTCCTAAATCTATCATTTTGAGGACTAATATTTACTTAATAAGTTCGCTTCCGAAATATGTTTTTTTTCTGGCAAGTATTTATAATACTTTTTCACTGCATCTAAGACTTTGCATTTATTTCTAAATATCTTGAAACAAGCTATGTCTTAACATAATAATCGTATACTACAGCTTGGATCGGGTAGAAATATTCTTATATAGCTGACTGGTTGATCGACCCTTTTCTTTCATCCCTTCCTCACTCAGCAGAGACCATATTAAGGAAGAAAATGAATTGGTTGATCTGAGGGAATGCGGAAGTTGCAAGCTGAAGCACTCAAAGTTATATATTGGATTACTTCGGATTTCTCTTCGAAAAGAATATCCCACTATTTTCGTAAAGGCTTTATAAGTTTTCTTCCCTTGACATACCATGAACCCAAATCAAGGTTTTACGTAATGACCACGAAGAAATGCAATAAAAGGACCTACTTGTAAACCGTAGAAGATAGAGGGAGCGCTTATCAACCATTTGACTACAATAATAAACATTCACTTAATAGATTTCCCTGTTCATGTTGCATATCTCAACACAAGTAAAAATGTCGGCGACGGCGAAACGATTTACCCTCATATCAAGCCCCGGGCTGAGTGAAGTTGCCTGGCTGAGCATTTTAACATTTTATTCCGGATGTTTCTCAATTTCACTGTTTTAACACTTTAGGCCATGGAGCCCATTTGTATTTTAACTTCACTCATTGCCTAACAACATTTCTTTTTGTTCTTCCCCTTCAGATTTAAATGTATTAAGCCTAGCCTGTTCCGGTCTCAATTCTATCTTTTCTCTGATATCTCTCTTTCCCTTAGGTATTTATTCTAAAGGAAATTTAGGAAACTAGAATATACCTTGTTTCAATATGTTGTCTCTACTGTATATGTGTTTTATCAGCTATTCAGAATATGCAAAGCTCTACTCCAATTTCCTCGTGTTTGTATCCTGTCTCTACTGGTGCACTCGCCTACTGTTCTCAAAGTCTCAGAAACTTAAATGACTCATCTCCTTCTTACAGGATGACCTTATAAAATTTGATTTTTGTAACTTTTCTGATATTTTTATAAAGGTTTGCTTATTGTCGCACGATATGTTGGTGACTTTGTAGCTTATTGTCTAATTCTTGCCCTCAGTGAGTGTAAGAAGGCTGGCTCGAGAATGGGTCCGCACATAAACAATGCACGCAGTATCACTCCGCGCTTGACATCACTTGAACTCATGAAGGAGCTTTCTCGCTTCTCCCTCGGCTGTTTAAGTTCGAGAGCTCAAACTACCAGGTTAGCATCCAAGTTTATATTAACCACGTGTTATCTTTTACTGCACAGCATTGTCTGTTAAAGAAATACCTAAAGACAAAGAAAATAAATATATTAATTCAAGAATGCATGAAAAATCTTATAAAATATTTTGTATTACTGTTTACTGCAGAAAGCACCTTGTGTATAGTATGGGCTAACTTCGTAACATAACTCTATGCAACTTGAAATGTATGGCAGTTTTTACAAAGTTGTCCACTTTACTTAAAACAGTACACGTCGATTTCTTCTCTTTTACGGGATTTTCATAGTTCCTCCCTCCTTCACTTCCTTCCTCACATTGGAATCAGCATTCCAGTTGCTTTCCGATGTTAATTTAATGGCACTCTTAACACCAAGAGTATCCTAATGCTTAACAAAATGATATATTCAAAACCATATTTTCCTATCTTTTAAGGGTTTTGTCACCTCTATGTTTAATTACACCGTTCTGCTGCAACGCACTCGGCCATGATCGCGACATAAGGAACATTGATTACGAGGACTGCTGCTTCGCTCCAGTAAACAACGCGGGATTACGGTTGTGATTTATGACCATAATATAGAAGCTAATTACTTGAGCTTTCTTAACTTAAATGGAACGATGATTAAAATACTGTAATTGCTGATTGTCTTTATTATCAGAAGTGCAAAAAGGATGATAGTTCATGCATGGCAGCAACGAACCATTTTTAATCACTTTAAAGGTATACTGCGGCGAAGGTACTTGCGTTTGTATATACAACACCCTTTCCTGAGCCGGATTGTGTATAGATAATTAAAACTCTACTCTTGTTCTAAGATTCCATTCTAGCAACAATTATGAAATTAAAACAAAATACCCTTCTAGGAAAAATCACACGAAAAGTAATGTTTTGGTAACATTTTCTCTAAATACTGCAGATATTGAGAAATATAAGCACATCCTAACCGTATTACTGTGCAACTGGTTTACTGCATTGCGCAATTAAACCATAAAATACAGTGGAACATTTACAGACTTTTTAATAACGTTACTTTCGTTCAGTGTAAGAATTAGCCACCGGGGACAAAATTACTAGCCATGATTTAAAATGGTTTTAAACTGAGAAATATAATTTAAACCCGGATGTCGCTGAACGAGTTCATAAATACCGTTTTCTATTTATATAGATTTTTATAAAAACACTTTTAAATGCAGACATTTGGCAACAGCTAGCTTTTGCTTTCATGTGGGTGGGAAAACCATATTTGAGGGCTAGGGTTAGACTCGTTGCAGGCGTGCTCTGGTTCTGATTCGTTGCGAATTGATTACTGCATTACTAGAACGATACCTATTAAATTTGTAAGTGATGTTTAATTCCCAGGATGGTTCCATCATGAATTTTCAGCGAAATATTGAATATTTAATGAAGAAAATTAAAACCGAAATACATTTGTTTCACTAAATGTCTCAAAATTGTTGTAATTTAAAGTTAACTCATGTCTCTTAATGTACAGAATAAAATTCGCGCAATATACTGCAAGTATTAATTACAAAAATATAAATCAAATGATTGTTGAATTCGGTGAGGAGAAGTAAAGCATAGAATTTTTTAAAGGTTTAATCAAATGCAAAAAAAAACCAATATGATTTATTATATAGTAATTAAATAAACAAGTCAACTTTCTTACGCTTATTAGCATTAAATATGAGGCGGTGTTTTTAACACTAAAATGATTTCAGTCTAATTATATAACATGTAAATTCAATAACAGCCCACTTTAAAGCAATATGTGTATGTAAAAATTTGTAAAATGTATGTAACAGTCATTGCATATGCCTGTATTATTGTATCTATGTGTAATAATGTTATGTGAATATATTACGTAATTTAACAATGTAGGAGCTGTGAGAATAATAGGTTAAACGTTGCTAACAATTAGGTATCAACGAGGTAACCTTGAGGCAATAATGAGTTTCAGAGTTTAATAATGTTACTTGTGATTCTTGGAAGCAATAATGTAAATTTTAGTGACAGTTTATAAAAATAGCCAATCAACAACCAGAAAAAGCGTTAGTTAAATGAACGTTTTCTATTGGATTAGGAATAGCCAATCAGAGACTTGAAATACAGTAATTTAAAAGTTTAGGCGGTTGAAATCAGTTCAGTTGCCGGCAGACAGTGTTTGTAACCGGATGCAAGATGCGTCCTCGAGAGATTTTATACGTATTCGTGTGAGACGAAAGATAGTTTACGTGCTTAAAAAGTGCAAGTAATTAACAAAAGAATCTCACAGCTCTTAGTGCTCAGTGAAGTGTTATTTATAATCGTGTCAAGAATTAATTAAAAAAAAGGAGTGAAGTAAAATTATAATCTGTGTAAGGCTATATTCTTCAGTCGCACCACAATCCTGCTATGATAAACGTGTCCCTAACAATAATACTGACGCAGCCGAGGAAAACATAAATATATAATATTTAAACAAACAGTTAGATTACAAAGTTAATATATTTTTAAACTTGGGGCAAAGGCCACCTGAAAGTAAACTTGGAGCAAAGGCTACCGGAAACCGGGTACCATACGTGCGGTTGTAACCAACTTTGGCTCCCCAACATAAGAACTATAATACAACTCCTTTAAATCAAACTACTTCAAAGCGTGATGCAAATAACGTAACAAACCACCTACTTAAAATAAAAGATCATAAGCGTAGATGTAGAATGTTCTTAATGGTATTCATACCGTATAATATATGCACACGATAGAGAGCGGCTATAGATAAGCAGAGGCAAGTGTGTGGTCAGATATTGAACCGTTGTTGTCACACCCTAACCTTAGCATAAATTAAAGTTTGTTAAAACAACAATTCTAAACAAATCGCTTAAGGGAGGACTAAATGGCGAAAATTGCCCCCCCCCCAAAAAAAAATGTTTAGCTGTTTATACACAACTATTAATTGGAATTTTATCTTTCATTTAATATATATCTTTTACCACTGTAGAAACAAATTTATGTTTTAAATGTGTTTTATAAAAAATGGTACTTCTTCTGCCTTTTGTACTGTGAATTCTTCAACAGTTCACAGGAAAGAAAAGTAACTCCTATACATTTTGGAGTAGAGAGGTAAATTTTAGCCCGTCTTTTAGGGTAGGTTTTGTTGTATAATTTGGCGTTGTTCTTAAATACAGCAACTTTCGTTTCTGTTTACTCAAGCCATGTGTTTCTTTCTTTGCAAATATGTAAGGGTTTGTTTTCACCACTTTTGCTTTGAAGTTTTTTCTGTGAATGACATTTTCTGTTATAAATAACCCTTTTCTCATAAACCGTGAAGATAAATTTTAGTGCTCTAATTGTTATCATTATCTACTTTCGTTTTTAATATCTTAGTTGGTATTTTTTTAAAAGGTACTGATAAAATTTAATCAAACAATGGTATAATTCAGAAAATAATCCCACATTTCTTAATAAACAAACTATAGTATATAGGTAGATCAGTGAACCTAGAAGGTATGCATCTACATCCTGTATAAATTTAGTTCTAATGTCTTAAATACTTTAAGATATTTAATAGGGTTATATATTTAGTAGTTTTAACAATAGCGGGGTAGGCCTTTTAATCTCCCCTTTATGAACAAAGTGAATATGATAACAAATGTAAATTAGTTATCCCTGAAGAACAGAGGTGGCGCGTCGGTAACGTGTGCAACTCGCATTCGGTAGGTCCCATGTTCGATCTCCGGCGACTACCCGCTCTGACACGGCTGGGCGGTGCCTATGCGCTTTGCTGAGGTTTCTTCCCTGGCGTCGTTGCGGCACTGCTCAGTTAGGTCCTCCCGGTGGGCCTCTTCCCGGGGGACCAGGCGGCGGTTGCATTCGATCTGGAAACTTTAGGGACTCCCTCCTTGCTTGTGCCCACCGCCATCTGGATCTGGTCGGCCTTCGGGGTTCTCCCGTCATTCCTCCCTCCCAGTGGCCACCAGAAGCTACAACGGTACCGTTGTCGCCTATTTGCGATGCTCTGTTCCAGTTGCGACACCCCCCCCCCGTTCGCCTCCCCTTTACCGTTACCTCTGAATAAATTTTTACTTTAGAAACGCCTATGAGAATTTTATTTTGTATTTTGTATATTTTGTAGCAACTTATTTTTTCTGCTTAAATAAGTGTTTACAGATAAAAATGTGAAGTGTCGTTGTCTTTAAATTTGTATTTATTGTGATGGATTTATCTTTGCGTTATTATCCCCACGTTTACGTGCCAATTTGAGAGAATTGTAGCTTCACGTATGGAAAGCCAATTTGAAGAAGTATTGTTTCGTTATTCGCACCACGCTTTGGGCGTCAATTTGGAGTAGTTGTATTGTAGTTCCGTTGTTGGGGAGCCAAACTTGATGAAGTAACTGCCCCACGTTTACATTTCGGTGGCCTTCGCCCCAATATTTAGGAATCAACTTTGTATTTTAGTGTTTCTTTAAATATTATATATATTTATGTTTGCCTCGGCTGCGTCATTATTAATTTGTAGAAACATGTATCTCTTATTAGAGGGTGATGCGGCTAATGAATGTAGGCTTACACAAATTATAATTTTGACTTCACTCCTTTTATTAATCCTTAGCACTATTAAATAACACTTCACTGATACAGAGAGCTGTGAGATTATTTATTAATTACTTGCGCTTTTTAACACGTAAACTTTATAATATTCTCGCCGTAATGAGTTTTATGTTTCACACTGAATACGTATTTAACTGCTTGTGAACGCGTATAGTGTCCGGTTGTGAGCGCTGTCTACTAGCGACTGGCGCCTAAATTTGTGCAATTTGCTCTATTAAAGTTTCTGATTGGCTAATCCTTCTCCAATAGAATACTTTTATTTAACTTAAGCTTTTTTCTGGTTGTTGAGTGGCTATTTATAAGCTGTTTTAAATATTGCATTATTATTGCTTCAAGAATTACTAGTAGCATTATTAAACATTCCAATTCATTATTGCCTCAGGGTTACCTCACTGTTAGTAACTTTCTGCCTCTATTCTCACAGCTTTTACATTATTATATTACTTAATACATGCACATAACACTATTATACATGTACATAATAAAAATAAACATAATACAATGACTGTTACATACATTTTATATATTATATTATACACATATTGCTTTAAGGCCGGCTGTTATTATTTATATTATATTATTAGACTAAAATCATTTAAATGTTAAAAATACTGCCTCATTATACATAAATGTAATTACCCCCTAGAGGATTGTATCTATACCCCCTTCCAACTGTTAGGAGCTAAGATTACTGGGGTACTTAAATAACTGAATTGAATGAAATTTGATTTAAAGCGAGATTGAAAGCACCTACGCAATATTTTATGTTTAACGTCCGTAACATACATTTTCACTCTTGCCAAACTGACGAGACAAACTTCCAGGTTTAGATTTAACAGGGCTTGAATATAAGCGTATTGGTTGGTAAGCACGTGATCCAATATTTTGCATTTGCCACACAGATACCAAATAACTCTCAAAGCCGTTGGAAACAATGTTTAACATTACACTGTTAGCCGAGAGGATAGAAGTGAAATATATTGTTTCAATACTTTTGTTCAGCAGGGTACGTGTAGCTATCTTTGTTGCTTTGGTATGTGTGCGTCTGTGTTTGCTGTCCAATTAGCTTTAGAATTCATGAAGCGATATAAATGCATTTCCTTTACGCGGTAATGAATCGAAATCACTTGAAAATGTACACAGCCCATCACCAGGACATAACATGAAGGTAACTTATTGGCGCGATTGAAGTGGACGTCGAAAAGCGCTGTGTTCAATTTAAATACCACTTGTTATGCTATTATTTTAAGCTGGCTCAGGCAAAACAGAGATTGGGTGCCTTTGTGTTATTTATTCCTCAATGTTTCCAGGGGTTGTATATTGCTCGTGTGATATCGTAAACATACAGGCAAAAACACATTTATTCCTTGTTGTATGTTTGTGCGATATATTTCCACAATACACAAAAAGGGAGAAAATATGAATGCAAAAACTGTAAAGGCATTCAATTAATAATACATTGAGTAGGCTATATAGTAAAATAATTCAGCATTTCCTTGAGCTACAATACAAAGATTCAGATGAAAAGAACAGTCAGGCTTATGGCTGGCAGATCAACTGTTGATCATATATTTTATTTACAACAGATAATAGAGCAGAAAACAGCTGGAGCACAACCACTCCATTTGGTGTTAATTCATGCAGAAAAAGCCTAGCTAATGTTCCATTATCACAATTGTGGTTAGCTTTAAAAGTGACGGAAATTAGACTAATTTTGATAAGGACAATTCCATCTATATGCAAAAGTAAAAATCGGAAAATGTTTGTCAAGCAGATTTCATGTTAATAACAGATTATGATAGAAATGTGGTGTATCTCCTACATTATATAAAATTTCCACAGAAAAAAACTATAGAAGATTGGAAACATAGATGTAAAAATACGAGAATTCCAATAGGTGACTCGACAATATACCCACTCCCTGCAATTTGCGGATGGTCATTTAATTCTGTTCTAAGAATATGAAGACGTAGAATATCTTATAAGGAAATTGATTCAGGAATACAACAGCTGGGGCCTAAAAGTAAATATGGATAAATCCAAACATATGGCCATTGGAAAGGTTCATCAAGATTTGGTATTGGAAGACGAAAAGGGAATAAACCTTGCATCGGTACGCACCCTTGATGGATGCAAAAATTTACATCGGGTGTCGTGTAAGTGTGTTAATCATAAAGTTTGTGTAATAATTTTTTTAATTTATTAATTATGATTTTTATTTATTTTTTATTTATTTATGCCTCGGCTGCGTCAGTGATATCTCCAAATAGGGGTGGTACGGCTGCAGAGTAATTTTGCACATATAACACCAATTATAGTTGTAAATTCTAACTTCTTTATTGCTTCTTCACGATAGTTTATTAATATGTATATATACATATATATTAAATGACAATTTACTGCCGTATCTAAGTATGGAGCTGTGAGATGTTCCTAACTACATTTTTAAACATCAAAATTTAGGTTTTTCGCACTGCACTAAATTCTCACACTGAATTGAACTGCTTGGGTACGCTACCTCTTAGCGTCCACAGCTTAAAATTTCGAATATAATCTTCCTAGTTTCTGGTTGGCTAAGCCTACTCTAGCAGAACACTCTCAGTATGATTTTGTTTGGCTTTTTGCACCCACTAGACTATTTACAAATTTATTGGACGTTACACCAGTATTTTTCCATCATCTGATAGTAACCTTTAGCTTTCTAAGTTATTGCTCTCTCTCAAGGTTACATCTTTTTGTTAGCCACCCTTAGGTTTCCATTTTATTACTTTGTTTGCTACGAAAGGCAGCTTGCTTTTACCCTCACAGCTCCTGCGTTACTAAACTAAGAAATACATTCCTCTAACAATTTATACATATATACATACAATAAATACGCATAATAAAAATGGCTGTAATATACATTTTGTAGTAATTATTTATGGTTATAGGCAGGTTATTATTTTTAAATTGCAAAATTGTGGCGCCGAGTGGTTAGACCGCTCGCCTCTCACCGAGGCGGCCCGGGTTCGATCCCAGCGACCCGCATGTGGGATTTGTGGTGGACGAAGCGGCGTCTGGGCGGGTTTTCTCCGGGTTCTCCGGTTTCCCCCGCCATTCATTCCACCAACTACTCCATCGTCATCTTTCCTATCATACATTTCGCCGTCATTTCGTTTCATCTACTTCCTTACTCCCATACCAGGCATCGGGCTGATCACCCATCCTGGACATTTTTCTGCTCCATGAGTGTGTGTGCTCCTCGACGGGCTTCTGACACCAGGCACCCGCCTGTAAGTCCTGGGGGGTGTAAGTCCTACATAAGATGAGGTTAAACAGCGAATGAATGAATGGATATTGCACAATTATAATGATATCAGTTAAAGGATAAAAAATACTGCCTCAACATACAGGGGAACATAAACACCTGGGAGAAAATATTACACAAGGTGGGAAACAAGAAAAGGAAATAAGATCAAAGATAAAGTCAGGAAAGTATGCATATCTGCTTTGAATGGTACATTATGATATAAACAGGTCTCAAATAAACTAAAGCTACAATTTTTAAAACCATAGAAGTATTATAACCTACGGCTCCGACGTGTGAACTCTTGAACTATCAATTAAAAATAAACTTATTGGCAACAGAAACAGATTATTGAAGGAGATCTGCAAGGATATCTAAAAGAGAAAACAAAGTAGAAATGAAGTTATAAAAGAAAATATAAGTGTTAAAATTCAATTTTAAATATTATTCAACAGAAACAATTAGAGTGTTATAGGCATGCTAAAAGAATGGAAGACGTAGGATTACTCAAAGGAATAAAGGAGTGGATTTCACCAGGAAGGAGGAGAAAAGGAAGAACGCATAGCACGTGGATTCAAGGTATTAGAGAATGATGGATTGGGAAATTAAGGAAAATTTATGGTCCAACATGAAACAATGGGGAAAAGCAATAAGATGTTAAAAACTGTAGTCTTGGGCACCGGAAAAATGCTTGTACACTGTAAAACCGGAAGAATTTATGTTTGTAGTAATCAAAATTTGCTTCAAATGTTGTAATAATCAGTGCGATTATCAAATATGAGTAATAGAATAATTGAGAAGAAGAACTTAATAGACTTCATTACGTTATAGGAATTAAATAAAGCATTGGAAAGTATGAAGCATAGAAAGATCTGTGACCTTGATAGAATAAATGCAGACAGGATTAAATACTCTGGATTAATATGCTGTTTAAGATAACTACATCTGTATAATGAATGCTTGCGGAGTTGTAAAGTTGCTAATTCGTTTACAGTGGCAGAAGTTATGTATATTTTACTTTCTCTACTACGTACATTGCAAGTAGAGAACGTTTTATATTTCACCCAAAAATTCGACAACGGCATTTCAGACATGTTTTGATTTCCCCTGAATCCAAAAAGAGCCATTTTTAGAAAAGGTAGCTATGTGGGTGTCTGTGAACGGCATAACTCAAAAACAAAATGTCGGATAAATACCAAACTTGGTATTTAAGTTCAATATCTACAAAGCATATGATATGAAGAAAATCCCCCACACCAACTACTCTGTATATGGGACACTTTTCGAAAATTATGATTTTCTAAAAACTGGCTCTAACGTTTTTGATTAATATTTCATATATTAAAGACATTTACATCACAAATAAAATGTATATCTTGAATTTTCTGGGAATAGCCTGTGAAGTCCAATTCATTATAACAAATGTTGTATAATCCTGTATAACTGGTAAACATTAAGCGATAGACGAAAACGTCCTACACAAAAAACATAGAGCTCTTAAAACATATAATTCACTTAACATAAGTATTTTTGTGGCATAACGCATTTCTGAAGTATCCGTTATTAAATATTCGAATTTTTCTTCTCTTGGTTATTCTCTAAAAGACCAGTCGACATTCAGGTTTTCTCGCGATTGCATGGAAACAGTATGGAATTTAAGGCCAACATAAACCGTCCAATTGTTACTTTCTCTACTACGTATAGTAAGTAGGGGAAGTATTGTATTCCACCCAAAAATTTGATACCGAGATTTCACTGGAAATACATGTTTTGAGATACCCTGAAACCAAAAAAAAGCATTTTTGGAAACATGTCCGTGTGCGTGTGCGTGTGTGTGTGTGTGTGTGTGTGTGTGTGTGTCTGTGAACAGCATAACTCAGAAACGAACAGTCGGATAAAAACCAGACTTGGTATTTAGGTTCAGTATCTTCCAGAGATGCGACACGAAGGTTTTCAATAAAATCCCCCCACCCCAGATTAACCTTTACATGGAACATTTTAATTTTCTCAAAAATGGCTCTAACGATTTTGATTAAAATATCATATGCTTAAGATATTTTTATGACAAATAAAATGTATATCTTGAATTTTCTGGGAATGTCTTCAAAAGTATTCTTCATTGTGAACGACGTTTGCATAACCGGTAAACCATAAGAGATAGCTACAATTTTACTACACAAAAAATGTAGATCGCGCTAAAATACACAATTTATGTCATACATTTTTTTGTTGTTGAGTAAACCATTTTCGTGGTATTGCTTGCTATTTCCTTAAATTTTTCAATACTTATTTTCTCAAATGGGAATTCGTTATTCATTTCTTTGTCTTGGATATGCAAAGAGTATTAATCTGTGGCAAAGAGAATGATGCCGCACCTACAACCAACTATTAAGGGATATGTCTATGCTTAAAGGCTACTGTATTTCTATATAGCCCTTGCAAATACAAAAGAAATATTTTTAGAACTGGTCGCAATGTGTAAAATGTAATTCTCTTTGCATGTCAAAAGATCCTTTCTGCAAATGTTTATCTGCATTAATATGAAATAGATGGAGAATAAGAGTTTGTAAAAATAGTTTGTACAAGAGTAGAGAAATCATGTGAGTGTAACACATCAGATGTTTATACATAAGACTATCTCTGTTCCCTTTGTAACTATATCGAAATATGTAACGTAGCTATTTCTGCAAAGGTTTATTTGGATTGAACTGTAGAAGATATGGAAATAAGCATTAATATGAATAGTTTATATACTCGCTAATAAACGCTAATGTGAATGCAGCAAATCAGATTTTTAAGAAATTACAAAGAAATATATGTAATAATTACAGGGAAATCAGAATTCTAAACGTTTTAAAACGATAACGTTATAAGCCTCTCCAGCCTGTACTTCCCCTTATTGGAGAAGGAACAGTCTCTTTTAGGAAAGATCGATCCTGTAATGACAATATTTTTAGTATAAAAAGAATTTTTGAAAATACACATGAAGTCAATTTAGAAACGCAGGTGGCGTTCATTGACTTTGCTAAAGCTTACGATTCTATGGATAGAAGTAAATTGTGAAATATAAAGAACAAAAAGGGATATCCGTTGTATATAATTGATATTCTAAAAATTGTAAATAAATATAAATAATTCCAACAAATATAAATGGAATAAAAACAAAAGAAATTGAAACGAATTAAGGGGTTATGCAAGGATGCAGTCTGTTTCCAACACATCATTCTAGACGATCTGATTAAGAAATGAAACAAGAAAGCAACTTAGGAATAAAAATAGGGAAAAACTCATTCTTCTATGCAGAGATGTGATTTTTGTAGCGGAGCTTATTGGGAAATTGGGTTTCCTTGGTGTCGGGTTTCTTATTCGTAAGGATTGTTGTTGCCGGCTACTCAGGTAGGAGATGTTTGGTTGGGTGAAGGAAAGGAGATGAATGATAATCACAGTTCTCCTCTCAGTGGCCCGTTTATTCTGAAGATACACACTGTTTTCCTTGACCGAATACCCTTCACACAAGACGTGATTCCGCATATCATCCCCAGTTATTGTTTACGTTCTTTACCCTTTCCTAGTTATCTTTAGAAGTTAAAACATGCGACGACGTGAATTTAATGAATTGACTTTTGTGATTCCTACCCTTTCCTCACTTTTACTTAACACTAATTTTCAAATACACAAATGCTTAAATTTTAACATCTACACTGTTTCTCTATCTGACACGAAGTCATCTACTCATCCCCACTGCACGACACGAAGTGATCCATCTTACACACGTCTGAAACTGCTCTCCGTCATAGATAATTTTTCCATTCTACGCCTCTTCTCTAGTTTTATTCCTTCTTTTTACTATGCGCGTGACTGTTATAATTTCTCATTGGTCATTTTTCTACATTTTTCTCCGTTTTCCATCGGTGCGTTATATCGTCGCGCTGACCTTGCCCGCGTCTGCCATTACCGCCTTACGTTCGCTGGATTAGATTTTCTGTGCGCTTGGCTGCATTCGACTTCCGTTCCGTTGTTCTAGCTTCCTGTGAGTTTCACCAGATTTCTATAGGACTTAGCGTTTGCTAATATTTCCTTTCCTGTATGTTCCTAATGTATTTCACCCTTTGAAAGTTTTCACCGTGTGTCTCTTCGTTTTAAAATACGCGTTTTCCTACATTTTATTTCACGTTCTGATTATTTATTCGTATCTGTTCTTTACTTTATTTCTTTCGTTATGATTTTATTCCCCACATTTCTAATTCTTAATATTACAGTTTATTCTTCCATCTTATTAGTATTCTCATCCTTATTATGATTATTAACGTTCTTATTATGGTTATTATTATTATTATTATTATTATTATTATTATTATTATTATTATTATTCGGGCGGATCTTATCACTTCATTATACGGAATAGTAAATAAAATCTACAAAGAACGATGTTGAAATTGCTCACAATAGGTAATTAACATAGTTTAAGTATATCATAAGAGAAAACTAAAATAATGGCATACCACAGAAATATCTTTCCGCTCAAAGATAAGCATAGGAGGAAAATCCCTGAAACAGGTTTCCTATTTTAAGTACTGTTGCTGTAATATAGGTGTAGACAAAGATAATGGTGTAGAACATAAAATTGATAAATTCCAACAAATTTGTGGAACAATAAATAAAACTTTGAAAAGTAAGTTGTGAAAGGAAACAAAGCTTAAATTTTATGAAGCTTATTTTATAAGCCTTAAGTACTAGTTTTATTATACGGAGGTGAATCGTGTATCTTAAAACAGAGGGATAGTAGTAAGATAGCGCCGAAATGAGACTTCTGTGAGGTGTGAATGTTTGTACAAAGAGCGCCATAGAAAATCCCATTGCACCTCGCGTCTATGTCAGATTATTTATCGTTGTACGTGGCCTTGCGAAGCCATAGGCATTTCATTGGTTGCTTTAGGCCACGTTGCAAGATTGCGCCACTCCTCCTGCTAAATATTTACACCAATAACCACAACAAAGGTTATAAAATGGCGTAGAAACGATATATATGTTTAAGCTCTCGATCATATTGGCTAAAAGAGAAAGAGGTAGAGTGATAGCATTCAGTTGATCATACGGACCTCTTATCATGATTGGTAGCCCATACCTTAACAGCAAGTGCAGGACACGCCTTTGAAAGGGTTAAAAGCTACGGGGAAAACATGACTGGCCGTGTTATAGCACTTCTGTGTAGTAGTTTACGTGTTACCTAGCGTAACACCTTTGTTAATTATGCCGCAATTAAGTGTTGTTCAAAGAGAAGATATTTACGTGAAAACTGATTCTTGCAGAGAAGTTATAAGGCACTTTGCAAGAATATACCTTGGAATCACGATCCAAATATAGAAACTGTTCGACTTGTTGCAAAGTTACGAGAGACGGGATCTCTAAATGATAGGAAACAGGTTACGAGATACCGTGTTCTTTCAGAAGAGAAATTAAGACACGATAGGGGAACGTCTCGAACATTCGCCGAAAAAAAAAACCTTTGTCTTGCTCAGGAGACAGGGGTGTCAATATCCTTTGCCATAAGTGCAATCAAATTACTGAAATTAAAAGCGTAAACACCCCAGGGTCTAATTGAGGTGAGCGGGAATTTCATACCCTGATGTCATCAATGCATTACTGCTGAGGGACGACACATTCAACATCGCTTATAGCTTAGATTAGTGTTTGTTATTATTATTATTGTTTTTCATTAATGTGTTCAGTAAAAATTTTACACAATTGTCCCTTCATCGCGTAATCTAACGCGCTCTGCCGGCCACTAGTTGTATTAACAACCCTCTACCTACAACGCAATATGTAAATGTGAATTGAGGGTTACTCTGGATTAGGAAGAATTAAATAGAAAAGTAAACCTTTGTAAGAATAGTTTGTAGAAGAGTGAGTTAAGAAAGTCATTTGAATGTAATACATGTTTTTCAGCATTGGTTTTATTCCTGCGATTCTGGCATTCTCAGGACATTGTATTCTGATGCAATAAAAGAGTTCTAATAACACAGGTCTACATATAATTTTTTTGTGAGTTGTTTTGCGTTTGAAAGGTGATTCTTAATATTTCAGTACCGCTGATTTTAAACATGACTTCCGTTTTTCTCCATAACATCAGGTTTTTTACAAATCAAAAATGAAGTATTTATATACTTTCTTCGAAAAATTGAGGGTATTTTTAACATTTAAATGATATCAGTCAAATTATATAATATGTAAATTCAATAACAGCCCGCCTTGAAGCAATATATGTAAGTAATAATTTGTAAATGTATGTAACAGTCACTGCATGTACTTATATTATTGTATATACGTTCAATAATGTTATCTGAAAGCATTACGTAATTTAATAATTTAGGAGCTGTGAGAATAATAAGTTAAATTTGCTAACAATGAGGTAACAATGAGGTAACCTTGAGGCAATAATTTAGATTGAGAGTTTAAATGTTACTTGTGATTCTTGGAAGCATTAATGTAATTTCATATATATGTTCAATAATGTTATGTGAAAGCATTACGTAATTTAATAATGTAGGAGCTGTGAGAATAATAAGTTAAATTTGCTAACAATGAGGTAACAATGAGGTAACCTTGAGGCAATAATGAGATTGAGAGTTTAAATGTTACTTGTGATTCTTGGAAGCATTAATGTAATTTCATTGACAGTTTATAAAAATAGCCAATCAACAACCGGAAAAGGCTTTAGTTAAATGCAGGTTTCTATTGGAGAAAAAATAGCCAATCAGATGGTCGAAATCAACTCAGTTGCCTGCAGACAGTGCCCATAACTGGATGCGTTGCTTGTGCATCCTCGAGAGATTTAATACGTATTCCTGTGAAACGAAAAATAAGTTTACGTGTTAAAAAAGGTAATTAGTTAATAAAAAAATCTCACAGCTCTCTATATCAGTGAAGTGTTACTTAAATCGTATCAAGTATTAATAAAAGGAGTGAAGCAAAATGATAATCTGTTTAAGCCTACATTCTTAGTCGTACCAAAAGCCTGCCAAGAGATACGTGTCTAACAATAACACTGACAAAACCGAATCAAACATAAATATATAATATTTAAAGAAACAGTCAAATTACAAAGTTAATAATTTTTAAACTTAGAGCATAGGTCACTTGAAAGTACATTTGTAACGAAGGCTACCGGAAACTGTTTACTATACGTGCGGTTGCAGCTACTTCAATTTCGGCTCCCCAACAGTTGAAATATAATACAGCTTCTTCAATACAAACTACTTGAAATTGACGCCCAAAGCGTGGTAAAAATAACGTAACAAACCATCTACTTCAAATTGTATGTACTCATGAGTTATATACGAGCTACAAATGAATTTGAGATGGTTTTATTGCCATATATCACATTTAAATTCATTTTATAAACAGCAGGTCAATAAAATGTTGTTAGTTTGGTATCGAATGTTTGTCTCTTGGATTTTCTCTTGGTGTTTCCGTGGATTCACTATACAGCATCCAACAGTAATCTACAAGCATTGAAGAATGCCATCATCCTTGGTATCTGCTCTCCATTTCTCGAATATACAGATGGAATCTTTCCGCTTGTTCCTCACTGACTGTCCCCAGGTTGTCAGGAAAGACGTCCAAATGTGGAAACAGAAAGTGTAATTTGAGACTCATGTTGCATTCTAAAGTTCTGAACTTTTGTAGCTTGTTGTTCACAATTTTAACTTACGCTGCTTATTGTTTCCTGGAAAGTTGTCTATAACTTCTTTAAATGTATCCCAAGCATTTTTCTCTTCAGAAGTCATAGTAGCTTCAAATTGCCTGTCTTTAAATAAAGCTCTGATTTGCGGACCCGCAAAGATTCCTTGTTTTATTTTTGCTTCAGAAAGAGCAGAAAATTTGATAGTGAGATATTAGAAACAATCATCATCTTGATTAAGTGTTTTTACGAACTGTTTCAGATTTATATGAAGAGGTGGCAAAAGAATTTTTTTAGGATCCACTAGGTTACTTCTTAAGTTCATTACTGTCTGTAGGTGGCTTAGGTATAGGAATATCAGGACCATGGGCCACTGGTCTCATAGCAGATGGCAAGTTTGGGTATACAATTCCTATTTTGTTCTCTGCAATAAAACCCTTCACATTGCATGTAAAACGTAACAGTCAGCACTGTGATTGTGAGGTTCACGCCACACCATTGATATTCCAATACTTAGTGATCGTTTCTTCCCCTTTGTACAATTTTGTAAATCTTCAACACAAACACTGCACACTTTATGAAGAGCTCAAGACATGGATTGAGCTCCTATTTCAATTCCAAAGTAACCTTTGTACACTTTCTTACAAATGAGGTTATGCTTCTTCACAATAAAACTACCACAAATATAACAAAATGAATTAGAATTATTTACACAACACCTTCTTTTCATTACGCTGTACTGATTTACATATGATAAAGATAACAAAATTGTATTATTTAAATCCTAATACCTTGCTTTATGCAACAACTATTAGGTCCTGTCACAGATGAATTCTCAACACAAAATGGTGTAAGCAACTTATAATGTGCTGCCACCTGCCATAAAACAGTCAGCTGTTTCCCTTTAGTAGCTTTATTCCAATAGATGGCATTATTGTAGTAGTGTAATGATTCATGATCACATAAAAGAAACACAAATAAAAAAAATGGAACACATAGATTTTGAAAGAAATGGTATGTGATACGGCAATATGGACTTCATTTTTGGAATCAGAACATGGAAACTACTATAAAAATCTGATGTGTTACACTCACATGAGTTCTCTACTCTTGTACAAACAATTTGTACAAACGCTTATTCTCCATATGCTTCATGTTAATCGAGATATCTAAATGTTAATCTTATTGCTAATTTTCTTGTAGATGCAAAGGGAATTGGTAGGCTTTAAGCGATAGTCAAATATTTTAAGAGCTGGTTGCTATGTGGAGTATTCCATTCTCTTTGCATTACCAGGACAAAAAAATGAATAACGAATTTGAGAAAAAGTATAAGTATCGGAAAATATAAGGGAATAATGAGCAATAAGTCGAAAATGCTTCACTCAACAAAAAAAAATGTATACGACATAAATTGTGTATTTTAACGCGATCTACATTTTTTGTGTAGTAAAATTTTGTCTATCTCTTATGGTTTACCAGTTGTGCAAAAGTCGTTCACATTGAAGAACACTTTTGGAGACATTCCCAGAAAATTCGAGATATACATTTCATTTGTCAAAAAAATATCTTAAACATATGATATTTTAATCAAAATGGTTAGAGCCATTTTTGAGAAAATTAAAATTTTCGAAGAATGTTCCATGTAAAGGGTAGTCTGGGGTGGAGGGATTTTCTTGATAACCTTCGTGTCGCATCTCTGGAAGATACTGAACCTAAATACCAAGTTTGGTGTTTATCCGACTGTTCGTTTCTGAGTTATGCTGTTCACACACACACACACACACACACACACACACACACACACACACACACACACACACAGACACACACACGGACATGTTTCCAAAAATGCTTTTTCTGGATTCAGGGAGTCTCAAAACATATATTTCCGGTGAAACCTTGGTATCGAATTTTTGGGTGGAATGCAATAATTCCCCTACTTACTATACGTAGTAGAGATAGTAAAAAGACCTGAATATCTAAAACAGCAAAATCACTGTTGACCCGTGTAATCTAGTCGAGCAACGGGAAAGTGGGTACCTGGAAATTCAATTCTTAATAACATTTCCAAGAAACGTCTCCATGATGTGATACATAATATAGGTATTAAATGAATAGGATTTTTGGGTAACCCTCAAAGCTAACGCCCAAACACTTCCAACGGAGATTGTGAGCATGCCGAGGTCAATTTCAATTTATTGAACTGTGCGTTAACGCATGTATGCTCGGTTGTACTGATGCTATTGTTGAAGGTCGATCACGGTACATTTAAATGGAAATAAATACATTTATTCATTCATTTTGATATGCAATGCTTTCATATCGAGACGACTCTATGTGCTCGGGTGTGTTCGCTGTTTGTTAGTATACAAACGACAGAAATTATCTATTGCGGAATTTTGAAGCAGAATGCCAAATAAATGAATATAACGCTAATAAAGGTCCAGTGTTTTAGGGGCAATTACGCTTATTACATTTGCGCAGAAATCAAATTATATACTCCATTTACCTATTGCAAACCATTATGCGCGATAAAATCATATGTGCAATTACCTGTGAAAATTTAAATCCATGCCTTACTTACACTCAATTTCGAACTGTTGAAGCACTACTCAACGTATTTAAACAGTACAACTTTTATTTGGGATGTGTTTCTATCAATGTGTTTTCCAGTGATCCAATCAAACCACAAATAGTGCAAAACATTTTTACAGAATGATCGACAGCAAAAGTGTACTGGGAATGTATTGATCTTGAAAATTGAGAAGGATAATTTCAGAAAGTAAATGAAAGGAAATAGTTAAACATTTGTATAATGGTTCACATGAAATTCGTTTGTTTTGGTAGGATTATATTAAATGTATAATTGTTTATACATCTAATTTGAGGAAGGTTAACTTTATGGTGGTGTTGTATTGTTATTTTATGCCTCACTAATGGACGCCAATTTGAAGTAGTTTGTTTGTTACGTTATTTGCACCACGCGTCAATTTGAAGTAATTTGTATTGAAGGAGTTGTATTATAGTTCAGCTGTTGGGAAGCTTTTGGATACGTCATCAAAGAACTCTGCCGTCAGTCCATCCTGCCCACATTTTGTGTATTGAAGTTTCTCAGAAGCAATTACATAACTATTTACCCTGAAACTTGAGGTAAATGTTGATGAAGCCCGTCAATTTTGTTTTCACGAATCTTCTAATTGACTCTTCACTGATGGCAGTAGGCCGTCCAGATCGATCATCATAAACGTTCGTCTTTCCTTCAGCGAACTGAACAACCAACACAGACAGAGAGGTGAAACTTACTGGCAGAGCAGTGGGGGACCGGCCGAGAGTGGCTGTTCTTGATACGGCGCTATCTAACAGCAGAGTTTTTATTTTATTTTCAGAGAAAAGTTTACGTGTAATTTTTTTTAGAAATTATTTTACGATAATTGAATATTTTTATAATTAAAGGATATAAGCTAGCTAAAACGCTTGATACCATTAACCTTATTTAATAAGCAGTAAAAAGTTATTGTACTAGTTGGTGTAATTCTAGAGAAAACTGGCTTCCTTTCAAATGTGAAAAAGCGCAAAAATACCCTGCGATCTCTACCATGTGTCATTAATCCTTGTGTTTATTTAACATTGGCACACCCTAAGACAAAAAAGAAGAAGACGAAATAGCAGACTCCCCAAGTGTACATTTGTCTAAATCCAAATCGTTTCCGCGCCGCATGCATTTAGCTTCGTTCTATTGTCACCTTTCATATTGAGTGTCAGCCACTAAATATGTGCTGACAGCCGAGCGGTTCTAAGCCGTTACGTAATAATGAGAAGAGCTGAGGTTCGTATCCCTAGCATAGCTTTATATTTTTTCAGAAAAACGCAATGTTTTTTGCGCATACTATTCAAATATCTAAGGTTTACTATTTGATTTTATGCTCGGTCATAAAAATTGAACTACACTCCTTTAAGTTTTCAAACTAAATAAGCAATAAATACTATAGTCCTAAATGAAAAATCTGATGTGATACATTCACATGAGATTCTCTAACCTCTATCTTTATTAGTGGATATACAGATTATTACTCTCACTAAAACCTATTTTTCTGTATATGTACAACATTTTAATCCAAATATACCTTTGTAGGAATAGCTACATTACATTGTTATAGATACAAAAAGAACAGCGATAGTCAAATGTTTTAAGAACTGGATGCTATAGGCTAGCCTTAAAATTCCATACTGTTTCTGCGCAATTACATGGAAACAGTATGGAATCTACTTAAGAATTCTTACTAATATGGCACTTATTTTGAAAAAGAAAAGAATAATTTATTTGTTTTTTATGTTTAAATAATAAAAACATTTACGCCAAGGATTCGAGCCCAGGTTGTTCCAATTACGAGACACATGTGTTTCACCGCTCGGCTACCATGCATGCAAGCAAACTGAAAAGCATACTTCTATGTATTGCACGCCTTTGAAATGACCACAGGGAGGTACTAAATCGTATACTGTGAACGCAGCGTCAGCGAATGCTTCCGAAGTTTTCCGAATCCAACTCCCTTTCTAAGCTGTTACTCGTTTATTGCCTTAGGCTGTACATATTATGTAAATACAACTACGAGTTTAAATATATAAGGAAATAATTCACAAATTAATTCAATAAAACGTTATACACAAATGTTTAAATACTTGAATTGCTTTTTTGACATTGACTAAATATTTAAAGTGATTTGAATGAACAACAGAATACTTTAGTTTCTCTTAGACTTGCAGACTGAAATCGAGTGCTGTCTCAGAATAAATTATATATAAATTATTAAAATTAAATTAATGCCGACAAGAATGTGGAACACCAGGAAATTTTGTGAAGTACATTGGAAATTTATTTTCACATTGCTCTCCAGTTATTGACATAAAACGGTAATTTGAACTTTTATTAAAAGGAATACATATGCATTAAACACACGGAAAGAAATATTGGGCTGTTTCATAAGTTCCTTCGTTTTGCTCACAAATTCCATCTATAGCGCTTGAAAACCCTGGACCCTCTGTACACTCAAGTTATCCTAGTTGCCTAACCACCCCTACGACTTAGAGAACAACAACCAGACTCACTTTTGGATATGTCAGTGTGCATTTGTGATTGACGTTGGATAGAATAGCGTGAGCTTGTGTTTACAGACTAGGGAAAGCAAAAAGGAGCATTTCCGACATCTTATGCTGTTTTACTATCGTAAGGGTAAAACCGCCTCACAATGCCGGCAGAAAATTTGTGCTGCCTACGGGGAATATGCAGTAACGAAGCGAGCATGTCAAAAGTGGTTTGGTCGATTTCGAGTTGGAAATTTCTCCCTTAAAGACAAATCTCGGTCTGGACGGACAATAGTTACGGACGTGGAAAGAATTCATGAAACGATAGTCATCAATGCACAAATTACAACTCGGGTGTTGGCATTGGAGCTCAATTTAACTCATGCTACTGTAGCCAAGAACTTGGCAATTTGTTGTAGACAATAATGCTATATACCGCAGGAATTAAATAGTTTGTTTACAAAACCTCACTGCCGTAGTTATTTATCTCTTGAATGACCTTGTGTTTAAAGTTTGTAAACGGAAAGCTCGGCAACCACGCTGTCGTAGCTACGCTGCGGGTGAGATGTGCTCCCAGGCGTTCTTAGCTATTAAAACGTAACGAAAAGCGAACGAACTTATGAGACAACCCTATATATGCATTTCACATTCCATTTAGAGCTTGTACACCTTATATTCTTAAATATACATGGTCCAAGAGTTGGTTTGTTTTTGCTCACATCTCTTCCATCCTAGTGATGAGGACACTGATTAGTTAAAAACAAAAAAACAAAAAAAAACACAAAAAACAAAAAAAAACAAAAAAAAACTACATAGCGACAAAACTTTCGACAGTCTGTAATAAACAAAAGAAAACAAGACAACCGTCAGAGCAGTTTCCTCATTTATAGCAATCCACGTGGTCTGCAATATTCCCTAAAATACCGCATGTTGCCAGATAATTGTTTTCTTCAAGGAAGCAAAATTGGCCTAGAGCTAGTTCTAGAAATTAGCTACTCTAGTATCCTGAAAGTAACATTTCTGATCAGAAAAGCGAAAGCAAAAAATGTGTCTGTGGTGAAGAAAATGGTAAAGTAAATTTCTTGTTTGGAGAAAGTATTGAATGACTATTCGTATTTATGAGCTAAGCCATAACATTTTCATGGAGAAATGGAATTTCAATTGTTTATCGCTCCCCTGTAACTTATTATGCTTTCTTCGGCTAGAAACGTCATTTCAAGTTCATTGGTTTTGAATTTTTACTTTCTCTACCCTTTAGCTTGTGAGTGTTCTGAATCAAAACAGTATATCTTGTGTGCCTGTCTCAGCCAGTCTTTCAGTCTATATGTGCGTCCGTATTTCTGCCTGTGAACAACACAATTCAAAAAATCTGATGTGTTACACTCACATGACTTTCTCCCACGTTGGACGCCAATTTGAAAACGTTTGATTTGTTGGAGTTGTTTGCACGTATGAAAATCCGATTTAAAGTAGGTTGTTTTGAAAGAGTTGTATCGTATTTCAACTGTTGGGGAGCCGAACTTGTAGTAGTTACAACAGTATGTATAGTAAACAGTTTCTGGTAGCCTTCGCCCCAAATGTATTTTAGGTGGCTTTTGCCCGAAGTTTAAAAAATATTAACTTTGTAATTAAACTGTTTCTTTAAGTATTAAATAATTATGTTTGCCTCGGCTGCGTCAGTCTTGGCAGGGCGTGATGCGACAAGAATGTAGACTTACACAGATTTTAAGTTTTAATTCACTCCTTTTTATTAATCGTTGACACAAATTAAATAGCACTTCGCTGATAGAAAGCTGAGAGATGTTTTTTATTTATTACATTTTTTAACACGTAAACTTACTTTTCGTCTCACACGAATACGTACTATATTTCTTGAGGACACTTTTTGCGTCTGCTTAGTAACGCTTTCTGCAGGCAACTGAATTGATTTCAACCGTCTAAACTTGTAAATTTATGTATTTCAATCCAACTCAAATAGAATACCTTCATTTAACTAAAGCTTTTTCTGGTTGTTGGTTGGCTATTTGCTATAAACTGTCACTAAAATTACATTAATGCTTCCAAGAATCACAAATAACATTTAAACTCTCAAACTCATTATTGCCTCAAGTTTACCTCATTGTTACCTCATTGTTAGCAACATTTAACTTATTATTCTCAAGGCTCCTACATCATTAAATTACACATAGCATTATTACACATGGATACAATAATATAAGCATATGCAATGACTGTTGCATACATTTTACAGATTATTACATACACATATTGCTTCAAGGCGGGCTGTTATTGAATTTACATATTATATAATTTGACTGAAAAGTATTTAAGTGTTAAAAATACTGCCTCACAATCTAAAGAAAGATTTGCTTCCTATATGCACAGAGCTTTGAGACCGCATAAATCTGTTACTTTGCTGAGGTATAGAGGTTGCAGCTGTGGAAATTATTAGTTTGTCGAAGTATTTAAAACTTTACTTTGCTTTAAGAAATATTGTAAAGTTTCATGATTTTGAGTTAACTGGCACTACAGCCAGTTCATAAATTATGAGTAATTGTTGTTCAGCTGGGAAATCACCACGTCGCTGGGATTGAGGTCAATGATGGATCACTCGAAATTAGTGCTGCTAAATGAATCAGTAATCATGATCACACTGACTCAGTCACAAAACAGGATTATTCGCTGAAAATAGATTATCGCATTTCCGTCGAATTCAAAAGCGCACCACAGTTAATAGTCGTTTTATGAATATCGTTTAAAATCAACCATTACATAAAAATCTGATGTGTTACACTCACATAACTTTCTCTACTCTTGTACAAACTGTTTTTACAAACGCTTATTTTCCATATGCTTCATGTTAATCGAGACATCGAGATGTTAATATTATTGCTAATTTTCTTGTAGATACAAGGGGGATATGGTAGACTTAAGCGATAGTCAAATATTTTAAGTGCTGATTGCTATGTGGAGTATTCCATTCTCTTTGCATTACCAGGACAAAAAAAAAGGAATAACGAATTTGAGAAAAAATATAAGTATTGGAAAATTTAAGGGAACAACAAGCAATATCTCGAAAATGGTTCACTCAACAAAAAAATGTATGTGACAAATTGTGTATTTTAACGCGATCTACATTTTTGGTGTACTAAAATTTTGTCTAACTCTTATGGTTTACCAGTTATGCGAAAGTCGTTCACAATGATGAATACTTTTGGAGACATTCCCAGAAAATTCGAGATATACATTTCATTTGTCATAAAAATATCTTAAACATATGATATTTTAATGAAAATCGTTAGAGCCATTTTTGAGAAAATTAAAATTTTCGAAAAATATTTCATGTAAATGGTAGTCTGGAATGGGAGGATTTTCTTGAAAACCTTCGTATCCCATCTCTGGAAGATACTGAACCTACATACCAAGTTTGGTGTTTATCCGACTGTTTGTTTCTGAGTTATGCTGTTCACAGACACACACACGGACATGTTTCCAAAAATGCTTTTTTGGATTCAGGGTGTCTCAAAACAGAATTTTTGGGTGGATTACAATACTTCCCCTACTTACTATACGTAGCGGAGAAAGTAAAAATAGAGCAATGAAATGTAAGACGCTGTTTTTATATTATGCTTAAAGATAACCTCAAAAGTATTTTAGTATAATATAAAATAAATCTTCAGTTTAAGGGCTGCTAGAGCCTTTCTACACTCATCAAATCTCTTAACAGGAAAATGTCTTCCTCTTAAAGTATAGTTTAAACAAGAGGATAGACACTGTCACGTAAAACGGCGATTTGGGTATGTATTCATACTTTTAAAGGAAATATTCCTTATTTTGTTTCCTTGTAAGTTCAAAACTTACGTAAAAGAGATACACAGGGGGGTTACTTTGGTCCAGGCCGTAGGAGCGTGGCTGCGCGGTGGGGAATCGCGGGCCAGCGGTGAGGAAGAGAGTGACAGCATCTCCGCCCATAAATTAGCGGATTTTACTGAAAGCACAACATATTCAAGACTGATAATAATGATAACGTCTAACCTGTGATATGTGTGGTGTTGTAGGTGATCTCTCTCAATAGCAATACTTTTCGGCATCTGCTTATCAAATTCCGCTGTATATCCATATTTTCCTCAATCACGATTCTGGAAATTTATCTTGTGATATTTTGTTTTAGAACTTCTGCTGTGTGATGGCTGTCCTTATACGCTTTATGTTTCTCCGTATTTAAAAGTCCCAGGACGACGGTGCTACCCAGTACTTGTAATTCTATCCTCAAAAATCTTATCAACCACGCTAAGTTGCAATGTTGAACAGTAGCGGAGTCTTGCTAAAAGAGTCTTGCTGACATTCAATGTCTATTAGATATTCGAAAAATCCTTTGTGATTTTTGGTCATTAAAAATTGACCCTATTGTTTTGTGTATCTCCAGGACATACCACACACCAGTTTTTTTCAGGAGAGCGGAACTTCGTGCATAAGGTCAGATTTATCTGCGCTTGTTTGTTTTGTGAACTAACTCGGCTATCCAATTCGAACAAACTTTCGTTTGAAAATGTGTTAACTTCTGGATTTACTGTAGCAGCAGCTTTACTATTCGGCATCCAGTTACAAAATCCAACTCAATTTCGGGTCATGAGGTAATTCGTGGAGTACTGTGGTTTTGTAAGGTTTTAATTTAAGTAACTCAGTGATATTACTGTTGAAGATTTTAAGCACCTGATTTTTTAGTAAGCCCACAAAGGAAAGCTTTTGTGCTATTCTCACACTGCTTAGGAATAGTTTATTCACAGGGAGTTCACACACAAATGTTTGTTGAGAGAGGTCATTTTCAACTTCTCGTGTAGTACATGTTAATGTTCATCATTTTCTGATTTCAATAAATTTTTTATTCTTTTAAAATATAATTTTTGCTTTCAGCAGAAATCATCCACGGAGTTGCCGTTACACCCTTCCCCCTTCCTCTTGGTCCTCCAATGCATGGCGTTGCTCCTATGGCCCTAAACCCCTTTAAATATTTGCTCTAATGCAACTAAATTAATTTCAATAGAAAATGCTTTCTATTAAATCTATTCTGTATAAATACTTTCCAAATTGTCACTAATACCACAAGTTGCGATGATTTAGGCTTTGGAAGTGAATTTGACCAAAATTTCTATTTAATTCTCCACCTATTTTTAAAAATGCCAGCAATTTATAATATTAATAAGATGACAGCCTCTGAGGTGATATGCTGACCTTCTTGTATCTTTACTAATGAGCGAGACTTTAAAAAGAAATATTGGCCAAATACATTTCATTTTAAGCTGGTTCTGAATTTACTATTAATGTATTACACAGACCTATATGTAGCTAGACGCATTTCAAAACACTAGCCTATTTTCCGTCTTTTGTACTTCTTAAACCAACTGGAACGCAGTCTGTGGCAAAAAAATTGGTTATTCTCTATTGTGTTGCACTTCACCAGATTGAACTTTAAGAGTTGCTATTCAAGAACTTTTAGGAATAACGTTGATAAAGGTCGCAATTTGGTAAATATTTAAAAAGTTTTCAATCTATTCCTGCAAAGTCGATAGGTTCACTTTCACATACCCCCAATACTATTATTTTTATGCACGTTGCTCGCGCCTGAAAACTGAAACAAAAGAGGGCAGATTAAAACAGTATCTATTCTATCTCTTTCTGCAATGTGCTAAGCGCAAGGATTCCGTAATGTAAAGGAGAACAGTACAACGTAATGCATCCTAAAATTGCACATTTATTATTGTATTTTATTATTTAGATAATTCAAGCATCACAAAGTGATTTGAAAGGTTTATTTACAAGGCCATTGTAGTGCATGCATTTAAATTTTAACTAGAATTTTGTTTACAATTAAATGCAAATATGTGTTGTGCAAATACAGTCATTAATGTATCCTGGATTATTAATGGATGGTGTTATACGTATCATGTTTATGCAGTCTGTATTTCGTATTGCAACATTTCTCTTGAAACGCTTTACATTTTGATACAGTCAAGGAAAACGACAGCATGCACTCAAGATATGTAATTTTCCTTTCTATATTCCCCAGCATTCCCCACGCCTTCACTCCTTCGTACCTTCAATCAGCAAAAGTGTTTAAACTTTTTTTAGCCGAAGAGAGTGGAAAAGGACCAGTGGCAGTCCGTAGTGCCAGCGTGCAACCAACATACGATTGCACAACTGAGGTTTAATTGTGTCTGGAAAATGAAGTATTTTCTTCATAATTAGTTTTACCTCAAGCCACTCGCACTTATACAAAATCGCATGCGGGTTTATTATTTCAGTAGTAGAGAAAATTGAGTTGATAACAGGGGCGGTATATGCCACACTTTTTCTGTTAAAATCTAGATCCTAATTATAAATCACAGCAATATAGCCTACTTGTTAACACATTAGTGTGTTATATATTAAACTGTTTACGTTGTATTTTAAAGTAACTAAAACTATAGTATTAAGATCCCTGCTTATTGCCCTCCTTGCCATCTAAAGGACGGTATATCTGCCTTGTAATATCAAAGGTGTGAGTTCGAGACTTGGTTGACACACTTTCGCCACTATTTTGAAAGCATGAATGTGTGATAAGTTTCAGCTGTCTGTGTCCTGGGCTCATTTGAGCATCCATTAATAATTATTGCCATATTTATTGTCTCTATAAACATGAAGTTTAAAGGGAAGTGGAAAGTTCTACCCGCATACCCGAATGTTTTTCCATTTCTTCTAGAGTTTCTCTTTTACACCAATCCATCGCTTAAACGTCGACTGCCTCAACATACCTTTGAACTATAAAAAGTTGAGTGTACTCTTACACAAAACATTTTGTGGACTTCTCCATATAGCAGCTGTGTATTTTTGTCCGCAAAGTTGTCACAGTGACCCTTGACCCTGCCCGACACTCCTATTTGTATCTCTAATTCAGTTGGTGTGTGAAAACAAAACCTAATAAATTAATATATTTTGCAAAATTCAGAACTATAATAACCTATTGGGCATCAATAAACGAAGTGCAGGGAGCATAAATGTGAAGACATATGCCGCAGCGTGAAACAGAGTATAAGTGAAAGGACGACAGAGGTAGGAAGAAAGGTTTGCTTGCACCGGAAGTGGGAAAGATTGTTGAATCATCGATTTCAAATGAAACTGTCACAAAATTGTTTGCTTTTCGCTGTACTGGCCTCATGTACTTGGCGTTCATTTCAAAGTGTGCCATGCGTGCTGTATGACGTCACTTGGAAGTGTCAGGCTGAATTCAACCCCCCTAGTATTTCTGCAGAGTGTATGACATATGCGTCGGAGAACTTGCCTAGCATGCAAGGCCTTCAGTCTGAACTTGAGAACCTTCCAATATCGTAATAATAGGCGGTAGACTGTACGGTATGTGACCTACAAAACGCTCTTTTGCATTGTGTTCGGTTTGGTCGATATGGAAGGTCCATGAAAACTCTACGTGGGTACTTGTTATCATCTCTAGCGTGCGGCAAAATGAATGTGTCCAACAGTGTGTGTTATGACTTTCTTCTGCGAATGTAAATAAAGCAGTATATGTACGGAATGAATGGACTTTGAAGGAATAATGCAAGAAAGATTAACATTTCTGACTCTCTATTTTATCCTACTTTATTTTATGCTGTTTCGTGTGACACTTAGAGGCACGTTATTTGGTATACGTTTCATGATTAATGTCGTCACCGTATCAGTACTTGAATTCCATGCTTGCTAGGCAACTTCTCCGCCAAACGTGTACTAAGTTACATCCTTCCCCCTTAGAGCTAACACTCTTTAAAAATTGAGTCAAATCAGTGATATGACACAATTTGAAGTTGACCCTCGTATGTGGCACCGTTTTATATCGTTTGCAACTATCGATTGCACCCTCGGTGCATTCCATTTATAGCGCATGTTCTCAATATTTTTCAATTAGCTTTTTCCTTCGACCAGTTTTAGCAGGTGAGCGTCGTTTAAACTGCAAAATCTCATTATTTTATGAACAGTATCCCAGAGAATTCTGTTGAATGAAATTCCTCTGGGCCCAGGAGCGCACTAAGCTCATGGTCTGCTCTTGAGGTTATCGGAGATTATCGCGCATGACTTTGGATGCAGCGGAACAGAGGATATTTACCCAGAGCTTTATACGCAATTTAACCCGAGCACCGGCCACAGGGTCATGCATATGCAGGAGGTGTGTGCATGCCTTCCCACACAAACACAACGTTTACGCTAATGTTTTGTATATGTGAAGCTGACCGCGCTCTGTCTTTCCTTGCCTACATTAATTTTCATGCATTGCGTGATGTATTGTACGCTCCAGGAAATTTAGAATCCGGTTCTGCAAGTCCGTTATATATGCACAAGAGCTGTAAATGAGAACGCACCTGTAGCAGTGATGTATAATGGTGTGCATAAAAAGTGGCCCATAATGGAACGCAGCTGTTTATGTTCGTAGTGACAAATCTAGCCTCACCCTCTGGTACCTTGAACCTCCTCTGTTCATCAAGCATAATTCTAGCCACTGTATTTCAGTGTAGCATACCTTCCTCAAGATATGGCCAAGCTTCTGATGGGTAACATTAAAGTTATTTGATCATAATTTATGCTGAACTAATTTGAACAAACATTTTAACTAAATTGGTAGAATCTGGTACAATTACATTACACCCAGTAACCTTCAGACCAACGGAGTTTGAAAGCTATAAAGTCTGGTTCTCAGTTTCAAGTATTTGCTAAAGGGATTTCTTTATACATCATGAAGATTTGGATGTCAATCATTAGCAACGTGTATTTTATCATACGTTTAGAGCAATATTTCTTATTTAATAAAAGAAAATCTGAAGTCAGGTATGGCACATGTTTTTTATTTCTTTTTCCTTTTTGCTTTTAATTCTGAGAACCATAGATGTTTAATTTCTCTGTAATAAAACTCGCATAGTAATCCAGCACATTCTCTAACTGCCAATCAATTACTGTTGCTATGATCCGTGAAATTCATGCGTCGAAAGGCTTGAGTACAAGGCTAGTAGTTAAAAAATGAAATGGCTGCATGTCTCCAAGAGATTATAATCAACATTTTGCGTAAATTACTATAGAAATTCTGTCAACAACGTGACAATAGAAAGCCATTGTCCGTTTTTAACATCTGAAGTGAGAGAATGTTCTAACTTTGGCAAATGGGCAAAATTGGATAAAGTACTGAACTTTCAACCACCAGAAGATAGTTGCAAATAGCACTGGTTTTATTTTAAAACAAACGAAAGTAACAGTAGGCCTTTGAAATATTCATCACAAATTATTAAGTTGAATTTTTATTTACCTCAATACAAAACAAGTCCATATATAATTCTTCCAGGGTTTTCTTTCTCTAGCATACACTTATCGTAGGAGGGGAAGTAATGTAATGCACCTAAAAATTCGATAATGCGCTTTCACCGGCAGTACATATTTCGTGGTCTCTTGAATAAAAAAAATTGCATAAAAAATACATTTGAGTGTATGAACGTGTGTGTACCTGAACAGTACAGCTTAAGATTGAAAAGTTGCAAATATCGAATTTTCTTATTCAATTAATTATGCGGTGTGTAGGACAAGGATGGAAAGGTAGAATCAGACTGAAAAATCCTATGTCATGGCCGGCAGCTAATTTTTCAGCTTGATTCTACCTTTTCGCAATTAAGTCGGGATCTCCCAAAGATGCAACAAGAATATTTTCCAGAAAATCTCCAAAATCCGAACTAGCATTTCTCAGGAATTTTTTCCCTTGCGTTTTGTTTGTTTTGTTTTTAACGCTCTAACAATGCGGATTAAAATATACATTTAAGACATTTACATGACTAATTAAATGCCTCTCTTAAATCTTCTGCAAATGTATGTTCTGTGAAGTATACTTAATTAGGACAGAGTTTTGTATACTTTTGTATAACTGGTAAACTGCAGAGATTGAGATAACGGCAGCATTAGCCATTTTGTAGGTATCTGTTGTTATTGGATGTTATTTCAAACCTTTGTCATTTGTCAACTGTTCTCACAATTCAGTTATTTCTGGAGTTTCAAAGCCAGCGTTTAGAGACTCACTTTTTAAACATTTTACTATTCTTCTCCCTAATTTTATCTACAGCAAAATGAGTACTTAAAGTATTTCTGCAAACGCTTCCATAAGGTAGATATAAAATGGGCTTTTGCAAGAATAGTTTGCAGAAGCTAAATAAAAAAAGGATAGTGGCTAGAGAAAGTGAATATAGCATATCCGATTTTTATATAACGTGACTTCCCTCGACGAATACGCGCTTGTCCCCCCTTTATTGTGGAGTGCGTTATAAAGCTTTTAGCAATAGTAATTAAATAACTGTTAATTACGAATCGGTAACCGCACAAATCAAAAGACTTTATATGTAACACAACATCCCGACTATTTTTAATAGCAAAGCAACATCGACTTTGACAATGGAAATTAGTTACAGTAACTACATTTCTACCATTTTACCATTTTCTTTGTTCCAGCTGCAGTTGACATGCCAGTATGTAATTCTGTTTTTGCGCAATAAAATATAAACTGTATTTTGAATACACGTATTTCAACAAATGATTCAGTCACGAAGGGAAATTCTATACATGTCGTAAAAGCAAATGCAAATTTGCGTTGTCAAAACCACTGAAAGAAGGGTTTCTTTTCTTCAAACAATGTCTGCAAATGCAAGTAGGCGATTCCTGTTTTAGTTTGATTTATACAAAGCTTTTGTTGATTCAGAGAATCACGTATCGCATAAAGTAGCCTGAAGAAACTGTGCCAAATAAGACATATTTAAAAAAAAAGAGCACTCGTGTCTGTGGATTGTTACAAATATTCTGTATTAAACTAAAAAAAATAGACAATTATCTACTAAGCCAAAAGATGTTCTTCGTGCCTTGTTTCTACCCACAGATGCGAAAGGAAATGTTTGTTTCCTTCCGAATTGCAGATGATTAAGATCGCATTACTGAAATAACAGATTTATTTTAACGGAAACATATGCTCTAAAACAAACTATAAGTTACATATGCCGATCTACCTCTATATACCTAGGAAGTTATTACTCTCTTCGATGCCTCGTATAGCATGTGTCTGGGAAGAAAGCGAAACATAGAATGACCGAACAAGGACATACGTGAGCAAAGCTGTTGAATGGTAGAGCTACAACACATTAAAATCATTACCGAGAGTCATTTTGTCTGAAAGCGAGGTACCTACATACCCTAGCTAAGAACTATCACTCCTGGAATGAAGCTTGAGAAAGATGGTTTGATACGTTATTATTAGCTCCACGCATGGACGCCAATTTGAGATAGTTTATTGTTTCACGTATGGTAAGCCGATTTGATGTAGGAGTTGTATTTAGTTCTTATGTTGGCGAGCCGAACTAGTAGCAGTTGCAACCGCACTTATGGTACCCGGTAGCCTTTGCCCAATTTTCAAGAATATTAACTTTGTAATTTGACTGTTTGTTTTAAATATATATTTATGTTTGCCTCGGTTGCGTCAGTATTTGTTAGAGACACGTTTCTCTTAGCAGCGTTTTGGTGCGACAAGAATGTAGGCTTACACAGATTATAATTTTAATTCACTCCTTTTATTAATACTTGATACGATTTAAATAACACTTCACTGATATAGAGAGAGAGAGAGCTGTGAGATGTTCTTATTAAATACTTGCACTTTTTTAATACTAAACTTATTCTCCGCCTCACACGAATACGTATTAAATCTCTCGAGGACGTATCTTGCATCCAGTTACAATCACTGTCTGCAGGCAACTGACTCTAAATTTGTAAATGTTTCTCCTCTTCAGTTTCTGATTGGCTAATCCTACTCCAATAGTATACCTTCATTTAACTAATGCTTTTTCTGGTTGTTGATTGGCTATTTTTAAAACTTTCACTAAAATTACATAATTGCTTCCAAGAATGACTAGAAGTATTGTTAAACTTTCAAATTCATTATTGCCTCAAGATTACCTCGTTGTTAGCAACTTCTGACCTACTTCTCACAGCTCCTGCATTATTAAATTAAGTAATACATTCACATAATATTATTACACACGGATAAAATTATATAAGCATATATAATGACTGTAATATACACTTTTTATATATATTGTTACATACACATATTGCTTTAAGGCGGGCTGTTGTTGAATTTATATATTATATAATTAGACTGAAATCATTTTAGTGTTAAAAACACTGCCACAAGCTCAGATTCGAATAATGTGCCTCTGGGAACGTCCTGTCTCAGTATTATCTTGGACCTACTGTAGTAAGATACCAATTTGAGGGCTTCTCCATTTGTCAGCAGTTACCCTGAATTCCCATTTTTCATCTTTCTCGGCAGTTCCAATCCCCGTGTTGTAAATTTCTCTCTCTCACCATGTGGTTAGCATTAAATTTCCATGAAGCCCTAGGTCTTCCCCTTTCCTCCTTCCACAAGGCGACCATTCCAAAAATGTCCTAGGTTATCTCTGTTGTCCATACAGTTGTAACGTCCTACGTTCAGTTCTTTCTATAATTGACTCTCCATTTCCATCATTTGTCTTATTTTCACATTATTCCTTTTTTTCAAGCCTTGATACACTCGCTTCTCTACGGCTTCCATCCATCTCACTGTCTGATCCAGGTCTACCCTTCAGATCCATAAGCTTTGTTATTTTAGCATTTAGTAAGATACCTATGGTCAATAACATTTCACCCCCTAGAAAAAGGAATACCGCTGTCCCATTGCCAAAGCGCATCTCTCTCAAATAAATCTGATGTGTTACACTCACATGACTTTCTCTACTCTTGTACAAACTATTTATATAAACGCTTATTCTCCATCTACTTCATGTTAATCCAGATAAACATTTGCAAAGCCTATCTTATTGCTAATTTTCTTGTAGATGTAAGGGGAATATATATTTACAAGGGCAATTTGGAAATACAGTAGCCTTTAAGCACATACATATCTCTTAATAGCTGGTTGCTAGGTGCAGCACCATTCCCTTTGCCACATATTAATACTCTTTGCATATCCAAGATAAAAAAATGAATAACGAATTCCCATTTGAGAAAATTATTGAAAAATTTAAGGGAATAACAAGCAATATCTCGAAAATGGTTAACTCAAACAAAAAAATGTATGAGACATAAATTTTGTATTTCAACGCGATCTACATTTTTTGTGTAGTAAAATTTTGTCTATCTCTTATGGTTTACCAGTTATGCAAAAGTCGTTCACAATGAAGAATACTTTTGGAGATATTCCGAGAAAATTCAAGATAAACATTTTATTTGTCATGAAAATATCTTAAACATAAGATATTTTAATCAAAATCGTTACAGCCATTTTTGAGAAAATTAAAAATTTCGATAAATGTTCCATGTAAAGGGTAATCTGGGGTGGGGGATTTTCTTGAAAACCTTCGTGTCGCAGCTCTGGAAGATACTGAACCTAAATACCAAGTTTGGTGTTTATCCGACTGCTCGTTTCTGAGTTATACTGTTCACACACACATACACACACGGACATGTTTCCAAAAATGCTTTTTTTGGATTCAGGGCTTCAGAACATGTATTTCTGGTGAAATCTTGGTATCCAATTTTTGGGTAGAATACAATACTTCCCCTACTTAATATACGTAGTAGAGAAAGTAAAAGATTGCCAAAGCTGTTTAAACATTGAAGAATATTGATCCAGATTCTTCTCCGTATTCTAGGCTTATCTTATTAAGATGTGGTCTGGAATTTTGGCAATATTTTATGTACGTCCAGATTGTGGATCATGACACGATGGTCAAACTCTTAAGGGGAAAAAACACTCATAAATCGCTACCGTTCAGAAAGCTATCGACAGAGACTGTCGAGACGAGTTGAAAAATGATTTAGAATTCTATTTGGCTCACTTGACCTTCCCGTTAGAGCAATCACTTTCTGGAAGAAAAGGGTTAGGCTAGCTATGAAGATCACACAATTACTGAAAGTGGTAAAAATAAAACAGTGGTTTATCGAGAAATAGCTGTCACAGATATGGTAGGATTACATATCTCCTATTCAGTGTTTAAAGAGTTACGTATTCTGTATTAAGGATTATTATTTCTTTAACTTCGTTTAATGACAGTAATAACTGCAAGCGTTTCATCATCGTCACTGAAGTTCGAACTATGACCTGCAAAAGTTCATTTTACATGCCGGTAGTCGTTAAATATGGTTAAGCGTAAAATTTCAAAGCTATAACCTTAAGGACATAGGATGAAGATTTTTAAAGAACTCTTCCTCACCTTATACAAACTCTTTTATACAAATTTGCTATGTAGGTGTAATTATAATTATTTTTAGTTTCTCGAAAAATGAGTTAATATTTTTGGCTAATACGTTATAAGTTGGAAATATTGATGCAACAATTGGAATGTGTGTTTTGAAGTCTTTTTTACACACAACTCTAAAAGAGATAATATATACACAATATATTATTCCACATAACTGTTTCGCAACATTTGACATTTTTGAAATGTTCATTGTTGTAATTTAAATGTTTCCTGGTTCTGTTTACTTCAGAACAACATCAATATTAATGAGTTTGAAAATGTGTAACTCCTGTGTGTTGCATGAGCTATTTATTAACAAAAACAAACCTGTGATACTATCAATTGGAGATTACTTAAGCATCGTGCATGCATCCAAGTTTGGGGTTTTAATTCTTGGTGGATTGCACCATGAAAACAGACTTCCATGGTGCCCTCAATTAAGCTTCAGAACCCCTCATGTTCTGTAGGTTGTAAAAGGCTCATTTTTATGTTTAACTTTGTTGCTTGCTACATCTTTCCTTTTGAAACCATCGCAACCCAATGCATTGAAATTAAAGTAGAATTATCATAAATTAATGCAATGAAGCAACGCACTTGCTGATCATGTGTTTAGATGCAACCTAAAAATTCTGCCTTTTCCCTCCCGCGCTGCTAACCGATTTCAATTGCTACAAAAACAATACTCTGCTTTTTTCAATCTCCGTTTGTTTCTGAGGGGAATTTATCGAAAATAAAAAAGAAAAAATAGTGGATTCGATATTTGTGGATTTACGATCCACTGCTATATTCAAATTAGACGAGGTTAACTCATATAATAAGTTACTCTGATTAGAAATGCATTAGTTTATTGTGCTGTATTCACTGCTATGTGTTACTGTGTTGTGTAATTTCTTCTGAAGTCCGAGAACAATACACAAATATGAATTTAAATTCTATGCGAATGACTTTAAGCTAAAGTGTTATAATTTATTTGTTATTTTCACGAATTATTCTATGTAGAAAGGAAAACCAGTTCAGAAGAATTAAAGGAAGGGGCGGAGAATAAACTCTTTTTAATTTTCGAGTCCATCTTCTCAATTTATTACAATAGACGAATAAGAATAAACTACTTTATATAGAGATCTCAAAGACTTTTAAATTGTAATCAAATTTTAAATCTATCACCTCTTTGCTCTGATTGCATTGTTATAGCATTTTAGCGCGGTTTTAAAATCGCGTTTATTTCAACCTTATTAATCTAATGCTATAGGATACTGTGCTGTGCTTGATGTATAAAGTTTATGTACCTATTATTGTTCAAGCTGGAATTGAAGTGTTAAGTGAATATCCTCTGCAAGACGTCGTCTTGGGTTTTATGCATGCGTCATGTTCTGTGAATATAAAAATATTACCGTTTTAAATGGAGTTCATCCAGGGTGGTTTTCTCTCTTAACCCGGTTTTACTTGCGGGAGTTTACGTCTATATAAACAGTGTATGTGCTTTGGAAAGGGTGGTGGAAATCATTGAAAAGGTATCAGTTTGTATAAATAAAAAAGTTACATCCACTCACATGACCCCTTTTGTACATTCTTCTACAACATATTCTTAATATCTTGTTCTTCTATCTACTTAATGTTAAACGATTGCAGAAGAGATAGCAAGTCATTATATGATGGCTAGGAAATTCTATGTTGCTTGGATGACTACGTGTAAACATGAATAGCGACTTAGCACAATTATTTAACACATTTTGTCAGAATACCTGATGGAGTAAGCCTTTGTCTTTCTTATAGTTTACCAGGCATGTGTTGTTACGGAAGGTCTACCAGGGTAAGAGCCAACAGCCCTTGCCCCCCTAAAAGAAACCGGGGACAGCAAAAACCATCCCGGGGGGTTTCCCATGAGGTCAATACCTTGAAGCTAAAAAGGCCCCCCTGCAGTGCAGGAGATAGAAGTGGATACGCCACTTGCGCGCGTCACCCCGAAGGGCAACTACCGAAAACCTCGGTGGGGCCGACAGCAATCTAGCATGCCGTCTACCAGCTATCCAGGGCGGTACCGGAGATCAATTAAGCGTCTCACAACCCCGTCAGCATGGAAAACCATACAGACGTACCCAACACCCATGGGTTTCGGGAACCACTGCCCCGCCGAGTCCAACCCAATCCGAACAACTCCCCAGTACGGGAGAAGAACCACAAGTACTAGGGGTCCGCAGCGCCAGCACCACGGCAGCTGAAGGGGTCGGAACCCCTCCCCCACGGGGGGTTTAACAGGTATACAGAATTTTGCCAAATTAATTCAGAAAGAGGTTGTCTACACAGGATAGTTGCAGAAAATTCAAGATATGTATTTTCTTTTTATCTGAGAAACAGGCTTATGCCACAGAACAACTTATTTTAAGTAAATTGTGTGTTTTCAACAGATCTACATTTTTTTGTATGAGGCGTTTTCATCTATCTTTTAACGTTTGCCAGTTATACAAGATTATATTGAATGTCTTCCAAATGACTTCACAGGCTATTTTCAGAGAATTCAAGATATATATTTTGTCACGTAAATATCTTTGGTGTATGATATTTTAATCACAATCGTTACAACCATTTTTTAAAATCAAAATTTTAGGAAAACGTTTCACGTAAATGGTAATCTGGGGTGGGGATTTTCTTAAATCGTCGTGTCGCTGCTTTGGACAAGTGAGGTATTTAGCAGAGTTTTCGTTTTTGAGTTATGCTGTTCACAGACACATATACGGACCTTTTCTAAAAATACTTTTTAGGAGCACTCAAAGGATGCATTTCCGATAAAATTTCGGCATCGAATTTTAGATAGAATAATGCACCTACCATGTACGTGGTAGAGAAAGTAATAACAAATACATTTCCATATAAAGGATAGATTCAAAAGGGGTAACTTTATCGAAAGTCTTCCTGTCGCTTCTTTGTAAGCCACTGAACTTAAATACCAAGTTTTTTACTTTCTCTACTACGTATAGTAAGTGGAAGTATTGTATTCCACCCAAAAATTCGATACCGAAATTTCACCGGAAATACAGGTTTTGAGACCCCCTGAATCCAAAAAAAGCATTTTTGGAAACATGTCCGTGTGTATCTGTGTGTGAACAGCATAACTCAGAAACGAACAGTCGGATAAACACCAAACTTGGTATTTAGGTTCAGTATCTTCCAGAGATGCGACACGAAGGTTTTCAAGAAAATCCCCCTACCCCAGATTACCCTTTACATGGAAGATTTTTCGAAAATTTTATAATTCTCAAAAATGGCTGTAACGATATTGATTAAAATATCATATGTTTAAGATATTTTTATGACATAAAATGTATATCTTGAATTTTCTGGGAATGTCTCCAAAAGTGTTCCTCATTGTGAACGACTTTTGCGTAACTGGTAAACCGTAAGAGATAGACAAAAGTTTACTACACAAAAAATATAGATCGAGTTAAAGTACACAATTTATGTCATATACATTTGTTTTGTTGAGTGAACCATTTTCGAGATATTGCTTGTTATTCCCTTAAATTTTTCAATACTTATTTTCTCAAATGAGAATTCATTATTCATTTTTTTGTCTTGTATATGCAAAGAGTATTAATCTGTGGCATAGAGAATGGTAATGCTCCTAGCAACCAGCTATTAAGAAATATGTATATGCTTAAAGACTACTGTATTTCTATATTGCCCTTGTAAATATATATTCCCCTTACATCTACAAGAAACTTAGCAATAAGATAGAGTCTGCAAAACTTTAATTCGATTAACATGACGTAGATGGAGAATAAGCGTTTGTAAAAATATTTTGTACAAGAGTACAGAAAGGCATGTGAGTGTAACACATCAGATTCTTTAAAACATGTCCGTGTGTGTGTGTGTGTATGTGTATGTGTATCTGTGAACAGCATAACTCGGAAACGAAATTGCTAATTTTCTTGTAGGTGCAAGGGGAATATGGTAGGCTTTAAGCGATAATCAAATCTTTTAAGAGCTGGTTCCTATGTGGCGCATTCCATTCTCTTTGCATATCCAGTACGTAAAAAAATGAATAACGAATTCCCATTTGAGAAAAAGTATTGGAAAATCTAAGCGAATAACAAGCAATATCTCGAAAATGGTTCACTTAGCAGAAAAAATGTATATGTCATAAATTGTGTATTTTAACGCGATCTACTTCTTTGTGTAGTAAATTTTGTCTATCTCTTATGGTTTACCAGTTATGCAAAAGTCGTTCACAATATAGAATACTTTTGGAGACATTTCCAGAAAATTCGAGATATATATTTCATTTGTCATGCAAATATCTTAAACATATGATATTTTAATCAAATCCTTAGAGCAATTTTTGAGAAAATGAAAATTTTTGAAAAATGTTCCATGTAAAGGATAATCTGGGGTGGGGAGGTTTTCTTGAAAAGCTTTATGTCGCATCTCTGGAAGATACTGAACCTAAATACCAAGTTTGGTGTTTATCCGACTATTCGTTTCTGAGTTATGCTGTTCACACACACGGACATGTTTCCAAAAATGCTTTTTTGGATTCAGGAAGTATCAAAACATATATTTCCGGTGAAATCTCGGTATCGAATTTTTGGGTGGAATACAATACTTCCCCTACTTACTATACGTAGTAGAGAAAATTAAAATAGGAGTGACATATTCACCTCGTATAACCTTCTCTCACCACCCAAGTGGTATTTCATTCCATCCAAAAATTCCATATCGAGATTTCAACGGAAATACATGTTTTGTGGCGCTCGGAATCCAAATTAAGTATATTTGGAAATATCTCCGTGTGTGTGTGTTTGCCTGAGTGTCTGTCTGTGAACAGCATAACTCAAAAACGAAAAGTCGGATAAATACCAGACTTGGTATATGAGTTTAACATCCTCCAAGGATAGGACATAAGACTTTCAAGAAAATCTACCACCTTGGACTACCCTTTACATGGAACATTTTTCGAAAGTTTAGATTTTCTAAAAATGGTTCTTACGTATGTGATTAAAGTATCATTATGTTTATGGCAAATGAAGTTTATATCTTGAACTTTTTAGGAATTTCTCCAAGAGTCCCCTTCATTCTGAATGAGTTTTCCATCTGGTGTACCGAAAGAGAGAGACAAAATTTTTCTATACAAAAAAAAATGTAGATATGGTCAAAACACCAATTTATGTCACACAGTTTTTTTGTCGAGTGAACCATTTCCGAGATATTTTTGTTATTTGTTTGAATTTTTCAATAATTATACTTTTTCCCAAATGGAAATTCGTTATTCCTTTTTTATTTCCGGGACATGCAAGGAGAATGGAATGCTCCACATATCAATCTGCTCTCAAAAGATTTTACTATCACTTAAAGTCTATCACATTTCTCTTGCATCTACAAGAAAATTAGGAATAAGAGAGTTTCTGCAAATGTTTATCTCGATTAACATAAAGTATATATATAGTGTGTACAAGTAGAGAAAGTCATGTGAGTGCAGCACATCAAAATTTTTTTCCTCGTGTTCTAACTATATTGTGAGTAGGCAGTGGTGCCTTTATTACTATTTTTCAGAATGTGCTTTGACTCGGTTCGTAGCACACGAAGCAATCAGATGATAACTGTGGGGTGACAGTTCATGAATTATTGGATCAAACAATAGAGAAAACCAAACACGAGAGCTGTATGTTTTCTGAGATATAGCATGTCCGCTCTCTGGTGCAGGGTTTCGCACTAAGGATAACAATACCTATTTCTATAGAGAATTAACAAGCTGGAGGAAAACAATAATGTAACAACAGTAACAGGTGGCTTATCTGCAGCCCCGCTGTCCCCTCCCCGAGCCTGGCGCTTGTAACAGATGCTGAGCATGGAAATGTTACTCCCTTGTCCGGAAATTTCGATAAGCTTTGTTGTATTTCCAGAAGCAGGTGCATAGGTCTGTGTGACCACATGCGACACTTGCAAGCGCTGGCAGCATTTGAAATTAAAATGTGTACCCTTCCTTACTATATCCGCCTTCTAAATGTATATTGCCATAATGTGATGATCTATGTAAGGATTCTTTAATTAATAAGTTGCAGTTCCTTTCCTTTTGCTCTCTCTACTGCTTACCTATAGTAAGTTGTAGGGGAACATCTACCATAACCAATAATACACCGATATGTAAATAATAAAGATCCATAGCTATTAGTTAATAAGTATATTAAGTATATTAAGTTAATAAATGTCTGTGCTAGACATGCTAATAAGCAAAAAGAGTATAAATAACAGGGAAGATATTACTAAACGGAAATAAAACCTATATATAATAGATATAAATATCAGAAAGATTTAAACACTAATTATAAATAGTATGTATTTATAAAATACCTGAATTTCATGTATGTAATATAATGACCGTTCACCAGGTAATGGGGAGCCAGCAACTTGGGGAGAGTAGTAGTAGGTGAACTGTTTCACACATAGAGTTGAAAACAGCAGCTTCAACGAGAGAGAGGTCCAAAGAGTTGGAGATAGAATAAAAATTTTTGGAAGTAAATTGGATAAAGTGATATTCCCCAAGAGCAAAATGAAACCTGATTCATAAAAATTGAACAATTTGACTCCTAATACCACACTAAGTTACTGCCACTCAAAGGACACATTAAAATACTGATGCGAATGTTCTTGTGCAGGACATTGTTGTATAAATGCAGAAATTTTCCCAGAACTTACATACTCTCTTGCTTTGATCCTGATGGTGAGACGAGACGCTACTACGTATTGTGAAGCGTAGGAAAAGGTAGTGTTTGAGGATGAGAAGTGGTTTTTCCATAACTAATTGAGCTGGCGGGTATAGAAATAACTCGGAGGTGTAAATAAGGGAATAGTGTTACTAGCCACTTTACATTCTTTTGTTGTTGTTGTTGTTTCTGGAATACACTCATACCATTGAGGTTATAACTATAAGGCTAGGTTTGACTTTCAGCATTTCCGAGAAACAGAACGAACAGTCGACAGATATCAAACCCAGGACGCCCAAATGACCGGAGGAAGACGCACGTTTAAGGTAAAGCGTCTTACGACTCCCTGAATAAAACAATAGCAGTTTTAGAAAAAGGTATCTTGTATGCGAACAACGTATGTCAAATAAAATATTTTGTGTGGTTAATCACTTCCGAGATATTCTTGTAATTACAAATACCTATGCGTTTCTCAAATAGTAACTCGCCATTCATGCAAAGTACATGGAACTTCAAAGCCACCGCACAGCGACATACTCTTTAAAAGACTGTCCAAAGCATTACCTACTGTTTATTAATAATTAGATAGAAATATGAGCTTTGTAAGAATATTTGTTGAAGAGTGAGCAGCAGAAGTCATATGAATGTAACACATGATATTACTTTCTCTACTACATATAGTAAGTAGGGGAAGTATTGCATTTCACCCAAACATTCGATACCGAGATTTCACCAGAAATTCATGTTTTGAGACCTCCTGAATCCAAAAAAAGCTTTTTTGGAAACATGTCCGTGTGTGTGTGTCTGTGTGTGTGTGTGCGCGCGTGTGTGTGTGTGTGTCTGTGTGTGTGTGTGTGTGTGTGTGTCTGTGAACAGCATAACTCAAAAACGAACAGTCAGATAAACACCAAACTTGGTATTTAGGTTCAGTATCTTCCAGAGATGCGACACGAAGGTTTTCAAGAAAATCCCCCCACCCCAGGCTACCCTTTACATGGAACATTTTTCGAAAATTTTAATTTTCTCAAAAATGGCTCTAACGATTTTGATTAAAATAACATATGTTTAAGATAATGTCATGAGAAATGAAATGTATATCTCGAATTTTCTGGGAATGTCTCCAAAAGTATTCTTCATTGTGAACGACTTTTGCATAACTGGTAAACCATAAAAGATAGACAAAATTTTACTACACAAAAAATGTAGATCGCGTTAAAATACACAACTTATGTCATATACATTTCTTTTGTTGAGTGAACCGTTTTCGAGATATTGCTTGTTATTTCCTTAAATTTTCCAATACTTATACTTTTTCTCAAATTCGTTATTCATTTTTACTTTCTCTACTACGTATAGTAAGTAGGGGAAGTATTGCATTCCACCCAAAAATTCGATACCGAGATTTCACCGGAAATACATGTTTTGAGACCTCCTGAATCCAAAAAAAGCATTTTTGGGAACATGTCCGTGTGTGTGTGTGTGTGTGTGTGTGTGTGTGTGTGTGTGTCTGGTGTGTGTCTGTGAACAGCATAACTCAAACACTAACAGTCGGATAAACACCAAACTTGGTATTTAGGTTCAGTATCTTCCAGAGATGCGACACGAAGATTTTCAAGAAAATCCCCCCACCCCAGACTACCCTTTACATGGAACATTTTTCGAAAATTTTAATTTTCTCAAAAATGGCTGTAACGATTTTGATGAAAATATCATATGTTTAAGATAATGTCATGAGAAATGAAATGTATATCTCGAAATTTCTGGGAATGTCTCCAAAAGTATTTTTCATTATGAACGACTTTTGCATAACTGGTAAACCATAAGAGATAGACAAACTTTTACTACACAAAAAATGTAGATCGCGTTAAAATACACAACTTATATCATATACATTTTTTTTGTTGAGTGAACCGTTTTCGAGATATTGCTTGTTATTTCCTTAAATTTTCCAATACTTATACTTTTTCTCAAATTCGTTATTCATTTTTACTTTCTCTACTACGTATAGTAAGTAGGGGAAGTATTGCATTCCACCCAAAAATTCGATACCGAGATTTCACTGGAAATACATGTTCTGAGACCTCCTGAATCCAAAAAAAGCATTTTTGGAAACATGTCCGTGTGTGTGTGTCTGTGTGTGTGTGTATCTGTGTGTGTGTGTCTGTGAACGCATAACTCAAAAACGAACAGTCGGATAAACACCAAACTTGGTATTTAGGTTCAGTATCTTCCAGAGCTGCGACACGAAGGTTTTCAAGAAAATCCCCCACCCCAGATTACCCTTTACATGGAACATTTATCGAAATTTTTAATTTTCTCAAAAATGGCTCTAACGATTTTGATGAAAATATCATATGTTTAAGATAAAGTCATGAGAAATGAAATGTATATCTCGAATTTTCTGGGAATGTCTCCAAAAGTATTCTTCATTGTGAACGACTTTTGCATAACTGGTAAACCATAAGAGATAGACAAAATTTTACCACACAAACAATGTAGATCGCGTTAAAATACACAACTTATGTCATATACATTTCTTTTGTTGAGTGAACCGTTTTCGAGATATTGCTTGTTATTTCCTTAAATTTTCCAATACTTATACTTTTTCTCAAATTCGTTATTCATTTTTTTATGTCCTAGACATGCAAAGAGAATGGAATTCGCCGCATAGCAACCAGCGCTAAAATATTTGACTATCGCTTAAAAGCTACCATATTCCCCTTGCATCTACAAAGAAAATTACCAATAAGATTGACATCTCGATATCTCGATTAACATGAAGCATATGGAGAATAGGCGTTTGTAAAATTAGATTGTACAAGAGTAGAGAAAGTCATGTGAGTGTAACACATCAGATTTTTTTATGTCCTGTACATGCAAAGAGAATGGAATGCGCCACATAGCAACCAGCGTTAAAATATTTTACTATCGCTTAAAACCTACCATATTCCCCTTGCATCTACAAGAAAATTATCAATAAGATTGACATCTCGATATCTCCATTAACATGAAGCATATGGAGAATAAGCGTTTGTAAAAATAGTTTGTACAAGAGTAGAGAAAGTCATGTGAGTGTAACACATCAGATTTTTTTATGTCCTGGACATGCAAAGAGAATGGAATGCCCCACATAGCAACCAGCGATAAAATATTTGACTATCGCTTAAAAGCTACCATATTCCCCTTGCATCTACAAGAAAATTACAAATAAGATTGACATCTCAATAACTCGATTAATATGAAGCATATGGAGAATAGGCGTTTGTAAAAATAGATTGTACAAGAGTAGAGAAAGGCATGTGAGTGTAACACATCAGATTTTTTTATGTCCTGGACATGCAAAGAGAATGGAATGCGCCACATAGCAACCAGCGTTAAAATATTTGACTATCGCTTAAAAGCTACCATATTCCCCTTGCATCTACAAGAAAATTACCAATAAGATTGACATCTCGATATCTCCATTAACATGAAGCATATGGGGAATAAGCGTTTGTAAAAATAGTTTGTACAAGAGTAGAGAAAGTCATGTGAGTGTAACACATCAGATTTTTTTTAATAGTGTTTAGCGTCCGGCGACACAGATGCGCGGTGGTCATTACAGGCTTCGGACATGACTTTAGGTTAATTTAACTTCTCTTGTACTGCTACTTTGTTAAAAGCGAGCGGAGAGGAGAGAGATAGTAGTCTCGCGCGCTGCTGAGTTTGTGTTGTGCTGAGTACTGTGTACGCTATAGGTATAGGTGGGTACAGAAGTAAGTATACAATTCTGTAGTAAAATTATGCTTTTATTACAAAGTATAAATAAAATGAACAAAATAATAAATCTGAACTGTTTCAGATGAAATAATCACTTCATGTGTGATTTACATGCCTGGAAAACTATTACAATGGATTAAAATATACTTTCTGAATGTATTTAAAGCAAAACCTCTTCTGAAACTCAAAAAAGTTTATATTTTGAAAAGCTCCGTTCCACATCACATGATGTAACTAGTGCAAAACAGTCGCCTGATTCTACCTTTCCAACCCTGTCCAACGCACGGCTTGTGTGAAGGAACAATTAATTCCATTAATTGACCTAATATGGTTGAAACTATGAACCCTGGGACTTAAAGTACTTACAACATTGTAAGTCGCCATTGGTGTATGTCATCTCAATACAATTTGAGATCTCCTTGTGGTTTACCGGGAAAAACATGAATCAGCCGGAGAATTTACTGTCGTGCCGGCATGTTGCCATGGTAGCTCAGTGGTTAGAGCAACCGTACGGAGACCAGGAGATCCGTGGTTCAAATCCCGGCTATGGCATTGAATTTTTCAGTCGCCTGATTCTACCTTTGCAACCTTCTCCGTCCAACACACGGCTTGTGTGAAAGAACAATTAATTCTATTCGTATTTGAGTTTAGTATCTTCCAAGGATGTGTTTTCAAGAAAATTCCCTACCACGAAATATTCTTTACATGGAAAAGTTTGGGAAAACATTCATTTTTTAAAAATAGTTCAAGGATTTGTATTATTACCATATGTGGACAACATTTACGTGGTAAATAAAATATATATTTGATTTTTCTGGGAATAGTCCAGGAAGTTCTCTGTTCGGAAGAAATGTTGTATAATTTTGTGTAAGTTATAAAAATTAAGCGTTAGACGAAAACGTACTACATAGAACACACAATTTATTTGCTTTATGTAAGTTATTTTATTGCATAAGCCGTTTCTGAGATATCCGTTATTAAAGATTCGAATTGTTCATTTCTTGATCATTCTCTTAAATTCCTTTCAACATTCGTGGAAACAGTATGGATATTAAGGGCAGCGTATATCGACCACTTCTTAAACATTTGAGATGGAGGTTAGAGAGAGTAATGTGAATGTATCACATCAGATTTTTTTCTTTCTTAGTTGAACTAATTGCTAAGAAAGGCTAGTAGTGATATTAACGGTTGAATGTTGTACCAATATGCTATAGCCAATAATGTATCTCTTTTTATGGACGCTCTTTAACAGCTGTGGACCTTAGCATTCCATTCTATATTGGGCCTGAAAAACAGGTAATTTAACTCAGAGGACTCTTTATCAGGCTTGAGTTTCTTTAATGCGTCGTAAATCTATGATACGCGACCAACGGATTTACTTCCCTTTACGCTCGAAAAAGTCCATCGCCATCCGCCTTGAACCCACGACCTCGGGAACTAGAGGTTAACATGGTAACCACTACACCACGGAGGACGACTAATGTATCTTCTTTCATATTTGTTAACTTGTAACCATTCTAAATAGACATTCGTCATGATTGGCTTAAAGTGGATATAAGAATCACGTTGTTTTACATAAAATATAGTTACGTTTATGAGGAATACTTCTGAGCTTGTGATGGAAAGAGTCGCTACTTATTTGGCTGTTTTTAAGCTGATAATATACTCTTAACATAAATTTTGATAAATTTGCTTTAGTATCTATTGCCAGAGATGCCGAGTCACCTCAAACGTACGGTTCGTCAAATATAAGTTATTAAAACCAAAACGCAACTAATTACCTCGTAATCTCTGTTACATACAGCATAACTATTTTTAAAAAAACCTCCATTTTAAAAACCATCATTTTTAGGATAACGTAATTGTATATGCTCTCAATGCAATGACTACAATTATGTTGTTTACAGGAAACGCAAAACAAATCTCAGCCTTCCGATATGAATTTATACATTTAATTTAGTTTATAGGGCATAAATACTTAGTGAAACTGAACTAGAGATCACCAAGTTTAAACGTTTTGTAACTTAGTAAATAGAAAGATTTAAATGTGCTGTAATTAGGGCAACTTAAGTGTTTTAAAAACACACATACATATACTTTGAAGAGGTAGTACTTCTGCTAAAATAAATAAAAAATAAACATTTCGAAGCTTTAATTAGAAATGGCCAACAATTTACGCAGCACCCCTCTTGGCCCTCGAGGGAGAATATTTTTGTATATTTTCCACACAAAAACGCCGCAAGTCTAATTAACCAATTTGTAAATGTTTCAAATGTACGTTCACAGGTGTTTTAGCCTGGGGGAAAGGACACTGTTCGAGTGAAATTCGTCCAAGTAATGGCAATGCTGTTCCCAGTCCAGGGCCGTATCTAAACCCCGACCTACCTGGAATACATAGAATGGGCATAGTATAAATATTTATGCATTGAATATGTCACGAACGAGAAGAAAGTACCGCCCGTCTGACAAGATTGTTTGTGCCATGGCTAGCTTTAGACAGGAGAGAGAACGCCTTAACGTTATAATAGTCTGACCATCAAAATATCAACACAATGTACATAACGTAGTAGTTAGCTCCTATGTTTCTCTTCTTTCCAAACTTGTAACACTATTAATATTATTTCTCTACTTTTTGTATGTATGACGTCGTATGGCGGTGTGACGTAGTACGGCCTGAAGCGCGAGCTTCCTCAGCCTCCCGCCTGCTCTTATTCCTTAGACAGGCAGTATATTACACGCATTGCTCTATGGTGCACAGCGAGGATGTTCGTTTACTCGTACCGGTCCTTTAAACAATTTATTTGCATATGACCAGGTAAGGAGTCGATTGACAACAATGTGTTACTGGACTGGTATTATAATAAATATAAAACAAATGTATTAAATCATAAGTCTATAGGACGAAATTGTGTCCTTAAGTAGTTATAAGCTTGAAAACCTTAAGGCTTTGTGCGATATAAAATTAAACAAGTACAGGAAAAATATTTTGTTTAAATTCACATAAGCTTTCTCTACACACTATGTTTATTTTTATACAGCTTCTATAGAATACTCTTACCAACGATTTATTTCCAACTATTTCAAGTTAATCGAAGTAAACATTTGCAGAAATTGTTTTGTTACACAGTTTGCTCTGGTGCTGGAGGTACGCATGCGCCGACATAGGCCGACCTGAACAGGGTCCGAACCCCATTTCTAATTTAGTTTTAAATAAAATTGTTTTCAATTATTATTATTATTATTATTATTATTATTATTATTATTATTATTATTATAATAGTCCAGCTGCCTGCGATGTGAAGGAACTCGGAATTGATTTACGGTACCGGCATTGGAATTTTATTTCCGCTGCTGGTGAGTCTGGTAAAGGAAACACTCAGGTCCTTGGGACCAATTTTATTGAGGAGCCACTGAAGAGCCACTTTACAGAAACAGTGGCACCTGAGGAGCTGGAATCCTTATGTAGTACGCGGCATGTTGATGGCATACTGCCTTATTGGCCACATGCCAGCCCTATGACTGTACTCTGCCGAGGATAACCTTAATATAGTTGGACAGAGGAGGAGGAGCGTGCAGCTGCCGTGCTGTTGCGACGTTATTCGCATTGGCAGAAGCGAGCATTCATTATTACTAATGTTTCTACTGCTATGGATATGTTTATGTTGTGATAATTGGATAATTGTGCTATTCCGGGCCGGACCTAGGCCCAAGGGCTTCACCAAAGCCCATGCAGACCTCTACTGGGTACAAGGGAATAGAAGAAAACGAATCGATAATCAACATATAAGGGTCGCTATATGTTGGCTTTGAAATTCCACTCTCTTTCCAAACAAATACAGACAGCATTTTAAAATAGTTTCAAAGTATTCAATCCATTATTAACGAATATCTAGAAAATGGCTGATCCCCTCCAAAGAAAAGCAGTTATTGTTAATACACCGTGTTTTTAAAAAGATTACTATTCTTTGTGTAGTAAACCTTTGTATATATCTTATGGTTTACCCGTTATACAAGATTATACAAAATTTCTTCTGAATCAAGTATCATTCCCAGAAAATTCAATATACACATTTTATTTTGAAGTAAATATCTTAAGTTATCGTATTTTAATAAAAATAGCAAGATACATTTTTAAGAGAATAAAACTTTCGAACTGTTTTCAATGCAAATGGTAGTTTAGAATGGGGGAGTTGTCTTAAAACTCTTGGTGTTGCATCTTTGGAAGATCCTAAAACTGATCAAAACAGGAGCATGACAAATGCATTTCCATTGTTACCGGTAGTGCAGTGTAAACATAATACAAACTATCGTAACCTGGTCCGCCTTTCCTCTAGCCGCTTCAGGTTTTCCTAGCACATAACACAGTGTAAAGCATTATATGACAGAATGCAAAGAATTAGCAGAATGGAGACAAAAAGTATGGGAGGAAAAATGGGGGAAAAAATGGTGGAAAAATGGTAGCAATTAAAATGTTAACAAGAAAAGAAGAACAGAAAAAAATAAGAATATGGGGAAGTTCTTAAAGGAAGTAAAGGAGAAATGGGTTAGAAAAGTAAGAGAGACATTAAGGTAGAAGGGCAAATGAGGAGGAAGAGGATGGATCATAGATGATCGAGGGTAACAAGGGCTGCTCAGCTGAGCCATAAAGCCAGGGTGCCAGGCAAAATGAGCAATATAGGTAGAACATAGCTGGCAAAAAAATTTATACACAAAAAATGTACATTGTACCTAACACTGCACTTAATAGAGAGAAAATCAGCTTCTTCTCTCTTCCGATCGCTTACTAAAGCGGCGAACACAAGACTAGTCGTGCAAACAGATCTCGCTGAGTGCGGGAAAAGGTGAGCTTTCAAAGCTTCTACAAATATACTGATAAGCCTTCTGCATCGTTTAAACGTTGAGAGCGTATCTTCCCCAGTCTCACTCTCTCACTCCAACCAATCATACGCCCGCTAAGCGCGGCAGGATGGACCGGCGAGAGCCCCCTCACAACATATAATTCTGAATAGCGTGACTACAAAATTTAAAACTGCGCTTTCTTTTACAAATATTGTCGACGTGCAATGGAAAGTCGGTCTAGGGAGCAGCTATAAATGAGGGAATTTTGTTAGCATGTTACCAACCAAGTTGAACGTGTTATACATTTCTACATGCACTCTCTTCACATCACTTGCTGAATACTCTGGCGTAGGAGGCAATAGTTTACAGAGGCTGCTGTTATCGGTGACAGCTACCGGAAAATGTACACTTTCTCGGTAATATTCTCGCTTTATTTTTGTGAATATGATGTGTGGATAGCTCCCTGAGTAAATAAGAGTGGCCATTTGGATGGATGAACACCCATTGTCCCACACATATGAATGCATTTGTACTGTTGAAACAATATATCAGTTGGTGTTAATTTGCACTGAAGAAACGTGTAGTAATGAGTTAAAGACCCCTTAAGGTTTAGCAAGTATTACAAACTTGTAATTATAAAGGAAATTTACACTTCTTGAGCTTTTGAACAATAATTAGATCATTGTGTTTACAAAGTTGGATAAATCTTTCTATTAATTCCGTGGCTTTTGAAAGAAAGTTATAGGCACCGGATTATATCGAAGATACCGAAAATTTCAGAAATATTCTCTCATTATTTATGGTGGGTTGTGGTGGTGGTGAATCTGTATGAGGTTAACAACTGGCAATAGATCCCAATACTTCACGCTACGTCACTGATTACATATTAGTATGAAATCTTGCTTTAATTCCGCTATAATTCCTCTCTAATTACAGAGATATATAATTTTATAAACTCAGCAACTCGCATACATCAACTCTTAAGACAAATTGTCAAAACTCAAAGCAGAGCGCTTGTTCTCGAGATGTAAGCCTTGGGTCATACCGGTATCTGTTTTAACTATTGCAAACGCTAGCGATAAAAAATTCGACGCTACTGCACACACAACCCCAAAAGCTGATTCTCCCTCATATCCCTGGGTTCCCAAGGATAAATTGATGAATGTACGCATTTAACAAATTACAGAAAGCCAGTTTACTCAGTTTACATCAGAAATAGGAACACGTGGGCTTGCAACCATTACAAGATATAAAACATTTGAATAACGATATGGAAACGTTATTTTGTGTAGGCAATATGAAACCTAAAATGAGTTATCCAAAATATTAGACAGCATTTGTTTTACTACAAAGTTCAGATCACTTTTTTCGTTTTTAGAATCTACTGGATCATTTAATTACCAGTATACATCTGTGATGGTCATCGTGGCTGGATAGTTTGCGTTCACGAGATATTGGGTAATAGGAAACTAATAATTGAATGACTCCGCAGAACGTTTGGCACCCCTGCTGTATTCATAATTTACTAAAACATTGTGATTATAAAGGATAAAAACGTGCTGAACTTTGTTTTGATGGTATTTGATACGATTCTTTGTGAATCTATGATAAGTTCACCACTTTCAAACCTTCCATTCGCTATAGCTGTTTGCGGACACCGCGATGACTAAAACGAATGGAAAATACTTATAGAAGTCCTTGAAAGCTAAAGAGTCTGAGTTGCTTTTGTAACAATTTGCTCGACCTTTAAAAGCTTTATGCACCTCTATAGTTAGAATTAATGATTTACTTTATTTGATCAGTAGCGTTTGCTGTAACAAAATCTCATTTCTCTTCGAAAATACATTTTATAGTTTTATAAAACGAAATTATAGCAGAGCATTTGTGCCGTTTTAAATTAATACTTAATTGAAAAGCTTGGTAGGAATTTCATAATTAATATACCTTCCGTTCCCGAGAGTCTATGAATGTTTAATGAAAAGAAAACTTTTCCTCTGATGTTTTTATTATTCACTTGAGTATATTTAAACCTTTAGCCTTTTACTCTGTTAATATGACGCTTCTCTTTTTTCTATTCTGAAGCCTTTTCAAAATACGTTATTGTGTTATCAAATTGTTTCTTGTATTCCTATTTTCATTCCATGAAACTGAAACAGTTTTTACTGGTGCTAGGAAGTACAGAGACCTGCAGTACATAGATGCCGTATTATCTTAAAACCTATCAAAAATCCTACGGTCGAGTACATGGAATCATATCCATGCACAGTTGTTTATTTCGGTAAGGGAATAATAAACCGCTTCTACCACGCCCATCCCTCTCGTTCTTGCACTATGCTTAAATGTTTGTCTTACTCTCCCTTTTAATTCGCTCTGAGCTTGAAACCGACTTGTATTCATAGGTTAATATTTCAGTGCCAGATGATTTTACATCAAACCAATACGAGACGGACTTCTTCAGGGACTGTTGTGGATCGTATTTTCGAAGCTTGCCTTCCAGGTGATATGTTTCCGTTCACCCTCTGTTCATAGGCTAATGCGTGTGTGTTGGGGTTAAATTTAAACCGATAACAAATTGGCTTATTCAGGCCTGGTGGGAACGCAGATGATAAAGAGATTCCTCCAACATTAAATAAAAGAAATGGACAATATAGTACCAGAAGTACGGCACATTTCCATGCACTCGACTTTATACACTATACATAACACTGATGAGAGTAGCGTGCATAATATTTTTATGTTTTGAATTTCAATGCACAACTTCGAAGCACTGGAGATTGATAGTAACATATACTAACAATACTAACATTTGGGAAGGTAGAATCAGACGACTGAAAATTCAATGACCTCGCCGGGAGAATTATTTAGTTGTAACTTTTGTGTGTTAGTTGGGAGATAGAAATATTTGAAAAATGTTCCTTAGGGAATACTCCTATTACGTGGAGGTCATCAAAACACTGTGCATTCTTCTGGAATCTAGAGAAACAAAATTGCGGAAGAGAGGTTCAATAATTTTAACCTAAACGTCTGAAGGTTAATAGACATATTTTACTTTCTCTACCACGTATCTAGTAGGTCATTGTGGTATTGCATTCCACCCAAAAAATCGCTACCGAGATTTCAACGGACATACCATTTAGGCCCCGTTGTGTGTGTGTGTGTGTGTGTCTGTGAATAGCATAACTCAAAAACAAAAGTGGAATGAACACCAAACTTGGTATTTAGGTTTAGTACCTTCTGAAGACGCTACCCGAAGATTTTCAACAAAATCCTCCATGCAAATTACCTTTTAAATGGAACATTCTTTCGAAACGTTTTATTTTTAAAAAGTTCCTCTAACAATTTTTATTAAAATGCCATATATTATTGTTTTCATGAACAATAAAATGTTTATCTTGAATTTTCTGGTAACAGCCTGCGAAGTCCTCTTCACTCGGAAGGAATTTTGTATAATCTTGTATAACTAGTAAAGAAATGTAGAGCTCTCAAAAATAGCAATTTATTTCAAATAGCTTTCTTTGTGGCATTAGCCATTTCCGAGATATCAGTATTTCGAATGGTTCATTGCTTTGTTATTATAACACTCAGTTTTCTCGCGATTGCATGGGAACAGCATGGAGCTTTAAGGCAGCGTATAGTGTCCAGTTCTTAAACATTTGACTATCCATGTTGCCTTTGTATCTATAACAAAATGTGTAATGTAGCTATTTATGCAAAGGCTTATTTGGATTAAAATGAAGTAGACAGAAGAATAAGCTTGAGTAAGAGTAATTAATGAATCACCTAAAACTTGCACTGCAAATATTTCGGAAATGGAAAGTGCTATTGATGTGCAGTTTTCAAAGCACTGATTGATAGTCAGGGGTAGAGTTTTGCTTCCCATGGTATTTAATGCTCTCGTGTCTTGAACACAGTCTGTGTGCATCACGTTAATCTAAATTAATTACTACAGGACCCGCCTGTCTGAATTTCAAGCTCACGCCTTACACTTTTACCCCATGACCAGCACACAGAGGTTCCACCCCTCTGTTTCCCAGATCTTCTTTCACACGTCAGATTGTGTAGTTAGGGACTTAGGATCTTGGTGCTGAGACGGTTTCGGCTAACACACGCCTGGTCGTGCTCCCACACGATAGTGTAATCCTAACCAAAACACGGAGACAATGCTCTCGAGCACAGTAAATCTTCCTTTGTAGTCCACGTGTTGGTTTGTTTATGGTCTAGAGCACGCTAGTATCTCTGATTCGAAACAATGGTACCTACATGTACGCTTTGCATTATTAAGAAGCGGAAATACTGGTACATCCATCCGTATTTCCACTTCTCTCGCCGTCCGAAAATACCGGTTAAAACGCGTGCGTAATTAATTATTTATACATTGACGAGATAGTTAAAGTTCAGCTTCACGCTGTAACCTCCCATGTTTTTAATGTGTTTGTTTACTGGATGTGTTGCTAAATCCGTGAGTGACATCTGCTCTTCGCGAATGTAGGGCACGTCATGTTTTTGTATGATGGCATTCTCCACTACACAGCACAAATATGAGTCATCTAGTATAATTTAATTGGCTGTAGCATACTCTACAGAATATCAACATGGAGACCCAATTTTAAACAGCTCATATACTAGCGTTCTTCATTGTAGTACGCAAATGTCACATGTAACTCGTTTTGAAATTCAGCAGCGAATAGCCGAGAAGTTATTAGCATGTCATGACCTGTGTTTTCTTCACGGAACATGCCAATTTATCAGGATATATGCAACTTGTTAAAATACTGGAATACAGAATGTTCCAGAATGTAACAACTATACTCCGGTTCTTTCTTTGTATATTCCTTTAAAGTGAATTTCAAGTTTTTTTATATTCTGCAAGTTTATCATGCAATTATATGTGTTAACCTAATATCGTTGTTTCTTAGGATATTTAGGCTTAAGACATTGTCAATAGTCGAAAAACCTTTCCTAAATCCTGCCTGAAATTTAGAAATACTATGGCGTGTCTTAGCCCAACACTTAATTCTTTCATATAAGATTCTACTGTAAATTTTTCCAAATATGGAGAGCAGCGACATGCCTCTGTAATTTCCTGGAATGCTGTAAGACGTTGTATAATGGCGGTTTTCCATGATTCCGGATATTCTCCGCCTTCTAATATTTTATTGAACCTTTTTCTATAGAAATCTGCCGGTTTATTAACTTCTACGCAACTCTTGAAAAACTCAGGTGACAAGCCCTCTATATCAGCTGCCTTCCCGTTTTTTAAACATTTTATTGTACGAAGAACCTCTGCTGTGCTAATTTCATATTCAAGCATTTGCACAATTGGAGCCCCAGTCATCCCTTCAGCGGCCAAAGTATTTAATTGCATCCTAAACTCCCCTCCTTCGTAGTCTGCCTAATAACTTTCCACATGTCACCAATTTTCCCATTTTGACTACTTGACGCACCTCTTCTGCCTTTGCATCCTGCCAGTCTGTTTTGCTCTGCTTTGGAACTTTCCTATATGACTTTCTTAGATTTCTAAAAGAATTCTATGTTCTTCACCCCTCTCTTCTGTATTTGTTAAGTACAGATTCCGCTGCTTTCTTCGCTGTTTTACACTGATCGTTGTACCAACTATTTGATGTTAAGCGGTTTGATGTATTACCCCTCCCTGTTAGCATGTGTGCACTTGCTTTCTGTATAATATTAGTTATATTCTGTGTACTTTCAGTTCCTTTGTATTGATCTACGTCAAAAGATATAATTTCGTTTTCTTAGAGTACCGTTGTCTTAGAAATGTGATTTCTGCTGCTATCTTTTTCATTATAATCTTTGGTAATCTATAATTTACTTGTTCATGCTTTTGCTGGTATTGCAGTTATCTTGTGAAGTTTTATTTCTATTTAATATAAACTATTTTTCCAAGGATACTTGATATTTGTTTTATTACATGTACCTCCGTTTTGAATTATTTGGTTTTTCCAAATTAGTAAAAACTGAAAGGTGTCTTAAAGCTTTATTATTACATGGAGTATACATAAGGTGACTTCCGTTTATATCTTAAAAAATCTGAACAAGGTTACAGAATTTGTTTTACAATACCTTGAAGGTACACACTCTATTTTTCACATAGTTTCCAGCCACATTGAGACACTTGTCGTAGCGTTTGACGAGCCTTGAAATTCCGCAATCGTAGAATCCTGTCGCCATTGACTGAAGCCAACCTGCGATGCTAGTTTTCAACTCTTCATCAAACAAAACTTCAATCATAACAGTGAGGCTATACTGGGTCACCAAATAAACCCACAACGTGTCGTCAAACACTTTCCAGTAGGAAATTCATGGCAGCTGTCTTCTGGGACAGAAGAGAAACTTTGTTATTGGAGTTCTTTGAGAGAAAGGCCACAATAAACGCTGAAAGTATTGTAACATACTAACAAACCTGAGAAAAGCCATTCGAAACAAACGTCGTGTCATGGTGAAGTTGCTTGGCTCGAAGCGCTTTAGCGATGACGAAGAGTTGAAAACCAGAGTCATAGGTTTGGCTTCAGTCACAGGCGGCAGAATTCTACGATTGTGGAGTTGCAAAACTAGTCAAAGGCTACAAGTATCTCAATGTGGCTGGAAACTATGTGGAAAAATAAAATAGAATGTGTACTTTCAAGGCAGTGTAAAATAAACTCTGTAACCTCATTTATATATTAAAAAAATCTGATGTGTTACACTCACATGACTTTCTCTACTCTTGTACAAACTATTTTTACAAACTCTTATTCTCCATCTTGTTAATCGAGATAAACATTTGCAGTCTCTATCATATTGCTAAGTTTCTTGTAGATGTAAGGGGAATATATATTTACAAAGGCAGTATCGAAATACAGTAGCCTTTATGCACATACATATCTCTTAATAGCTGGTTGCTAGGTGCAGCACTATTCCCTTTTCCACAGATTAATACTCTTTGCATATCCGAGACAAAAAAAATTAATAACGAATTCCCATTTGAGAAAGTAAGTATTGAAAAATTTAAGGGAATTACAAGCAATGTCTCGAAAATGGTTCACTCAACAACAAAAATGTATATGACATAAATTGTGTATTTTAACGCGATCTGCATCTTTAGTGTAGCAAAATGTTGTCTATCTCTTATGGTTTACCAGTTTACCAAAAGTCGTTCACAATGAAGAATACTTTTGGAGACATTCCCAGAAAATTCAAGATATACATTTTATTTGTCATGAAAATATTTTAAACATATATTTTAACCAAAATCGTTAGAGCCATTTTTGAGAAAATTAAAATTTTCGAAAATTGTTCCGTGTAAAGTGTACTCTGTAGTGGGGGGATTTTCTTGAAAACCTTCGTGTCGCATCTCTGGAAGATACTGAACCTAAATACCAAATTTGGTGTTTATCCGACTGTTCGTTTCTGAGGTATGCTGTTCACAGACAGACACACAGACACATAGACAGACGCACAAACACACACGAAAATGTTTCCAAAAATGCTTTTTTTGGATTCAGGGGGTCTCAAAACATGTATTTCCGGTGAAACCTCGGTATCGAAATTTTGGGTGGAATACAATACTTCTCCTACTTACTATACGTAGTAGAGAAAGTAAAAAATGGAATTTACTTTATGAATAGCCCTTGTATTATTATTATTATAATTATTATTATTATTTATTTGATTTGGAGAAATACTGGTGGTTATTTTAAAACTAACATCTAGGATTGGCATTACGAAATAGGTTTAAAGCCTAAGTTAGGTTTAAGCTGTAGTGTTTAGATATTATTACTCATTACAAACTTTAATTTTCAGTTTAACTGCAGTTTAACTTAACCGGCACTGTCCTCCATTTCATTACATTTTAACGATGTGTTATAAGATGGCAATCCCAGCTGCAGATGTATATATTGGGGGTATTTGAGGAATTTCTGACTGATGAAGTTATTCACTTAAATGTAAGACTTCGGAGATCCTTTATTTTCCGAAACAGACTTCATATTTTCAAAGAGCATGGGTTATTAAACCGATTCTCTGTTGCAGAAATTCTAACCCTATGTCGAAAAATTCAAAATCGGATACAGCATCCAACGAGAAAGTATGAACTACAAAACTGCGTATCGTTTTATTGGCTTTGTATTAAAGTAAGAAAACATACGTTAAAATTAAGCGTAAACATAAAAGCTAGATATCACTTAATGCAATTGACCCGTGCGTTACGTAAACATAAGGCACCCATTTTCACAGATATATGCTTGTCGGGTGGCCTTCTATATATTCTGTATACCTAGGAAAAAAAACTGATGTTTTACACTCACATGACTTTCTCTACTCTTGTAAAACTATTTTTACAAACGCTTATTCTCCATATGCTTCATGTTAATCGAGATGTTAATCTTATTGCTATTTTTCTTATAGGTGCAAGGGGAATATGGTAGGCTTTAAGTAATAGTCAAATGTTTTAAGAGTTGGTTGCTATGTGGAGCATTCCATTCTCTTTGCATGTCCAGGACATAAAAAATTAATAACGAATTCCCATTTCAGAAAAAGTATTGGAAAATTTAAGGCAATAACAAGCAATATCTCGAAAATTGTTCACGCAACCAAAAAAATGTATATGCCATAAATTGTGTATTTTATCACGATCTACATTCTTTGTGTAATAACATTTTGTCTATCTCTTATGGTTTACCAGTTATACAAAGGTCGTTCACAATGAAGGATACTTTTGGAGACATTCCCAGAAAATTCGAGATATACATTTCATTTGTCATGAAACTATCTTAAACATATGATATTTTAATCAAAATCGTTAGAGCCATTTTTGAGAAAATTAAAGTTTTCGAAAAATGTTCTATGTAAAGGGTAATCTGGGATGAAGGATTTTCTTGGCAACCTTCGTATCGCATCCCTGGAAGATACTGAACTTAAATACCAAGTTTAGTGTTTATCCGACTGTTCATTTCTGGTTATGTTGTTCACAGACACACACACAGACACACACACGTACATATTTCCAAAAATGTTTTTTTTTGGATTCAGGGAGTCTCAAAATATATATTTCCGATGAAATCTCGGTATCGAATTTTTGGGTGGAATAGAATACTTCCCCTACTTACCATACGTAGTAGAGAAAGTAAAAATGTGCCGTTACGGTCAATAGTTATCCAGCTGTCCCGTTGAAAAGCTTGCATTCTGTTTGTTCCTTTCAACCATTTTCGCTTCAACTGCATACTACCACCTCTGAAAACATGGAATACTTTTTTTAACACCCTATTTACACAACTGTATTAAATAGTTTCATTTCATGAGTTGCAATAGTAAATGACTGATATTATAACCTGCACACTACTCTTGTTAAACTAAAAGTGGCCGGTTAATTGAGATGTTAACTTTTTTTTTTGTCCCTTCGAGTGAGCGCGCGATTCAAACCGTCAAGTTCTGCACGCCGCTTGGCTTATTCTATTATACGAGCCTCAAGGCACTGATTTGTGCTACCTCCATGTCTACACTTCCTGGCGTGGAGCAGATTATAAGCTATTTAACTTCTACGCCAAGCAGATCGAGTTCAATTCTCCGCAGATGTTTTCTTTTATTGTTTACAACTCGTTTGTAATATACTTAAATAATGCCTAATGCTTGTGTTACTTATTTTTACTTACAAACACCTATAAGTACAATAATAGTGAAATTTGTGTTTATAAAATTAAATTGACTATGTATAAAACCTCCTTCCGACGATAAATTAAGATCAGGTTGCAATCTGCCGGCATAATAAACGCCACATACATAAAAAAATTAAGAAAACCCTTGTATTCTTACTCATGTATTTAAAACGAAAGGGAGAAAAAGTGGAGTAGTTGGACATGAAATTGAAATTTCAAAAACAATAAGCTAACTCTCTACCATCCAGCTAGGAGTGCTGAAGTAGGCGTGGCATTGTAAAAATATTTAATTATACTCCACTTGAGAAACATAAATCAATAAGGTGGTTTGGTTACAGATTATTCATTGCTGAAACACTCTGAAGCATGTGTCTCGTACATAAATGTTTTCTCCTAAGCAGCAAACCCCATACATTGGAAGAACTAAAAGAAAATTCACTCAATTTGATATTTAATCTCCAGTGTAAGCGAAAAGTTCTGAAAAATGCCGGAAATATGCGGGTAGAGGACAACATTTCCATCTTTAAATACTGTATGTGCTTATTATTATTGTAATTGTAACAATTAGAATGTGTATCGGTTGCGGAGATATTATAACTGTTTCGGCGGAATTCCAAGCTGCGGCGACCGGCGCGTGAGATACCGTGCATTGGCCACAGTGTAAAGAAAAGCACTGTGTTATATTTACAATATTTGTATTACAATTTCTATAAGCTACATTTTTACCCTCCAGTTCACCATAACCTACAGTTTTAACTCTGTTATGTAATTCTGACGATTGGTTGTTTATATAAAAATTCACAGTGCAAACCACATATTCGATTTCACCGGTGAAATGCATGTGCTTCCGAAGTTTGCAGCCGTAAAAAAGGAGACATGTATGTGCTGTTTCATTGAGAAGGAATACTACTCCACTAAAAACTGAAGTACTTTGAAGCTAAGGAAAGGAATGAATTCAGGAAGGTTAATATGCTGCTAGGTTGCAGCCCACCTTAAAGCAATATGTGTATGTAACAATATATAAAAAGTGTATGTTACAGTCATTGTATATGTTTATATTATTGTATCCATGTTTAATAATGTTATGTGAATGCATTACGTAATTTAATAATGTAGGAGTTGTGAGAATAATAGGTTGGAGGTTGCTAACAATGAGGTAACCTTGAAGCAATAATGAATTAGAAAGTAATAATGCTACTAGTCATTCTTGGAGCAACAAGAATGTAATTTTTGTGACAGTTTATAAAATAGCCAACCAACAACCAGAAAAAAGATTAAGTTAAATAAAAGTATGCTATTGGATTAAGAATAGCCAATCAGAGACTTGAAATACAGAAATTTACAAATTTAGGCAGTAGAAATCAAGTCATTTGCTTTTAGACAGTGGTCATAACTGGACGCGAGACACGTCCTCGAGAAATTTAATACGTATTTTGTGTGAGACAAAAATAGTTTACGTGTTAAAAAGTGCAAGTAATTAATAAAAAAAATCTCACAGCTCTCTTTCTCTATATCAGTGAAGTGTTATTAAAGCATTAATAAAATTGTAATCTGTGTATGTAACATTCTTCACTTACACCACAACCCTGCCAAGAGAAACATGTCTCTAACAATAATACTGGTGCAGCCGAGGCAAACATAAATATATAATATTTAAAGAAATAGTCAAACTACAATGTTTATATTTTTAAACGTTTTTGGGAGGGTCAAAGGCCACCGGAAAGTACATTTGTGGCGAAGGTTACCGGAAAGCGGGTATTATACGTGAGGTTGCAACGAACTTCAAGTTCGGCTCCCAACAGTTGAAATATAATACAACTCTTTCAATACAAACAACTTCAAATTGACCCCCAAATCGTGGTGCAAATAACGTAAAGATACTACCACTTCAAATTGGCTTTCCATACGTGGGGCAGAAACTATCAACTTCATCAGAAAATAAGAAACTTGGTTGGAACGCAACATCTTTCTGAAAGCCATAAAGAAAAACGGTTATTTTAAATGACAGGGAACGTTTTTCTAACCGCGTATCACCCCAATCTGCAGAGTACAGCAGCGCTGTTGCATTCCAGTTGGTAATGAGGACAGTCTCCAAAGCAAAGCATGATAGCTTATTTGCAACAGAATGGAAACGCCTGCGCTTCAAAACCCAATAGTGCAATCGGGTACCGATATTCTGCAGTTACAAACGTTAACTACATTCTCAAATGAAGCACAAATACGGGATAGTGTCGCGTTATGCAAAGGATAATTAAATTTCCCAGTACAGGAGGCCTTCCCTGGGTGTAATCTGGTGATGGTATTATCTGCTATAGATTGTAAACATGAAGCCTTAGTTCATCGTGCAATCCTGTGAGGCTATTCTCCGCAACAATGTAAATAATGGGGTCTTACCTAAACAGGCCATTAATTGGCAACTATTGTTAGCACAGGTCTTAAGTATTCTCATCATATCGGATAATGTTCTCCAGAGCGCACATTTAGTGTTTTATGTCCGGATACACGAATCTCGTAAGCTTCAGGATGATCAGCTAATTATCATATCCTAGGACACAGTTCCTGAATGCTACAGAGAATCCATTCCAATAACGTGACATGGTTTTAATCCGTTTTGCACATAAGCGAAATAGATCAAACCCAAACGTAATATTGCGAATAATTGTTCACAATGTTAAGCTCTATTGTCATTAGAGACAGGTAAAATCTCATACAGTGAACTACGCTTGCTAACATTACGGGACAAAGTATTTTTACTTTCTCTACCCAAAAATTCAATACCGATATTTTAATGGAAATACATGTTTCGCAGCCCCTTGAATAAAAAAATATTAGAAGAAGTACGGTGTGTGCGCGCGCGCGGTATAACTCGAGAATTTGATATTTATGTTCAGTACCTTCCAAGGATGCGACACGAACATTTTTCAAAATTTTTGTCTTTCTAAAAAGTGGCTCCCAACGATTTTGATTAAAACACCATATACCAAAGGTATTTACATTACAAATAAAATGTATATCTTTAATTTTCTAGAATATTCCTGTGAAGTTATCTTCAATATGAACGGAGTTTTGTATAATCTTATACAACAGCGAAGCGATAAACGAAAACGTACTACACAAAGAAATGTAGCTCTTTTTAAAATACAGAATTTATTCAACATAACCTTTTTGTGCCATCAATTTCTTTACAATCTGTTCCCATATCTTGGAAACGTGCTGATGAGACTGTTATGTATCCACATTTTGATTGTCGACTGACCTGGAACTCTCACATTAGTTCAAAATTAAATATCGCTTACTCCAGACTACGAAAATTGTACCCTATTTTCAACCGCAGTGGTCTTTGCAAATGCCATGTGGTTCTCTTCTATACAAGACGTTACTTCGTCCACTTTACTCACATACGCTTGTCCAATTTGGAGAAGGGAAGCTGCAAACAAAATTAATCATCTGTAGATGTTTTAAAATGAATTTTTAAGGTTTATACTGAACGTACCTTGGTACGTTAGAAACACCCAGATACATCATGAACTTGGACTCGGTACCATCTCTGTACACATTCATTCTCTGGTTCTCACATTTCTTTTCAGCAACTTCACTCAGTACCAGTACTTATCCTTGGGACGAAGATCCGATGTGGTTCCAGGGATTAAAAGTCGTCTCCCGTGAACATGTTTTGTTACGTTATATGCACCACGCTTTGGGCGCAAATTTTGAAGAAGGTATTGTCTTTAGCTTGTTGCTACTATGCAAGGAAAGTCAGTTTGAAGATGCTGTATTGTTATTTGCAACACGTATAGAAGCCAATTTAAAGTAAGAGTTGTATTGAAGGAGTTGTATTATAATTCAAATGTTGGGGAGCCGAAATTGTAGTAGCTGCAACCGCATGTATAATAAACAGTTTCCGGTAGCCTTCGCTCCAAGTTTAAAAAAAAATAACTTTGTAATTTGATTGTTTCTTTAAGTATTAAATAATTATTTTTGCCTCGGCTGCGTCAGTATTTGTTAGAGACGCGTATCTCTTACAGGGTTGTGATAAAACTAAGAATGTAGGCTTACACAGATTTTAAGTTTTAATTCACTCCTTTTTATTAATCCTTGACACAAATTAAATAGACTTCACTGACATCGAGAGCTGTGAGATTCTTTTATTCAATACTTGCACTTTTTAATACGTACACTATTTTCGTCTCACGCGAATACGTATTATATTTCTCGAGAACGCATCACGCATCCAGTTACAAACACTGTCTGCAGGCAACCGAATAGATTTCAACCGTCTAAACTTGTAAATTTCTGGATTTAAAGTCTCTGATTGGCTAACCCTACTCCAATAGAATACCTGCATTTAACTAAAGCTTTTTCTGGTTGTTGACTGGCTATTTTTATAAACGCACTAAAATTATATTGTTGTTACTCCAAGCATCACAAGTAGTACTGCTAAACTTTCTTACTCATTATTGACTCAAGGTTACCTCTTTGTTACCTCTTTGTTAACAACGTTTAACTTATTTCTCACAGCTCCTACATTATTAAATTACGTAATTCATTCACATAACATTATTGAACATGTTTGCAATAATATAAGCATATACAATGACTGTTACATACCTTTTGCAAATTATTACAAACAAATATTGCTTCAAGGTGGGCTGTTATTGAATTTACATATTATATAATTTTACTGAAATCATTTAAGTGTTAAAAATAATGCCTCACCCGCAGGCCTTGCTTCTTTCTTCCAGAAGTGATTAAATTAGAAGACTGTCGTTAACAATATTTATAGTATTATTATGTGTAACTTTAGTGCCAGAGGGGCCTCATGTGGCTGACCTCAGATTAGTTTATATTGTTATGTATTTTATCCTAGTTCTGAGTAGCATATCTAATGCTGAACGAATCTATCCAATACACACACACAAATAATAATAATAATAATAATAATAATAATAATAATAATAATAATAATAATAATAATAATAATAATAATACGCCTGATACGTACATTTACCTTTAAAACCCCTCCCATGCCGTAGATTTACGGTACGTAAAAGAACCTCAAACCTAATAAACAGGCCTCTGAGCAAGAATTTCACGCCCAGTATAGAATGGCATGCTAAGAACCATAGGAGTTAAAGAGCGTGAATAAATAATTAATAAGTGGTGGAGAGATGGCGGATCCAAACTCCGATATCAGCGCTATGCGATACTAAAATTTGCAACTGCAATTGGACCCAAAAGGAAAAATGGGCAAATGAGGTGTTTAAGAGTTAGATTTATGCTACTTTGCTTGATGTTTTAAGTTACAGGAGTGGGTTTTCCTTTTAGCAAACCGAAAAATATATTCCTTTGTATTTAAAAGTTATTTAATTGTATTCTTCTAAGGTACAATACAATTTGAAGATGGTATTATAGGACTACTGAAAGATATAACTTCTGGATCATATCATTTTTGGAGCAGGTGACGTTTAGCCTTGCAGTGCATGTTCAAAGAGAAATGCAACTTATTGTTTAAGTAAAGATAAGCTGGATTTCACAAATATATAGAGTAGCCTATGCTACTTGCTTATTTAATAGCTTATATGTATAGTGATACCAGTTAGGAAAGCAGAAATTGAAAATTAAAACATTTTTAAAATAGCAACCACGCTTACTAAAATCAACAGTGTTCCTTTTCCATGCTTTAACAATTAGCTGTGGCGCAATCTGGATAACCAGTCAGCAATGCTAACTGTACAATGCACAACTAACAAAAACGTGCTAAATTTAATAGTGTGGGGTTTAAATTGAAGGATCATATTGCCTTGCGGATAGCTTCCTCGCTATATCCCCTGAAAATATATCGATCATTGTACCTGGAGTTTTCTTGATTTTTGTACCAGAAACTTTACAAATTTTAAATCCATTAAACACAACGAACTCTTTCGGTATTTGCGTAGCATTCCATCATTAATTGTATACAATATTCTGTTCCTGTCTGCTGTGGAAATTTACTAAAGGTGAAATGTGCAGATGAAGAAAATTCTCAGTCGTTATTTTACTCAGCAGAAAATGATAAATACTTGGCATCTTTCATTTTTCCTGTTCTTTTTTAACTGCGCGGTTATAATACGATCATGTAAAATATATAAAGGCAATGCGATACAGTACATACCAAAATTTATGTAAGTATACATTATAAACTCAATTATGTTCGGTTACATGACCATGAAATTAAGTAACAATAAAAACTAAGGTCATGCAATAAAATTCTTAATAAGTAGTTATTAACGGGAGAATTAATGTACTATTTGTTGTTTTGTGCTATAGATATGTCATGTGGTATTTTATTGGTATCTACTGTGGACATTCTAAAATGATATGCTTTCTGTTCTTATTAACACATTAATTGGAAAATATGCTCCTTCCTTTAACTTGTTTTTTTTAAATTATTTTTAATCTTCTTTATTTTGCGACACATATTTGCGCCATATAGTTGTTGTGATCATAGATTATTTTCGTATAATTGAGGACTGGATTTCTCAAAGGAGTTAAGTACCAACATTTACAATATTGAGACATTTATTTAGAAGGTTGCTTAAAGTCAAGGCTATTTTCCTCCAAAAAGTGCTACGTTCCTGTTATCTTCGAGTTGAAACTGAAGACAGCAAATGACATTGGTGTTAATCCCAGCAGTTGTGGCCTTTTGAAAAGTATTAACCGCCACATTGATAGCATCACTAATGAATTAAATTAACATTGTTAATGTTGGCAGTTCTGATTTCAGCATGGTTCAAGGTTTATTAGTGGCAAATTGTATAAATTTGATAAAGGCATTTTAGTTTTATTATCATTATCATTTGAAAAATATGTTTTTATAAGTTCAGTGAGATGATGCCTTTCAGAGGAAATACATATGTGAGATTATTACTTTTCCTAATTTTGGAATGAAATATTAATTGATATGCCTTTTAGCACAAAGTTATTTAGATATGCTTAATACGGAATATAGTACGGTAAGAATACTGTAGTAGTTACTTGTATAAAAACCACTGAAAATGCTTAATTAAAACATATATTATTTATAAATAAAAAGTAATTCTTTGTCACTTAAAACCTTGATAACTCCAGTCCTCGATTACATGGCATGTGCTTAGGCTTTTGCCCAGCAGCAATCTTAAAATGTTGTCAATGGGCGAAATAGTAATTAAATAACCGATAACACACCGAAACACCCTGAAATTCACACGCCAGAGTGAAGTAGTTCTTATTTTAGGAGTTGTATTGTATTTCGACTGTTGGAGAGCCGAAAACTTGAAGTAGTTGCAATCACACTTATGGTAAAAAGTTTCCGGTAGCCTTCGCCACAAGTTTAAAAATATGAACTTTGTAATTTTACTGTTTCTTTAAATGCTATATATTTATGTTTGCCTCGGCTGAGTCAGTATTATTGCTAGAGACATGGAGTAGTGCGGCTAAGAATGTAGGCATACACAAATTATAATTTGTACTTCACTCTATTTATTAATTATTTAAACGACTAAAATAACACTTTCCTGATATAGAGAGATAGCTGTGAGATTATTTATTAATTACTAGCATATTTTAACACGTAAACTATTTTTATTCTCACACTGGATACGTATTAAACTTCTCGAGGACGTGTCTCGCGTCAGGTTAGTAACGCTGTGTGCTAGTAACTAACTTCTGAATTTGTAAATTTTGCTATATTTCAGTTGCTGATTGGCTAATCCTACTCCAATAGAATACTTTCATTTAACTTAAGATTTTTTTCTGGTTGCCGATTGGCTATTTGTAAACTGTCTAAAAATTCACATTATTGTTGCTCCAATAATGACTAGTAGCATTATTAAACTTTCTTACTCATTATTGACTCAAGGTTACCTCATTGTTACCTCATTGTTAGCAACTTTTAACCTATTCTCACAGATCCTACATTATTAAATTACGTAATACATTCACATAACATTATTGAACATGTACATAATATAAACATTAATACAATGACTGTTACATACATTTTATATATTATATTACACACATATTGCTTTAAGGCGGGCTGTTATTATATTTTATATTATATAATTTGACTGAAATCATTTAAGTGTTAAAAATACTGCCTCAAGAGTTGGCTAATACCGAGAAACTTATTTAACGATAAATTTCTCCAGTCCGGCCGAGAATCTAACCCGGGAGCTCTCGCAAAGTAGACAGGCACTCCACCAACTGAGCTAATCTTAACTTTAGTATAAGATAAACCGTAATATTTGGGATATTCTACATGTTTTACCCTGTATATCCTTATCAATGTGACATTTGTCTAAGTCAGTTTAGGATCCAGTAGCTAACAAGAGCAAGCACTAACGCGTTTGCTTCTGACGTCACTATAGTAAGCATTTGTAGTGAAACGGACTGTTACAGTCAGGAGAGCGCTTGTGGTGGCATGTTCACCCGCTCTTTGTTTCATAGCGTTCCACATGCTACAACACAGATGTGCTTAACTGTGGATGCCACTTAGTGGATATGACTGCAGTCGCACGCCATGTCTTAAATGTCTTAGCAATTCGTATCTCTGTGGTAGTGTAGAAGTATCTTGCTGGACTGTCTCTTCCAGATTTTTCTTCAGTCTTTTGTAGTGACATCGGAGAGCTTCGGCGCTTAGGTCCTCAAACTAATTAGCGCATTGTATTATACACCAGTAGCAAAACTATCGCGCCCTGAGAAAGTCGCCAAATCAGACAGACGAAGTTCTTCCAGCAAGGGCTGCAGATCATGCTGACGTTAGTCTATGAATCTCTCGTCTCTGCTTCATCCACCTAGTACAACACAATTTCATGAGTAAGAACTATTCGGTCACCACATGAGTGCACTAGGAGAAAGGACACCACTGTTTTTGTTGACAATGCGAACAGCAAGGCCTGGGATCAGAGGGAAGTGAGGCATAAGTCTATAGGGAATATACATTTGCACAATAAAAACGATGCTACATTTGTAGGCCTCAGCCTTGTTAATAAAGACAACTCAGGACTGTGATTTTTCTTTTTAATTTTCTTTCTTTACCTGACTGTTGAGAAGAAGTTATTCTATTAGCCCCACTAATGGAAGCCAATTTGAGGAGATGGTTTGTTACGTTATTTTACCACGCTTTGATGTCAATTTGTAGTAGTTTGTATTGAAGGAGTTGTATTATATTTCAACTGTTGGAGAGCCGAACTTGTAGTAGTTGCAACCGCACGTATAGTAAACAGTTTCCGGTAGCATTCGCCCCAAATATACCTTCAGGTGGCCTTTGCCCCAAGTTTAAAAAAAATATTAACTTTGTAATTTGAATGTTTCTTTAAATATTATATATTTATGTTTGCCTTGGCTGCGTCAGTAGTTATTTTAGAGACACGTTTCTCTTAGAGGGTTGTGATGCGACAAGAATGTAGGCTTACACAGATTATAATTTTACTTCACTCCTTTTATTAATACTTGATACGATTTTAAATAACATTTCACTGATATGGAGAGCTGTGAGATTCTTTTTATTATCAAATACTTGCACTTTTTAACACGTAAACTATTTTCGTCCCACACGAATACGTACTATATTTCTCGAGGACACTTTTTGCGACTGGTTAGTAACGCCGTCTGCAGGCAACTGACTTCTGAATTTATAAATGTTTCTCCTTTTCAGTTTCTGATTGGCTAATCCTACTTCAATAGAATACCTTCATTTAACTAAAGCCTTTTCTGGTTGTTGATTGGCTATTTTATAAACTGTCACTAAAACTACATTATTGCTTCCAAGAATCACAGGTTACATTTAAACTCTCAAGCTTATTATTTCCTCAAGGTTACCTCATTCCTACTCTTTGTTAGCATCTTTTGACGTATTTCTCACAGCTCCTACATTATTAAATTACGCAATACATTCATACAACATTATTGAACATGTTTACAATAATACAAACAATTACAATGACTGCTACACGCAATTTTTACATATTGTTACATAAACATATTGCTTAAAGGCGGGCTGTTATTGAATTATATATTATATAATTAGACTGAAATTATTTTAGTGTTAAAAAGCACTGCCTCACTGTCCTTCCGATACCCCATGCACTTCTTTTGTAACTGTTTAGTTCCTCTTCACACCGCACCTCTAGTTCCCGAGGTCGCGGGTACGATGGATATTTTCGGGCGTAAAAATTCTTAGCATGGCTTCCTTAGGAAGGGAAGTAAAGTCGGTGGACCCGTGTCGTAGATTTACGGCACGTAAAAGAGCCTCAGCCTGATAAATAGGCCTCTGAGCAAAGTTACCGGTCTTTCACGCTCAGTATAGAATGATTATACAGCGTCCATAAATAAAACCCAATTTTTAACACTGCACGCATTCATATAATGGCCGACTAGTAATTGGAAATTGCGAGACTACTGACTGCTGGACAAGTAAAAAAAATATAGAAAATAACAATGATGGAAATTTGGGCACAAAACCCTTACAAAATGGTTTATGCCAGTGACAAATAATTGTTATATTAGGAACCGGATTCTGATAACATTTCATCTCTCAATTGTTACATTTTGGGCAACACTAACGTCTACATAACTCCTCACTATAGGCCCCATATTGTGAAAATGCATATTTATTAGGTCTTCTTTTATCACTTTATGCCATTTTCTATTTTAGGGCACTCTTTTAAATTTGCGTGTTTGTTTTGTCATTTTCTTTCCATTTGCGTCTTTAGTCACTTTCATGTATTTAGAGTGAGTGCATAAAGTGTTAAATTATTGACACTTTATATAAGAATAGCTTTTCAGACATCAGAAATATTACTATTCCACTGAGAATTAGGGATAATTTTTTTTACATCTTTACTGTCTTAAAAAAAAGAATCCACTTCTGAAAGGGTTGCTTACACGTGGACGGATGGCAATTCAGGAGAGCACGTGACACTACAGTTATGAATTCTTGTCCCAAACTGGTTTGAGACAGGCCAGTTTTCCCTTTTTACGTAAATGAGTGCATACAGTATCAGGTTGATATTGTCCTTGTCCTTGTGTCGGGTCAAAGGCTGTGAAGTCGTCTTCATTCAGTATGAATTTTGTATAATCTCAGAACTCAAAAGACTTAATGCTACAGTTTTATAAACCTGCTTCAAAAACAATTTTCTTGGGTTTATTTTCAGATTCTTCATACAAGGAGATAGAGCGAATATATATATATATATATAGTTTCTAAATTATCTCATTTTCTGGTACTATAGCAACTATACCCAAGTATAAATTAATTTGGTCGTCTCCCTAGCGTGGTGATAGCGCAGCTGCTTACCAAGCGGGAGATCCGGGATCGATTCTTGTTACCTGCGTGGGGATTTCTCTCGCTGGGAGACCTGTCCCGGGGTGCAATCAGCCTCGTTAGGTCCTTGATGAGCCAATCGAGGAGCTATTTGATTGAAAAGAAGGGACCAGGAGGGACCCGCGGCGCGTACCACATCCCACCCTCCAGTACTGCACCCCACTCATGACGCCTGTTTTGGGCAGACATGGAGATCGCAGCGGACGTGCGGCAGTCCTTGGTCCGGCAACGGGCTGTTGCACCACGGAAATTATTTTTTTCACAAATTAATCTTTTTCTGTGCACTTAATTTTAACGATATAAACATTTTATGGGACACTGTTCAAATATTTTTAGATCGTCAGTATTCTAGTCCTGATTATAAGGACAAACATGGTGCAAAAACATGGCTTGTGTGAAGTTTTCTCTTTACTTTCCATACTGTTTACTTAAGTGGAGAAAACATTGTATTATGCCACAAAATTTAATAACCGAGAGAGACCCAAATACATGTTTTGAGGTCTCCTTAATACAAGACGTTTTAAAAATCCTGTTTTGTGTATGAGAGAGAGAGAGAGAGCGAGAGGGAGAGCGAAGTGAGTAAAGCATAAGTTAAAGAGGAATGGAGGGACAACTACCAAACTTGGCATTAACTTCAGTATTTTTCGAAGTTGCGACACGAACCCCAACCGCAAACTAACTCTTGCAAGGGAATATGTTTGTTTTTTTGGATTTTTTAAAAAATAGCGCTAACTATTTTGATTAAAACATCATATGTTTATGATATTTGTGGGATTATTAAAATTTACATCTTTATTTTTTTGGAATAGCCTATGACGACATTTTCATTTTGATTGAACATTTAATCCTTTGGATTAATTAGTAAGCCATAAGAGGCCGACGAAATCTTAAACGAGAAAAATTTAGAACTTGTTAAAAATGCATTTTATCATTTTCGAGCTGTTGGTTTGCATTTCACAGCAGCTTGTGTTACTTGAAGTGCTCGGTTACCATTCATTTGTTTAATTGCGATTTAGTGCAAAGAATTTGAAGAAGGTGGTTTGTTGTATTGTTATTTACGTTGTTTGCCCCACGTATGGGTCCAACTTGAAGTATTTCGTATTGAAGGTGTTGTATTATTTCGACCGTTGGGGAACCGAACTTGTAATAGTTGCAACCGCACGTATAGTAAACAGCTTCCGGTAGCCTTCGTCCCCAAATGTACTTTCAGCTGGTCTTTGCCCCAAGTTTAAAAAATATTAACTTTTTATGTCTTTAAATATTATATATTTATGTTTGCCTCGGCTGCGTCAGTATTTATTTTAGAGACATGGATGTCTTGGCAGGGTTGTGGTGCGACTTAAGAATGTAGGCTTACACAGATTATAATTTTACCTCACTCCTTTTATTAATACTTGATACGATTTTAAATAACACTTCACTGATATAGAACTGTGAGATTCTTTAATTAATTACTTGCACTTTTTAACACCTAAAACTATTTTCGTCTCACACGAATACGTATTAAATTTCTTGAGGACACTTTTTGCGTCTGGTTAGTAACGCTGTCTGCAACCAAATGAATTGATTTCAACCGCCTAAACTTGTAAATTTCTGTATTTCAAGTCTCTGATTAGCTATTCCTAATCCAATAGAATACCTTCAATTAACTAAAGATTTTCTGCTTGTTGATTGGCTATTTTTAAACTGTCCCAAAATTTACATTACTGCTTCCAAGAATCACAAGTGACATTATTAAACTCTCAAACTCATTATTACCTCAAGGTTACCTCATTGTTACCTCATTGTTAGCAAATTTTGACCTCTTTCTCACAGCTCCTGCATTATTGAATTACGTAATACATTTTCATTACATTATTACACATGGATACAATAATATAAACAGATGCAATGATTGTAATATACACTTTTTATGTATTGTTACATACACATATTGCTTTAAGGCGGGCTGTTATTGAATTTATAATATTATATAATTAGACTGAAATCATTTGTGTTAAAAATACTGCCTCAAATGGCAGTATATGGCAATCCGCTTTTAAACATCTGGCTATCGCTTCAGCCTTTTATCCACAATGAAATGTGTAATGAAACCATTTATGTAAATTTTAACTCGATTGACATGAAGTAGATAGGAAAGACTTCGTAACAGCAGATTTTTGAAACAGTTACAAACATACACGATAATGGGTAGCGAACTCACTTTAGTATCAGATCTTGTATACTGACTTTATTTTACAGTCACTGGATCAACCTCCTGTGGAAGGAACCAAGAAGCACACCTACAGCTAAGGTGAAGGTGATCGAGAGACAACAGAAGAGGGGCGGGGGGGGGGTTAACTCACTATTCTAACACGCAGAAGATTACTGCAGTTTAACGTGCCTAATTATGTCCTTTCCAGTGTTAAACCAACAACTATCCTTACAATGGACCCAACAATGCGGAGCGGCGGCAACCGTTACACAGCACTATAGTTTTTTTTTATTTAATTTCAGTAGTTAACAACAATATAGGAGCATCAAATTATGAAATTATAAAGTAATTGGCTGGATTACATTAGCTTTATATTTAAACACAAACCCATGCCATTTAATGCAACGTGGGACAGCTCGCTTGGCAACGGCAGCTACCCAAACTATATTTCATTAGCTAATAATTTAAAATATTTACATGTTTAACACTGAAGGAGAGGAACCACACTGGATCAAGCATTAAAAATAATAGGTAACAGTTATTGGAGATGGCTTCACATTTGGAACAAGTTCGTTATAAAGGCTATATTACTTACATAATTATACGCGGCAACTTCCAAGATGGTAGCGCGGACAAGCACACGCTACACATTCTCTTCTCTTGGAGACTTTCTACTTACTTACCAGTGAAGGCGAACCAGTCAGTACGCTTACACTAGTATCCGCGCTTGCGTAGAGACAAGCTTCTCGAGTAAAAATGTACTACACTTCTATGCGACCATTTCAACGAATCAGCTGTTTAATAATTAACGAACTTAAACGGATTAAACAAATAATCACATATCCCTTCCCCCCAAATGCCAAATAATGGAATTACCCTGTTATGCGCTATAGTTTCCAATTAAGACAAGAATGGTAATTCTAAGAGTTTAAAATTTATAAGTGTTAACAACGCCATTATATAATGTAAGAATATTTAACTGCTATATTACAACGCAAATATAGCCAATTTTTCAGTTTACACACAATGCAAAATCTGATGCGTTACACTCACATGACTTTCTCTACTCTTGTACAAACTATTTTTACAAACGCTTATTCTCCATATGCTTCATGTTAATCGAGATATCGAGATGTAAATCGTATTGCTAATTTTCTTGTAGATGCAAGGGGAATTGGTTGGCTGTAAGCCATAATCAAATATTTTAACAGCTGGTTGCTATGTGGAGTATTCCATTCTCTTTGCATGTCCAGGACATAAAAAAATGAATAACGAATTCCCATTTGAGGAAAAGTATAAGTATTGGAAAATTTAAGGGAATAACAAGCAATACCTCTAAAATTATTTCACTCAACAACAAAATGTATATGACATATATTGTATATTTTAACGCGAACTACATTTTTTGTGTATTAAACTTTTGTCTATCTCTTATGGTTTACCAGTTATACAAAAGTCGTTCACAATGAAGAATACTTTTGGAGACATTCCCAGAAACTTCGAGATATATATTTCATTTGTCATGGAAATATCTTAAACATATGATACTTTAATGAAAATCGGTACAGCCATTTTTGAGAAAATTAAAATATTCGAAAAATGTTCCATGTAAAGCGTAATCTGGGGTAGAGGGATTTTCTTGAAAACCTTCCTGTCGCATCTCTGGAAGATATTGAACCTAAATACCAAATTTGGTGTTTATCCGACTGTTCGTTTCTGAGTTATGCCGTTCACAGACACACACACTGACACAGACACGGATATGTTTCCGAAAATGCTTTTTTTTTGGATTCGGGGTATCTCAAAACATGTATTTCCGGTGAAGTCTCGGTATGAAATTTTTGGGTGGAATACAATACTTCCCCTACTTACAATACGTAGTAGAGAAAGTAAAAATCGGACACCAAGCATACTTTATAACTGAAAACATTCTAGACTAAATAAACTGCTAGAACGTCATTTAGCAGTAAGGATTTTGAGAAAAATTTAATTATCAGAATATAAATGTATGTGTGAGTATGAGACGATGCTTAGCAATGGATGCACATAAATAATTATAATTTTGTAAATGAACAAGTTAATTAGTGCGGTGTGCATTCGTTTTAAGGTGCTAGAAACTATCAAATTTTTCTCGTAATAAAATATGAAATAGTTTAGGAAAAAGTTGTTAGTTCAAGGTGAAAACGAAATAATTTTAAAGAATAAAGCCCGCTACTCATATTACAAAGGTCAGTGAAGAAAATTGGACTACACGTTTTAGTTAAATGAATGCATTGAAGATCTAGCTGGCTGCATGACCAGAACCTTGTAGATAGTGAACATAATCCAAAATAAAGCTGCATTTCCACTAAAATGGTTACAGAAGAAAATTAAACTAACCTCGTTGGAAGCCACATACCTTTGAAATAAAGCTGAATGTCGAACGTCTATTCCATTCTCTAAACAGTTCTTTAAGCTTATCGTGAAATTTTGTCACCCGCTTTACTCACCTCGTTTTGTTCCTCTCTGCAGTGCAAGGCTTCGCAGACTGTTCTACTGACAGGGCTTATCTGAGTCTCACACCGCCGGCTGTGCCATGAACTTAGGACGTGTCCCCAACTTCAACAGTTCTGTACATACGTGATTTCTAATTAGAAGATCTTATATCCGCTGAATTAATATCAGCCAAGTCTTAGGCACGTTTGGAATTTAGATTGTTGCAAGAGTTTTGTTCTTTGTACTCCTATTCTGTGCTCGAGAGTTGGATTAGTTCTTATCTGCAATATCAGATTTGGATTACATAAACAAACGTATACTTCCTGGTCCCATAAAACAATAAGTATAGAAATAAATGTATTTATTTCGTTGCCATTTATAAGGCTCTGGATTTTCAAGACCTGATTCATGCTCACTACCTGAAAGGTTCCTCAATAAGGAATGCATTCCATTGCTTTTCTGATGTTTGAGGTCAAAATTTTCCATATGCAGGACATTTAACGTAAACCTTATACCACAGTCGTTGCCCTAATGCTATTATTGCGGTTCTTCTATCGTAAAATGTCCTTAGCCACACTTTTTTATGCCCGATTTTAGAAAATCATCTCGGGGAAAAATCAGCTGCCTCTAATTCTGGCTCTTCTAAATTCCTTTTTCTACCTGGTGGAACATCCAGTTACATTTTAGAGACTGCATTAGTTTATTACCTCATCAAAATATTACAATCTGTGTTGCAATATCAATAAAATTGAAGTATTAAGTGATAGACTCTCTCACAACACAAAATTCATATATATCCGATGTATTTATAGTATTCATATAGAAGGTGATTCTTCTATCATGCTACTATATTGTAGCATGAATAGAAAAATCATTATACTATCTCGTGTTATATTAGTTTCTCTATCATTTACTTATAGTAGGTAAGAGAAAGTACCGCTCGCCTCTCACCGAGGCGATCCGGGTTCAATTCCAGGAACTTGCATGTGGGATTTGTGGTTGGACAAAGTGGCGTCTGGGCGGCTTTTCTCGGGTTCTCCGGTTTCCCCGACATTCATTCCACCAACTGCTCCATCATCACCTTTCCTTTCATCCATTTCATCATCATTTCGTTTCATCTACTTCCTTCCTCCCATACCAGGCATCGGGCTGATCATCCATCCTGGATATTCTGTCTGATCCATGAGTGTCTGCTCCTCGACGGGCCTCTGATCCCAGGCACCCGCCTGTAAGTCCTGGGGGTGTAAGTCCTACATAAGAGGAGGTTAAACAGAGAAAGTAGAAGAAGGTAAGGGGAAGTATTGTATTTCATCCGAAATTTGATATCGAGATTTCACCGGAAATACATGTTTTGAGGCTGCTGATTAAAACAAAAGTACCATTACTTTTTCTACTACCCACAGCAAGTAGGGGAAATTTTGTGTTTTATCCAAAAATTCGCTGTTGAGAAGGACCGGAAATATAATGTGTTTTGAGAACCGTGAACCCCAGAAAATCCTTTACATTTAACATTTTTCGAAAATTTTGAATTTCTAAAAATGGTCCCATATATTAAAGACATTTACATGACAAAAAATATCTTCAATTTTATAATAATAAGCTGTGAATTTCTCTTCATTCGGAACATGTTTTGTATAATTTTGTATAACTGGTAAACGTTAAGCGATAGACGAAAACGTACTACACAAAAAATATAGGTTTCTTTAAAACACACAATTTATTTCAAATAGTGTTTTATGGCATAAGCTATTTCTGAGATATGTTATTAATGGTTCGAATTGATAAATGTTTGACCGTTCTTTTTAAAGTCCTGCCAATATTCAGTTGTTTCTTGAGATGTTATGGAAAGAACATGGAATTTTAAGGTCAGCATAAGGCTTCCAGTTCTTAAACATTTGATTACCGCCTTTACCTTTGCTTCTAATACGAAATGTGTAATGCAGCTATTTCTACAAATATTTTTCTGGATTAAAATTAAGTAGATAGAAAAATAAGCTTGAGTATTAATAGATTGCATACCCACTAATAAACGAGATAGGATGGAAAATGCCATGTGAAATTATCATATCAGATTTTTAGAAAAAGGTTCACATTTGTGTGTGTGCAAACAGCATAATCCATAAACGAAAAGTTGGATAAATACCAAAATGCGTAGTTAAGTTCAGAATCTTCCAAGGATGCGACACGAAATTTTTCAAAAACATTCTTTCACTCCAAATTGCCCTTTACATGGAAGATATATAGAAATTTTGGATTTTCGTAAAAACTGCTTTAACGATTTTCATTAATGTACCACGTATTTAAAATATGTAAACGATAAAAAATGCATATTTTAAACTTTCTGGGAATGGCCTCTGAAGTCCTTGATTTTAAATTAATTTTTTTACAAGGTGTAAACCGTTAGAGACGACAAAACTAGCTACTCAATAAAATGTGGGTCTCTATAAAAGACACAATTTATGCAAATAGAATTTTTTACGACGTTAATCATTTACGAGATACTCTTTGTTATTGCTAGAACTGTCAAATGCTTTATAATTTTTCAACTGTAAAAGTATTTTCCGAAAACATGCAAAGAGAACGAAATTTCAAAACTATCCCACAGCGACCTGCTATTAAAAAATTTGACTATAGGTTTAGTCTAGTATATTCCCAGAATCTCCTTGTATCTACAACTAAATATGCAATTAAACCATTCCTCAAATTTTTCTCTGGATTAATATGAAGTAGATAGAAGAGTAGGTTTGTTTAACAGTAGTTTGTGAAGAATGGGAAGCGAGTCATATGGATCTAACCCCGATATTTTTTGTTTAGGAATGATGACTAATTAAGCACGACATGCTTAGTTTTGCATGTGGAAACAGTATTCGAATATTTATTCGTGGTGACAAGTTTTTACGATGGTAAGAATAGGAAGGAGCAGAAAAGCAAAAATCCTAAAAGTTCAAGCCTATTCGTTGTTAGATTACGCTTATCATAATATTTCAACAGAAATATTTTGAAAGCGGGTAACACTAAAAATGAGTTTGACTCAAATTGTGTATTTTAATGAGCTCTGCAGCTTTTCTATGGTGCACTTTTGTCCGCGAATTTCTTACGGTTTGCTTGTAATTCAAACTTATATAAATTCAATGAACTAACGGGGACTTCACAGGCTACTCATAAGAAATTTCGGGATATATGTACACCCGTCGACAAAAAGAGTGAGTAATGTCTTGAACGCCGTATTTTTCTAAGTACTACACGGCACAGTGCCTTCTTTACACCATGAGGCAGTATTTTTAACACTTAAATGAATTCAGTCTAATTATATAATATAAAATACAATAACAGCCCACCCTAAAGCAATATGTGTATGTAACAAGATACAAAAAGTGTATATTACATTCATTATATATGTTTATATTATTGTATACATGTATAATAATGTTATGTGAATGCATTACGTAATTTAATAATGTAGGAGCTGTGAGAATAATAGGTTAAAAGTTGCTAAGAAAGAGGTAACAATGACGTAAACTTGAGGCAATAATGAATTTGAAAGTTTAATAATGCTACTTGTGATTCTTGGAAGCAATAATGTAATTTTTGTGACAGCTTATAAAATAGCCAATCAACAACCAGAAAAAACTTTAGTTAAATGAAGGTATTCTATTGGACTAGGATTAGCCAATCAGAAACTAAAATGGAGCAAAGTTTACAAATTCAGAAGTCAGTTCCTTGTAGACAGCGCTTCTAATCGGACGCGTTGCTTGTGGACAGCGTTACTAACCGGACACGAGATGCGTTCTCGAGAAACTTAATACGTATTTTGTGTGAGACAAAAATAGTTAACGTGTTAAAAAGTGCAAGTATTTAATAAAAAACAAATATCACAGCTCTCTCTCTCTCTCTCTATATGTCAGTGAAGTGTTATTTAAATCGTGTCAAGCATTAATAAAAGGAGTGAAGAAAAACTTAAAATCTGTGTAAGCCTACATTCTTCAATCGCACCACTTCCTGCTAAGACTTTCATGTCAGTATAAAAATATAAATACTGACGCAGCCGAGGCAAACATAAATATATAATATTTAAAGAAACAGTCAAAATTACTACAAAGTTAATATTTTTTAAACATTTAAGTCACCGGAAAGTACATTTTTTGGGGCGAAGGCTACCGAAAACTTTTTACCATTCGTGCGGTTGCAACTACTTCAAGTTCGGCTCCCCAACAGTCAAAATATAATACACCTTCTCCAAACTGGTTTTCCATACTGAAACAACAACCTACTTCAACCATACGCAATGCAGTTAGTAGCTGCTGCAGCAAGTTGTACGGTACTACTATATATGCTACCTCCCATGTGACTTCTCTGAAGCGCTGTGGTAAAGCGTACAGTACTTCTGTCGTTAAGGCCGCAGGTTCGCTTTCGCATATACAGAACACTTTTTCTTCTTCTTAATAATGTGTAATCAACACACAATGATACTTATTTTCGATATACTTTACTTCATATACGGCATTTGGCAAAGTTCATAATAGAATGGCAATTACGACGCCAAATACGTGGCTCCACAGTTTCATCATGGTCGCGTATCTATATATTGTTGGATATCAAGGGACGATCTAGGTGTGTTGTGGCAGCTTGAAGATATCTTGAACAGTGCGGAATGCACGGCAATACTTGAGAATATTTTGATTCCTTCTATGAGGATAAGTTATTCTGATGTAATTGTTGAATTGGTACAGATTCTGGGTACAAATTAAAGGAGTCTGGATTGTTATAACTTCTCTTCCCCAGAGGGTTTTCATTTCATGTATAAACTGAAAATGAGGGTAGTTATACGTGCTCAAGGTTCATAACCCGATATTAATTTTGTTTATTTTTCATGTGTTTTAATTTTATAAGATAATATTTTATTTGCAATTATTTCTTTAGTTGTTTCAAACGAGTATTTTAGTAGAAATGTGTTTTTGTGTTTATCGATATGGCCTAAACTTAAAATGCCAAAGTTATATTGCAATATTACGTTCTACACATCTAGTCATAAAACTAACAATATAAAAATAACAGTAATTAATACGAGATTTGAACCGAGGAACTTATGAACGCAAGCGGTACCTTCTTAACCTCTCGACCAAAGAAACGTTTTTCCGTGATCTGTTTTCAGTATCATATAAGCTTAATCGAGAAACATCCTTATAACATGACCATTGTGCGCACAGGGCAGAGGCCATTCTAGAGTTTCTGCAAGTGTTGTGAACGCAACTGTTGCGAAGGTACACGAAGCCCTCCGATCGTCATTTAAATTTTGGGGATTACTTGTTCTTTTGTCCAAGGTATATTCTAATTCTCATGCCATATATTAAACATATGACATTTTAATCAAAATCTTCGGAGCCGTTTAAAAGTGTTGCAGAAAATCGTTTTGTCGTATACTTGAAGGTTGCTGAAGTTAAAACTATGATGTTTCAAAAACTTTTAGTTTTTCAGTTAACTTACACTGTTTAAGTACACACATGACAGATACATACAAGGATCGTTTTTCTAAATACGCTTCATTTTTAGATTTAGGGGACTTAAAACATTTCCAGTGAGACCTCGATATCGAGTTGTTGAGCATAAAGAAATACTTCCTTAACTTCTATAAGCAGGTGGTAGAGAATATAATAGTACCTATATTTTTACAGAAATCACAGTTCTGAATCTTTTACCGCTTCTGCACAATTCTTCGTTACAAATTCAGCCAAAATTCTTCGTAAGAGTTTCCTCTGGCTGCATATTAGTTTTAAAAATTAAAGTAAAATATTTTATAAAGATAGAATAAGACCAAAAGTTCAGTCCCATAGCCTACAAACGACATTTGTGTAAAAATTAATTAGCATTGATTGACCTAATTGCGGTAAACTATAAAGCCTAGTGCTTAAAGTACATAGGGATTGTAGTCGACATTGGGGTATGTTATTTCAAATGTAATTTGAAAACGACTTGTGGTTTACCGGGAAAAAATATGTTCATTTGGGGTATTTAATCTTTGCCGTCATGTTGCAATGGTAGCAAACTTAAAGTAGCAGAACGATAAGCCGAGGATCCGTGTTTCAATCCCGGCTATGGCATTGAATTTTTCAATCTGATTCGGCCTTTTTAATTTGAGCATGAACATGGCCTATATGAATTAATAAAACGTCTTACTTGTATTCTTATGTATATCACGAGAATTTGGATTAATGGATTGAAAGCATGTGGTAGTTATTTACTTTCCTTTTTTCTCTCGTGGATAGGTGTTAGTCAATTTACACATCAGAAGAGACTAAATTGCCAGTTAAGGCAGTATTTTTTACTCTTAAATGATTTTAGTCTAATTATATAATATAAAAACAATAACAACCCACTTAAAAGCAATGTGTGTATAATATAATATATAAAATGTATGTAAGTCATTGTATTATGTTTATATTATTGTGTACATGTATAATAATGCTATGTGAATGTATTATGTAATTTAATAATGTAGGAGCTGTGAGAATAGAGGCCGAAGGTTGCTAACAATGAGGTAACCTTGCGGAAATAATGAATTGGAATGTTTTATAATGTTACTAGTAATTCTTGGAACAATAATGTAATATTTAAAACAGTTTATAAATAGCCAATTAACAAACAGAAAAGCTGAAAGTTAAATAAAGTTATTCTATTGGAGTAGGATTAGCCAATCAGAAACTTGAAATAGAAAAATTTGCAAATTCAAGCGTTAAACGCCAGTCGCTAATAGACAGCGTTCCAAACTGAACGCTATACGCGTTCCCGAGCAGTTAAATACGTATTCAGTGTGAGACGACAATTCATTACGGCGAGAATATTATAAAGTACGTGTTAAAAAGTGCAACTAATAATAATATCACAGCTCTCTATATAAGTGAAGTGTTATTTAATCGTGTGAAGGATTAATAAAAGGAGTGAAGTAAAAATTATAATTTGTCTAAACCTACATTCTTTAGCAGCATCACCCCGTGATAAGATATACATGTTTCTACAAACTAATACTGGCGCAGCCGAGGCAAACATAAATATATATAATATTTAAAGAAACATTAAAATACAAACTTGATTCCTAAACATTGGGGCGAATCCCACCGGAATGTGAACGTTGGGACGCAGGCTACCGGAAAGTGGACGTTGGGGCGAAGGCCACCGGAAACTTTGTATCGTACGTGGGGCAGTTGCTTCATCAAGTTTGGCTCCCCCACAGGGGAACTACAATACAACCTTCTTCAAACTAGCTTTCATACATGGAGCTACAAATAACAATACAATACTACTCCTTCACAGTATACTCAATGGAACGCTGTTGTTTCGTTTTCAGTTAAATTGTGGGTGGTTTAATGTTATTAATTTAACATTATTGTGTAGCCCCACGTTTGGGAGCCAATTTGTGATGGTAAATTTATGTTATTTGTGTATGTGTGTTTACTCCACGTGCTGAAGCCATCTTGTGACGTGATTCATTTGTTCGGTTTGTTAGCTCCATCTGGTGTTAGCAATTTGCGGCAGTATTAGTGTTCGTTTGAAAGAATGCTACTGTTATTTTATTTAATTTTTGTTCACTGTCCTCCGGCTAGCTATGATCTTTTGGTCAAGCACTTCTCTTTATACAGGTTGTGTAAGCGGAAAGGAATCTTTTATCCAAAGATAACACTGATGAAGAAATTTGTTTTACACTTTTATTGTCGAAACACAGTCACTATCACATTTACACATTGATCTTGACACTCGCCAAACTGAAACTGTTATAACAACTTCTTACTGATCACTTTAAATCCACGTACTTCAACCTTTTGTATAATTAACTTTACCATACTTGAGATTTTTCATAACTCTTATACGCGTTACTTGCGAATCGATAGCCTGACGTGTAATATTTCTGCTGGACTGAAGGACTGAAGGCGACGTGTATCATACAAATATTTTCGACGAACTGACGGGAATGCAACGTGTAGTATACAAAGAATTTTGATAAACTGACGGGAATGCGACGTGTAGTGTACAAAGAATTTTGATGAACTGACGGGGTCTTTACCTCTAACCTACCTTTTATACTCCTTCACCCAGATATGCCTAAAGATTATAACTGAGCTGCAATTGGCTAATAAAACGCGCCAACATTAGCGTCTATTTTTATATCCAATGAAAATTATGAATACATATGCTCTAGGGAAATGTTCCAGCAAATTCTAAAAAGAAAAACGCGCCAACATTACATAACTTCCTCGTTTCCAATAATGATAAACAGCTCACCCCCTCGCTGCATTATTGCACGCTATTATTGTCAGTTTATGTAAGGCAGTATAAACTTACTTCCCAACAATAATTACAATCAACAAACATTTCAAATCAATGTCACATAATAAAGCATATTCATACTATAATCACTCTTTACATTTAAATAATTTGTGATACAAATTACTGCATCAAAATTTACTATTTTAAGTAAAGGTAGAGGTGGTAATCCAACGGAGAGGGAACCTCGCCACCTCGGCCAACTAGAACTATTGTGACTACATCCTCCGATCACAGGTCTACAGTCAGAACAGGTCCATAGAGACGCACGGAAGTCCCTACTATTTCCAGTTTGAAACACCCGTCTGCACCAGGAGAGGCGAATAATCCCGCGAGAGGGAGACGAAGTAACTCTAGTAAGCGGGCCAACGTACCCTGGCGTTTTACGGGAAACAATCCTTTACAAAAGCGTAGGAACCATGCCATCTGCTCGACACCAGCCTCACCACAGAACCCGAAGACACTCCTTGAAAAATAAATGGAAGAGACATAAAGTGATAGGAAATCAGGGAAAGGAGAAATCGTGGTAGAATACACCATACCAGCATTCGCCTTGGTGACCAGAAGAAAACCACAAAAACGCCATGGTTAGAATGGGCGGCCACCGGGATCTCCTGAATGCGGACCACAGAGTTGAGCCGTCCCGCTCGATAGCATTTTACAGTATTTTATGAATTTTACTATGCTATTTTTTACACGAGTACACTGCTTAATGTCTGTTTAACGACGTTTCAGAGGTGGGAGTTCCCTTCCCAGAAGGCAGGGGTAGTGCTCACTTGGTCTGAGGCAAGTGAGGGCTACAGACGCGCTATAAGAGACTTGGCTGTTTTCTACTACACGCATTACGCGTGACCTGAATTCAGCATACTGTGTGTCCCTTCCACCAACTAAAGCCTTACCTGTGAGAAAAGCCACCCTACTACACTATATAAAATGTAGCTTAACAGACAATATCTTTCGAATTATTTATTCTGTAAGTTAAAATAAATTCTTCAGTCTCTCAGACATTTACACTTCTTGGATTATCTGAGATAAATCTCCCTATTACTCGTACTATTGGAATTTTCAATTCCATAAGTAGTAGTAATAAAGTTCATTATTTGAAGTTAATAGTTTTTTAACAAACTTCCGCGCCATTATTACTTTCTCTACTACGTATAGTAAGTAGGGGAAGTATTGTATTCCACCCAAAAATTCGATACCGGGATTTCACCGGAAATACATGTTTTGAGACCCCCTGAATCCAAAAAAAGCATTTTAGGAAACATGTCCGTGTGTGTGTCTGTGAACAGCATAACTCAGAAACGAACAGTCGGATAAACACCAAACTTGGTATTTAGGTTCAGTATCTTCCAGAGATGCGACACGAAGGTTTTCAAGAAAATCCCCCACCCCAGAGTACCCTTTACATGGAAGATTTTTCGAAAATTTTAATTTTCTCAAAAATGGCTTTAACGATTTTGATTAACATATCATATGTTTAAGATATTTTTATGACAAATAAAATGTATATCTTGAATTTCCTGGTAATGTCTCCAAAAGTATTCTTCCCTGTGAACGACTTTGCATAACTGGTAAACCATAAGAGATAGACAAAATTTTACTACACAAAAAATGTAGATCGCATTTTTTTTTGTTGAGTGAACCATTTTCGAGATATTGCTTGTTATTCCCTTAAATTTTTCAATACTTATTTTCTCAAATGGGAATTCGTTATTCATTTTTTTGTCTTGGATATGGAAAGAGTATTAATCTGTGGGAAAGGGAATGGTGCTGCACCTAGCAACCAGCTATTAAGAGATATGTATGTGCTTAAAGGCTACTGTATTTCCAAATTGCCCTTATAAATATACATTCCCCTTACATCTACAAGAAAGTTAGCAATAAGATAGAGTCTGCAAATGTTTATTTCGATTAACATGAAGTAGATGGAGAATAAGCGTTTGTAAACATAGTTTGTACAAGAGTAGAGAAAGTCATGTGTGTGTAACACATAAGATTTTTTTATGTCCTGGACATGCAAAAAGAATGGAATGCGCCACATAGCAACCAGCGCTTAAAATATTTGACTATCGCTTAAAACCTTCCATAGTCCTGTTGCATCTACAAGAAAATTAGCAATAAGTTTGACATCTCGATATCTCGATTAACATTAAACATATGGAGAATAAGCGTTTGTAAAAATAGTTTGTACAAGAGTAGGGAAAGTCATGTGAGTGTAACACATCAAATTTTTTAAAATGTGTTATAAATGTAATCAGATTTATTACCATAAAATAGTTCCGCATAATGATCAATCAATCAATACAACGGTAAAAAACTAAAATACAACTTGGGGTTTACTTGGATCCTTCGTTTCAATTCATGTCTCATAAAATGTTCTGCATCTTGAGAGTTTTATGTTGCCTACCTTGTGTTTTTCAGGTATTCTAGCATACATTATTGGTTTGGAATTGTGTGGAAACAGTTCAGTACGCCCCTAGTGTGCGTTATAAGGTGTAGTCATGTCAAAACGGAAAGGTGAAACTTTTAAAAGGCCAATGTCAGTTATGTGCAAGAAAAAATTATTGGAAAACTAGATCAAAGTGTGAGAATTGCAAGAAATTAATTTGCGATATGCACAGTAAGAAAATGCAGAGAGTAGTTGAAGACGTTATTTGCTTCAGTATGGAAAGCCAATTTGAAGTGGGAGTTGTATTGTATTTCGACTGTTGGGGAGCCGAACTTGAAGTAGATGCAACCGCACGTATGGTAACCGGTAGCCTTCGTCCCAAATTTAAAAATATTAGCTTTGTAATTTGACTGTTTAAATATCATATTTATGTTTGCCTCGGCTGCGTCAGTATTATTGTTAGAGACGTGGATTTCTTAGAAGGAAGGTGGTGCGACTGAAGAATGTAGGCTTACACAGATTATAATTTTTACTTCACTCCTTTTATTAATGCGTGACACTGTTTAAGTAACACTTCACTGATATAGAGAGCTGTGAGATTCTTCTATTAATTACTTGCACTTTTTAACACGTAAATTATTTTCGACTCACACGAATACGTATTAAATTTCTCGAGGACGAATCTCGCGTCAGGAACACTGTCTACAACATACACGTGCATTTATGAGCGCTGTCTACAAACAACTGATTTGATTTCTAGCGCCTAAGTTTGTAAATTTCTGTATCTCTAGTCTCTGATTGGCTATTCCTACTCCAATAGAATACCTTCATTTAACTAAAGCTTTTTCTGGTTGTTGATTGGCTATTTATAAACTGTCTCAAAATTTACACTATTGTTGCTCCAATAATGACTGGTAGCATTATTAAACTTTCCTACTAATTATTGCCTCAAGCTTACCTCATTGTTAGCAACTTTTAACCCATTATTCTCACAGCTCCTACATTATTAAATTGCGTAACATGTTCATATAACATGTATACAATATGTATGCAATAATATAAACATATACAATGACTGTAATATACACTTTTTATATATTGTTACACACATATTGCTTTAAGGCGGGCTTTTATTGAATTTATATATATTATATAATTAGACTAAAATCATTTATGTGTTAAAAATGCTGCCTCATAGTGTGTCTCGGGTGTTCCACTTAGTGAACATGAATTTTAAAAATCCATATAAATATTTAAACCGTACTGGTAGTAGGTTATAAAAAATGTTAAAATGCAATTATAAATCCCAGTGAAAAATAGAAAATAAAAGAAATTACTTATTTTTAATGTGATGGTGCTGGAAAATAAAAATAGCATTGTAATATTTTGTTACTTTGTTGTTTGTTTGATAATGCTAATTTAGAAGTACATTGTTGGTAAAAATGTTGAGATATCAGAATCGTTGTTTTAAAATGCTTTCATTTGTTCTAAGCAAAACATAAGATAATTATATTGTGTTAATTCGGGTTTTCTGCCTGTGGTCCACTTAGACCCCACTGTGGTTTAAGGAGGTACAAAATCACAGCAGTCTGAAAGTTAATAGGCCTTCAGTATTATTATGTATCTCAGGAATAAGGTACGAAAATGCCTTCATACTAGTAGCTTGTCAGGAATTTATATTTCCATGTCCCATTATGTAGTAAATCAAAGTGGCATTACTAAAAAGAACTTAACTAAGCCCACAAGGTTGGCAAGCTTTTAGCAGCGAAACGCCTAACACAACAATGTGGTTACACTGTTAGCCTTCTAGTATTACATTAATATTCGTTTCTTGTGTGTCAGATGATTAAGAGTGGCAACTCGCTATAAATATTAAAAACGTCACATAACTCGGCGTTTTGTTGACGGTGTAGCACTTCAAGCCCGTGGGGCACGACTGGTTTATGTGTGCAGGTGGGTACATTAATGCTGGCCTGTAACGAGGTAGAGAGGTATGTCATGTAAAACAGGGAGGGGAAGGGCTTTTTGTTGTGTGTTGTTGGTACTGAAGAGAGGGCAAATGAGTTTGTGCCCTCCCTTCCGCATGAGTAACGATGCTAATGTGTGATTGTCATTACATATAGGTACGTTTGAATACAGCATTACGGCTGTTTTACGATTAATTTGCGTTTTGAGGTGTGGTTCATACACGATTCCTATCTCAGGGTACTATATTTCTATATATTTCCTTTTATATAAACCGTACTTTTCTTGTAAATGGAAGATACATTAAATAAACACAATAAATCAAGGCGTAAGACACGGTTTCAATTGTCCCTCACTTTGTTTTTAATTCATATGAACCATCAGATCACATAATAAATGTTTAGAATTAATGAAAGTATATGTATTGCCCCAAATTTAATGTTTACGCAACACTATTTGTGGATGTTAAAATACAGGCGTGTTTTAAAAGTAAAGTCGATAATTATTTTAAAAATAACAACATTATTTTGCAAATATTTTATCATTCACTACGTTACAGTATTTCTCCACATAGTCACCCGTTATTCAGACATTCTTGGTAACGGGAAACCAGTTTTTGTAAGTCTTCATCAAAGAATGGTGCCGCCTGTGATGAAAGGCAAGTCTGCACTTCTTGTTTTTCAACATCATCGTCGTTGAAATGTTTTCGCCAAGGAATTTCTTCAGATGAAGAAATAGATGAAAAGCGCTTGGTGCCAAATCCTGACTGTATTGTTCCGGATATCGAATTGTTCCCAACCAAATTATACGATCAGATAGTTAGTTTGTTTATCTGTGTGTGGCCGGGCATTGTCACTCATTGTTTTCCCATAAACCTCACACAATTGGCGATGAAAGTTTGCTGGAGTAACGTTTCTGGCGTTCAATAAATGAATCACTGTTCTGTCTTACAGTCGGCGGGTCTTTCGATTGTTTTGAACATTTTGAAACGCTCTAACTACAGGAAAACACAGCGTCGATCTCTCATAGCTGCTAATGAATGAATGAAGTGGTAACGCATGCTCAAAATCGTGACTGCAGCAGCAACATTTTAAAACAGTACTTTGAGACAGAATGTACCCGAGGTAATTTTGTTATGTGTTAAACTATTCTATGTTTAATATAATATATAAATGATATATGTTTACAATGTGAAAACCATGTAAATAATAATTTCTGTATAATGTAATATTTTTCGTGTACATAATGTTTCTGTTTAACTAGGTTTAGAACATCTTGAACTCTGCAGTTAGGGTAGAGACGTGATGTTCACATGGTGAGCGAAAACGGGATCTTTTGTGTATGAATAAAAGGGTAAAGGTTTATGACTCTGTTTGTTTTCACTCCGAAATACGGAGCGAGGCAAATATAATATAACGGCAGTTTTCCCGTTGACTTTTAGGTTAAGCGGTGCATAATTGACATTCAGTAGAAGACAGTACACAGTAGTGGACAGTACACAGTGGAAGACAGTTGAAGAATTCGAAGTACACAGTTAAAAAGTAAAAGAGTACACAGTAGAAGACAGTACACAGTAGTAGACAGTACACAGTGGAAGACAGTTGAAGTTGTTAAGCAGTTCACAATCAACAATTGACGCGCAAAATGGTGATAGGTGAACAGGAACATTTATGTGGCGTTAGAGTGAGGAAGTAACAATAAATGGCCATAAACCAAACATTACAGTGTGTAGTCAATTCCTCTATAAGCTCCTAGTACCACAACTGAGATCGACGAGCTTATCAAATATCATGATGGGCAAAGTCCATGCTAAAATCACCGCTGAGCACCAACTAGCCAGGGTAACAGCGAGGACAACAAGACGAAGCCACGTCAGATAGAGAAAAAGGTACAGTGAATTTTAACATTAATTCTATCTCTACCACTATACCGCGTTCGACTCCAACCCGAGCGGGCATCGAATCCGGGACTGCCACCAACGGCGCAGTCGTTGAAACAATATGCAGGGTAACGACGCAACTTACTTCAAAAAACGCTTGCTAACTATAAGTAAAGTGAATACCAACAACAAAGAGCAGTGTGTACATTGCAGAAGGTATATGAGAATTATAATTTTAAAGTTTTGACAAATAAGCTAAAGCTAAAATACTGTGAAATCCAAAATTGTATTAAATGATACTATATTGGAGCAAGTCTTGAGTTTCAAATTTTTAGGAACGCCCATCGATTATGACTAAGAAAATGATTTTATAAGTAACTAACTATGTTTTGGCAGATATGTGGCACAATAAACAGAAGTGTAATAAAACTAAAGCTAGAAAAGAAACTAGGAATAAGTTTCATAAGGTAATGGTCACACCTGCCTTCCTTTATGGATCTGAAACATGGACATTAACTATAGCTGACAGAAAGAAGAGATACGTTGCCAAGATGAGTTTCCCAACTTGAGTAAAGGGATGTACTCTATCTACGAAAACATTAAAGAGGAATTAGAGATAATTTCTCTGGAAGAAGTAGTTAAAACTACAGAAATGAATGGAGACAGGTCGACAGAATGTCACCAAAGAGGATCCCAAGAAAAGTATTTTATTATAGGCTTTAAGACAGAAGACATCAGGAAAGATCAAGGAAATGATGTCCAGATACGTTTTGAAGACGGAACAGGCATTAGCATGCCGAATTAACCTGTCTTTATGTAATTTAACATTTCCAGAACGTATTTACTTCCAATGTGACTAATCATGTCTCTAAAACTGCCGCTATCTGTTCTCGGGTTGTAGATCATCTGGATAAACCATTTACCTAACAAAAAGCCAGGATTTCATTGTAACTTCTTATGCTTGCTGGGGTGTTACAAATCTATGATGAAGGAAGAAGAGCGCCCACATTAAATTAACGGTGATTGGCGTGCATGGCTGTTGAAAGTTGTTAGGTAGTACTGTGCTGAAAGACCTATTACGATTTTACCAAAAATAAATGTGAATAATTTCCCCTTTTTGTTTACGTCATAAATTTGGCCAAACTACGCTTTAGGCTAATTTGTAATCTTTTTACACAGATGTTTTCGAACGTTACGCAAATCAGATTGAAAAAAAAATATTTTTACAAGTGTATTCTGCATGGGACATATTTTAGATGAATATTGGAGAATATCGCATATTTCCATATATAATTTCTCACACGGATGAATTTTACCTTCATTTTAGTTAACACGCTAGCTACAAACTGTGCCAATTCAGCACGCTTGATTCTGATTATATTTCATATGCTTCTTGAGAATGCTGTCTGTGCTCTTTGTTACTATGTTTCCTTTTTTCGCGTGTTTAAGTCACGGGGGTAAGTTTCCTGCTATGGCGTAAATGCCGGTATTATAACTGGTATAGGCCGTTGTTTCTTTTATGGTGGCCTTGCCTGTTGTATTTTGCGTTCTTGTTTTTTTAAGGCTTTGAAAGTTTATAGTTACACGGTGTCACAATGACGTTTTAGACACAACTGTATTTCCTCGTGATTATGTAGTTTAATTTGGGATCATTTATGCTAAATTGTTTCGCTGCTTATGAGTTATTTAAATCGTTTTAATATTCTACCAAATACTAAAATCATGATCTAAAGCACGTCTAGCTTCTATCTTCAAAAAAGAGAGCAGAAGCAAATGTCAAAATTATGGAGGAATTAGCCTATTTAGCAGGGGCTATAAAGTGTATGCCATAATATTAAACAAAACGTTAGGAAATATATTAGAAGTTCTAATAATGGAAGAACAAATTGGCTTTAGCATTCGCTGCTGGTTTACGATACAATTTTCACAATAAAGCAATAGTTGAAAAACGAAGAGAATTAAATCTCACTTGGCCTAATAGCTTATGGAAAAGCCTTTTATCGGGTATATAGAAAGAAACTTTGGCAAATAGTGTACAGAAAATACACTACCATCAAATCAATTCATTTAAATATGTTTATTGATATACGACAAACAGCATAGCTGTTGGAAAGCAAAGATATACTGAGGTCATTCCAGTTAGTCAGGGTGCAAGACAAGGATGTACCATTTTACTAAGCTTATTTTTTAAACACACACTCGAATATATGTACGACATTCTAAGATAATGGAAACATGTTTGACTAGATGGCATAAAATTGTCTGTAATTCTTCTATTAAGACCATACTATTTGCGGATGGTCAGATATTAATAAACAAAGGTGAAGATGATATGTAGAAATAAATATATCAATTACAAAAAACTGGTAGTGCTTTAATTTTAAGATTTCAGAATACAAAACAAAGATAATTGCGTTTAAAGGGAAAAATAATGTCAGAACAAAAATAATTTAATAATAATCCTATAGAGCAGGTTACAAATATTAAATACTTGAAGTCATCTATAAAAGCATTAATAAACTTCTAATGTTCCAACAGACATACGGCTCAATAAATATAACTCTTAAAGGAAAAACAAGAAAAGACACTCACATAAGGTTTTATAGTGCAATAGCACTACCAGTTTTATTGTATGCATCAGAGACATGGACTCTCAAAGAGTAATAGTTACAAGCATCCAAAATGATGTTCCTGAGATCAGTTAAAGGTTATAATAGGGTGGATAGAATTAGGAATGAAGATATAAGAAGGAAACTAGTACATAAGTTTAGGGAGAATTGGATAAAATATCTGAAAAGAATGGATGGTAACCATATCCTAAGAAAATGTTGATACAGAGACGTAAAGGAAGATGAGACCAGGGGTGACCTAGGAAGCGCTGGAAAGGATCTCTCTGAAGCCGGAACAACCTGAAAGCCTAACCTTTGATATTAAGATGTTCTGACTTCATTAAAATTGTAAAACCTCTGTTGCTTACAGAATCCCTACAGTTATTGTTAGAGGTTCATTTTAATTATTGTAATCTTTGTTGTTCATTTTAAGTATCACTATCCTTATAGTCTGTTGAAATGGTTACAAATTTTAGAGTTTATTTAATGTTGTGATTCTGAAGTTTGAAGTAGGTTTTGTATTGTATTTCGACTGTTGGGGAGCCGAACTTGAAGTTGTTGCAACCGCACGTATGGTAAAAAGTTTTCGGTAGCCTTCGCCCCAATGTTTAAGAGTCAACTTTGTATTTTAATCTTTGTTTTATATATAAATATTATATATATTTATATTTGCCTCGGCTGCGTCAGCATTTATTTTTAGAGACATGAATTTCTTAACAGGGTGTGGTGCAGCTGAAGAATGTAGGCTTACACCGATTATAATTTTTACTTCACTACATTTATTAATCTTTGACACGATTTAAATAACACTTCACTGATATAGAGAGCTGTGAAATTAGTTATTAATTACTTACCCTTTTTATCACGTAAATTATTTTTCGTCTCATACCGAATACGCATTAAACTTCTCGAGGCCGCGTTTCACGTCCGGTTAGGAACACTGTCTGCTAGCGACGAACTTCTGAATTTGTACAATTTGCCCTATTTCAGCTTCTGATTGGCTAATCCTACTCCAATAAAATACTTTCATTTAACTTAAGTTTTTTTATGGTTGTTGATTGGCTATTTTATAAACTGTCTAAAAGATTACATTATTGTTGCTCCAAGAATTACCAGTAGTATTATTAAACTTTCTAATTCATTATTGCCTCAAGGCTACCTCATTGTTAGCAACTTTTAACTTATTATTCTCACAGCTCCTACATTATTAAATTACGTAATATATTTACATAACATTATTAAACATGTACATAATAATATAAACATTAATACAGTGACTGTTACATACATTCTATTTATTATATGATACACTTATTGATTTAAGGCGGGCTATTATTGAATTTTATATTATATAATTTCACTGAAATCATTTAAGTGTTAAAAATACTGCCTCAAGTTCATGGTATGGTACGTTTACCGTAGAAATATTTTGAAGTTCTAGGGGAATCGTTGATGTTTACAAGGAAAGCACAGCTTGGCGACCTGGCTCAATGATGTCAAGGTTATTTTAGGTCGCAGAGTTGCCGCCGAGGCAGCTGCTAAGCAAAATGTGTGTCATATTCTACTCGCAAATCTTTGTTTCCGTCAGTGCCATTTGTTAAATTGCTGTTGCCGTTATTTACTGTAAAGCCCATTGTTATACAATGACAATATTATATATTTTATCCAAGCTTAATATACACACGGTGATTATACACCGTATATATATATACACACTTACATACACATATATTTGTTCTGTTGCTGCTAACTACGATAAATGTTTGGAAGCAGTGAAGCATTTATTATAATAAGCTTAATCGCTAGCTTCAGCACAATGTTACACCATCCCTAATTCTAGAGGAGTTAAAAGATGTGTATTCTGATTCGTGGATAGGTCGTGGTGGTAGCATTCAGTGGCCAGCAAGATCTCCCCGGGTATTTTCCTTATGCGGATATATTAAGGCCAAGGTTTACGATACGGAACCAGAAAATGCAGAAATTTTAAAAGAAAGTATAAATCATGTCTATGCTTCAATACCAGAAGAAATGTTAAGATGTGGCCATACGGCGCTCACATCAATGCATCCATCAAGGCGGATATGTATTTGAGCATGTTTATTATGAATGATCCACTAACAGAATATAATTTTATTCCATCGTAGCTTTAAAGCAACATAAATAATGTAAAATAGAGTTTTTTTAATCTTGTCAGCGTTGTAGCACCAATTGCTGCTATAGAGTTACCTGATAGTAGATTACTGTAATGTAATCATATGAGCTAACACGTGTCTCAAGATTTTGCCCAACAGCAATCCCGAGGTTTTGTCTGTTGACGGATTGGTTATTAAATATTCGATAAAACACGCACACACATATACACGCACACAGCCACACGTACACTCACATCCAAACAACAGATCCTGGGCATGCCGCGAAACGTTTTTGATTAAAGAAGACTTTCTCGAGCCCAGTCGGGATTAGATTCCGTGACCCTCACACAACAGACAGGTACTCTTAAAGACTGAGCTGTATGGCCAGTCATAGCGTTAGTGTTTGTTACCAAGTATTGGACTTTCATTTAGCAAGATCTCCTCTCTGACGGTATGGAGTCCCCGCTTAGGCAAACCTTTTGGCACCCGTCGCTATACGGGATAAACTAACCTCAACGAAGAACGGCTTGTGTGGGGCACACGGTATATTTTCTCGCGGGGTGGTCCTTTTCCACGCCTTAGATTCGAAAGCATTTCACTAGTTGGCTCCATCATGGTTTGTGTGAACAAAGCATGAAGTAGCGAGTGCAAAATAATGTATGATTATATACTATAACTTCCTGGTAATTTTACAATAAAATACAGAGAGACGCAATGATTGGTTGAAACCAAAGTCACTTTAAACTGGATTCGTCGAAATCAGATGCCTGGCATATGAAATGAAACAGACAGATATGTGCTAACAGTGAGTATAATTGTGTATAAAGAGAGCCATGATTGTTGTTGTTGAAGCTATTGTTAACGCTATCGACCTAATAGGCTGCTTGTGAGTAGAGTAGGCATTTAATATACGTGTACAAATGGCAGACGTCATAACATTATTATGAGCCAATTAGTGATCCTTTAAGGCTATAGAAACCTATACCATCATTATGACGTTTAGCGGCCTCTAGTAATTGACTGTACTGTTTCACAGAAACGTTTTAAACAGTTAATACTTTGCAGGTATATACTTCTAAAGATTTAGTAAAACTCTAAAAGAATGGGGATTTTATAATAATTTTTGTAAATGGAAATAATTGTTCTTCCACACAAGCCGTGTGTTGTACAAGGTTGGAAAGGTAAATTCAATGTAATAGCCGGGATTTGAACCACGGATCTCCCGATCGCCGTCCGGTTGCTCTAACCACTGAGCTACCATGGCAACATGCCGGCACGACATTAAATTCTCAATAAATTTGAGATCTCCTTGTGATGTGTTGCACACAATTGACTTTTTCTACTCTTGTAAAACTATTTTTACAAACGCTTATTCTCCATATGCTTCATGTTAATCGAAATATTGAGATAACCTTATTGCTAATTTTTTTGTAGATGCAAGGGATATTGGTAGGCTTTAAGTGATAGTCAAATATTTTAAGAGTTGGTTGCTATGTGGAGTATTCCATTCTTTTTGCATTACCAGAACAAAAAAAAAAAAAAAAGAATAACGAATTCCCATTTGAGAAAAAGTATATGTATTGGAAAATTTGAGGGAACAACAAGCAATATCTCGAAAATGGTTCTCTCAATAAAAAAAATGTATATCACATAAATTGTGTATTTTAACGCGATCTACATTTTTTTTGTAGTAAAAGTTTGTCTATCTCTTATGGTTTACCAGTTATGCAAAAGTCGTTCACAATGAAGAATACGTTTGGAGACATTGCAAGAAAATTCGAGATATACAATAAATTTGTCATAAAAATGTCTTAAACTGATGGTATTTTATTTAAAATCTTTAGAGCCATTTTTGAGAAAATTAAAATTTTCGAAAAATGTTCCATGTAAACAGTAATTCCGGGGGGGGTAATTTTCTTGAAAACCTTCGTGTCGCATCTCTGGAAGATACTGAACCTAAATACTAAGTTTGGTGTTTATCAGACTGTTCGTTTCTGAGGTATGCTGTTCACAGGCACACAGGCAGACACAGACATGTTTACAAAAATGCTTTATATACATGATCTCTTGAAAACACAGAATTTATTTCCAATATCTTTATCGTTGCATCAGCCATTTCCGAGATATTCGCTATTATTGAACTTCTCAATATTTTTTCACTGTTTTAGTGGTCTCTTTTCAGTTGTTTATTGCAATAAATGGACAGAGTATGGAATTTCAAGGCTAACATATAGCGATCTGAATGTAAACATCTGACTATCAATTCGGTTCTCTGCCCCCTTTATACCTACATTAAATGTATACTATCTAACCTCCTTACTCTCCTTGTATTTGGGACTTACACCCGCTAGGACATATAACCGTGCCTAGGGCCAGAGGCATATAGAGTAGCAGACATTAAATCAGAGAATGAAGAACCTGGTACGAGTTATTGGCCCGTAGCCTGGTATGAGAGTGAGGGAAGATGAGGGTATGAAATGAAGGCGAAATGAATGAAAGGAAAGGTGGTGATGGAACGGGAGGTGGGAAACCGGAGAACTCCGCGAAAACCCGCCCAGACGCCGCTTCGTCCACCATGCTGTCCCTGGGATAGAACCCGGGCCGACTTGGTGGGAGGCGAGCAGCCTAATCACTTGGCCACGGTGCCACATAGAAATGTAAAATGAAACCGATTCTGCAAAGTACATAAAGTAGATAGAAATATAACGTTTCCTAAATTATTGTTTGTAGAAGCTTAATGGGTATAGCTTTAGTGGGAATTAGGCAGTAGAAAAAAGAGTGTTAATATCACATCAGATATTTTTTAGCTTTTCTTATTCCTTCTTATCATGCCATTTTTAAGTTAAGAGAATTACAGCACCAAAAAGATCAGTTTTAGCATGGCATAAAATAGCAAAAGCATAGCGTTAAAGAATTGAAAAAAGCATTACTTCTAAGTGCTTCAGTCAGGAACCTTGATACCATTTTTGCATGTTTCATTTTTCATTCTCTTGCGCTACATAATCGAATTAAATTTTTATAAGTTGCGCCCAGGTATACGAAGAGAAAAAAGAAAAACAACGGACGTCATGGCTCTGTGCTTTTGCTATACATTTTGCAGACGATTTAAGTGACAATTAAGATTAAGGGTTCAATATCTTCTTTTTACGATGCAAAGATTTCATTACATACCCTTCTTTGTTAGAGCACGGTATCAAACTATAGAAACGATTACTTTCATGTTTAATATTACCAAGAGGACTTATCTAATTGCCTGCAACTTTAACCTCTCTTAGGGACGTTATTTTATTGCTCACTATGTTGTGACCTAATATTCGCAGAAGAATTACGCAGTGAACATTTCAGCATACACTTATTATTGCTTCGCTCTTAGAACCCAACTTGACATAAAAACGTGACAAGTAACTCGGTAAATCAAAATAGATCATAACATATAGTACTTTAAAAATATGTGCAATTATCTGTGGGTTCTGAAGAATACATTAATCATAGTTCTAAAATTTGATTAATATGAAATAGTTAATAATAAAATTAATAATAAAACTAAGGGAGTTGTAGCTTCGGTTTAATTCTGTGTAGTGTCGTTCAACTCTCTTTTGCATAACAATGAGTAGTTGATACGAACATGAGGCTAACGCGGAGATATGCAAAGTGTTTTGTTTTAATCAAGTTCGGTTCAAAGACAGGCTTGGCTGAAGTACTCCTGTGGGTAATGTGTTCAAGCAGAATTGACGAGCATTCGGGAACATCATGCATACAGTACTAAACTTTACGTATACATTATTCCCAGTTAGTTGTAGAGTTCATACCTCAACAAGTGTTAGGTTACGATAAGTGCAACAGGGATTTCAAGATAAAATTTGTAGTTAATATTTATTTTCATATATTTCACGATCTATCAGAAATCCCAAATATCTCTTTATCTATAATTTTGGTTTACCACAAATATTGCCAGCATGAACCCCATAATAGATGTGATAAGGTCCTTAAGTTTTTATGTAAATATGAGTAACTATATCTAAAAGCTAAATTATTATTTAATGTTGTTTCAGGTTCTGAAGGTAGGTACCTAAGGCAGCAGTTAAGAAATAACACACTTAACGTCATACTTCTTGCTGGTCCAGTCGTCTAAATAACTTGCAGGTCAGTTATTACAGTTAAGTATGTTACATCTCAGCAAAATACAGGATGTGTGTATGTGACAGAAACTAGTTACAATGAAGTGTAATTTATTACTCTATGGTATGGTGTTTATTTACAGTAAATCGTCAAAGGTTTCGAAGTTCGATAAACACAATGGATTTATGAAACTGTATGAACTTCAGTAATGTGTTTGCATTTAATACCACTGGGGTCATGAACACATACACACACACACACACACACACCACACACACACACACATATAGATCGGTAAAAGAACTCATTTGCAGGGCTTCAGAGATGAATTTGCAAAATTTGCATCAGTCACTCCAGAGTATTTACTAGATGCAACATTATGGTAATGTGGCAAGGAGAAACTTCAATCTAGGAAATGTAAAGGAAAGAAAATTTAGTTAGATATCTTTATTTGTACATTTTTTTATAAACAACACTTTTTACAATATTCCACTTATAAACTAACTTAACTTAGTAAAAATTTCCTTGCCAGCTATGCTGCTCCTTTTGCCTGGCACCCTGACCTTTTGATTCATCTGAGTATCCCTTGCTACCCTTAATCCCTATTGCCCATCCTCTCCCTCCTCCGTTTGCCCTTCAACCTTTCTTATCTCTCTTGCTTTTCTAATCCATTTCTCTTTTACTTCCTTTAAGAACTCCCCCATATTCTTATTTTTCTTTTCTTGTTAACATTTTAATTGCTACTATTTTTCCATCTATTTCTTCCCATTTTTCCTCCCATACTTCTTTTCTCCATTCGTCTAATTATTTGCATTCTGTCTCTGTGCTTTCTCTACCTCCGCATAGTTCAAAAATTCCGTTTTTTTCTGCTTCTCAACCCTCTCAGATACATTGATCCTGTTCTCATCCATGCAAACGCTTCTTTTTCCGTTCTATTACAATAATCCACATACCCTTCTCTTGCCCATTTCCTTTTTATTAATCTATAGAACCCTTGTAATTTTTTATTCTCTAAGCTTCCCCAAATCTCTTGTCTTTCTATGTCCTTCACTCTGTTTCTACTGTTATCCAGAAGCCGTTGCTATCTCTTTCTCCTGTTCTCCAAAATCTCCCATTCCTATCTTCTCCATAAATTTTTCTATCCGTCTCTACTAGCTATTTTTATTTTTCATACTCTGTTTTTGCTCCATGCATATCTTTAAAAATTTCCCCTTCATCTTTTCTCAGGCATCTAAACCAAAATTTCAATATCCTTTTCAGTATCACTTGCATTCTTCTTGTTCTTCCTAATTCCACTAATGCTACTTCCCCCGGTGCTGATCTTGGTAACCCCAATAGCTCTTTACAGAACGTTCTATAGCTCTGGTCGATTTTTCTGCTTAACTCAGATACCCCCAAATTTCTACTGCATATAGCATTCTTGCTTCTACCAATGCTTCATACGTTCTTTCCATCCATTTAGTTGGCATTTCTAATTTGTATTTACACATTCTTACTCCTGCCATTGCCGCATTCCCCTTAGCCATAGGGAAGACTAATTCTGCTATGCGCCACCCATTCACCATTACTGCTCATCCTCGCCCCCAAATAATCCGACTCCTTGACAACTTCTAACTTCAAAACTCATGTGCGCCATTTTCTTCTTGTTTTAGTTTATTTCCTCTTTTAAATACCACAACTTTTGATTTATTTATATTGATTTTAATTCCCCATTCTTCACAGAATTCATGTACTCCGTTGATTTCTTTCTGTAGCCCAATTACCGTTACCACCCCGACCATCCGCGTACAGTAAACCTGGTATCCCTCTATTTGCTATTATGGGGCAGTGCAGATTTTTTTTCTTTCACTCTTTCTAGTAGAAAATTTAGTTAATTAAATGTAGTTTGGAATAAACTTATATTAGATAAATATTGTGCTGCTTTTGTAGGCTGTAGGATTTGGGAAGTGGTTAACAAATTGAAGTTCTAAATAGAGAACGTTAATCTATGATTTGAAAACGCATGCTGTTTAAACTTTGAAAGGCTATGACAGCCACAGGAAAAAAATCTGATGTGTTACACTCACATGACTTTCTCTACTCTTGTACAATCTAATTTTACAAACGCCTATTCTCCATATGCTTCATGTTAATCGAGATATCGAGATGTCAATGTTATTGGTAATTTTCTTGTAGATGCAAGGGGAATATGGTAGCTTTTAAGCGATAGTCAAATATTTTAACGCTGGTTGCTATGTGGCGCATTTCATTCTCTTTGCATGTCCAGGACATAAAAAAAATGAATAACGAATTTTAGAAAAAGTATAAGTATTGAAAAATTTAAGAAAATCACAAGCAATATTTCGAAAACGGTTCACTCAACAAAAAAAATGTATATGACATAAGTTGTGTATTTTAACGTGATCTACATTTTTTGTGAAGTAAAATTCTGTCTATCTCTTACGGTTTACCAGTTATGCAAAAGTCGTTCACAATAAAGAATACTTTTGGAGACATTCCCAGAAAATTCGAGATATACATTTCATTTCTCATGACATTATCTTAAACATATGATATTTTCATCAAAATCGTTAGAGCCATTTTTGAGAAAATTAAAATTTTCGAAAAATGTTCCATGTAAAGGGTAGTCTGGGGTGGGGGGATTTTCTTGAAAACCTTCGTGTCGCATCTCTGGAAGATACTGAACCTAAATACCAAGTTTGGTGTTTATCCGACTGTTCGTTTTTGAGTTATGCTGTTCACAGACACACAGACACACACAGACACACACACAGACACAGACACACACACGGACATGTTTCCAAAAATGCATTTTTTGGATTCAGTGGGTCTCAAAACATGTATTTCCAGTGAAATCTCGGTATCGAATTTTTGGGTGGAATGCAATACTTCCCCTACTTACTATACGTAGTAGAGAAGGTAAAAAAAACTAGTTAATATAAACATTAAATACCCTAAGTTATATAAAACAATACTGTGTATAAAACTCGTTCTCTGATCTGTATTGTAAAAGTATACCGCTATCATTTCCCAAGGAGGGAAGTAAAAAATTCTGATGTGATACATTCACATGATGTTTCTCTACGCCTCATCGCTTATTAGTGGGAATACAAACTACAATATTCTTATTAACGCTTATCTTGCTATCCACCACATTTTTATTCCGATAAACTTACGTTACACATTTATTTATAGATACAGAGTAAACAGCGATAGGCAAATGTTTAAGAACTGGCCTTAAAATTCCACACGGCTTCCATGCAATCGCGAAAACACTGGGAATCAATGGGACTTAAAGAATAACAAAGGACTGAACAAATAGAACCATTAACAAATTATATGTTGGAAATGGCGGATGCTACAATAAACTTATTTGACATAAATTGTGGATTTTAAAGAAATCTACAACTTTTATGTAGTACGTTTTTATCTATCGCTTAACGTTTACCAGTTATACAAGCTTCTACAAAGTTCCTTCCAAATGAAGAGGACTTCACAGGCTATTTCCAGAAAATTCAAAGCATATTTATTGGTTATATACATATGTTTAATATATGGTATTTTAATTAAAATCGTTAGAGCCATTTCTTACAAAATAAATTTTGAAAAATCTTCCATTGAAGGGTAGTTCGTGACGAAGGGGTGAGTTCTTGAAAATCTTCATGTCGCATCTTTGGAAGCTACTGAATCAAAACACCAAGTTTGGTATTTGTCCGCTTTTTTGTTTTTGAGTTATGCTGTTCACAGACACAACACGGATCTTTTCCTAAAAATGCTTTTTTGGATTCAGGGGGCCACAAAACATGTATATCCGGTGAAATCTCGACATCGCATTTTTTGGGTATATGCAATACCTTCTCTACCTACTATGTACGTGGTAGAGAAGGTAAAAGGAGGCAACAGAAAGCTATTCAGCAGTTCAGAATTATTTGCACATTGTCCTATGAAATCAACCACTGACTATGATCACAAACAGAATTAATTAAATTAGTTGTGTGAACTACCCGAATTCCTTTACACGACTCATGTAATTATTTTTACTTTCTCTACTACGTATAGTAGTAGAGAAAGTATTGTATTCCACCAAAAATTCGATACCGAGATTTCACCGGAAATGTATGTTTTGAGAACCCCTGAATCCAAAAAAAAAGCATTTTGGAAACATGTCCGTGTCTGTCTGTATGTCTGTGAGCAGCATAACTCAAACGAACAGTCTGATAGACACCAAAACTTGGTATTTAGATTCAGTACCTTCCAGAGATGTGCCACGAAGGATTTCAAGAAAATCCCCCCACCCTAGATTACCCTTTACATGGAACATTTTTCGAAAACTTTAATTTTCACAAAAATGGCTCTAATGATTTTGATGAAAATATCATATGGTTAAGATATTTTCATGACAAATGAAATGTATATCTCGAATTTTCTGGGAATGTCTCCAAAAGTGTTCTTCATTCTGAACGACTTTTGCATAACTGGTAAACCATAAGAGATAGATAAAAGTTTACTACACAAAAACATGTAGATCGCGTTAAAATACATAATTTATGTCATATAATTGTTTTGTTGTTGAGTGAACCATTTTCGAGATATTGCTTGTTATTCCCTTAAATTTTTCAATACTTATTTTCTCAAATGGGATTTCGTTATTCATTTTTTTCTTGGATATGCAAAGAGTATTAATTTGTGGCAAAGAGAATGGTGCTGCACCTAGCAACCAGCTATTAAGATATATGCTGATGCTTAAAGGCTACAGTATTTTTATGTTGCCCTTGTAATTACAAAACAAGGGGAACATAGTACGCCTTAAGCGATAGTCAAATATTTTTAGAACTGGTCGCTATGTGTAAAATGTGATTCTCTTTGCATGTCAAAAGATCGTTTCTGCAAATGTTTATCTGGATTAATATGAAATAGATGGAGAATAAGAGTTGGTAAAAATAGTTTGTACAAGAGTAGGGAAAGTCATGTGAGTGTATGGCATCAGACTTTTTACAACTTGCTGTGTATCAGAAAGTGATAAAGAATTTCAGGTAGCGTGTTAGCTATCAAAGAAGAGGAGACACTGAAATGGGACCGAATCCAAGGTAGGGTATAGGAAGTTGGATGTATCTTTATATTATAGTTTCATTAATCGGCTAAGAGCGTTGATTCATTTGTGTTGGGGATTTGTTTATCAGCTCCGGCTGCTTGATAGTGATTAGCAGTTATACTACTAATTTTTTGCTTTTCCCGAAGAGAAGGGCTTTGTGTAGTTTGAAGACACGGATCAGAAGGCTGAGTACTTATTTACGTGTATTATTCTTTACTTTAAGGAATAATATGAAAACACAACGTACCCTAAGAGATGTTTCACAAACTCGCTCACACCACACATTCACAACACCTCGGAAGTCGAGACCTTGTGTACCGAAGAGACCGGTATTCAATGTCAACAAACAACGTCATACAAACACAGAGGTATTGTCACTGAGTACACAGTGTGTTAGTTTGGTTTGCATTATACCTGTAGCCCCAGTTGACCGCAAGGCACACTGGGTTCCAAGTTACAAGCCTTAGTTATTAATTTTTTTGACCGAAAGTCCTCATCGTATCATTATACTTACACTAGAAGTGAGCTGTTTTTCTCAGTTTTTAGTTTCAGGACTTGATATTTAGGTTCTAGTCCCGTGATTTTATTTGTGCACTGTAAATTAAATATCTTGACTCAAATTTTGGGAATACTAATTCTGTTACGCTCAGGAATCTGTAGATTCATACATTAAGGGTACGACAATCAACAGTAGCTTGGTTTCTTCTATATCAATGACTTTCTCCTCCAATTTGGCACGTTTGGGAGAACGCCAAGATGTCGATTCTTTCAGGCATATTGCTTGCTGACATACATTTCTGCTTTGAAAAGGAACAGAGAGTATCTCTTTCTTGCCTGAAAGTTTGTTTTTCATTCAACTGGAGTTTTCTGTGGTAAAGCCTAGTTTACATGGCATTAGGTTTCTCAACTAGCTTCTTGAAATGATTTTCGGGAAACAATTTGCACAAGATATTGTAGCGGATCTGGTTGAGCACCGAGTATTACAGCATATGTCGTAAACCAGTGGAAAGTTGGAAACCGGGCTACCATAACACGACCACGCTAAGGGACGCCGAGTCAGCTCTTCTGTACGTATTTATACTACAGGGTTTTGACTCGGTCGTGAGCAGTTATCAAAGAGTAGCGATTGTCAGTTGTCAGGGAGCAGTTATCCGAGGGCAATCGGGAGAGTTATTAAAAGGCAATCGGGGGCAGTTATCAAAGAGTAGCTGTTAGGTCAGTTGTTGAATCCGTCGTCGAGACCCCGTACACGAGTCGCCAACACAACACCCGGGTGAACAGGTAAGAATGTATCTCTACTAAGTTCTGCTTACTTGTCGGGTTTCAGCCCATTCTGAGTAGCCAATGTACTCAATTGAAGTAATAATATAATTTATTGGGTCAATGTATCCCCTGTGCATTATTTAAATACCCCCATCCTGGAACGCCACCCTGGCCAACCTACCACTCCAGTACCGACGCATCCCCTACCTCTGAGCTACCAACCCCCCTAGTGTAATCACCTATTGGGGGGATAACCACCCCCATGGGGTGTTACAATATTGTTTACACGGCGATACTTGTATGTACTGTAGTTTCATAGATTTTTAACATCTTTCTGAAGAATTTAGTTTGTAAAAATGGATGGCCAAGATATTGCAACAACTAAAGTAGTAGCAGCAATGTTATTACTGGCCTTAAAAAGGAGGGAAAGCAAATGAGACTTGATCTTTGAAGTAGGTTAATTTTTAGGAGGAAGATTATTATATTTCAACTGTTGGGGAGCCGAACTTGAAGTAGTTGCAACCGCACGTATGGTAAAAAGTTTCCGGTAGCCTTCGCCCCAAATGCTTAAAAAATATTAACTTTGTAATTTTGACTGTTTCTTTAAATATTATATATTTATGTCTGCCTCGGCTGCGTCAGTATTTATATTTCTTTAGAGACATGAATGTCTTAGCAGGGAGTGGTGCGACTGAAGAATGTAGGCTTACACGGATTATAATTTGACTTCACTCCTATTATTAATGCTTGACAGGATTCAAATAACATTTCACTGATATAGAGAGAGAGCTGTGAGATTTTTTTATTAATTACTTGCACTTTTTAACATGTAAACTGTTTTTGTCTCACACAAAATACGTATTAAATTTCTTGAGGACGCATTTCGTGTCAGGTTAGGAACACTGCCTACAAGCAACGCGTCCAGTTATGAGCCCTATCTACAAGCAACTGACTTCTGAATTTGTAAATTTTGCTCCTTATTAGTTTTTGATTGCCAATCCTAGTTCAATAGAATACCTTCATTTAACTAAAGCTTTTTCTGGTTTTTGATTGACTATTTTATAATCTGTCATAAAAATTACATTATTGCTTCCAAGAATTACAAGTAGCATTATTAAACTTTCAAATTCATTATTGCTTCAAGGTTACCTCATTGTTAGCAACTTTTGACCTTTATCACAGCTTCTACTTTATTAAATTACGTAATACATTCACATAGCATTATTACACATGTATAAAATAATATAAACATATACAATGGTTGTTACATGCATTTTTATATTATATTATATAATTTGACTGAAATAATTTAAGTGTTAAAAATGCTGCCTCATCTTGGATTCAGAGGTCATTTTTAGGGCGGTCTGCAACTTTTTGGAGGAAATTGTAGAGGATCTAAAAAGCTATTACAGACATTCAAAAATTATTTTGGAGGAGTTTATCTTTTTGCTTGGGAAAGTTACAAGTGAAATAAAAATCAAGATACTGTATGCCTGAAGCATTATCACCAGATATGAAATTACAAATTACATTGAGATATCATGCAATGGTGACTCATATTCATCGCTGCAGTTTTTGTTCGGCCTCCATGAAAGGATAATTTCAAAATTTGTACCTGGTAAATACATTTTATTTTTCATGTAATTATCTTTAATATCTGGTACTTCAATAAAACTCGCTAGGCATGTTTTAGAAAATCAAATTTTTCGAAACATGTTCCATGTAAGCGGTAGTTGGTGTAAGGAGATTTTCTTGATAATCTTTATGTCGCATCCTTGGAAGATACTGAACTTAAATTCGAAGTTTGGTATTTGAGTTTTGCTGTTGACACACACGGACCTATTTCTAAAAATGCATTTTTGGATTCATGGATTCTCAAAACATGTAGTTCCGATGCTACTATGTATGCGGTAGAGAAGGTAAAAAAAAATGGGTGGTTTAAGTCAGCGTTAAGAGATAATTGTTTCAATATTGTTTATATATTTCTTGCAGCTTTGCAGGGCCCTTAAGAGCATTCGCTGCTTATTTACGCACAAACCATATAAGTGTTACGTTAAATATTTGTATGAATACGGAAAACAGATTCTCAGCCACTTCGCCACACTAAAATGGAGGACTTGCCTCCATAATACTTGTTTGTATCGAAAATAGTAACACTTTGTTTTTTCTGAGCATTTCACCGTAACGTAGTTGTAAACAGGCTAAATATAACTCTTTGCTAAAACCTCAAATGTTTTCTTCGGCAAACGACATTCTTGAAGCCGCTGGTTATATTGTTATATTTGCGTTAGGATTTAAGTTGAACCTTTTTACCACAATTATTCCTGTATATCGATCCGCTCAGAACCGTGTTCTGAAGTTATATACATGTATGATGCATACGAGGCGCGTTTTTAAACTAAAGACCGATAATTTTTTAAAAAATCTGATGTGTTACACTCACATGACTTTCTCTACTCTTGTACAAACTATTTTTACAAACGCTTATTCTCCATCTACTTCATGTTAATCGAGATATCGAGATGTTAATCTTATTGCTAATTTTCTTGTAGATGCAAGGGAATTGCTAGGCTTTAAGCCATAGTCAAATAGTTTAAGAGCTGGTTGCTATCTGGTTCTCTTTGCATTACCACGACAAAAAAAATGAATAACGAATTCCCATTTGAGAAAAACCGTAAGTATTGGAAAATTTAAGGGAATAACAAACAATAGGAACTGGTTCACTGAACAAAAAAAAGTGTATGACATAAATTGTGTATTTTAACCGATCTACATGTTTTGTGCAGTAAAAGTTTCTCTATCTCTTATGGTTTACCAGTTATGCAAAAGTCGTTCACAATGAAGAATACTTTTGGAGACATTCCCAGAAAATTCGAGATATACATTTCATTTGTCATGAAAATATCTTAAACATATTAAAATTTTCGAAAAATGTCCATTAAAGGGTAATCTAGGGAGGGGGGATTTCTTGAAAACCTTCGTGTCGCATCTCTGGAAGATACTGAACCTAAATACCAAGTTTGGTGTTTATCCGACTGTAATGTTCAGACACACACACACAACACACATACACACATACAGACACACACACACACACACGGACATGTTTCCAAAAATGCTTTTTTTTTTGGATTCAGGGGGCCTCAAAACATATATTTCCGGTGAAATCTCGGTATCGAATTTTTGGGTGGAATACAATACTTCTCCTACTTACTATGCATGGTAGAAAAATTAAAAATAATAGAACATTATTTTCCAAATACTTTATTATCGTTTATTACCTTACGCCTTGCACTACTTCTTCTTCACATAGTCACCGCCGTTATTCAGGCACTTGTCCTAACGGGAACAGATTTTGTATGCTTTCTTCAAAGAATGATGCCGCCTGTGATGAAAGCCAGGTCTGCACTTCTTATTTCACAACATCAACTTCTTATTTCCACCAAGGAATTTCTTACTTGAAGAAACAGATGAACACTACTTTGACCCAAATCCGACTGTAGGGAAGGTGGTGAAATTGTTCCCACAAAAATAATGCGATCAGATCTTTTTTGTTTTTGGCTGTGTGAGGCAGACATTGACACTCATTATTGTTTCCCCATAAGCCTTACACAATTGGCGATGAATGTTTGCTGGCTTAACATTTCTCACATTCAAAAAACAAATCACTGATCCGACTTAACAGTCGGCTAGTCGTTATATTGTTTTAAATATTTCGAAACGCTCTAGCAATAGGAAAACATAAAGTGGCGATCGTTCCCAGCTGCGTCTGGATTCCTAAAGAATGGATAAAGTGATCGCGCATGCTTAAAATTGCGACTGGAGCGCTGTAGCCACATAATATTAATACGGCACTCACTTTTAAAACACGCCTTGTGTGATACTTTAAAATTTGACATGGAATCTGGATTGTCAAGGCTTATATATATAGGAAGAACTAAAAGGAATTTAAAAATAAGACTAAGTGAACATCAAAGAAATATAAAATTGAAACAAACAGTCAAATCAGCAGTAGCCAACCACTTTTGGAATAGTAACCATGAAATAGGACAAGAGATAAAACTACTAAAATTTATTCAGATACCTTCACATTTGGAAATATGGGAAAAGATCTTCATTCATCTCAAGATTAAGAATGCTTTGAATTTCGAAATACCACCTACAGACCACTTAATGCAGTTGATCCAATCAAGTTACAAGAGAAAACAGAAGTTCTTAACTTTCTCCACAGATGGCAACAAATTCAAGACCAAGTGTTTCCAATTCTTCTCAACAGAATGTATACCAATCAGACTACAAGACTGAAGAAATTAGTATGATTAGTGTCCAACCGACACTACAGATGGCAGCAATACCACCAGTTTCCAATTTTTCTCAACAGAGAGTAGAAGTAACGTTCAATGAAACATTTCTTGGGGTGAGGGGTGAGGGAGATCCAGTTAGTTGGTTCTCAGCTGAGGATGACAGAAACATATCTCTCGAAAGCGCTCCTACGGTAAGAACTCAGCGCCTTATGTGATGTGAATTAACATATACCAACTCAAATTTTAAAATATCGTACAACATCACAATAAGAAATACTTCTGTTTTATTATAAAACGCCTTGTGTCTCTTTAACTGCGGTAGTCCTTAGCGTCCCATTCTATATCGGGTTGTAAGACCGGTAATTTTGCTCAGAGGCCTCTTTATCAGGCTTGAAGTTCTTTTACGTGCCGTTAATCTACGACACGGGATCCCGGCTTTACTTCCCTTCCGAAGGAAGCCATTCTAAGGATTTTTACGCCCGAAAAAAATCCATCACCCTCCGCCCAGTTTGAACCCGCGACCTCGAGAACTAGAGGCTAGCATGGTAACCAGTACACCACGGAGGACGCCGTGTATATGTATTTGAAACGTCCATCAAAAGACACCCTTTTGATAAATCCTCCATGTAAAGGGTAGTTTGGGATAGATATTCTTGAAAACCTTTGTATAGCATCTTTGGAAATACCAACTTCAGTGGCTCTGTTATAGGGCTACGCAAACACACATTCATCTTTTCTAAAAATGCTTTTAGTTTAGTTTCAGCGAGCCCCAAAACATTTATTTCCGGTGAAATCTCCATATCGAATTTTTGGATGAAATATAGTACTTCCTCTGCTCGCTCTTAATTAAAAGGTTTGCGGACAGAGCACCGCAAGTGGAAGAAATCTCAACCGCCCAGCTGCAACATGCCGAACGCTGGTCGTACAGCTCTGAAATAGATCACAATGAAGGAAGTTAAGGGTACAGGAAATGAGGAAAAGGGAAGTCGTGATAGAGGAGGAACCAACCCTCACTCGCCTACGGACACGGGGAAACTACGAAAAACCAATGGGTTAGAGTGGACGGTCGCTGGTATTTGAACTGGGATCTCTCGAATGGGAGCCACGTTAAGGCGATCCTCACATCTCTGTACTGTAAGTAAGTTTTAGAGGAAGTAAATATGGCATGTTTTGTCGTTATCATATTTATTTTTATTTTACTTTTTACATAAAACAGAATTAAACTGTATCTTAAAATATAAAAAAATTCTGTGCAAAGGGTTTAAACATTAATTTATTTGTCGTAAAGGTCCTTTATAAATATTGATAATTTTAACAACTGCAATTAAAGTGAAAAATATATAGGATGAGATTAAAATTGTAATGATGTTGATAGGTTGATTACATATTTTCAATAAAAAAATTTTGATATGAGTTAAATTAATTCTATTTCTATATTTTTATATACATTTAGTTTTAATTGTTTTTGTTATAGTTTGAGTTGCTTTCTTTGCTTTATTAGAACGAAAACTTTTTTAATATTCCAATTCTTATTAAACATTTAAATACTCGATTATAGTTGTTAATATTCACCCAATGTGATTAATTAATGAGAATGATAAACTTTTTCGTAAAGAAGCTTTATTAAGACTTCTAATAGCTCCAATAAGTACAAATATTATAATTATATTTTGAATGAAATGGTTATTAATAAATTAGTTTTTTTGTTAATTTATAAAAACGATTTAATATATTTTATTCATATTTTAGAATAATGTTGGCATTTTTAGTTAAAATACCTATATATTTAGTACATTTCAACACATTTCTTAATTGGAATGTAATTCAATTTTACCATTAACAGTGATATACCTCTAATTTGGTTTCAATTAACTAACTAATGAAAGTAAAAATCATCATAATGTTACTCTTGGTATCAAATTTAATAAATTGATTAATAATCCTCGTCTTCCCAAGCGTTCATAAATGTAAATGGATTTAAACCCCTTGAATGATTTTATTTTAACTTTTGAAACTTCAAAGTAAACGAAATCTTATCATTAATTCCCAAAATTAATATTTTATTATAAACTATCCAAATGTTTAGTTAACTCGCAATAGTACACGGGTCAAAAATAATTTAATTCGATATAAATTTTATAATAATTTTTTTTTTTTTGTAATCTTCATATTTATATTTATTTTATGAGAAAGAATTAGCTTAAATCGACTATTTTCATACCAAATAAATCATACATAAATAAAATTAATATTCCTCCTAAATAAATTAATAATAACACATAAGAAAATCAAAATCTTAATTTGAAATTCAATTCAGAAAATTATTGGTTAAGGTTATTTCAATTGCGATAGGTATAAATCTGTTATTTGTTTTACATATTTCTGCACATTGACCGTAAAATACTCCGGGAGTTAATTTAACATTTTTTCCCCAACATTTTTTAGGATTGGCTGAAATATCTTGACGATACTCGGATTATCCTGACCATTTTGGTTATTTAATCTGCCCTCAAGGTACTAGGGAGTAATGATAGAAAGTACAGAGCACTTTAAGTTTTCCACTGGGATTAAAGAATACCAGAGAAGAAATCAGCAACCCCTTATCAGATATTTTTAGATGAGAGACGGCTCGGCTGTTCGTAAAGCAGCCGGTATTCTGTTATCGCTTGACATGTAACCGCATAGTTGACAGAGCATCCGGTGTATGTAAGCGGCTGATTGCTCTCTATGCGGGTTCCTATTTTAGCGAACAAGCTGTGAAGCAGAAAACACAGCTCTGTATCGCGTTTAATGCCCGAAATGACAGGATTATTTGAAAAGTGTCAGCAACAGAAATCTCCTTCCTGACTGCTCTGTGGAAGGGCGCCAACTGTGAATAGTATCGAGATAGTGGTTACGTATCGATTTGGCTGGGGAGCACAGACGGGGGTAGGTGTGCCTCCTTAAATCACGTCTTGGCATGATGCGTGGCCTTCATTGTTCACGATGTCGCGTTTCAGGAGGATTAGAACTCTGTGCAGAATGGGATTACATTTACTGAAACAATAGCTGTATTTGCTCCAGAACTAGAGGCCGTCTGTGCGATTAATGGGTTTGTTTTCCTTAGGAACACTACGGCACAAATTACTCTGCTAGCTACGGAATAGCAAACCACATTAACACTATTACCAGCAAGACCTTGTTGAAACGGGTATATATGCTTCAATAATTAACCGAAACTCCGTTCGTGTTATTGCGTATTAGAATTAAAACATAATAACAGACTTAACAGCATGTAAACTTTTGCTTAAGGTTTTTTATACCTTCAAAGTTATACTTTTTCCCCAGAAAATATTATAATTACTGAACTAATTAGCTCGTATACCAAATAAATAATAAAATATGACTATTTGATCTGAGTAAATAATTCCCACATTTTCTTAATCGTCATTTTAAAAAGTGGTTATCATTATATACAATATGTTTAATTGTAAAATACTACTTAGGTCAGATATAAATGTTTTTAAAAACTTCTTTAGTTTGAAAACAATGTCAGCAGTTATAATGTGATCATCGATTACTTTTAGGCTGTATGCTTCTTTAACACAGACATAAATATCACTTAATCTACGAACTCGTGAAAAAGTTATGTATAGCTTGCATGCGAAAAAACCGGTTCTGGTAAATACAATCCTGCGCTTTGAAGCATCTGATCTTGTTTCGAAATTCTATTCAACGGCAATTTTATGTCAAAGAAACGATGCTTGCACAACAGTGCATAAATGTGTCATTCTCAGTTTATTACCTGGAGAGGAAAAGGCTCGCCTCAGTTCGGATTCTGTCCACATGAAGAAATAAACAACGCTCAATTGTATTCCATAGAATTCTTAAACTCCTTAAATCCGTCCTCAAGTAAACAAAGATGATATTATTATGGCGCAATTTTGTTCCATATCGCCAACAATATGTGTTTGCACTTCATTGCTTTTAGGGAAAGTGCTTTTGGAAGTTAGGTTGTCTTCTTGCATTGATGTTTTGATGGAGGTAACTAGGTAAGTTGTCTTGCACTAACTGTTGTCAGGGAATCTGTTGATTGTTGAATCTCTCTTACCTGCGATTGCACTAAACTTCTCTATCTTGCTGAAATCGAAGTTGTATTTGTTCGTCACTTTCTCTGGCATTTCTTCTTCTGCGGTCTGTGAACGTACCAATGGTGTGGGATACCCTCTGGTTGCAGATCTCCCTCTCGATCTGCTTGTTGTGCTACTTGGCATCGTGGAAAACTGAAACACGGAAGAAAAATTAAATAATATATAAAGATAATAAGTAAATAAGAAAATTCCTGGCAACAAATGTCTGTTTTACCTTTCCTAGTGATGCGGATATATGTTGTTGAGGTTAGGAGAAGTATAACGTAACGTTGCAAACGCTATAAAGTAATGAATATAATAAATAAATAAAAAATGAAGTTATATGGTGTTTACTTGTGATGAGAAAGGTTGATTAATCGGTTTATTCTCGTGATAGACTCCAACAGCTGTCGTGCATGTTAGCTAAACAGATTATCAATCGATGGCGCCTCGGTGTGTATGATCAAGGTATGTTTTTTTATAAAAAGGCTTTTAATACATTATTTTTCGTCATTAGCGGTGAACGTAATCTTAAAAATGGTATCTCAATCACTGATTTTGATGAAGTATTGAGGAAGATATGAGGTTTCGACAAAAAATACCTCTGAGAAATAATGTATCAAGATATTTCATTCACATCCTTTTCCCTATTCTTTTTTCTACTTTTTATTTAAAAGCTTTTATTATTAACGAGATCAAACTTCATTAGATGTGTGGTGCAGGACACGTGCATTGAAAAATAAGCCTAGGAAAGAAACGGTAATTAAGTTATATAAAGCAATGGTTTTACCTACCTTGCTATATAGAAGTTAACCAAAGATCAAATAAGAAGAATAGAGTCAACAGAAATGAAATTTATTAGAACTATACACGCCTCTAGATTGCATTAGAAATGAAGAAATCAGGAGACAATGAAAATTTTTAAGTATAAATTAAAGTATTAAACAATATAAGAAAAATCTGATGTGATACACTCGCATGACTTTCTCTACCCTTGTATAAACTATTTTTACAAACGTTTATTCTCCATATGCTTCATGTCAATCAAGACATCGAGATGTTAATCTTATTGCTAATTTTCTTGTAGATGCAAGGGGAATATGGTAGGCTTTAAGCGATAGTCAAATATTTTAAGTGCTGGTTGCTAAGTGGAGTATTCCATTCTCTTTGCATTACCAAGACAAAAAAATGAATAACGAATTTCCATTTGAGAAAAAGTATAAGTATTGGAAAATTTAAGGGAATAACAAGCAATATCTCGAAAATGGTTCACTCAACAACAAAAAACGTTTGACATACATTGTGTGTTTTAACGTAATCTACATTTTTTGTGTAGTAAATTTTGTCTATCTCTTATGGTTTACCAGTTATGCAAAAGTCGTTCATAATGAAGAATACTTTTGGAGACATTCCCAGAAAACTGGAGATATACATTTCATTTGTCATGAAAATATCTTAAACATATAATATTTTAATCGAAGTCGTTAGAGCCATTTTTGAGTAAATTAAAATTTTCGAAAAATATTCCATGTAAAAGGTTATCTGGGGTGGGGGAATTTTCTTGAAAACTTTCGTGTCGCATCTCTGGAAGATACTGAACCTAAATACCAAGTTTTGTGTTTATCCGACTGTTCGTTTCTGAGTTATGCTGTTCACAGACAGACAGACATAGAAACACACACACAGACACACACACGGACATGTTTCCAAAAACGCTTTTTTTGGATTCAGAGGGTCTCAAAACATATATTTCCGGTGAAATCTCGGTATCGAATTTTTGGGTGGAATACAGTACTTCCCCTACTTACTACACGTAGTAGAGAAAATAAAAATGTAAATTGTATATCAAGAATGTCCAGGGAAGAATAGCTAGAATAATTTTTAACTATAAGCAAAAAGTGAGAAGAAACGTGGGAAGACCACTAAGAAGATGGGATGAACAATTTCTAGAAGATGGAACAAACCGAAAAGTCTAATCCTTGCAGAGGAAGATGATTAGATTTCATTATACGTATGAGAAGTCTTACTAAACCGATAGTAAAGTTTTAAAAAGCGGATCAGTATAGCGATAACTGCAATTCTATGCTCCTTTCCATGGCATAATAAAAACCAAGAGCGACTAACCACTTGAAAAAGAATATCTTGGAAATGGTTAACCCCCAAAATTAATTTCTTTCACATGAGTTGCGTGATTTAATAAGATCCACATATTTTTTGTAGTAAGATTTTGTCTGTCTCTTAGGGTTTACCAATTATAAAAAGTCATTCAGATGAGGAGGCCATTTGTATAAATTCCAATTATAAGTTTTGTTATGTAAATATCTTAAACATGGCATTTTAATTGTTAGAGCAAAAGTTTTCCGTTCAAAGGGTTTTCCATGAGGACGTTTTCTTAAAAATCTTCCTGTCGAATTCCTGGAAGACGTTAAGGGTAGATACCAAATTTAATATTTAATAAACTTTTCGCTCTTCAGTTAAGCTGTTCACAGATACACACATACAAAGGGGCCCTTTTCTAAAAACGCTAAAATGCTTTTTTGGATTCATACGGTCTCAAAACGTGGGGTAAGTAAACGAGTATCCTCACATAATTGTTTAAATTTATTATTACAAGAACAGGAAGTTACAATTACGTCATTTTTAACGTAGTACTCTTGCTTCTTAATGCACATGATCCATCGTTGCACTATCTTTCTGATGCCCTCGGAAAAAAAATGTTTTCGTTTGTACAGTAAATCATGTATGCGCCGCTTCCTTCACTTTTTGAACTTTGGTGAATGGACGGCCTCTTTAAACATTTTTAAATTGTCGCGGTAACTCGTGTTATCTTTTTGCTGAGCGCCTGTTATTGTAAACTAGTTTGAATTTTGCGTTCTTTGTCCTCCGGCTAGCTATTATTACTACTCAGTCAAGCATATCTCTTGAACAGGGTGTGTAAACGGAAAGGATTTGTTACTGAAAGGTAACACTAATAAAAGAATTTGTTTTTACACTTTTACTACCGCCACAATTAATTAATTTCACATATTGACTCTTGTTACACGCCAGACTGAAACTGTTATATTTTCTAATGTTACTATAGTCACTTATTTGCTGCACATTATTAATTCGCGTATTTCACATTTATAACTAACTTTACAATGCGAGAGATTCTGTAGAGTTGCGCGACGTATAACGCGTGAACGATTCTCTTAAACTGTGCGACGTATAACCTTTGTATGATTCTGTTGGACTGAACGACGTATTAGCCGCGAATCCTTCTGTTGGACAGAACGAAACCTGTCTCTGGCACGGAATTTATACTCCCTCACCCGATGTGCCTAAAGATTATAATCGAGCTACTATTGGTTAATAAAACGCGCCAACATTAGCGTCTATTTTTATATCCAATCAAAATTACGAACACATATGCTCTAGGGAAAATATTCCCTCCATTTCTACAGAAAAGCGCGCTAATCTGACGTCATTTGCTTGTCTCTTATAATTGATAAACAACTCGCCCCCTCGCTCATTGTTACCCGCTCCTATTGTCAGTTTCAGTGAGGCCGTGTAAAGTTATTTCCTAACAATACTTATAATTAACAAACATCCCAAATCAATGTCATACAATAATACTTATTTACACTACAATCACTTTGGCATTTACATTGTTGTGATATAAAATACTGCCACAAAATGCACCAGAAAAGATATGGACCCGAGGATATGGTTCCATTAATTAAGAATTCAGGCAATAGTGTACAGAATACATACCATCCAGATGAGAGAGTTTTCCAGTTGTACGTATTGGAAAACTAGATATATTTCCAAGTTTTAAACAGAACGCAATCCTATACTTGTCTGAATATGAAACACAAAACCCTGATCTCGCTGAGAAGGTATCTCTCTCGTTCTCTCCGTGTTCAGCTCACACAGGTCAGTAACAAGCCTGAGTAGCCGGCCCTCGTAGCCGTGGTCGCCGGATTGTATAGCTCCGGAGCTCCGCCAACCTGAGGTCGCGGGTTCGATTCCCGCCATGGACATGGGTGTTTGTATGCGTGTGTGTATGTTGTATAATTGCGTAATAAGCGGTAACAAAAACAGTAAACACACAGTAGGATTAACTGGGTAACACAAGGAAACTTAAAAAAAAGTGAGGCAGTATTTTTAACACTTAAAGGATTTCAGTCAAATTATATAATAAGTAAATTCAATAACAGCCCACCTTGAAGCAATATGTGTATGTAATGATTTGTAAAATGTATGTAACAGTCATTACATATGTTTAAATTATTGTATCCATGTGTAATAATGTTATGTGAAGATATTACGTAATTTAATAATGTAGGATCTGTGAGAATAATAAGTTAAACGTTACTAACAATGAGGTAACCTTGAGGCAATAATGAGTTTGAGAGTTTAAATGTTATTTGTGATTCTTGGAAGCATTAATGTAATTTTAGTGACAGTTTATAAAATAGCCAATCAACAACCCAGAAAAAGCTTTAGTTAAATGCAGGTACTCTATTGGAGTAGGATTAGCCAATCAGAGACTTAAAATACAGAAATTTACAAGTTTAGACGGTTGAAATATATTCGGTTGCCTGCGGACAGTATTTGTAACTGGATGCGAGATGAGTCCTCGAGAAATTAATTACGTATGCGTGTGAGACGAAAAATAGTATACTTGTTAAAAAGTGCAAGTATTAGATAAAAGAATCTCACAGCTCTCGATATCAGTGAAGTGCTATTTAATTTGTGTCAAGGATTAATAAAAAGGAGTGAATTAAAAATTTAAAATCTGTATAAGCCTATATTTTTGTCGCATCACGCCCTGCCAAGACTTCCATGTCTCTAACAATAATACTGACGCAGTCAAGGCAAACATAAATATTTAATACTTAAAGAAACAGTTTAATTACGAAGTTAATAGTTTTTTTTTAAAATTGGGGCAAATGCTACCGGAAACCGGGTACTATATGTGCGATTGCCACAAATTTCAAGTTCGGCTCCCCAACAGTTGAAATACGATACAACTCGTCCTAAAATACTCCTTCTTCAAATTGTCGTCCATACGTGGAGCGTAAAAAAACTATCTTCTTCAAATTGGCTTCCCAAACGTGGGTCTAACATAAAACATATAACGTACTTCAAATTGGTTCCCAAAAGGGGGCAGACAATAAAAGAGAATAAACCATTTACTTTCTTCAGTATTTATGAAAAAATAAGATGCTATGTTGTATTCAGTTTTAACAATAGAATTTAGAAATATTTCCACCTCTGTGCCTTACTTTTTGCGCAAATGACCTTTACAATATCTCGCTCAATGGCAAGGGATCTTAGTGTATCTTAGAATTTACAATATCTCTGATTTGTCGTCATGAAATAAAGAGTAGTGTATAAATTTAAGGCATGGTGTCTGTCTATCTACCTTCCAAGAAGTATGGAGAAGTATGCTGATGGTTTAAGCATGTAATACCAAAACGGCAGATGCAATAAAAATTATCGCAAGGAAATGTACAATATACAAGTCCGAATTTTATATTTATATTCTGAAACATTATTTAGTGTGAGGCTGTTCTGCTCAAATGCCCACTGAGTAGCTCTTATCTGCAGGGTAACTAGGTTTACCAAGTTGGAATGAAGACTACGATTTGCGTTGACTCACAGTATATTGATGATTCATTTTACAGGCAAGAATGTTCTCGGAGCAAAGGCAAACTGAGAGCTTTACGGGAATATTGACGTAAATTTATTTTTCCGTTCACTAAATAAAAGCAAAACTCGTTCCCAATTATCACGGCAATATATAAAATACTTAAATGTTCCCCGAATATTAGTATCTTTAACTTATGCTCACATCTCGAATACGTGCTCGTGGGAGCGTCGATGAATATATGTATATTCGCCGAAGTCAACAAAATACTAGACAACGAGCTTTTTTTTTTTTGAAGGGGCGGCCCCACACCCGCCGCCCCCGGTGACGATCATCCTCAGAGGCTACATCGTCTCCCCGTGCTGTTAGTTCTAACATGCAACTAGGGGGGGGTGCTTTGTTAGTAGTGACGTGCTAGTGCGTGGAGAAAGATGTGAGTTAAACATGGTCGGGTTCCGCGGAAGCACCCCGGTTAGTAAGTTAAACTACTCATGCGAGCATGCAGAACATGCAAGCGTGCCTGGTTGGGTTTACCGGCGCCAGCCATGGCAAGCCCTGGCTGGCGCTCGGGGGTTAGTATGGGTTAGGATGGGTGGGAGTGACAGGGATGCGTTTAGAGCTACGGCTTAAATATTAAATGGTATGGCGCGGGTGTTAACATCATGCAAGTGATCGTAATGAAAGATGTGGCGGGATTTTACCTTTGGTTGCCGAGCTGCTGCTGAAGTGTTCCTGTGATGGTGGGTGGCCTATAGACGGTTCCTTTATGGGTTGGCGCATTGGCAGGGGCAGACCGTTGTTTTAAAGTTCCAGTTCAGCATGGTTTCCTGCAACTTAAGAGTATTAATAGTGCGTGTGAATGTGGCATATCTATGGAGGTATAAGCCGGTTTAAGTGTTCGAGGATATCTTCAATGGGTATTTCATCGGACAGGTTGCAGTCAAATAGCGCTATGGTCGTTTGTGTTTGTTGATGGTGGTTTTATTTCACGTTACTCCTCAATTTATACAAATTTTTACCCACGCGCTACGGGGTTTACAGTTAGACTCCATCCAGCCAGTAGACGCTATACAGGGCTTGGCTCTCTTTTGTATAGGGGGTGATGACCTCGCCAAGGGTGTCCAAGAGCTTGACTTACCCCTTCCGAATTCACAGAAATCCGCAGTTAGCCTCGCTCAGAATCTAAATTATATTATAAGTAATGAAATACTGCTTCAAGTGTTTGGCAGAAACAGCTTTGCAATAGCAAACTTGGTATTTAATTTCGTTCAATGCGGCACGAAGACTTTCAAGAAAATGCCCTACCTCAGGTTACCCTTTAGACGGATATTTTTCATGACCTTTTATTTTCCAAAACGCCTCTAACGCTTTTGGTTAAAATACCACACATTTAATATTTTTATAGAGCAAATAAAATGTAAATACTGCATTTTCTGGGAATAGCATGTGATGAAGGAATTTGGTATAATTTTGTCTAATTTGGAAGCCATTTATAAGAGGGAGAGAAGCTGTTTCTGAAAAAATAGATCTCTTTAGAACGCCTAATTTGTTTTAAATATATTTTGTAGAATTTCTGTATATTCATTGTTATTGGTTTGAGTTTTTCAATACCTTATCATTTGTTTCCTAAAGCTGCTGCTAATCTTCAGGTGTTTCCCAAGTTGTCATTGAAAGAGCATAGAGTTTCAAAGCAGTTTAATTGGCCACACTTGGCTATCGCTGTTCCCTTTGTGCGTATAATGAAATGTGTAATGAAATTATTTGTGCTATATCTATCTCAATGAACTTTGAGTAGATAGAAGAATAAGGCTTTATAGGCGATACAGATAAGGTATCTTTATTGGTTCCAAATTATTGAAGTTATTAAACAAGTATTAAGTGCATAAGCGATATGAAAACAAACGATGGTGGGTAGCGTAAATTATATGAATGTAACACATCAGATGTTTGACAATGCCCACATGATACAGCTTGACGGAAATATTCCGTTCTCTTAAACTAAAAGCAGATTTGTTACAGCGAACTGTGTTCAAATGTATATTTAGGTAGCTCAGAATACATTTATAACTTTTTTCGATGTCATTTGATATGTATGAAACTTGCCTCTATTACTTTGTTTATTTGTTTTTTTTTTAGAATTTGGAAAATCCACAGCATGTTTTGTAATTGTCAGTAACTAACTTTCTCCTCTACTGTTGGATTTTACAACCGAGGATTGTGAATACTGCATCAGCGTTCGTTACCTCTGAATATGCACTGACGGGAATCGGATCGATGCACGCATTGTCTTTACCTGTATAAGCTCTTCAACCATTCACCAAACCCTGAAGCACACAGTTTCTGACGATACCATGGAGCCTGTCCAGTTGTATAACCATCCACGTTCATATAGATACAGTACAACCTTTGTTATACGTATTCAAAGGGATAACGTAGAAATGAGAAGACTTAAAAGTGAATTTTCTTATAGAAATGAAACCATTTTACTAGATTATTATTCAAGCTGTTTATTATAATAGCTAATATAATAAAGCAATAAGTCAAACAAGGCTAATTTACATTACGTTGGTCTTCAAAAGCGATGAAAGTGATGTCCTAAAACTCCTACAGATGTCACCCTACGTCATACTCTAGCTCCAACACAATGCTGGCAACATATGAATAAGGAATACTGCCAATGCCAATAAGATACCGCCAATGCTCGCAGGGTGGGTTATTAATTACTTTTTGTTTTAGGTTTATTAGTTTTTCACGTTTCCGATTTACGGGAGGTTAGTTTAGGTTAGATTTAGTTTTTCTAATATATAAGCTTAGGTTAATGATTCACGGGAGGTTAGGTTAGGGCTAGGTTTTTTACTTTCCCTACTACGTATAGTAAGTAGGGGAAGTATTGTATTCCACCCGAAAATTCGATACCGAGATTTCACCGGAAATATATTTTTGAAAACATGTCCGTGTTGTGTGTGTCTGTGTCTGTGAACAGCATAACTCAGAAACGAAAAGTCGGATAAACACGAATACTTGATATTTAGGTTCAGTATCCTCCAGAGATGCGACATGAAGGTTTACAATAAAATCCCCCACCACAGATTACCCTTTACATGGAACACTTTTCATAATTTTTATTTTCTCAAAAATGGATCTAACGATTTTGATTAAAATATCATATGTTTAAGATATTTGTATGACAAAATGTATATAAACCTAGCGTTTATATCAGCGGCAAAATAAAATGAAGTAAAAGAAGTAAAAACACATCACTTATTCCGCGGATTTCACTTCTCATTTAGGTTGGCAGTTTCCATTGCGCAAGTGCAATAGCGACAAGATAGCCACGTTTGTCTTCACACCATAATTTTTCTATAAAAGCAAAACGCCTTAAACGGTTCCTGTATTGCACAAGTAAAAACACACGCAGAGCATTCAACCCCATTCTGAGACACCTCCGCCTCTTCAAAGAGTGGTCCGGCCGTTGGCGATTATCCATAAACCCGGCACAAAAAGCCACGCCATTCTCTTCACCAAACGCCGCTTTCCCGCAAACTTCCCCACAATCAACTACCTCAGAAGACGGATAGAATGGACGAATGTTATCACCTACTTGTGAGTTAAGCTAGATGGCCTAACTTTCAAGGGATACATCATGAACCTCGCGCATCGGGCCGCTGGGGCTACGGCTTCATTGTACCCCGTGCTGAGGTCCGGGATGCCTGTCCCGCTTAAGTTACGGCTTTTTCGAGCGCTCATAATCCCCGTCCTGCTTTACGCCTGTGAGATCTGGGTTATGGTCGCAGACTCCAGTCTACTGCTTCTGCAACGGGTGCAGAATAGGGGCCTTCGGGCTATCCTGAGACTGCTTCATGAAGCATCATCTCTTCCTTACATGGAGGATGAAATTAGGCGCCGGGCCACAAAATTTTACGACCAGTTGTCACACCATGAGAGCGCCTTGGTTTGGTCTCTAGGGGTTATAAACCCAGAACACGCCGCTTGAGGCGTCAACGGTTTCTCCGCATGGCATGCGGGCACATCCGGTAACAACGGAGCACCTCCATCAGCAGCTGAGGCTGAGCTCCTACATAATCCTTTCAAGAGTAGCTTGGACTTTCAAAATTACTACCCCTACATTAAAAATATGACAAATCACTAACATCAGGGTGCACAAGGGCCGTTGCACCATGACCGGCAACCGTTGAGGAACAAGCTTTGTTATCTCCTTTCTCTCTTCCCTACAAGAATCTCAACCGCCATCCTGTAAACCCCATATCCCGTCACTACGATGTTAAGCCCTAATTAGGGTAGTTAAACGCCTAACACACTTTCGGGTTGCCCTCAGCCCGTCAGCATGTCGTCGTCGGGCGGGTATGTGGGCACCAGCTGTAGAACAGACAACAACTGCTCCTAAAACCCACTCCTAAGGTAACTTATTCACTTTCCTTTAGCTTTTATTGTTTTCAATGAAGACCAAAGTAATGCACAAAGCGATGCAAAAGACTTATCTTGGTCTTCTACACGACATACAAAATACAGTTCATATGTTTTTCGAACTAGAGGTATAGTTTTAAACTTTTGGCTCAGGACGGTTGGTTCTCCTCATACATAACAAAAAGAAATATGATGAATTTTACCTGGCATGGCATTGTAATAATTACTATCCTTCAAACTCTTCTGAAGCAGAATTATGAAGCTCTGGCTCAATTCTTGAACACCTACAGGAAACCAACAACAGACTGAAAATAAAGGAAATATTATTAGTTATAAAATGTTGAATACAGATGGCAGTATAGGATGGGATGCCACATATATTAGTTGTAATAGTTATTACCAGATGTTGTCCCATTTCCTAATAAAGAAAGAAAGAAAAAAAAACACTATAGTATGTGGAAAACGGGAGATTCAATTACTGTGAAACATATGTTAAAATAACGTTCGTAAAGATTTTTCGTTTTTGAAAAAAGCGGTGCTTAATTGTCAAAATCTAATTACAGATTCGTTTTCACCATTGAATAGTCTACCTAATACACCTATTTTATAAAAATGGACAAATTTCATGTTTCACAGTGTTGTTACTAGGTTACACAAAGAAATCTTATGACAGCTTATTTTTCTATCTATTTTATTTTAATCGAGATAAACCTTTGCGGAAATACCTATATTACACATTTCGTTAAGGATAAAAAATAAATAGCTATACACTATATGCTGGCCTTAGAATTCCATATCTCTTCCATGCAATCCCGAGAAACCACTATCGACAGGACTTCAAATGAATGACAGAGTATTGAAAAATCCGAACCAGTAATCCTGAATAACTCAAAAAAGGCTTGCGTCACAAAGAGTTACTTGAAATAAATTGTGCATTTTAAAGAGATCTTAGATGTGTTGTGTAATATGTTTTTGTCTATGGTTTTACATTTTTCAGTTATACAGGCTATTCCCGGAAAATTCAACTTATACTATTATTTGCCGTATATCTTTAATATTCGGAATTTTAATTGAGAAAATAAGATCGAAAAAAACTCCATCCAAAAGGGTAGTTTGGTTTTGGGGGAATTTCTTAAATATCGGTGTCGTATCCTAGGAAGATGAACTTAAATGTCAGTTTGGTATTTACGCGACTTTTCATTCTTGAGTTACCCTGTTCACTGATACACGCGCGAACGTTTTTCTAAGAAGGTTTTTTTTTGGGTTCAGCATCGAATTTTTGGGTAGAATACAATTATACTTCCCCTATTTACTATACGTAGTAGAGGAAGTAAAAAGATTCAAAACTGGTACTTTACACTGATTTTAGAAAATCTTCAATTTTTCTTTGATTCTTTAATTTTTACATACAAGCATACACTAGTCGAGTATATGCACTAATCACAGAAATACCGTCATTATTTAGGCTTTCCGACGATGGAAATCGTTATTACTTAAATAGTCTCACGCACACTAGAAGCACTATCATTATTTCGGCTTACTTCATCAGATGCACCCTGGGGAAGAATGGTCTTACATGCCGTATTGCTAACAAGTGCGCCGGCAATAATGCGATCACGAAAATCTGATGCCTCGCTCAACATGCCTACTATTTTGTGCTGCGACAGTAAGGATATAGTATACAGAAGCCATGCATATTAACTTAATATAGTATAAACATAACGTATACTCAGTATCCAGTTTGATATATTTCGTAAATGTGGACCTAAAATTGTTGCGTATAACCGAAAAAAGATGTAATTGAGCTAAATATTAATGGACAAAGTTCGATGCCTAAACAATTTTAACGTATATATACGAAAAACGTAGAAGCGAGGTTCAACTGCACCTCTAGCACGTATCCTTTACACTGTTAGAAAGACGGATACGCTAAAATTCTGATAGCGATAATTGCGATAATTTACCGCTACTAAATAAGTGACCGAAGCATCGAAAGAGAGGGTATAAGCAATAAACAAAGTTTATTGTGCTTTTTATTCTCATAGTTACAGTGCCGCTACTAGGTAATGGACCAGAAAGCAACGTACAGGCAGGTAGTTAATAAATTTCTCACGATCCAGTACGCAGCATTTGCCGCAATATAAGGTACTAAATACAGGTTTTGAACATTTTTAAGGTACTAAATGCGTATGACACTATCAGCCTGTTGGACGACACATAAAACGGAACAACTTGTTGTTGGCAGAATCTGTGAAATTTCCTTAACTTCTAAAGTTATTCGAATTAATATGTCTAAAAATTCTGCATATCTAATACAATGTATCATTAACAGTACATCTATAATTATTTCAACATGTTGTGACTTTGTCACTTCTCTCAGTTCTCACTGAGACTGCTTTAATTTGGTTCAACTTTCACTAGGACTTCACTTAGTTCACATGTCACTTTACTTTCTTCGTGCCCTAGCCTCTTCTTCCGGATGGTTCATTTGCTGGGGAGTCGAACACAGGACTTCTACAATCTCTCGCGCCGCAGTGGCATTCGCTGTACGTCACAGCGGTCGTTATCAACTCTCTCGGAGAACCACAGTTGATGTCGCATCAACTCGCTTATTCACTCACTGACCGACTGACTCCTCTCGCTAAAAAGCTCGCCTATACAGCCAATAGCGTCTTCCACAGAACGTTCTACAACTATCTGGAGTTACTTTCTGGAAAGAAACTTCCAGAAGTTTCTGGTTATCTGCCGAGTGCGCATTTGGGGTTTACAACGGGCTAGAGCGCAACTTAGCTTTGTTTTTCTCCGACTGCCTGGACCGACCTCCCGGCAACCTTGGGCCATAGTCACATTATTTGAGCTTATAAATATGAAAGTGATGCTGGTACACCTTAAAAAACTGAGTTAAATTCACATGACTTTCGCTAGCCACTGTGATTTATTTTCATATAGCTTCTACATATTATGTAGTCTTTAGCAAGTTTATTTTTCTATCTCCTTCACGTTAATCAAGATAAAAATTTGTAGATATAATTTCAATAAGCTCTTGTAGATACAAAAACGATAGAGGAAACGGAATCTATAGTCAGGTAATAAAAAGCGGCTCGTAATGGTTTTAAAATTCCATACTTTTTTATGACAAGTGAAGAGCGACAGGATTTAAAAAAGCTTGCGAACTATTGAACAGTTGAAATCAATATTAGATGATATCTCGGAAATGGCTGATGCCACAAAAAAATCTGATTTGTTGCATTCGCACGACTTTCTCTACTAGCTCTTCCACAAGCTGCTCACAAAAAGCTTACTCCTCTATTTACTTCTTTCTAATAAATTTAAATATTCATTACACGCTTTATTGTAAATATAAGAATAATAAAGCAAACCAAAGCGATATCAAATGTTTTAAAAGTGGCTCGTAACATGGCTTTGAAATTCCGTTTTATTTTCATGACCACAGAAAAACGAACGCGATTTGCAGTTGAGAAAAGCAGAATGTGTAAAAATTTAAACCAATAACGCAGAATATCTCGGAAGTGGTTAATGCTCTGAAAGGTTTGTTGGACATAAGTTGCCTGCTTTAAAGAGATCTACCTAGTTTTTCGTCTAGGAAGAGTTTGCCTATCTCTGACGGATTAACAATTATGAAAGTCATAATTGCCAGAAAATTCAATATACTATACATCTTATTTGTCATACAAATAAATTAAAGGTATGCTATTTCAATTAAAATCGTTAGAGCCATTTTTGAGAAAATTAAACATAAGGAAAACTTTTTCATATAAAAGGAGATTGGAGTAGGAGTTTTCTTGAAAATCTTCGTTACGCCTCCTTGGTATTTAACCAACTTATTGTTTCCTTTTGATTTTACTTATGGTGTTCACAGATACATATACAGATCCTTTTCTAAAAGATATTTTTTTGGCGGGGATAATCAGGGAGTTTCAAAACGTATATTTATAGTGAAATTGCAGTATCTATTTATAGGTGGAATGCAATTATTCCACAACTTATTACAGTTAAGTAGTCGAAAAAACAATAAAAAGGTAGGCCATAATGTAGGGGAATACCAATGGCTTATTGTGAAACTTAATTGTAACTATTTTGTACAACTGCAGACGAAAAACACCTTAGTTGTATAACTACAACGCGTAATGCTAAAACCAATAACTCAGAAGGTAGAAAGGGAACAAGGGAAGGAACGCTTGACTTTCAAAACTAATTGAAATTGCTTCACCCTTAATCATTTTTTTTTCTGTACTGCCGGAAATCGAAATGATATTCCCCACTCATGGCTAAAAAAAAAAGCATACACAAACGTACTATACACACACTTATTTTTATGTTTTTGTAATGCAGTATGAGAAAGAAACATACTCCCAGCATTTCGAGACACAAATGACAATACTCTGCATAATAATATCGATTCGTTTGCCAGAATATGATATAAAATATGCATTAGTTCTAATAACAACTATATTCAACTGGACGCTCATAAACTATATGCAAATGGGGAAATAGGCATTTAAATAAGCAATGCGAAAGAGATAGCATACCCGGACATCCTTATAATAGCTATGGAGTTGTTTCACCATCAGTAATTTTCAATTCGTGTATGATGCGTATTTACTTTACTAGATAGGATATTTAAATAATTTATAAGTATTTCGTTTCGCTATCCTCCTTTTGATGTACTTCACTTAAGGAATATAACAAGCTATTGATAGCTAATTATTAACAAACTTAACACAAAATAATATGCTATACACACATTGGTGTAAAAGCTCCTCAACTAACACAAAACCACGTCTTTGTCATTTCCACACGACACTCCATAAGTTACTTAAAGAAAGTTAAATTGTATTCCATGGAAATATTCCTAATTATTTTTATTCATGTTTTGGAAAGTCTATAAAATAGAAGTATGTTATTATTAGTTTCTTACCAATACTAACGTTAATTATTTCCCTAAAAAACACAAATAAAGATGTATTTGGTAGGGGATAAAATACGGAAATTTACATACGAGACAGTATTTTTAACACTTAAATAATTTCAGTCTAACTGTATAATATGTAAATTCAAAACAACCCGCCTTGAAGCAATGTGTGTATGTAATAATTTGTTAAATGTAACAGTCATTGCATATGCTTATATTATTGTATCCATGTGTAATAATGTTATGTGAATATATTACGCAATTTAAAAATGTAGGAGCTGTGAGAATAATAAGTTAAACGTTGCTAACAATGAGGTAACCTTGAGGCAATAATGAGTTTGAGAGTTTAAATGGTATTTGTGATTCTTGGAAGCATTAATGTAATTTTAGTGACGGTTTATAAAAAATAGCCAATCAACAACCAGAAAAAGCTTTAGTTAAATGCAGGTATTCTACTGGAGTAAAAATAGACAATCAAAGACTTGAAATACAGAAATTTACAAGTTTAGACGGTTGAAATCTAGTTAGTTGCCTGCAGACAGTGATAGTAACCGGATGCAAGATGCGTCCTCGAGAAATTAAATACATATTCGTGTTAGACAAAAAAATAAATTTACGTGTTAAAAAGTGTAATTAACTAAAAGAATCTCACAGCTCTCGATATCAGTGAAGTGCTATATAATTTGTTTCAAGGATTAATAAAAAGGAGTGAATTCAAACTTAAAATCTGTGTAAGCTTATCCTCTTGTCGCATCACGCCCTATCAATACGTCCATGTCTGCAACAATAATACTGACGCAGTCGAGGCAAACATGAATATTTAATACTTAAAAAACAGTCAAATTACAAAGTTAATATTTTTTAAACTTGGGGCAAAGGCCACCTAAAATACATTTGGGTGAAGGCTACCGGAAACTGTTTACTATACGTGCTATTGCAACTACTACAAGTTCGGCTCCCCAAAGTTAAAATATAATACAACTCCTTCAATACAACACAATACAAACTAGTTCAAATCCGCTTTTATGCGTAAAGAACAATTCTACTTCAAATTGGCGTTCGTACGTGGAGCTAAATAAATAAACAACTCCTATAACAAACATTATTCTCATATATCAGGCGCAGGAAATTCTTTAATCGTATAAAATGCTTCTTTAATGAGTTCTTTTTATCTGAAATTCCAGATACGCATAACTAATTCCTTTCCGTTTAGTTTTTACTTCAAACCAGAGATTAACTCAATTCAAATAATATCTTTTAAATGCCAGGTTAACTTAAAACTAGGTCAAATCCAAACACATCTGCTAGTTGGGAGTTAAGTACTTATATAAGTAATAGTAATAGATACCACTTACAAGATCCGTTTCATTAAATTCTAAAGCATTTTAAATTTATTATTGAAATCTGCGAGCATCATGAAAATTATATTCAATTTTAAAGGCTGTAGGAGAGGAGGGCGTTACGCCGTTGTGCACGAAGATTATTTTCCAGTTCGTGATTCGAAGTAATGAACTTCCAGGGCATCCTCGTTTACTAGTTTCTATTATTCCATTCCTGTCTTCTTCCAAGATATATGAGTCGTAGAAGAATTATGAATCGAAGTCACACTAGGTTAGACTTACGGCATCATATAGCAGTATAACTGAACCATATCCTATCCAAAGGGCATTTGCTATCCAGTTATTAATAATCTGAGATGATTCACCTGGCGTAAAGTGACTGTTGCGAAATTATACAAAGGAGATACCAAAATCTTAGGTGTACTCATGCCTTGCATTGAAACGGCAATCTAGGCCGAGGCCGAGCTATGGAAGTATTAATAATTTGGGTAATTACTTTTTAGGGAAATTAAATTATGCTATGTACAACTATTTTTCTTTTTACTGCCTGTGTAGCTTAAGAGGGGTGATTTAATGATATGTTTGTATTTATGTTACTAATATTAGAGGAGTAATAAATTGTTTAATGTAAATAATTTAAGGGCTATGTTAAAATACTACCCACGACGAGATATTTCAGATGCAGGAAAAGTGTCTCCGAAGTTAAGTTTTACGGTGTCTCTCTGGTAGCAAAAGTATTGTTTGTACAGCGAGGGCGTAGACCTATTGTCCTTTTGTACGGTAATTTGCCGTGACCGGAGTGAGTGAGACAACAAGCTTAACGGTAAAATTAAGGAAAGCTGCGATTTCATGTTTAAATTGAGCAAGAAAGGGTGGAATAGGACCAATCAAATCCAAGTAAATCGATATGAAATAGTGAGACACATTGAGCGACGCAAAAATTTACTAATAGGAAATTAAGTAGCCTAAGAACCCGCGACCATAAATAGATCTGCAAAGACCAAAGATCGAGGAGTTACTTCGAAACTACAGGCAGAGATTGATGCTGCCGGATACTTAAGAGAGGTCGTGCCAAAAGTTAGTGAATTAAGACAGGGTTCGCTACTCTCATAAGAATCGCTAGGAGTAAAGAGGTTCGTTAAACATATAAACTTCCCGTCATATCAGCGCCATATTTCAACAACAGTGGACAGTGCCTTAGCGGCGACAATATCAGTGTTGTGAACTATTAGAAGTAACAAAATAAAGAAAACAGTGGTGTCGTCTTTTTGTAACTGAAGCACGATATTTCTCTCCGTTGCCACACCCGAGATCTACGTTTCCTTTACCGAGGAAAAGTCCCTGCTCTTACATATTTCAGTAATTACTTCAGCTAGCCGAGGATAGAAATGCAGAAAATCAGCCCACGTCGAACATCCGGAGTCTATTTGGAGGCTGCAGAAAGGTAAGCCGCGAGCTACGTGCATTACGAACCAGAACAAGTTCGGACAGGATATGCTACTGCCGCAGCATTCGCAGGTTTCAATATTTTATAGATATTTTGGAAAACTTTGAATAGATGCATAAGTAAATCACATAAAACTAGCGGTCACTATTGAGTTAAAGTAATATTATACTGTAAAAATATATTACAAATTCTAACTCCTGAAGTTTTACGATATTATGGCAGTACTCACACTGATGTACGGATCAGAATACTGAACATATAAAAGGAAAATAGAAACGACAGAAATTTCAGTTGCAGGATGTATGCATAAAGACCAAGTTAGAAATGAAATAATCATATATGAAGAAAATTTAATTTTGAATAAAATAATTGAAACAAGATAACATGCCATAAAGCATTTTGAGGATGAACCAGAGAAGAACAACGTTCAAGGTAATACAATTCAAACTCGGTATATCGGTCGGCGTCGACATAGATGGCAGGATGACCTATAGGATAGAGCGGTCTTCTGCACCTATCGCGGAGATAATGATTATGTTGTTGAAGTCTGACTCCAAATTAAAATTTTGATATGTATATCCGAAAACTTATAACGGGTCTTCAGATTTATTCGGACTTTTTTGCCAGTCTATTTAAATGAATGACGTCATACAGGTTTAACGAGCCTCTTTTTCTCAAAGGGAGATACGGAATTGAACCTCGGATTTCTGCGTTTTTGACTTGGTACACAGATTTACATATTTGAATGCAAAGACGAGATACTCTGCGCTACAAAAACCATCCAATTATTTCAGTTACCTATCAGCATACATGCTGATATTGCAAGTTTAAAAGACCCAAGTGAAGGACGTTCCAAATGTAAATACTGGAAAGGTACGATACAAGTCCCATTTCACTAAGATGACCTTGAAACTGTTTACATCAACCCTTTTTACCCATCTTTCGATAGTCTTCTGTCATAGGCATTGGTGATAAACTCGCTTCAATGTATTGATGTCATGGGCAGACAATCGACTAGTGGCAACGGCTGAATAAGTTTATTGAATGTTATAACACGAATTTCCCTCCGTATTATACAGTTTTTGGATCACGGAAGTGAACCCTGCTAATGTATAATATGAATTTTCTTGATACGTCACTGATCACTGATAATTTGTGAGTTCGCTTATACATTATTTATGGCTCTTTCTAATGTCATATACGGTATAAAACAAAAAAGAATGTGTCTGAAATGAATTTAGTTTATTACCTGTAACCTACAACACATATAATTATTTAGCAATAGATCCATAGACAACGTTAATCAATTCATGATGATTGTTTCCACGTCTAAGTCTTCAACTTATTAGCAATCTACTCTTAAGCAGTTATGGCTGTTCTCAAACCCACACTGAAATCCTCAGATTCTGAAGGGACATTTGAGAAGGGACAGTTGAGAAACTCGAATATGTTATGTCAAAGACATTGAAAACTTAACCAACAGCAGATTGGTTAGAATAATCTGAAATTAGTAGACAAAAGTCCTCTAAGTTTGTGGCCTTATCTTCAAAAATTGATTTAATTTTCGCTGTTTGAAGTTTTAATTATTAACTTGTAAATAAAACCAATTTTCATTGTACTCGATAGGCGAAGTCTATAATTCCATTATACCTCTGTGTTAAATACAATTTTAAATTAATTAATTTGTCTATAATAGATCCAAAACACCCATATGGATTCCTCCATGATCTTTGCACAGAAAAATGTATCTAGATAGGTTCACTGATTTTCTGTAGCATGTGTGGCGTCATATTCGTGAAAGCATTGTACACAATATTCTTCAACTCCTGATTTCCAATTTTGGCCTTATGCAGACATTATATATTTTGTCGTAGTTTGAAGAGAAATGTTTGGGGTGATGAACCTCGTGGTCATTATAGGAAATGTGAAGGAAGGTTTCAGACAAATTCGCCTGTTAAGGAAAATCTCATTAAGGTTCAAGGTAGTTACGTTGAAACCTTTTAGACAGATGTTTTTAAATTCTGGAGTTCAGGAGACCATCCATACGAGAACGTGGCTTCTGATTCTCTAGGACTTTTAACTCCTCATGTTGTACGGAATTATAAATGTCGATTGCAGTACAATAATATAATTACTACTAAATCAAATAACTGTTGTTACAAATTACGTAGAATACATAGTGATGTCTGAAATGCTTCACGGGCACCCCAAGTAGTGGGATGAACACTGGTTGATGAAATTGTAGGCGAACATAATTACATCTGATAGGACAAGCAATGTAAATAACGGGAAGTCATTAATAATCAAGATATGAATATGTAATAATATAATAACATAAAATGTAGACAGATGTAAAAATATAAAAATTGTAATGGCTAGGAAGCGAGCTACCAGTAGGGTTGAAAGTCCACTAACATGCATACGCTTAGGAGCACAGGATTAGGCACAATTGCGTCGGGCTGAGAAAGGTATCCGGGGAGAAACATGGAGTGAAATAGGGGGACAATTCGTGGAAAGCCAAGGGAGCTGGATAATAAGTCAGCATCAGAAAGAGAAAAGAGAGTTGTGAGTGAGAGAGAGGTAGTGGGTTTTACCAAAGAAGTCAGGCAGAAGCTTGACTTCTAAAAAACGATTTTTATCTCATAGCACGCCAAGTAAATAACCAATCGAAATAAAGTAAAAAGGCGCGAAACTTAGCGTCATAGCAACAAGTTATACAAGAAAGGTTCGCTCCATATTTCATCTCTTTCATATTCTCGCATGCGAGCTATTTGGCGACAGGTGCTGCGTGTACATGTGAGTGGGGGAGAGTTTGTGTGACGTAGATAGCTAGGTCCACTGCAACATTCGAAAGAGCGGGAAGATGTAAAATTCAGCTTAGATTACTTTATTATTATCTAAACGGGAACAGTTGATAGCCATTTCAATAATTTGTTGTGTAAGAATAAATCGAATCGTTAAGTATTTAAGCTTATTAATTGCCTTCACCCACAATATCCTGAGATACAGATAACCGGGAATATGAATCTATTCACAGGTCACGACTGGCAGCCGAGGCAGAGAATTGATCAGAACTTTAACCTGGAACTCATCATCAAGGTGAGATATCACGTGAATAGGTGAAGCGCTACAAAATTTACTCTAAAGTTGGCAGCACTATAGTTAAAAATATGGTGTAACTGCTAGTCAGCGGACTCTATCCTTTAGCGCCCTTGTGAGCATAAATGAACATCTTGGAGAGTATAGCGCAATTGCGCGATCTAGTAATTGCCTCAAGGGTTTAGTAATAGAATGAACGCCTTTGAAGGGAAAGTGAACTGTAAGATTTAATGGTTGCCTAAGGAACTATTACGATTGTTTTGACAGCAAAATTGCTTACGATGAAATAGTAGTTCCGTTAGGTCCTTATTAGTAATATGGATCTCGTCATCGAGCACTATTTTAATGTTGGAAAGTTATTTCGTACTGAAACTCTTTATTATGGTGTTGGTAAGTGTCTTATATTTTATACTAACTTTTTCAAAACATTAGCAAATTTCCAGAAAAATATTACTAAGTAGGTATGGCAGTTGTGATTGTAGACATTTTAAATGTGACACCGATAGCCACATGTTTTATTGTTTATCTGATTGGTATAAAGTTCAAAACATTAACATGCACATAATATGGGAAATTGCTAGACAAAATTTACGGTAGCCTACACAAATTAGTGGAGAAACTTAGTTGTTGAAGTATGGTGCCATAAATAATGAAATTATGTCCAAACAAAATAATACCCTGTAGTAATTTACTGGTCGACTTTTGTTCAGTTTGCTTCATTCGGCTCTGATGCTGTTGGTCATAGAATGTTTTCAGGAAGCGTGCGTCCCTCCTATCTTCAGCGTAGCATGTCGACACGTGTCTCGCTGAAGATGGGAGGAATATTTCTCGAAAAGTTCTGTAACCAATAACATCAGAGCCGAGTGATGGGAAATGAAACATGTCGACCAGTAAATTACTACAATGAATAGAGCATCACTTCCAATACTAGTTATTATATTTATTTAAAACAATATCACTTCAGTGGCTGCAAGAAGTTAATCTGCAAGCCATATCGACTTTTGCACTCTAAAAGTTTTGAAATCACTGCTCTGTCATTTCAACGGAACTAAGTGGGTCGAATACATAGTTATAGACTCTTTTAAAGCATGTAATCATTCCAAATAACTAGCGAGAAGTTTGAATAAAAGGATCACCAGCATATCTGTATAGTTGCATTCATATGATTTTATCATCTACAAACTATTCTTCCAAAAGCTTATTCTTCTATCTAAGTACTATGTGTTAATCGAGATAAACTTTGTTCCACATTTCGTTGTAGTTAAAGAAGGATGCAAAAGTCTAGAGTGACAATTATATTTTTAAAACCGTAGGTACCACTGTGTAATTGCTCATGAATTTCATGTTCTTTGCACGACCAGGAGAAAATACGAATAGTGATTTTCCACTTCAGAATAATACAAGTATTAGAAAATTCAAGCCAATGACAAAGAATAATTTGAAAATAGTTTAACACATCAAAAAATTGTATTTAACATATTTATGCGCTTTAAGGAGATCAAACCCAGGAAGATGGCTCTGGTGAAAAGTGAGAGACTTGCATTGGGGTGGTCCATAGTTCAAATCCTGTCAGGACCTCCTTCCTGACTGAAGTTTTTTCTGGGTTTCCTCAGTCCTCATAACTGGCAAGGGAATTAGCCTTAAATTAGACCTGGAAAATATTCTCCCAAAAATTCCTTTCTGAAATATAATTTCATTGCATGTAGTCAAAATGGACACTATACACACTAAAACACTACTGAGATTTGGTCTATCTCTTAGGTTATACCAATTATACAAAGGTCAATCAGAATTAAGAGGGCTTTGTACACGATTCCAACAAATTCAAGATAAACATTTTATTTTTCATACAAATATCTTAAACATTTGGTATTTTAATGAAGATAGTTGAGCCATTTTTGAGAAAATAAAAAATAAGGAACCTTTTTCAATACAAACGGTAGTTTGAAGTGGGAGTTTTCTTCGAAATCTTCGTTTTGCTTTATTGGAATATGTGGAAGTTAAATAATAAGTTGCTATTTACTCAAATTTTTGTTTTTGAGTTATGCTGTTCAGACACACAAGAGTTGGTATCGAATTTTTGGATGGAATGCAATACTGTCTCTGCTTGCTAGGTAAGTAGTAGCATTTGTGAAATATCTAGGTGTTATAAACGATTTACATTTCATCCAGAGAAATAAATAACACTTTCTGAAAATAACGGTTTTCCTGTCACTCTTGTTGTTTACTTTGTTCTAAATTGAAGCGATGTTTGACGAACACTGTATGCAACAAACGCGTGAGTGCTGCACTAAATAAGATGGATATGGCAATGTTCTATGATGTATAGGCATCAGACTACGATGATATATTCATTTGATAGACAGGCTTTGGAAATGAGGGTCTAATACTGATGGATATTGGAGCGTATGAGATAAAGAGTAATGGGCTGCTTTCCTTTAGCCAAATCTATGACAGGTACTACTGCTGTTACCCAGAACTTCACAGCTGGAGGTGTGGATGAAGTTTACCCATATATCAGCATTTTAAACAGGAGACATGAAGAATTATGGATCTATTTACCTTTGCCAAATTTATAACTTTTCGAAGGATGTTCTTACGGATTTTGAAGACAACATTGTATAGACATCAAGTACATAGGCAACAATACACATGATACATGTGGGTATTCTACTGGAAGTACATCTAGATACATCAATTCACGTAATGTTTGCAGGATCAGCTGCTCAATGACAATGACTGAATTGAAAACTGAAATATAGGTAGCTTCACTAAAGTTATTGTACTTGGATGTTCCTGTTTTAATATTTCATGTCTTTCACATGCTAGCTTTAACACCTGTACGGCTTCAAATTCCATACCATACTCATTCCTTAGTTTGTATTTCCATATGCTTTTTAATGGAATTTGGATGCACCTTTTTAACTTCTGAAATTAGGCTATTCCTTTGCATAATAACGTGCTAACTGATCGCTATATTAGACTGAATAATGGCCTAACGCAAAAATAGTCCAACAGCACAAATTCTACCCAAAGCACTGAATGATTTTAAGTATTACAGCTCCTTCCAGTCTAAAAGAGCAACTTTACAATCTTATACGAACAATATATTAAAATCATTTAATTGGATTTAAGGACTTGGTCATAAAGGCCGTGTAACAGACGTTAAAATGTTAAACTTATAGAATCACCACTTTTTAACTGTGAGTTTGTAAGCCTCATTTGGTACTATGAATGAAAAACGCAATTATGTTTCTTTGGGCTTAGCATAACCTAGAAAAAACTAATATTGGTGGATACTAAGCTTAAGGAAGACGGAGAGTAGAACATTTTAACGTCTGTTACACGGCCTTTATGACCAAGTCCTTAATCCCAATTAAATGATTTTAATCTATTGTTTGTATAAGATAGTAAAGTTGCTCTTTAGACTGGAAGGAGCTGTAATACTTAAAAATCATTCAGTGCTTTGGGTAGAATTTGTGCTGTTGGGCTATTTTTGCGTTAGGCCATTCTTCAGTCTAAAATAGCGATCAGTTAGCACGTTATTATGCAAAGGAATAGCCTGATTGATTGGAATAATTCGCAAACCCTCTTGCTGGTTTTCAGAGAAAACACAGTTTATTTTGGTTTTCATTCGGGACTTCAACATGTGTTTTTCACCAATACGTAGGTATATAAACTTTCTTGGAGAATATATTAAGGAAAAAATAAAAAGTAAAATGAAAGTATTAAATTTCCAATTTTTACAATAAATTGGGTTGAGGAAGTCATACAAATTTTGAAATCAAAAGTACAGTAGAGTTTTGGAAAAAAGTTAAGCAAAGATTTAAGTTATGGATCGGCAATAGAATTATATACCTGAAATTAGGTATATAAAAATTAGAAAGGTTTGAGGAAGAGTGAAATATGTCAATTGTTATGATGAATATGGGAGGGAAGGATTTGTATGGATGCAATCAGCAGCACGTTTTTAAGGGCTGAGGGAAGAAAATGGGGAAGGGTGTGTTATGTGTGGGGAGCTTGGAGGAATATTTAATCGAGTATTGCAATGTGATGGTGTGAAGAGATGGAGGAAGGGTATATAGGAAATAAACTGGGATAAAGTCCAGAGAGAAATTGTAGTGTCCAGAAAGCTGACTGATACGTGAAGAAAGAGGAATTACATGATGGGGGGAATATTTGGGAAAAGCAAGGGAGAATTAGATTAGAGCAGTTAAGAAGGCTAAAAGAATTGGAGTATAATTGATAAAATAAACAGGGGAATATAAATAGTAGATAATTCATTATGCAGATGAACCTGGGGAAGACACGTACAGGTGGATTTTAGATTTATTAGATCATAAATTTAGGTTAGGGATGTTGATTGTTGTAACTGTAAAAAAAATTGTTTCTGCTTGTATACCCATGAAATTACATTAAGGGTATTGTGAATGTAACAAATGAGGACACCAGATACTATGAAACACACTTTATTTATTACTTAGGTACTCAGCGTAGCACAAACGTTATACTGGAGTTACTTTTGGCACACACTTGGAATACAAAACAACTGATCTGGCGAATCACAACTCGCAACCGACTGCTGAGTCACAACTCACAGCTGAACTACACTGGCACTGTTCAATTTCGCTGTCCACTCATTACTTCGTAACTTTTTCACTTATTGAACTCAACTGTCCGTGTAAGAGCAGCCCCTTATATAGCCCCGCATACAAAGAGGGTTTTCTAGAAGCGAAACCTACTCAAAATAGCCCAAAGCAACTCGGGTTTCAAACAGGCATTAGACAGCTATACTGCAACACACATATAGGATCATTCCATTCTGAGGGGCGTAAAATTTACATTAAGTTTCATATTAAAAGAAATGTTATCGCCTAAAAGCCAATTTTCCAAGAAAATCGTTGACCTAAAATAGTGATATCAGAAATACTTATATTATTATATAACATAATGATTGAAATTAATGTTTTTAATAAAATTACAGTCTAAACTGTAGTTTGGTGTGATAATTCGTTGACATAAAATTGTAAACCTAAATATGTTTATCAAAATTACTACGAACATAGCATTCCGTATTTTTCTCGTTGTTTAATAATCTTTTTCCTTCGTTATGAATACACACACATATATATATATATATATATATATATATATATATATATATATATATATATATGCGGAAAGCCCAAACAGTATCACGATTTCATTGATTGTCCTATTTGAGGAGAGGTTTTGAACTATATTTAATGCTGAATAATAAATAAATATCAATAAGAACGTGCTAATTTGGTCACGATTATGCTTTGATAAAATAAATCGAAACGCTGAATCCTAATACGAGTATATCGCTTGGATTTATATATTACATGATAGGTCCATTAAGTGCATCTCGAAGCAAACACCTGCAAACGTTATTTAAAAATATTAATAATCCCGTGGTGTTATAGCCCATGAAGGGCCTAGACCTGCCAACCCGACTACCAGCCTCATACCCACGTACACACAACAGAGGTGGACGATCATCCAAACGATACGAGGAGGTAATATGGCTAGCAACATGCATCCTCCAGCCAGAATGTTGGCTTCCTAGGTCCTCTTTTCTCACGATCTGAGTGGGCACCGGCCCTATACCCGATAATTAAAATCCGCACTCCCATGAGTGGACTCGAACCACGGCACATTCGTATCCGGAAACCAGAGCTCCATGCCCTAACCCACAGCGCCAAGGCACAGGACTTGTAAACGTTACATACTGAACAATAATCTTCAACAGTAGTTCACCGTAACTGGACATCAATAACTGGGCATATAGACGATTGGGCAAACATGAAAATTTAAACCTACGATCAATTACATAGCCATCCTCTCGCTTATCCTCAGTCTACCGTTCTCATCCTCGGGAATAGGGCATTTTCCTGATGCTACTAGCGAGATAATGACATAGAACCACAAAGTGTCAGCCGTGGAATAGGACAGCTCCAAGAGGATGTCCCGACGGTCTGAAAGCGGAGAAGGACGATGATGATGATGCCCACCTATTCTTAGAGTGGAGTTGGTTACAGTTAAATTTTATCCCTAATTTTATGGGGATAGCTTACGGAACCTGAAGTAAGGCAGAATGTGGGTGTAGGTGTGAGAAAGGAATATTTTAGAAGGATTTGTATTATATTTCAACTGTTGGGGAGCCAAGCAACCGCACATATAGTAAACAGCTTCCGGTAGTCTTTGCCCTAAGTTTAAAAATATTACATTTCTAATTTTGAATGTTTCTTTAAATATTATGTATTTATGTTTGCCTCGGCTGCGTCAGTATTTATTTTTTAGAGACATGGATGTCTTGGCAGGGTTGTGGTGTGACTAACAATGTAGGCTTACACAGATTATAATTTTACTTCACTCTTTTTATTAATGCTTGACACGGTTTAAATAACAGATCACTGAATGAGAGCTGTGGGATTCTTTTATGAATTACTTGCACTTTTTAACACGTAAACCATTTTTCGTCTCACACGAATACGTATAAAATCTCTCGAGGACGCATCTCGCATTCGGTTACAAACACTGTCTGCAGGCAACTGAATTGATTTCAACCACCTAAACTTGTAAATTTCTGTATTTCGAGTCTCTGATTGGCTATTCCTAATCCAATAGAATACCTTCATTTAACTAAAGCTTTTTCTGGTTGATGATTGGCTACTTTCATAAACTGTCACTAAAATTACATTATTGCTTCCAAGAATAACAAGTAACATTATTAAACTCTCAAACTCATTATTGCCTCAAGGTTACCTCATTGCTAGCAACTTTTATCCTATTATTCTCACAGCTCCCACATTATTAAATTACGTCATATATTCACAGAACATTATTACACATGGATACAATAATACAAACATATACAATGACTGTTATATACACTTTTTATATATTGTTACATAGACATATTGCTTTAAGGCAGGCTGTTATTGAATTTATATATTATATAATTAGACTGAAATCATTTAAGTGTTAAAAATACTGCCTTAGGTGGAAAAACTGTACATTGTGAAAAAGGCCTTGTTTTCTATGATAAATGTTTACGGTTAATCTACAATTCAAGGAATCTATCATTAAGCGGCAACTCACAAAGAAAATTAAGCATTAATATAAGACCTAAAGCTCAGACATAAGCTTAAAGCGATGTGTTGTCATTCACATCGACAAATGCAAACTTAAGCAGGAGCCAATCCCATGAGAGTATTAAACTGCTTAGCTAATATGGCGAATTGGGAAGTGATCACCGTCAAAGGAGATTATTTACTTGTATCAAAATGAACAGCAGCTACCTACGCGGTTAAAGGTTACATTAACAGAAAAACATCACCTACAGTAACATTTTGTTTTGCTGTATACCCCAGTGATTCCTACCCGTGATCTTACTCAGTCTGTTAAACAGTTAACATATGGCGACGGAAAACCTGACTAGAGATGGCAAAATGATCATATGATGAGAGTCGCTCTGTAGTTTCTTATGTTTGAGGTATACACAGACTTAAAGGCGTTGACCTTGCAAGCTTCTAAGTTTACGACTAATTCAATGTTTATTTTTATATTTACGTGATTCGTTATCAATAGTTCCATTACAATACATAGCATCTAGCTTTAAAGTTTAGTTGTCCTCTGTTGTGTAGTGGTTACCATGCTAACCTCTAGTTCCTGAGGTCGCGGGTTCAAATCCGGTGGAGGACGATGGATTTTTTTCGAGCGTAAAATTCCTTAGTATGGCTTCCTTCAGAAGGGAAATAAAGCCGGTGGTCCCGAGTCGTGGATTGACAAAGAACCTCAAGCCTGATAAAGAGGCCTCTGAGCAAAATTACCGTTATTTCACGCCCAATATAGAATGGGACGCTGAGGACCATAAAAGTTGAAGAGTGTCCTAAAATAAAGCTCAATTTAATTTTGTTTTAAGTTTGCATTATTATTATGGTTAATTTTCATTCTGAATGGGGCCCAATACATTTCCCATTACGTAATAACTGAAAGAACAGAATGATAATCACGAAAACAATCATTAAAGTGAGCTATACACCCGTACTTATTTATAAAGTGAGAGAGTATAGTTTGGAATATGAACGTTGGTTTTTTCCGTTCTGTGCTACAAATATAGACTATTAGCTGGATTACCCGGCGTTGTGCGGTTAGCATCTTAAAAACGAATGACAATTAATTTATCTTCTCCCGTTCTTTATGAAATTATGGTGCAATAATCTAGAAGACTTCTTTTATGACTAATCGTCCCCTTTACCCTTATAATTGTAAACTGTTCGTGGTAACGGATGACAACTCTGACTTCCTTAACCTCCATCTGATGGTCTTCAAAGTACTGAAAATGTTCCATAGCCTATTCGTACTCTTCGGCTGTATAAAAATCCTTGATTTCGATGTCTGATTAATTTTTTAGACAACCACGGTAGGTGAAATTGTAAACATAGAGGTTTTAGTAACATAAATTGAAGTAGTATTACTGTTGAGTTTTTTATTAGCCTCGCGCTTGGGAACCAATTTAAAGATGCTATTTTGTTGTAGGAGTTTGCAACACGCTTTGGGCATTAATTTGAAGTAGGAGGTTGCTGCTACGTATGGAAAGTCAGTTTGAAGATGATGTATTATAGTTCAACTGTTGGGGAGCCCAACTTGTAATAGTTACAATCTCACGTATATTAAACAGCTTCTGGTAGCGTTCGCCCCAAATGTACTTTCAGGTAGCCTTTGCCCCCAAGTTTAAAAAAAAATATTAACTTTGTTGTTAAACTGCTTCTTTGATTATTTATGTTTACCTCGGATGCGTCAGTATTATTGTTAGAGACACGTTTCTCTTAGGCAGGGCGAGGTGCGACTAAGAATGTAGGCATACACACATTTTTAAGTTTTAATTCAGTCCTTTTTATTAATCCTTGACACAAATTAAATAGAACGTCACTGATATAGAGAACTGTGAGATTCTTTTATTTCATACTTGCATTTTTTTAACGCGTATACTTATTTTTCGTCTCACACGAATACGTATTATATTTCTCTAGAGTACGCATCTTGCATCCGGTTACTATCACGGTCTGCAGGCAACTGACTTGATTTCAACCGTCTAAACTCATAAATTTCTGTATTTCAAGTCTCTGATTGGCTAATTCTAGTCAAACAGAATTCCTTAATTTAATTAAAGCTTTTTCTGGGTGTTGATTGGCTATTTTTAAACTGTCTCAAAATTTACATTATTGTTGCTCTAATAATGACTAGTAGCATTTAAACCCTCAAACTCATTATTGCATCATGGTTACCTCATTGTTAGCAACCTTAAATTTATTTATACTCACAGCTCCTACATTAGTAAATTACGTAATGCATTCACATTACATTATTGAACATGTTTATAATAATATAAGCATCTGCGATGAGTGTTACATATATTTTAAAAATTATTACATATACATATTACTTCAAGGCGGGCTGTTGTTGAATTTACATATTACATAATTTAATTGAAATTATTCAAGTGTTAAAAATACTGCCTCAAAATGCTGCAGAGTTTGCACATAATGTACACAACAGAATAGAGGTGACGCTGGTGAATATATATATATATATTACTCCCAGGCCACCAATTTAACCTCCTCCGAATACACACGCATTGCGACTATCGAGAAAAGTAGTGTTCTCAGTTGTTGACTATAACACCGGATTTCTAATGTTAGCAACTACAACTATTTCGGGTTCCTGCTTATGGTCTTGATTACAACATAATTATAAAGTAAATAAGCAAAACTTTCTTACATGAGGGTTATTTAAATATTTTTCACATTGATATGGCGCTGTTATAAATAGACTTCATTCCGTTTCGTTTTCCTCTGATTTCTGATTATCGATACATATAGCTTGGAATTAAATATCTACGGCATATCTTATTTTACATGTATTCTTTGTGGAGTAACTCCTAATTTCTACTCTTAGGCAGTCTGAACAAAAGTCAAAGCTCTCTTTATAAATACGTTCCTTTATAACTACATTGTATTCATTTCCTAGTACATAGGGCGCGGTAAATCATTTCTAATGCCTTGTTAATATATATGTATAGAAACTAGAAGGTGTATTTATTGTCTATGTTTGTCAGAAAGAATAGGACATATCATTGGTGAAAGAATTATCAAAATCGGTTGAGTGGTTTGTAACATTACCCTACACCCACACCTAGGACATACATACATACAGATCCTGCTAGAAAGAGATAGGCTTGTTGGGATCTACTGGTTATCAGAATAACTGGCAAAACATGAGAAATTTGCTGGCTAAGTGAGCGAAGGAAGATCATATTTGTTCGGTTAGCCAGATACAGTTTTTTTCTTGTTTTACTTTCCTTGTTGTCCTTACTTTTCTTTTATTTATTTTTGTCACTTTTAACTTGTATCTTAAATATGCACGTACGTCTATTACCCGTCTACTGAGAATATAACAATTTGATACCAATAAAAATACTTCATCTTTCTACATACATACCAATACCACATGTATAAACTCTATACTTATAAAATAGCACTGCGTAATGTGCTGCGCTTCTCAACCAGTGTCGCACAGTTGGTAGTATAGGCTTTGCAAATGGAGCTTCCCTTGAAAAACAACTTTTGCCCGTTCTCAGCTTATAAGAAATGAGATGGAAGTCATAAATCCGTAATAATCATTGTTCTAGATTCAAACCCTACAGACTAAGACGTATTTCAATGTAATTAAATTAGGCAAGATTATGTTTGCAAGAGTTTTCTAACGTGTATGAGACTTATTCGCTCATAAATCTGTTCGATCCAAATATTTCAAGGAAAGCTTTGTTGAGTTCAGTGTGAAACGGAAAGATCTAAACTTAAGTGAACCTGGACACTAAAATTGCCTGCCCCACTATCTAAGATGACCATTCCTTAATCGGACTTCAGAAATTCACACCGTGTGAGATGGATCCATGGGGACGCACGCCGATCTTGGTTTTTTAGCTGTTTTTCAAGGTCGTTAGACCAATGCGGTGGTTTCTGTTATGTCCTGAATGTTCCTACCGCCACCGGGGAGAGGTTCCGACCCCTTTAGCTGCTGTGATGCGAACGCTGCGGAACCCTAGCACTCATGGTAACTCAACCCCTCTCAGAAGGGAGCTGTTGGACTCGGCCAAGCAGTGGTTCCCAGTGGGTGATTGGGTACGTCTGAGCAAAGCACAGGTGAGGTTGTGAGATGCCCTAATGTTCTCCGGAATCAACCTGGAGAACTGGTAGACGGTGGATAGTCACTGTCGCCCTCAACGAGGATGTTCGGTAGTCTTCTCCTCAAGGATTGACGCGCATAAGTGGTATTCACTTCCGTCCCAGTAAAAGAAGGATCGGTTTATAAAATAGGTGCCGTCCTAATGGAAAGGCCCACAGCGGTTCGCCTCCCTGGGTCCAGGCGGAGGTGCGTCTCCGGTTCTTGCTCCTTGGATATATTCATATGTCACCGCCCCCTATCTCATGACATGTTTGGACCCGCGGCGTCAGGATCTCTCACTCAGAGACGTTAGTCCGCCAGCGTCCGAGGTACCGCCCTGGATCTGATCGCCTTCTGTGTGCTTTGCTTCATCCTTTCCTTCTGGAGGTGCAGTATTTAAAAATGGCGTCCTTTATGCTTCCGTGCTAAACTACTCCTCTGCATCTTATCTACTCTACTCAGGAATTCGCATTTCAGCAGAGATAAAACAGTAAACCTCGTAAAGCGCGGGAATTTATAGCGATACTGGCAGCACCGGACGTACTACCTTTCTGATGAAAGAGTGCAGTTAACAGGCAAGGATGCTATTGTGCCATGGCTAGGTTTAGACAGGAGAGATAACGCCCGGATGAAAGTATAGTACAGTCTGACCACCAAAACATCAACACAACGTACGTGACTGAATACTTAGATCTTTACATTTCTCTTCTTTAAAAACTGTAACACATTGAATATTATTTTTCTACTTTCTAGCACATGATTTCGCGTGGCGGTGTTTGCATTTTGACAATTTACGAAACCGTCCGCTGTTAACATCAACTGCGGCATTTCCTTACTGCAGACCTGTACATGCTACGCACCGGGAATGGTGACGTAATACGGCCACTTTGTTATGTTTCTGCGCGAGCTTCCTCCGCTCCCGTCTGCACTTATTCCTCAGACACGTAGTGTAGTCTTTGTGTATTCCTTCTGACTCTGAATGTTCTTTCTTATGATAAATAATAAATAAATTAGTATGAATAGATACTGTGACTTCAATAAGCCCAGCACCTGTTTTTCTAAGCCTTGTGAAACTTAGCTTTAAGAGGAGTGGCAAAATTCCTAATGTCTTTGCACCATAATTTAAGTTTACCCCGTTTTGCATCAGGCGTAATAGAAACACAAATCATTTCAAAATTGGCTAGCACGCTGGACGAAAGCATATTCAATATGTATAATATGTTTCAAAGCTACAGTGAAAGAATCATTACAGCAGTTATAGTCAGTCAGAGAACTCATTGCATAAGTGAAGGAGACTCTAATGCTAAAACACTAGTATTTCAAGCGAAAAAGACACATATTCCAGATTTTATCCTTTACACTACTTCTGTGTGCCAAGTTTTTCTTTTTCTTCCTTATATGCAGCGAATGTAGACACTTATATCTGGCGGTATGAATTATCCTCACAAATTTTAACTCACCAATGCCATGTTTTAGCCAAAATAGCAACAGCGCTCCGTTTTACACTTTTTATGTTTACTTTCTTTAAAACAAAACTCCTTATAATACATACCAAACGAGATCTATGGGTTTTGACGAGTACACAAGTCTTTTGGGTGAATATCCAAAATACAACTCGAGTACAGTTTAACTTATGGATTTTATTTTCACACTTTTACCGCTACATATTTTAAGCACAGAGGTACCGTCCGAAACAGAATGTATGTTTTCCATTTTAGATACTGAAATATATAAAAATGGCGCATAATGGAACGCATATGTTTATGTTAGTACATACAAATCTATCCCCAACTTCTCCCAGCATGAGCTCCTCTGTTCTTTAAAGCATAATGCTAGCCAATGGATTGTAGTGTACTTCACCTCCCCCAAAACTAACCTCCAATTGCTGAAGCTACTTTTTCATGTTCCAACTAGTGGAGTACTGTTATGAAAATCCATTATATTTTGGAGCAAAGTAAAACATAATGTAATAAAAATCTAGAAATAAAGACAAAGTTAAGGAGTTCTTGTGTTTTGTTATTTAATTACACTTTAACCTTTTATTTTCATGTTTACACTAATGATTAAGTAATGCCGGTTCCGTTATTGCCGTTCGATGGCAGCTTTATCTCCATGTAACATCATATAGATGTAACTGTGGACCGGTTTAACGTCACATGCAAATAATTTTGCACCCCTTCCTCAAAAAGGCCGAATTATGTTGTATTAGTTTAGTCTTTCCTTGAGTACCAATTGCAACGATACCGTTTCATACCTTTTCAATGAACCATCGCTCAATGAACCATTCGTTTTTATATCTCTAAATTGTTTTTTTCGGTTTAGTAACATAGAGAACATATAAATACTGGATGGAGTTAAAGCTTGGTTGCCAGAAGCTGACCAAGCGGGATGGCTCAGGCATTAACGTATGTAGGCCCGCATTCGGAAGGTCGTGAGTTGGATTCCCGTGGCCAACATCCTGAGCCTTGGGATTTTTCGGGGTTTCCCGAGTCGGCAGGCGAATGCTGGGAAGGATAATTACATCCCCCGAATTTTCTGTCCCTCCATTTCATCTCCATTCTCATTTCACTTCACCTTTCATATGTTTGGATTCTTTCAGGGTTTGCAAGTGTCGGCGGGATGACTCGGCGTATGCATGGCAGAGGAAAAGGATGCTTTGAGTGAACTTTTATCCTCCAGACTGCAAAAGGTCTCCGGTCTCCGGGCCTCCCAGGGAATGTGGAAGTCCAAAGGGGATGAGGGGAGTCGGCTTCATCAGTCACTAGCCGGGGAATTCAAATCTGTAAACGGTAGGGGCCCTGCTCTCTACCTACCGTGCCTCCTACCCTAACCTATCCTACCTGAAGATAGAAAAAGAAACTTACGTAGAGAAGAACAATATTGTGATTTAAGGGAATGGGCTATATTTCATGCACGTTAATATTCGATTTGAGATCTCAAACGTTAGATCGATCACTTGTCTCATTTCTATCTTCAGTATAAATTCCCTAACTCTGCGAATGACGATATGGCTTGTACCATATTTCTTTAAAGGTAGAGCAGACTAACGGGTCAGATACGGCGTAATGTTTTTAATAGGCTTTAAACATTCGTACTGAATTTTCTTCGTTAGAACATGATATCTGAATCAACCACAGCATTTTATTTTAATCCATCCTGAATATTATTCCCGACGGTATCGTTCTCTTTGGGGAGAGGTGGGTAAAATAAATGTATAAATTCAGTGCTGTTGTGTCCAATGGTCCCATTTTCTATAGTGTTTCTATCAGATTTAATTGGCCCTAATGTGAGATCAATAGAACTATAATTTATTACCGTAAAAATATTGTACAAAGATATTTATTTCCATACGCAAAATTTCCTCAAAACTTATAAGCATAGAAAAACTATTCTAGCTAAAATCTGAGAAAAAACGTTTGTCTTTGAAACAGGTAAATCATCATAAACCAGGTCTTTGAGTAAATCGTTTCCGTAATTTTCATAAAGTTAAAATGTAATAATTGTGTTATAAAATGGCTGCTTCACAGACTTTATGTCGTTAAATTAGTAGACAAATTTCAATATTCTCTGGAAAGGGCGCGCTGAGAAAAAAATATGCTATGTAATTCTATATGTGTACGAAGATGAGTTTTGAAAAAAAAATACCTTTTAAGTTTTATCATAGAATCTAATACAGATTTCACAATGTCTTTCAGGGAATCCAGTTTAACCAGCTAAAGTTATATAATTCACTCTAAAATGATGACAGACCTTTTTCAATTTGTTTGCTTACAGACACTGTATCGGAAAATTCATCAACGATACAAAAATGCATTTCCAAAAGGATTAACGAAATCATTTCGAGTACCATTTATAACAATCATCATAGATCTCAACTATTCATGGGCGGACCAAATGCAAAACCAACTATTTACAAGTCAGAAGATTTTGGAGACTTATGTGAAAATCTACTAAAATCATAATTTAAAAAATCTGATGCGTTACACTCACATGACTTTCTCTACTCTTGTACAATCTATTTTACAAACACCTATTCTCCATATGCTTCATGTTAATCGAGATATCGAGATGTCAATCTTATTGGTAATTTTCTTGTAGATGCAAGGGAAACATGGTAGCTTTTAAGCGATAGTCAAATATTTTAACGCTGGTTGCTATGTGGCGAATTCCATTCTCTTTGCATGTCCAGGACATAAAAAAATGAATAACGAATTTGAGAAGAAGTATAAGGATTGGAAAATTTAAGGAAATAACAAGCAATATCTCGAAAACGGTTCACTCAACAAAAGAAATGTATATGACATAAGTTGTGTAATTTAATGCGATCTGCATTTCTTGTGTAGTAAAATTTTGTCTATCTCTTATGGTTTACCAGTTATGCAAAAGTCGTTCACAATGAAGAATACTTTTGGAGACATTCCCAGAAAATTCGAGATATACATTTCATTTCTCATGACATTATCTTAAACATATGATATTTTCATCAAACTCGTTAGAGCCATTTTTGAGAAAATTAAAATTTTCGAAAAATCTTCCATGTAAAGGGTAGTCTGGGGTGGGGGTATTTTCTTGAAAACCTTCGTGTCGCATCTCTGGAAGATACTGAACCTAAATCCCAAGTTTGGTGTTTATCCGACTCTTCGTTTTTGAGTTATGCTGTTCACAGACACACACACACACACACACAGACACACACACGGACATGTTTCCAAAAAAGTTTTTTTTGGATTCAGGAGGTCTCAAAACATGTATTTCCGGTGAAATCTCGGTATCGAACTTTTTGGTGGAATGCAATACTTCCCCTACTTACTATACGTAGTAGAGAAAGTAAAAAAGTTATAGGTGTATGGTTTTTTAAAATGCTAAAAAGTGTTTGCCTTATTTCCCAAAGTGCGATTATTAGATAGGATAGGACAGGACTAGAAGCGAAGGGGACTTAGAACCTCTAACTACGTAGATCGTTTGTGCCTAGTCCCCTGATGGGGAGACCCTGGGAGGGAGGGATGAGGTGAGAGGAGACAGAGGGTGGTCGGATCAGGAGGCACAATAGCCAGAGAGTAGGTTCCCTACCATTTACAGATTTGCACTCTCCGGGTAGTGGCTGGTGCTGTGCCCCCCTCTCCCTGTAGGGTTACACGTTTCCTGGAGAGCCCGAGATGTTTCCACAGAGACATCCTTTTTCCTTGCCATGCATACACCGATACCTCCCGCTGACAGCTGCAACCCTAAAAGAAACCAAGCAAATGAAAGGTGAAGTGAGAGTGAATTGAGAAGGTAGATGAAATGGATGGACAGGAAATTTGGAGGTTGTAATGATCCTCCCCAGCATTCCCCTGACGACCCGGGAAAACCCCTCAAAACAGCTTGAGCCATCTCGCTTGGTAAGAGAATTATATAATCACGTGTATAGTGGGTAGAAAAGATATTGAATTGCACCCAAAATTCTATACTGGGAGGTCATCGGAAATATATGTTTTGAGGCCCTCTGAATAAAAAAACCAGTTTTAGATAAAATTACGTGTGTGTCTGAAAAGCATAACGAAAACTTGGGTTAACACAAAACTTGGTATTGAGGTTCAGTAGCTTCTAGAGTAGCGACACGAAGATTGGCAAGAAAATCCCCCACCAAATCTACCTTTAAATGGAAAAAATTTGAACATTTTTATTTTATAAAAAAATGACCCTAACGATTTTCACTGTTTAAAATATTATATATGCAAATGACATTTCCGTTACAAATAAAATGTATATCTTGAATTTTCAGGGAATATCATTGAAATCCTCTTCATTTGGAATAAATTGTGAATAATCTTATATAACAAGTAAAGTTAAGCCATAAACAAAAACGCACTACGCAAAAATGCATATCTCTTTAAAATTTATTTCAAATAATTCTTTTGTGACATAAGACATTTCTTAAACATTTGGCTACTGCTATTCTCTTTGTATCTATAATGAAATGTGTATGCAGCTGTTCCTGCAAAGATTTATTTGGATTAGAATGAAGTAGTTAGAAAAAAAAGTAAGAGTAAGTTTAGTAAGAGTAGTTCGTATGCTAATATTAAATGATAGGGGGTAGAGAAAGTCATGTAAATGTAACACATAATTTTTTTCATTTTAATTTGAATATGATAAGTTTCGGAACCGATTATAGCAGATACAGATATGCAATAGCCGCCTTGCCAAATTAACATTAGTTTGAAAATACTGTGTCCGTTTAATGGTGGTATTTTTCTGACAAGGGTTGAAACTAATTAACTACAGAAGAAAGTGTTCTATCTTTATATCAATCATTTTAACAGCTGATATTGTAATTTCCATATAAGGTTCAAATTATAATCTCGCAAACTTAAACAAAATAGTCCTCTTTCTCATCCATAATTTCAAAGTCTATTACATTATACCAAGATTTGGATAACGTTGGGGTAGAAAGTCAGACTTGGATTCTTAAACCAACATTCCCCAAGATGCAACTTCAGAAGTGTTTTAATGCCTCTAAATGTTGTTTCCTAAGGATCTTATTACTTTGTCTACTACGTATAGTAAGTAGGGGAAGCATTGTATTCCACCCAAAAATTCGATACCGAGGTTTCATCATAAATATATGTTTTGAGATCCACTGAATCCAAAAAAAATCATTTTTGGAAACATATCCGTGTGGTGTGTGTCTGTGAACAGCATAACTCAGAAACGAACAGTCGGATAAACACCAAACTTGGTATTTAGGTTCAGTATCTTTCAGAGATGCGACACGAAGGTTTTCAAGAAAATCCCCCTACGCCATATTACCCTTTACATGGAAAATTTTTCGAAAATTTTAATTTTCTCAAAAATGGCTCTAACGATTTTGATTAAAATATCATATGTTTAAGATTATGACAAATGAAATGTATATCTCGAACTTTCTGGGAATGTCTCCAAAAGTATTCTTCATTGTGAACGACTTTTGCATAACTGGTAAACCATAAGAGAGAGACAAAATTTTACTACTCAAGAAATGTAAATCGCATTAAATTACACAATTAATGTGTGATACATTTTTTTTGTTGAGTGAACCATTTTCGAGATATTGCTTCTTATTTCCTTAAATTTTCCAATACTTATACTTTTTCTCAAATGGGAATTCATTATTAATTTTTTTATGTACTGGACATGCAAAGAGAATGGAATGCGCCACATAGCAACCAGCTCTTAAAATATTTGATTATCGCTTAAAGCCTACCAATTCCCCTTGCATCTACAAGAAAATTTGCAATAAGATTAATATCTCAATATATCGATTAACATGTAGCATATGGAGAATAAGCGTTTGTAAAAATAGTTTGTACAAGAGTAGAGAAAGTTATGTGAGCGTAACACCTCAGATTTTCTTTTTAAGTGTATTCTGAGAGATATATCTTTTTGAAAAGAATCCCTTTTTTGTTAACATGGACCCAATAGTGGTTCACTTGAAGCTTTCGCTTGGAAAGACAAAAGGTTTCGCTGGAATTTCAGACTTTTATGGGACTGTAAGTGGTAATTTTTGTTGTTTATTTGTTTCCACTACTTCTTGAGTATATGCCTTTCAACCGTACACAGGACAGATATATATATAAAATGATGGGACGATACCACCTTTTCTCGATAATCGATATTGATACTGATTTTTGAGCTCGATACTTGATGTGCGATACTCACTTTATAAAACAACTGTAAAGATGATGGTTTGTTCACTGAGTTATGTTAATATTAATAGTGTGCTGTGTATAAACGCATGTAGCAGTTTTGTATTTTATGCTAATTCCGAAATTGTTTCTGTTTGTCATCCTCCAAATGGCAGTAACTTTTTTATCTGTTATCTCAGTTTTTATGCAACTATATTTTATGCTGAAAACTTTCTTTTAAAGGATTTCCTATACATATTATGGAAGTTACTCGTAAGCTACCTCGTGACTCGAGTTTGGCTTGCATAAACATTCATTCACTCATTGTTTAACCTCATCTTATGTGGGACTTACACCCCCATGGCTTACGGGCGGGTGCCTGGGGTCAGAGGCCCTCGAGGAGCAGACAGAATGTCCAGGATGGTTGATCAGCCCGAAACCTGGTATGGGATGAAGGAAGTTGATGAAACGAAATGACGACAGGAAAGGTGATGATGGAGCAGTTGGTGGAATGAATGGCGGGGGAAACCGGAGAACCCGGAGAAAACCCACTCAGACGCCGCTTTGTCCACCACAAATCCCACATGCGGATTCCTAGAATTGAACCCGGGCCGCCTCGGTGAGAGTCGAGCGGTCTAACCACTCGGCCCGGCGCCGCCCTCTTGCATAAACATAAACTAACAAATGGAAAGAAATAATACTTCCATGCGCTGTATTATCCCACGACTTAAGTTGATTTGTTTCTGCTGGATTCATAGATTCTAGCCATCGGAGTAGGTGAAAAGTAATGACTGAGTGTGAGTCACCAAGCCAGGCTATTGCAGAAACGTGGTTTAGTGTATCAGGTAAATCAGTTTCATTCACAACTCAGTTAACGCTACATGTTACGTGAGTACCTCTGCCTCATCCCACATTGTTTTGCATACTTTCATTTAGGCACTAGAGTCTATGGAATGTTGCATTGATTTAACCACAGGAAACGCCATTCTATGGGAAAGGGAAACATTGAGTCATATTTTGACTGAGAGCAGAGAAACAGAATTACAAATAAGATAATATTTACGTTTACAGTTTACACAGTAAAAGAATGGAGGCCTGCTTGGATGTAATGCTGGACGCTGGGTGTCACAAAATGGGATGCTTTTTTATCTAGGATTCGACAAAAGAGGCTAACTGTCCTGGAGGACGGAAGAGGGGCTACATAAGGGGAGGTTCTTAAGAGTAAGAGCGGTGTATATAATTGATGCTAGGTTTGTAATTTTAATTCATGCTTATTATTCTTTCTGTATTTTTCTTTCTTTTCTGTTCTCCATTATGTTAGTATGCAGTTACCAAAAGTAGGTGTATATTTAATATTCTACTCTTATTGCGAGATTTCACGGACAGGAAAAGCAAGTACAGCCATGAGGCCCATGCAATTGTGTTTTTCATGTGCCGCTGCTGCTAAGTATTTTGTTGTTAAGCCCTACCAAGGGCAGGTACAAAGAAACAACATCTAGGCATCCACGAGCCTACCAGACAGAGCGGGATTCCTAAGAGGTCGCTACGCCAACGCCAATGAAGACGTCGGTCACAGCTACGAACGAAACCTTTGGAAGAAAGACGAATTGTTGTAGAAGGTCACGGCTCTTAAGCCCAGAAATGTTCCATTCTGCTAAAGCGTGTGTATTAATTACATAAGTGACATTAAAATTCATCATATATTTCCTAAATGAACTATTCAGAGCTAAATATCTAAAGATGACACATTTAAATGACTAATTTAGCCGTTTCATCTCCACCGTCCCTTCACTTATTATAGAAATGCGTTTATAAAAACGAGGCGTACTCAAAGTTTACATATAAAACATCCACAGTAACATTTATCCATCGGTATGTGCTATTTTGCTGTTTAGTGCGTTAATTTGTGGCTCCAAATAGAGCTGAGGCAGTTAACAAAACCTTTGGGTAAATATTTCATTATGTTGTGTACATTACCGGAAGTGTTTTGGCCTGCAGTGTGTAGAGTTGTGTAGTGTGTTCACATCATAATTTACTTTCATTTATTTTCTATAATAACGGTGCAACGCCGCGGGGAGACAAAGCCCCTTGCTGGGTAAAGCTGTGTTCTCGGTAAACCCATTTGGTAAGGAATTCCGCTCCCTAAATGGGAAACTTTGTTAATTTCACAGAAAGAGGGTAATTGCGGGTTCCGTCTGCTGCCGCAGTTTCGACAGACGTGACACTGCCGGTCCAGAATTAGTTCAGCCACAAAAGTGATACCTGGTGGTCATGCTGCTGGAAATAGATTTACTTCCTACAAGTTACTTCTCCTGACGAACGTTCAAGTAGCGTAATTAGCCTCTGCTCATACGTTTTAAAGCATTATCCGTTGCATTTCATTGTTTAGTTTCCTATAGTTGAAAGACTTTTGGGTGGTGTAATCATTCTAGAAAGGAAGTTAACAAAATACATTCTGAATTTCTCTAGCTAAAACTACTTAATTTTGTATTACTTCCAGAAATTACACTAAACATATTTTTATATCTAATTTATGCTATTCGAGACACTGAGAGAAAAGGGGAAACTCGCTCTTTTGCCAAAAATTGAGATAAATGGTAACAAATCTGATGTGTTACATTCACATGACATTCTCTGCCCTCTATCACTTATTAATGGGTATACAAATTGTTCTTACGAAAGTTTATTTTTTCATCTACTTGATTTTAATCCAGATAAACATATCTGGAAATAGCTGCATTATACATAGTCAAAATGGATACCATATGCTGGCCTATTCATTCCATACTCCTTCCATTACATCGCGATTAACAGCTGGAAATCAACAGGACTTTCAAGGAACCACTAAGTATTGAACAAGTTGAAATTCCATTGAAATTCAACCAAGGCTGCATGAAGTCTTTCAAATCACGTAATATACTTTACCGGCAAAGTATAAACATTTACGTATCGCTGTAAAGGCCATTCATTCTGAATTTCTCTAGCTAAAACTACTTAATTTTGTATTACTTCCAGAAATTACACTAAAAATATTTTTATATCTAATTTATGCTATTCGGGACACTGAGAGAAAAGGGGAAATTCGCTCCTTTGCCATAAATTGAGATAAATGGTAACAAATCTGATGTGTTACATTCACATGAAATTCTCTGTCCTCTATCGCTTATTAATGGGTATACAAATTGTTCTTACGAAAGTTTATTTTTTCATCTACTTGATTTTAATCCAGATAAACATATCTGGAAATAGCTGCATTATACATAGTCAAAATGGATACCATATGCTGGCCTATTCATTCCATACTCCTTCCATGACATCGCGATTAACAGTTGGAAATCAACAGGGCTTTCAAGGAACCACTAAGTATTGAACAAGTTGAAATTCCATTGAAATTCAACCAAGGCTGCATAAAGTCTTTCAAATTACGTAATATACTTTACCGGCAAAGTATAAACATTTACGTATCGCTGTAAAGGCCATTCTTTGTTTTGGTATTGCAGTTATTTTCTGCCTCTCCAAGCCTCTATTACTACCCTACTGATATGAGAAATCACTAACAATTTGAATTTCCTTGCCTGCCATGAACCATTTTTCATCTTTACGCAATTTATTTCCCTTCTTGAACACAATGATTTTAGTTTTATCCCGATTTACCATCAGCACCCATTGATGACCCAGAAAATGGGAAGTAAATTTTAACTTGCAAAAAGAATGAAAGAGAAGGGTTAGCCCGGTTTCGATTAGGGGTTTGAAAACTAAGAGAGTGAGGGGAGAGGTTATCCTTGGAATGTGCCGTATATGTGGGGGGGAGGGAAGATGAAATTTACATTATCTTTAAATGTAAAAATACTAACGACAGGAGGGTAAGCCTAATAAGTAAGAAATGTTTCTGAGAATCAAAAAAATTGCACTTATAAAGGTTGTCGAAGACAAGAGGCAGATTCCCAAACTAAGGGAGTTGTTATGGAAAGTGAAGGTTAAATCGAAATGGTCGGTTGTAAAAAATAGAAATTTAGATTAATTTTTAGTTGACAAACGGCATCTACGTAATATGTTAACTTTTGTATTTGTATATTGAAATAGTAATTGCTGGCCAAATAACTAGGGTTTAGTTCAGTCCATAACCACGTATGAACTTAGCACTTAGATAAATAAATAAACATTATATCCATATAGATATAATCTTCAGTGTAGAGAGTATTCTAGGCGGATGTGGCAGGAAATGACCACTATTCTCTCTCTCTCTACTCGCAAATTGGAAACAAACTGGAAGAAATTAGTAGTATATGTGCGTCCTGACCTCAAATTCTGACACCCGCAGGTCCACTGAAAGGGTCATCAATAATTTGGAAAGATAGAATCAGACGACTGAAAAATTCAATACCATAGCCGGAATTTAAGACACGGATCTCCCGATCTCCGTCTGGTTACTCTAAACACTTTGCTACCGTGGCAACATGCCTGCACGATATTAAATTCTCAAATTAATTCGCTTTTTTCCGGTAAACCCCAACGAAATATCAATAGACACACCCCAAAGGACGACTTGCATGTTGTAAATACTTTAAGTCGTCTGGTTCTATTCTTCCAAGCTTGTCCAAACACATGGCTTGTGTGAAAGAACAATTAATTCCATCAGTAGTTTGTTTATATGCAACTCAAAAATAGCTATTGCTTCAATAACAATAGAAAAACAACAAAGAACAGCAAAAACCGGTAGAAATTGACAAAGAACAACAAACAATTTTAATATACGCCATTAAATAAAGGAATGAAAGCTTGGTATGACTAGAGAAATAGGGAATGTAATGGATCTGCATTTAGATAATATTTACTCTATCGAATTTGACGTTGGCTAACCCGCATTATGTTGACTTAATTGGAAGCAGGCGAAAAAATACGGTCGTTAAAAACAAATGAAATTACAGTCCACAAAATCGACTTTCCACTTTGTGATCGATATGATCGATATGCACTCGGTTGTCGTTACCGGGCTATTGTGAACAAAAAACTTGTTTGCTTTCGGTGTTTATTGTGTTTTATTTTTTTTAAATATTGCCATAAAATCTATTAATATGAATAGTTTTCATAGATTTCTCTACTTATTTCCAAGTCACAAGTATCTCTGATAAGTTACAGTGGTCAAATTTAAAACCACTCTTTTATTAATTTTATGTTAATCATTATGAACGTTTGCCTACGAGTGGTTACAAATAAGGCAATGCAGACTTGGCTATATGCAAATTAATTTTCGTTGACACTATTATTAAGTCACGCGGTAAAAAGAAGAATCGCATAATCTGAAATTTCGTTAGATGACACATTTGGAAACAGGTATACAACATTTCTTATGGAGATGGCTAATGCAGAGAAGAGTTGACACAAATTCCATTGAGATTGTTTTTCCTTCAGCAAGCCACTTTCTATATTTATGCTTTTACGGTTATAAAAAATTTAGATACGGTATAAAAAATAAGGAAAAATTTTGCATGTAAAGAGTAATTAGGGTGGGGGATATTTTTTAAAATATTCCTGTCACATCCTTAGAAGATATTTAAAGCCAAGTTTAATATTTAGCTATTTTTCGTTTTTTATTTTGTGCTGTTTATAGATGTGCGCTTGCGCAATCGCGCACACAAACGCACAGATCTTTTTTTATGATTTTTTGGGGGATTTAGGGAGGCTCTTAAGTTTTATTTTCAGTGAAATCTCGGTATCGATTTTTTTGGGGGATAGAATGCGATATTTTCTCTATCAACTATGCTGTGCGCCACGGAAACCTTACGAATTTTATGTCTAATAAATTGTTACCTGTAACAATAAGGTTGATAGTACTCTTCCGTAACATATTTTCAAAGGTGCCATTTCGTTAACAATGAAACAATAGGCTACTGGACATAGTGCTTCGTAGCAGCACATTTTTATAACATGTCGCCTCTAATGTTGTTATGCAGCGGTTATTTTCTTGTCATCACATGACTTGGGAGATGCCCAGTCACTGCCAAAGTTACTGGTACAGAATATTATAAATTTTTAACAAAACATTGCTTAAAACATGGTTCCTATGGCTCATTGTGTATAGGTAGGTGCTATAAAATTAAAACTTCGATGCGTTGCACTCACATGACTTTCTCCACTCAGTATTCTACAAACTATTTTTACGGAAAGCTTATTCTTCTATTAATTCATGTTACTCCAGATAAACTTTCAACACACATTTGCCCATTTCTTGTAGGATACAGGTAAAGAGACAGTCACATTCTTAAAGAGCGTGTGTGCATGGCCCGAGAAAAAATCGAATAACGATTTCCCCGTTGAAAAAAGTGTAAGTATTTGAACATTCTAACCAGTAAAAGAATTTTATCTCGGAAGTGTTTAGTTCTGCCAAAAAAATAGTTGACATAAATTCTGTGCTTTAACGAGATTTAAGTATAATGTTTGTCCCTTGCAGTTTACCAGGTACACGATGCGTGTTTTTAAAATAAGTGCCGACAATTTTTTGTAAAATAACAGAACATTGTTGTTCAAATACTTTATTATCATTCATTACCTTATACCTAACACTACTTCTCCACAAAGACAACGCCGTTATTCAGGCACTCTTCGTAACGGGAAATTAGTTTTTGTATGCCTTCGTCAAAGAATGATGCCGCCTGTGAAAGCCAAGTCTGCACTTCTTGTTTCACATCACCGCCATTGAAATATTTTCCAAGTCGTGTGTGATGGAATTGTTCCCGAATAAATGGTATGATCATTTCTTGAGTTTGTTTGGCTGGTGTGTCCGGACATTGCTACTCATTGTTGTTTCCCTATAAACCTCGCTAAATTGGCGATTAATGTTTGTTGGGTAACATTTCTCTCACTAAAAAAACGAATCACTGATCTGACTTCACAGTCGGCGGATCGTTCGATTGCTTTGAGCATTTCGAACCGCTCTAACAATAGAAAACACAAGCCGCTGGCTTCCTAATGAGTGGAGAAGTGATCACGCATGCAAAAAATCGCGACTGAAGCGGCAAAATATTAAAACGATGCTTACTTTAAACACGCCACATGCAAACGTTATCAAGAATGAAGACGACTATATGTACATTTAATTTTTCATGAAAGTATCTTAAAAATAAGGTATTTTAGCAAAATTTGGAGGAACAACTTTTAGGAAGTCAAAATTTTAAAAAAATTTCCATGTAAAGTGTAGTTTCGAGTAGGAGAATTTTCTTGAAAATCTTCGTGTCACATCCCTGAAAGATTAAGTGAAATACCTAGTTTGGTATTTAACCGGCTTTTATATTTTGGGTTACGCTATTTATAGACACACACGCATGCAAACATTTTCTGAAAACACCTTTTAAGGATTCAGGGAGTCTATGTAGTACATTTCTGGTGAAATTTTCATATCCAATTTTGGTTATGTAGTGGGAAAAAGTCGTTGGGCGACATTTGCAGCTGGAAATCGATGATATTTGGCTCGTTGTTGCCTGTTACAGTGTTCTTCCTTGGCTATTGGTGCTCGTCGGTTGTCGAGTATTCCATTCCTAGCTATATTTAATTATTGAATCTCAGGTTCTAGTGGGTGAGACAAGTTAAACTACACTGCGAGTTTCCCTTAATCACTGAAGTTTATTTCACACTCTGAATAATTCTGGGCGGCTAGCTTTCCCCATTTTTATATAATAACCCCACCACTTTAAGTTAGTCAAGAGCCTAGCTATATTCACACGCACCCCACCCTTATGCACCCACGTGCATCTGTAGCATCTCGTGTTGACGTGACTTCTCGATGAGTTAGAATCAGAATAAGAGCGAGCTCTGAGACTTTGCCGTTTATACGGGAGCCTAGTGACGCTCACCTCCGCGTTTGAAAATGTAACGACGTTTCCTATTGGCCCTCAGGCCGCGTTACCCTGACATGTATGAGAATGTGTGGGTTCAGATCCGTGCGCTTGGGCGCCATGATGTAGCGTTGTACCGCTGGGTGACAGTTACGGTCTTTATGATTTTTTGGAATTCTACTAGCTCGCCCGTGTCTTGCAATCAGCTCTGTACAAATGTTATATGTTGAATATTTTAACATGTTAGTGACTTAAATTATTACTGTACAATTCTTATATGTATGGTTCCCCTTTCATATGTACAATTCCTCTATATATGTATAATACATCCCCTTTCAGTTGGAATGCAATATTTCTACTTAAAATAGATTAGAAGTAGAGAAAGTAAGGAATATATTGCTATAATCGAATCTTAATATCCTGAGTGGCATCTCAAATAACTGCAGCTGTATTCAATTGCACGACATATGAGCGCGACTTCGTACACACGAGGGTCTCTCTGAAGGCGTATGTCTTTAGACATTTTTAAGGATAACGCAGCCTGTTAACAGTTGCCAAGCATTTGGAGGTTTAAATAAGGAAGAAGCGTCAGGTTCTCGCTACCTCTTGTTGAAGTATCTGTCTCACTCTTAAGGAGAAAGTGTAAGTGTATTTTAAACAAAACATCGTCTGGAGAACTAACAAGCTGAGAGGGAGGACAGTAGCCTGCCTTCCTTCATTACCTGGAAGTTGCGAGTTGCAGTACCACACTTCCCACTGGACTCGTCTCTCTGGAAAACCTCTACACTCAGATTGAGTCTAAATGCAATTAAGTCCTAGGTACACCACAGAAAAGATTAAGAGAGCCACAAGCGCTAAGGCTTTGCTTTCTTTGAGCAGGAGATGGCCAGTTCGACTCTGGTTAAGAGCGTGTGTAACGTTCCTCCAGGATTTCTGTCATTAAGGTACAATTATTGACCTAACAACTTCATATTTTTACGTCATAATTGAATTTTTGCTACGCACAAACAAATACGTTTGGAGCGTAATTATTTACCGAAAATCTAGGTTCTAATTTTTCATTTTTTCAGAATACTCCTCGCGTTGGACAATTACTGATTTCCGGCTTAAAGTATAATTAATGCAACACCAAAGCTTAATAAATATATGATCTGGACTTTTTGGAAAATGTTATTTAGTTTGGCTTTAAAGAACATCAAATATTGATGTCACCTTTTCCCTTATTTTTGCAATAAGTATTATAATTATTATTATAGAATATTTTATTACAAAATCAACATGCTTTATATATAAAATCCCTGATGCATTCATGTGACCTTCTACAACCTCTAACGTTTATTAGTGGGTATACAAACTAATCTTACTAAAGCATATTTTGAGAGAGAGAGAATTTGTTAACAAGTTCAGCTTCCTCAAGTGGAGGTTGCCATAAACAAAGCATACCAAACAGCAAAGTGAAATTATAAAAATATAAATTCCTGTTAATAAAGTTAATAAAGAAGTCTCAAAAAATTATTATAATCTACAAACGTATATGGAATTACCCTTATTTAAACCAAATCTGTATATCAGATTAATCAGTTTACATATAATGCAAATGGTTTTTCAATATAGTTAGTGACACTTTAAGAACACTAAGGGTCACTGCTTTAATAAAGAAGTTCTTTAATTTGTATTTTCTGCAAAAGGTTACCAAAGTGCATGGACAGTACCCCGGGCTCCAATTAGTAATCCAACAACATCACTTGAAATGGAATCGCGAGAAACAACTTGAATTTTGACAGGACTTTAAGAGAATGGCTAAGTATTGAACAACTCAAACCATTAATAACGCATATCTCGGAAGTGGCTGATGTCACAAAAAAGTTATTTGAAATAACTTGTACGTTTTAAAGAGATTTGCATTTCTAGCGTAGTACGTATTCGTTTGCCACGTTTACCAGTTATGCAAGATCAAACAAAATTCCTCCCAAATGCAGAGAAATTTAAACGCTATTCCCCCAAAAATTCAAAATATACGTTTTATTTTTCATATAAATATCTTTCATACATGATATTTTAATCCAAATCGTTAGAGCCATATTTTTGAAAATAAAAACTTTCGAAAAATGTTCCATGTAGAGGGTACTTGGGATGGGGGAATTTTCTAACAATCTTTGTGTCGCATCTTTAAAAGGTACTGAACTTAAATATAAGTTTTGGCGATGATCGATTTTTTGTTTTAGAGTTATGCTGTTCACAGACACACGCACACGTGGACCCTTTTCTAAAAATCCTTTTTGTTTGTATTCGGGGAGCCTCAAAACACGTATTTCCGGTGAAATCTCTGTATTTAATTCTTGAGTGGAATGTAGTACCTTCTCTATCAAGTAGCTACGTGATAGAGAAAGTAAAAAGCTCAAATCGTTTTCTTTTTTACTTTCTTTACTACGTATAGTAAGTAGTGTCTGTGTCCGTGTGTGTGTCTGTGAACAGCATAACTGAGAAACGAACAGTCGGATAAACACCAAATTGGTATTTATGTTCAGTATCTTCCAGAGATGCGACACGAAGGTTTTCAGCAAAATCCCCCCACCCCAGATTACCCTTTACATGGAACATGTTTAGAAAATTACAATTTTCTCAAAAATATCTCTAACGTGTTTGATTAAGGTATCATACATTTAAGATACCTTCATAACAAATGAAATGTATATCTCGAATATTCTGGGAATTTCTCCAAAAGTATTCTTCATTGTGAACGACTTTTTCATAACTGGTAAAGCATAAGAGATAGACAAAGTTTTACTACACAAAAAATGTAGTTCGCGTTAAAATACACAATTTATGTCATATACATTTTTTTGTTGAGTGAATAATTTTCGAGATATTGCTTGTTATTCCCTTAATTTTTCCAATACTTATACTTTTTCTCAAATGGGAATTCGTTATTCATTTTTTTATGTCCTGGACATACAAAGAGAATGGAATGCTCCACATAGCAACCACCTCCTATAAGATTTGACTATTGCTTAAAGCCTACCACATTCCCCTTGCATCTACAAGAAAATTAGCAATAAGGTTAACATCTGGAATAACATGAAGCACATGGGGAATAAGCGTTTGTAAAAATAGTTTGTACAAGAGTAGAGAAAGTCGTGTGAGTGTAACATATCATATTTTTTTCCTTTTTTGTTTTAACATTTCTCTACTTATGCTCAAAATTATATGAAAACTGGTTGATATTTGCATGCGAAAGAAATATAACAGATGCTTAGTAACTGTCATAGTAATTTTTATCATCTTCACTACATCTCTGAATACCTTTTAGGACGGTCCTCGCACTGGATAGGGGGAAGTTCAGGATTTGTAAATCAGTGGCATAAAGCAATGAAGTTCTTTATGAAAACGAAGGCAATTGTAGGAAAATCATTATCGTACAGTAGTTTGGTGTGGATTAAATATGCAGGAGCAGCAAGTCTTATTCAGCAGATTCCAAAAATAGCCGCCTTGCCAGAAGCAAACATAAAATGTTTCATATCTAGAAACTAATTTGTGGTCAGCATGGCCTAAAAATAGAACTTCTAACACAGAGCACACGGACTAAAATCATTAGATTATCGCACTACTGCGCTAATCTTCTGTGTTGCAACTTTGGTTTCAAGTCCAATCAAGTCCAGCACCCTTTGTATTTGCACATGTTTAATAATTCGATTCAGTTTGATTAGGTTTTACTTTTCATTATGCCTTTTTTACATTATCTGTTCACAATACAAATTGTCATACTTTAATATATCGCAATTAGTTATAGAGTTAACCTATACGATATATTAGCAACTTTCTTTGATCCAAAACGTCATTCTTTTATCTAATCTACATAAAGATTCAATGGTGGAAATTATGAATTCAGAAAAAAACTGAAATGGAAGCGAAATTACAGAAGAAGCGGAAGTAATACTAGAAGCACTTACCGCAAAAATTCCAGAAAGCGGTATAATATTTGTATTTGTAATTTATTTCCATAATGCTATACAAAATTCTTAAGAATTTTAATACTTTACTTTAAGTTGCTATTTTTTAACACCGTGGTTATTTATGCATGGTGGGTCATAACAAATTCATATTGCTTTATTTTTCTAAACCATTTCTCTCTTACTCTCCCCATATATTCTCCTATTATTTTTATATCCCTCTCCTTTTGTATTTTCATTATCCTAACTTTTAATTCTTCTTTGTTAACATTCTCCCATTCTATAGGTAAAAACTGATCTCTCCACAACTTAGTTTCTTCACATTCAATTATATAATGCAATCATTATCTGCCTCTCCACAAAGAGGACATCTATCCAAATTCGCTCCCTTCCTATCTCCCCTTAGCCTATGTGCACTTAATCCAGACCAGGCCCTCTCTCACTAACCTGTTACCTACATCCACATACTTCTCCCTTCCACAGTCCGCCTTTAATTCTCTATATAGTTCCAAACTTTTCTTTCCTTCCAGACTTTGAAATAATTCTTGTTTCTCTATATCTTCTACTCTGTTTCTCACTTCCTTCCAGAAACATTTAACTAAGCCCTAAGCCCTGGATTTTTCTTGTATTAATAAACATTGCTTCAAGATATTATGCTCGTCCAATGATTTCAATCTATGCCAATATTTAAGTATCCTTTCTATTATCATGCTCTTGCTACCTACTTTTCCCAACTCCAACATTGCTGCTCCATTAGCTGATGAAATAGATAAACCAAACATACATTTACAGAACGATCTATGTACTTCATCAATCATCTCTCATCCTTTGTCACTTCCCCAAATCTCTGATCCATAGACCATTTTTGCTACAACTACAGTTTTGTAAACCCTTTCCAACCATTTAATTTGCGTATTTAATCGCTTCATTGCCTGGGTAAGGCAAAACTGTGAAAATAATTTAACTGAAAATGACTGCTAGCGATTCACAAAACATCTGACATCTCGTGTTCTAAACGTGATTTTTTTTAGGAATCATTATAGTGTTATTGATATTTTACAAATTCGGGCGCTAACTCGGACTACTGTCTGTAGATGGAAAATGATTTCAGTTTCGATGTTTCCGACCAAAAAATAGTGTTCGTTTTAGAAGCATACATTCGCAACAGCCATAAGACCAAAATTTTAAACTTTTCTGTATGTATTGGTAAGCAGAATCTGTCACACTTCCTTTGATATAGAAAGTTGAAACCTCCTCTTTCTTTTTAAGTAGTTCTATACAAAAATGTTTTGATGTAACAGTTCGTAAGTTGATAAAAAGATAAACTTATTAATTAAAGTTTAAAACGGAAACATGTAACTTATTCGTGTAGTGTATTTAAATTTCATAGATAAGGTTATTTAGTATTATTAGGATTTCTTCCACTAAGGTTTTTGAAAATTATTCTGTCCAATGCCAGCACTATCTTTGATGGTATTACAGCATGCAACACTTAGCAAAGCATTAACAGGAGTATTAATAAATTACCGTGTGCAACAGGCTACGTGTATTGTCATTGGAGTGATCGGAATTTCTCAAACATGCAGAACATTGGAATCCATTATCTGAATTTATGTCCCATTAATAGGTTAGTACTACCGTGTTGGTTTTCGGCAAGTGTCTCGTTAATTGAAAGCATTTACAGTAAATCTCTAAAGCAGAATTTCCTGACCTTTGATGACTACGTCATTTCCGTTGTTTCCAGCAAAATCACGGCATATTGTGTTGTAACTGAATCACTCGATGAAAAGTTATAGGAGTTCCAGTTGGATAAATGAAAAATTCATAAAACAAAATATCACAGAAATCTGAGTTTTAACTTTCTTTGAATGAAAAGACGGCGCCGTGGCCGAGTGGTTATACCGCTCGCCTCTCACCGAGGCGGCCCGGGTTCAATCCCAGCGGCCCACATGTGGGATTTGTGATGGACAAAGCGTCTGGGCGGGTTTTCTCCGTGTTCTCCGGTTCCCCCCGCCTTTCATCCCACCAACTGCTCCATCATCACCTTTCCTTTCATCCATTTTACCATTATTTCGTTTCATCTACTTCCTTCCTCCCATACCAGGCATCGGGTTGATCACCCATTCTGGATATTCTGTCTGATCCATGAGTGTCTGCTCCTCGACGGGTCTCTAACCTCAGGCACCCGCCTGTAAGTCCTTCATAAGAGGAGGTTAAACAGAAGAAGAAGAAGAATGTAGGCTTAGAATTTTTTACAAATTAGAGTCTTCAGTAATACCAGATAGCTGAAATGATAATCATTTTGAAACCGAAGATGGAGAAATGTTTATCTAATGACAAACCACATAAGTTTGAAAGCTGAATTAAGTCACTTAAGAAAAATAAACCACAAAATGGAATTTGGTAAGATAATTACAGTGCGAAAACAATGGCACTTTTATACTTTTAGTATTATCACTGTAGTGATAACAATGTGAGAACGAACCCGCTTTTACTTTCTGTACTACGTATAGTAAGTAGAGGAAGTATTGCATTCTACCCAAAAAATCGTTATCGAGACTTCACCTGAAATACAGGTTTTGATGTGCCCTGAATCTAAATAAAGAATTTTTGGAAACATGTAATGTGTGTGTCTATGTCTGTTAGTCTGTGAACAGCGTAACACAAAAACGAAAACTTCGATAAATACCAAACTTGGTACTTGAGTTTACTACCTTCCAAGGATACGTTGCGAAGATTTTCAAGAAAATTCGCCCACCACCAACTACCCTTTACATGGAACATTTTTCGAAAATTTTTATTTTTTAAAAAATGATTCTAACGAATCTGATTAAAATATCATATCTTTAAGATATTTTTATGGCAAATTAAATGTATATCTTGAATTTTCTGGGAATGTCCACGAAAGTCCTATTCATTCTGAATGACTGTCGCATAACTGGTAAATCGTAAGAGTTAGACAAACTTTTACTCCATAAAACATGCATATCTCGTTAAAACACATAATTTATGTCACATATATTCTTTTGTGGGGTGAACCATTTCCAAAATATTCCTTGTTATTTGTTTGAATTTTCCAATACTTATACATTTTCTCAAATTGAATTTTCCTTATTCGCTTTTTTATGCCCTGGACATGCAAAGAGAATGGAATGCAATTAGCAATAAGATTAACATCTCGATATCTCCATTAACATGATGGAGAATCAGCGTTTGTAAAAATAGCTTGCACAAGAGGAGAAAAAGTCATGTGAGTGCAACGCATCAGATTTCTTGTACATGTACCTAATACAATCGCTGGTGGCTTAACTGCTAACATCCCGTATTCTGTGGCATTACATCCTGTACCGCTTCCTTTATATGTTGAATTCGCAGATCACCAAATCTGGCATTTTGACACTTTGTGCCAACCGCCAATAGTAAAATGAGAATAGAGAATAGAATGCATGAGAATAGAATTATTACGCGAATCGAGGCAGAGAGCATAGGTTAGCTAGTTCGTTTTTGAGTACAATATTTAAAATTGTCAATTAAGTTCGATTCTGATCGGTAATTGGGCATTAATTAAATTTAGCTTTATTTATGGATGCTTTTTAACTACTGTGGTTCTTAGCGTCCTATTCTATATTGGGCATGAAAGACCGGAAATGTTGTTCAGAGGCTCCCTTATCAGGCTTGAGATTCTTTTACGTGTCGTAAATCTACTACACGGGACCACCGGTTTAGTTCCCTTCCAAAGGAAGCCATGCTAAGGATTTTTATGCCCGAAAAAATCCATCGCCCACCGCAGGGTATGAGTTCACGACCTCGGGAACTAGAGGCTGGCATTGTACCCCTAGACCACGGAGGACGACAAATAGCGTATCAATGAGACCATGGATTGACTGTAGGGGCGTGTTTTATCTAAATTAACTTTTTTGTGTAAATATATATTTTTATTTTACTTTCGGTATGTTAAAGGTAAACAAATAAAGCCACTTTCACATACAATTTACACAAATACGCCTCCTTGTTTATTAATTCATAAGATAATGTTGAATCGTAAAAAATAAGCTACAAAATGCATAGATAGGAACTGTTTTGAGCCAAAACTTTCTAAATGTGCATTTAAAACTAAATTTGAGCAATAAATGGAGGCTTTGGAAGCAGAAGCAAGTTAGAGAAGCTTTCTTGGCCACTGTGATAGGTCTGTGGGATTAATATGGTATTTTCTAGTATTAAATGTTCATTGGGGTTTAACCCATGACTGCTATATATTAAAGTCCCTTCAAAAATATTTTTAAGCAAATCGGAAACAACAAAAAATAATAGTAAAATCTGTACCTCCGATTGATAAACTTATAATACATTCTAAAGCTTGCAATACTATTTAATAAGAACTCTTTATCTTTTTAATTTGTATTTTAACCTTTAATGTTCCAATTTGATTTGAATATAAACGAAATGTGGCAAGAAGTTTAAATTACTTATGTAAAAATGGGATGCGTCCCAGAAAACATGCCACATGTCGCTTGGAGAGTTTCCCGTTACCATGAAAAATGCATTTCATATTCCAATTAAGGATTTTCTGTGCAGTGCTGCCACAGCACTGATAATACAAGCTTTCTTCAAATAATCTACTTACCTAAGGCAAAAAGTACTCAGGAAGTCGTCCTTTACCAAACCCCCATTATGACAATACTTAATTAAAAGTTACATTTCTTCTTCTGCTACTTCCTAGATAAGCTACCTCCTATCCTCCTGCCCTCCCAGCGTGTACCTGTCTTTCATTGACCTTTTACCTTGAGGATGGTAAAGAAATACTTATTTTGTTTAGTCATTCTTTCAATGTGTTCAACCCATTGTTATTTTAAGGAATCAGTTTTTTTCTTATATAAACTATAAATTTTAATTGTTCTCTTATGTTAATATTCTATATGTGATCTCTTAGAATATATCCAGGTATTCATCTTAGAAATTTCATCTCTGCACATTCGATTTTCCTTTTTCTGCTCCATTTAGGGCCCAATTTTCATTGCTGTATGTTAGAAAAGGAACAGATAGAACTTTATACAACTTAAATATTCTCTCTGTTCTTGCTTTGTTTTTCAAAGTTCTATAGGTCGTACAACATACACATTGAATTTCGAAAATTTTTGTTTTAAATCACGGTCTTCATCATATGAAATTAAACATCCCAGGTAATTAGATTTTGTTTATTTGATCAGCAATACTTCAATTAGTTCTGTTTTCGTTTTAATAAGGTACTTTACTCTAAAAGACATTATTTTGGTGTTTGCGATAGATGTAATAGTTTGTTGCTATTTTTTGTAATTTATGTAGTGCTCTCTGTAGACCTTCAGAATCTGATAGGATAACCTAGCAAACAGTGTCAATTGTGTGTCTTTGCCATTGAGCTATGGCTGCATTAAAATAAATATTAAATAAACCCGATGACCGCGGGCATCCCTAATAGCCCTATTTCTTTTCTTACTTTCTCTACTACGTATAGTAAGTAGGGGAAGTATTGTATTCCACCCAAAAATTCGATACCGAGATTTCACCGGAAATACATGTTTTGAGACCCCCTGAATAAAAAAAAATCTGATGTGTTACACTCACATGACTTTCTCTACTCTTGTACAAACTATTTTTACAAACGCTTATTCTCCATATGCTTTATGTTAATCGAGATATCGAGATGTCAATCTTATTGGTAATTTTCTTGTAGAAGCAAGGGGAATATGGTAGCTTTTAAGCGATAGTCAAATATTTTAACGCTGGTTGCTATGTGGCGCATTCCATTCTCTTTGCATGTCCAGGACATAAAAAAAATGAATAACGAATTTGAGAAAAAGTATAAGTATTGGAAAATTTAAGGAAATAACAAGCAATATCTCGAAAACGGTTCACTCAACAAAAGATATGTATATGACATAAGTTGTGTATTTTAACGCGATCTACATTTTTTGTGTAGTAACATTTTGTCTATCTCTTATGGTTTACCAGTTATGCAAAAGTCGTTCACAATGAAGAATACTTTTGGAGACATTCCCAGAAAATTCGAGATATACATTTCATTTCTCATGACATTATCTTAAACATATGATATTTTAATCAAAATCGTTAGAGCCATTTTTGAGAAAATAAAAATTTTCGAAAAATGTTCCATGTAAAGGGTAGTCTGGGGTGGGGGGATTTTCTTGAAAACCTTCGTGTCGCATCTCTGGAAGATACTGAACCTAAATACCAAGTTTGGTGTTTATCCGACTGTTCGTTTTTGAGTTATGCTGTTCACAGACACACAGACACACACACACACACACACACACACACACACACACACACACACACACACACACGGACATGTTTCCAAAAATGCTTTTTTTGGATTCAGGAGGTCTCAAAACATGTATTTCCGGCGAAATCTCGGTATCGAATTTTTGGGTGGAATGCAATACTTCCCCTACTTAGTATACGTAGTAGAGAAAGTAAAAACATTTTTGGAGACATGTACGTGTGTGTGTCTGTGTGTCTGTCTGTGAACAGCATAACTCAGAAACGAACAGTCGTATAAACACCATACTTGGTATTTAGGTTCAGTATCTTCCAGAGGTGCGACACGAAGGTTTTCAAGAAAATCCCCCCACCCCAGGATACAATTTACATGGAACATTTTTCGAAAATTTTAATTTTCTCAAAAATGGCTCTAACGATTTTGATTAAAATATCATATGTTTAAGATATTTTCATGACAAACAAAATGTATATATTGAATTTTCTGGGAATGTCTCCAAAAGTATTCTTCATTGTGAACGAATTTTGCATAACCGATGCATAACTTTGCATAAGAGATAGACAAAAATTTACTACACAAAAAATGTAGATCGCGTTAAAATACACAATTTATTTCATATACAATTTTTTGTTGAGTGAACAATTTTTGAGATATTGCTTGTTATTCCCATAAATTTTTCAATACTTATTTTCTCAAATGGGAATGCGTTATTCATTTTTTTGTCTTGGATATGCAAAGAGTAATTAATCTGTGGCAAAGGGAATGGTGCTGCACCTAGCAACCATAGATATGTATGTGCTTAAAGGCTACTGTATTTCTATATTGCCCTTGTAAATATATATTCCCCTTACATCTACAAGAAAATTAGCAATAAGATAGAGTCAACAAATGTTTATCTCGATTAATATGAAGTAGATGGAGAATAAGCGTTTGTAAAAATAGTTTGTACAAGAGTAGAGAAGGTCATGTGATTATAACACATCAGATTTTTTCCTGATATTTTGTGTATAGAGATTATTTTAGTAATTCAGATTTTCGCATGCACGTTGCTTTTATTTTTTGCTAGGTATATAAGCGGTGTGGAACGATATCCCATTACTTCTAATTCATTATATATTAGTTTTTCTATCCTGCGCCATGGTGCGTGGATTTAAGCGTGGTGCTACAGTTCTAAGTCACGGATTACAGTCCACCCATGGAGAGGCGGATTTTTCGGCGGCTTCTAATTGCGTACAGCATTCAATTCCCCCTTTTCCTTATAGTGCAAGTGCGTGCGCGGTCAAATTTTGTCGTAACATGGCATGGTCAATTTGTGTACAAAAGGGCGAGCCTTGTTTTGGCAATATAAAAATCGACACCTGGATGTATATTTGTCATTTTGGCAGCATACAAATCGATTGCTAGATGCTGGTAACAAGTGCTTTCCCTTTAGAGTGTTGGTGGTTTCTGTTTCTCATAACTGACATCCTTCAACTAGATGGATTAAAGTTTTGTTTTCATAGAGATATGAGAACAATGTGAAACGATGTAAGTGTTTTAAAAAAGCTTGTAATTGCTACATCAAAAGGGATTGTGGTCGGTTCTGTTTTATTGAATCAGATGTGGACCATAACCACCATAGAGATGAATACTCAATTTTAAATTGTCAAATAATTTGTAACCCCATGAAGATAAAGTCGGTAGAAGACATTTCCGAACGACCAAGGAAAGTTACCAAAGTAGACATGTGGTGCTTTCGTAGAGCTACATATCACTTAAGAACCCAGTGTTTATAATCAAGGCCTAAAAGTATAGAATACGTACATGAAGTTCTTAATTCTATGGACATAGGATATATTATGGCGAACAGTTTATATTGGTTAATAATATAATTGTTTTCCTATGTTGGGGTCTAAATGGTGTTAAGCCAGAGTGAAACATGAATGTTTAAATGCAGTGCGAAGTTATTTTTACAGTTGTTTACATTTCTTTGGTATTTTGTTCACTCAATCGTAAGCACTTGATATATACCGATAATGTTTTTTGCTTCTTAGCGATGCCTGTCAAACTCTAAAGCTGAGATGCAATTCTCTTACTATTCTTATGGATTTTGAAAAAGCTATTCACCTTATTGCTAACTCAGTATGACGCAACGCTATAATTAAATGTTGCAGTTTCATTTGTCGCAGTGATGGTCATATATAATTCAACCTGAAGGTTTGAAGGAGTATCGTAGCGAAACTGAAATAGGTCAGTTCTTGATGTACGTATTTGGCTACCAATGCTGGACGAAGATGATGTACATGATTGTGTGGTAGAAAACTTTGTGACAATTTGACCATATTGGCAATTGACCCTAAAATGACGACCATAACGACCTCCATACAAAACACGACTAATCGAATTTACTTTCCCTCATAATATCAAGCAACTTTTATTAAAGACGTTTTTTCTACAAAGCTTAGTTTTGGAGATATTGTGCAATCTCAACTTAAATGGTTCATCCTGTATATGTACATTTGGATGGGTGATAAATAAGTAAAACTTAAGAAGGGGTATATGTACAAGATTGTTGTGAGTGAAAGTTAAAAAATACGCAAAGTCACAAAATATAACGTTTAATATGTCGAGGTTCCACCTTCAAGGAGATTAAAAAGATTAAAAGCACCACAAAATTGTAACACGTTTGACAGTTGACTGCAATGGTTAATAATCACTCAGAAAAATACTGTTTTATATCACGCGCGCACACGCACACCGCAAATTACAAAAAAAAAAAAAAAAATCTGATGTCTTACACTCACATGACTTTCTCTACTCTTGTACAATCTATTTTTACAAACGCCTATTCTCCATATGCTTCATGTTAATCGAGATATCGAGATGTCAATCTTATTGGTAATTTTCTTGTATATGCAAGGGGAATATGATAGGTTTTAAGCGATAGTCAAATATTTTAACGATGGTTGCTATGCGGCGCATTCCATTCTCATTGCATGTCCAGGACATAAACAAAATGAATAACGAATTTGAGAAAAAGTATAAGTATTGAAAAATTTGAGGGAATAGCAAGCAATATCTCGAAAACGGTTCACTCAACAACAAAAATGTATATGACATAAATTGTGTAGTTTAACGCGATCTACATTTTGTGCAGTAAAATTTTGTCTATCTGTTATGGTTTACCAGTTATGCAAAAGTCGTTCACAATGAAGAATACTTTTGGAGACATTCTCAGAAAATTAAAGATATAGATACATTTCATTTGTCATGACAATATCTTAAACATATGATATTTTAATAAAAATCGTTACAGCCATTTTTGGAAAATTAAAATTTCCGAAAAATGTTCCATGTAAAGGGTAGTCTGGGGTGGGGGGATTTTCTTGAAAACCTTCGTGTCGCATCTCTGGAAGATTCCGAACCTAAATACCAAGTTTGGTGTTTATCCGACTGTTCGTTTTTGAGTTATGCTGTTCACAGACACACACACAGACATGTTTACAAAAATGTTTTTTTTTGGATTCAGGGGGTCTCAGAACATGTATTTCCGGTGAAATCTCGGTATCGAATTTTTGGGTGGAATGCAATACTTCCCCTACTTACTATACGTAGTAGAGAAAGTAATACCGTTATATATGATTCACCCATGATTATCATATACTAATATGAAACAATAAAAACCTTAAAATAATACACTTTCTAATACTATTAAATTTATAAATAAATGTTTATACTGTACATGTAGTGTTATGGCGCAGTAAGATGATTTTACTTTTTAATGTTCCACAGAAGTTTATGCAGAATATGCATCTAAAACGGATATAAATAAATAGAATGCGTAAATAAAGTAAATTTTGCTTAAGGAGAGACTAAAGGCTCTATCCCGCCCGCCATGGTTAAATCGCTAAATTCATGACTCATTGTCTCAAACTATATAAGATATCAGTTTAAAATGTATACAGTTTGTGGATGTTTGTCTTCTATGTACATTGATCTACTTTTTATACAATAAGTTTATTACTTTCTCTACTACGTATAGTAAGCAGGGGAAGTATTGTATTCCACCCAAAATTTCGATACCGAGATTTCACCGGAAATACATGTTTTGAGACTCACTGAATCCAAAAAAAGCATTTTTGGAAACATGTCCGTGTGTGTCTGTGTCTGTCTGTGTGTCTGTGGGTCTGTGTGTCTGTCTGTGTGTCTGTGTGTCTGTGAACAGCATAACTCAAAAACGAAGAGTCGGATAAACACCAAACTTGGTATTTAGGTTCAGTATCTTCCAGAAATGCGACACGAAGGTTTTCAAGAAACTCCCCCCACCCCAGACTACGCTTTACATGGAACATTTTTCGAAAATTTTAATTTTCTCAAAAACGGCTCTAACGATTTTGATTAAAATATCATATGTTTAAGTTATTGTCATGACAAATAAAATGTATATCTCGAAATTTCTGGGAATGTCTCCAAAAGTATTCTTCATTATGAACGACTTTTGCATAACTGGTAAACCATAAGAGATAGACAAAATTTTACTACACGAAAAATGTAGATCGCGTTAAAATACACAATTTATGTCATATACATTTCTTTTGTTGAGTGAACCGTTTGCGAGATATTGCTTGTTATTCCCTTAAATTTTCCAATACTTACACTTTTTCTCAAATTCGTTATTCTTTTTTTTATGTCCTGGACATGCAAAGAGAATGGAATGCGCCACATAGCAACCAGCGTTAAAATATTTGACTATCGCTTAAAACCTACATATTCTCCTTGAATCTACAAGAAAATTATCAATAAGATTGACATCTCGATATCTCCATTAACATGAAGCATATGGAGAATAAGCGTTTGTAAACATAGTTTGTACAAGAGTAGAGAAAGTCATGTGAGTGTAACACATCAGATTTTTTATTAAGGAAGATTTTTCTAAAATTTATCAAGAATTATTTTTTCTTATAATAACGAACCATGTCATTAACACCAAATTAGATACACAACAGCACGTATAGCTTGTTTTTTATCATCATAAAGTTTAATTTAGCTATCTTTAATAGTCTCTGTAAAAACGGAGCACCTACATCATAAAATGCTATTAACAGGAAAGCTCTTCAAAACAAAATTGGAGAAAACAAATCCGTATATATCTGCAAGGAAAGAAAGCGTGGAGCTTGGGTACACGTGCTATACTTAACAGTAGTACTAGTTTGCAGAAGAAAACTTCTCCCAAAGGATAGCTTAAGTTTTCCACTCTACTTCAAAGTATTTAGGAGTTATGATTTTTTTTTTCTTTGGAATGGTAGATGCATTACAACCTTAAAATATATTTAAATTATAAAAATGTTGGCTGGTATTATAAAATGTGTATCTCATTAAAGAGAAAACTTCAATTAAAAAGGCTGCAATGAAAGTTAAAATGTCTATCTGTTGTTCCCTTTCTACGTTATTTGGAATTTATTAAACTTAAAAATACAAATGAGTCAGATTGGCCCATTCGGCGTTCACGTGTTAAATGCCCACGTTATGATGTAGTAGGTTTAGTAGGAGTGAACTTTGAATTAGTTCTTGAGCTTCAGGAAAGTTATTTAGCAAAGAAAGTAAAGAAAGAGAATGCTGTACATGGGAATGGCGATAGTTATCTAGGAGGCCGATGCTGTAGTAGTGATAATGACCCATATTGCAGGGCGGGCTCCCTCTCTCTCTCTCTCCCTCTCTCTCGAGCGGGTCTGGTATTGATTCCGCAGCTCTCAGCATCCCTGCCTGGAGCCTTGCCTGCCTGCACGCATTCTCCTCATAAACACGTTTCTCTTGTACAGAACGCACATGTGTTGCATAAATGTTGCCATTAGCCCAACGATTACTGATTTCCATAAAACCAAAGCTTTGATCAAATCCTTACTAGCATCTGTGTTAACATCGCTTTTGAAACGAAAAATACCGTCAGTATTACCCGACACACTTAGAATTGTTAATATCGGGCTTGCAGTGAAGTTTACTGTGAAAGAATGGAAAATAGCAGTGGTATGAGCAGTCAGAAACGGTGATATTCAGCTTTTAACACGCCCTTAAATAAAGTAAAGAACAGCTGAAAACAAAATACGTTCTCTACTATGTACACTGACGTACATAAAAAGTGTGACTCCAGTTCCCTACGTAATTTGACTGAAAAAAATTCTGATGTGTTACACTCACATGACTTTCTCTACTCTTGTACAAACTATTTTTACAAACTCTTATTCTCCATCTATTTCATATTAATCGAGATAAACATTTGCAGAAACGATCTTTTGACATGCAAAGAGAATTACATTTTACACATAGCGACCAGTTCTAAAAATATTTGACTATCGCTTAAGGCGTACTATGTTCCCCTTGTTTTGTATTTGCAAGGGCAATATAGAAATACAGCAGCCTTTAAGCATTGACATATCTCTTAATAGCTGGTTGCTAGGTGCAGCAGCATTCTCTTTACCACGGATTAATACTCTTTGTATGTCCAAGACAAAGAAATGCATAACGAATTCCCATTTGAGAAAATAAGTATTGAAAAAGTTAAGGGAATAACAAGCAATATCTCGAAAATGGTTCACTCAACAAAAATGTATATAGCATAAATTGTGTATTTTAACGGGATCTACATTTTTTGTGTAGTAAAATTTTGTCTATCTGTTATGGTTTACCAGTTATGCAAAAGTCTTTCACAATGAAGAATACTTTTGGAGACATTCCCAAAAAATTCGAGATATGCATTTTATTTGTCATGAAAATATCTTAAACATATGATATTTTAATCAAAATCGTTAGAGCTATTTTTGAGAAAATTAAAATTTTCGAAAAATTTTCCAAGTTAAGGGTAATCTGGGGTGGGAGATTTTCTTGAAAATCTCCGTGTCACATCTCTGGAATATACTGAATCTAAATACCAAGTTTGGTGTTTATCCGACTGTTCGTTTCTGAGTTATGCTGTTCACAGACACACACACGGACATGTTTCCAAAAATGCTTTTTTTGGATTCAGGGGTCTCAAAACATGTATTTCCGGTTAAATATCGGTATCGAATTTTTGGGTGGAATACAATACTTCCCCTACTTACTATACGTAGTAGACAATGTAAAAACCAAGCGATGAACGGTGTTATAATCGGTGTGTAATGAAGGGTGGTTCCAATACCAGTTGAGTGATAGAGTGTCGCTACGTTTGGCACAAGGAAATGCTAGACCAGTAGGCCCTCCAGAGATCTAGAAGAAGACCACCTGCAGGGCTTTTAGAGGAAGGGGTTAATGATTATTTGCGTGTCGTTTTACTGAATGACAGCCGCGTCATTTATATGAGAGGTTTCATTACCGACATGGAGACGAAGACAAAATGAGTTTCGTGTTTATCTCTACGTTGTTGTTATTATATTTTATTTTTGTGCTTAAATTCAACGAAGCCTTAACGGTACTCTGCCAGTGAGAACATATAGCAGCGTAATGTTATTGTTTGGCAGTTCGGCTTGGGGGAGTGAAATTATCCTGCGAAACCAGCGGCTAGAAGTTATGCTCCAGGAAAAGAATAATTCTCGCTGAAAGAGGGAGGGGCTACATTGGTCATTACCAACATAATCAGGCTGCGTTCTATCATGGGTCACAAAGTAGCCCATTTCCCTAGATCGTAATAATGTTTTTTCCTCCGTAAGGTTTCCACTTTCAGGTAACCAATTCTCTATGAAAAACTATTCATACCGCCTCTATAAAATGGTTTCAATATGATAGGTACATAAAAAAGGCAGAACCAGTACATGGTTTTCTAGAGGAGGTGGTGTCGTTAAGCTGAACGACAGGTACAATATTTTTACAGCGTTTTTATCAACGGCATCATTTGTACGTTTATATTGTATTTTGTGACCAAATACATGATGCGTTGCCTTAAGGATATTTCTCTAGTGAGAAGATATACAACTAGTTGGTATTATTATCCTTTGGTATTCGACCATCTTGGCGGAGGTAAAGTACCCTGCCAATCTAGTGCCTAGAATCACAATTCGAGAAACCAAGGTGGTTACGCTGGCAGAGGGTGGGGCAAGATTTATCATTAGCAGCGTATACAGCTGTGTTCCATTACGGGCCTCATTTTATGCATGGCAGTATACAGAATGTATTGTATTCCACACAAAAATTCTATATTGAAATTTCACCAGAAATACATGTTTTGATGACCACTGAACCAATGAAGCATTTTTATAACAACAACAAAGTCCGTGCGCGCGCAGCATAACTCTAAAACAAGTAGGCAAGATAATTACCAAAGGTGGTATTCAAGTTCAGAGTTTTCCAAGGATATGGCACGAAGAGTTTTAAGAAAACCCTACAACACACTAATCTTTGCATGGAAGAGTTTTCAAAATTTCCCATTTTCCCAAAAAATGGATATAAGGATCTTGATTAACATACCATACATTTAAGATACATAGCTAATAAACTTGTATCTTGAATTCTCTGGGACTATCCTGTGAAAACCTCCTTATTTGGAAGACATTTTGTGTGATTTTAACTCGTACACCATAAGAGACGAAAGCATACTACACGAAAAGTGTGGATCTCTTTGAAAAATATAATTTATTTCCAATAACGCTTCTTTGCATCACCCATTTCCGAGATGTTCCTTGCTCATTGTTTGAATTTTCAATACTTTTGTGACTTCTTAAAGTACTGTCGCTCTATCCCTCTTGTATATTTAACAAAATGTGTAATACAACTGCTTCTGCAAAGGTTTGTCTCGTTTATCATGGGGTAGATACAAAAACAAGATTTCATACAAATAGTTTGATGAAGCTATACTATACTACACCTATAAATAAAGGTAGTAAGTAGAGAACGTCGTGTGAATTTACACATCTGATTTTTAAGGCCCTTTCGCTATTCAGTCATTTCTCCCGTATATGAAAAGAGTATGGAATTTTAAGGCCGTGTATAGTAGTTCGCATTTGAACATGTGAGTATGAATTTGGTTTCCTCCATCCCCCTTCGATCTGTAAAGAATTTTTTAATGTTACTATTTCTGCAAAGGTTTACGAGGTGTGATCAAAATGTTTCCGGAATGGCTTCACAACAATGCTGACGCTGAGATTTCTTTAATTCTTACCCAGATTGTAATGCAGCGTTCCTTCCCAATAAAAATGAGATGTCATGTGACTTCTTGTAACCATGCAATGACGAGGTAGACGCTCTGAAGTGTACACGTGTTTTGCCTGTGCTGCGATTTTTCCGCGTAGCAAAAATATCAGATTACGAAGAACAAAGAACGAACATCAAATTTTGCTTTAAGCTCGGTAAAACTGCAACAGAAGCCTATGAAATGTTAATAACAGCTTATGGGGAGAACGTTACGGGACAAAACTCAAGCATTTGAGTGGTTTTCGAAATTTAAAAGTGGTGTGGCATCAGTTAAAGATGCAGTCGTCCCGGGCGACCCTGTTCCAGCAAAACGGATGAAAATATCAATCAGATGAGGGAAATGGTCTTACATGATAGGCGCATTACAATAAGAGAACTTTCTGACTCATTGGGACTCTCCTTTGGAAGTGTTCAAAGCATTTTGAACGACAATTTGGACATGAGAAGAATTGCCGCCTGCTTTCAAATGGCCAAAGGGAAAGCCGTGTGATTGTCTACACAGATCTTAAAGAACAGCTACAAAATGGCCCACAGTTTATGGAGAAAATTATTGCTGGTGATGAAACATGGATTTATGGGTGCGATACAGAAACGAAGCAACAATCTTCACAATGAGTGAGTCCTTCATCTTCACGCCCGAAAAAGGCCAGACAAGTTCGATCCAAAGTGAAGTCAATGATGATTATGTTTTTTAACATTAAATGCATTGTACATAAGGAATTTGTGCCACAGGGTCAAAAAGTGAATAAAGTGTTCTACAAACAAGTGCTGCAAAGATTAAGGGAGAATGTGCGGCGCAAACGGCCGGAGAAATGGAGGAGTGGTGACTGGTTCCTGCATCATGACAATGCGCCCGCGCACAAAGCTCTTTCTGTTAGCCAATTTTTGGATAAAAATAGGATTAATACTGTTTCCCATCCCTCCTATTCTCCAGATTTGGCACCAGAGGACTTTTTTATTTTCCGCGACTTAAAATGCGGCTCCGAGGACACCGTTTTGAGGACATTGATGTCATCCATTGCGAACCGCAGAAGGCTCTGAACATGTTGAAAGAATAGGACTTCCAGAGGTGCTTCCAGCAGTGGCAGAAGCGCTGGGACAAGTGTATCAACTCCCAAGGAAACTACTTCGAGGGTGACAGAGCAGATTAGACAAAATAAACTGTTGTGTAATAATGTAATGTAATGTAATATTTATTTCATCATTATTACAATAATACAAATAAAGCTTACATCTAAAACTTATGTCTAGTGCACCAGTTTTCTAGCTCCCCCATATTTAGCCCCTAGGCTGTATATATTGGGATAAAGCAACTATACCATCTCTCCACTTTACAAACTATGCTCGTTCAGCTGTACCTTTCTTAAGCTCCTTATCCACTTATCCCTTGTGTTGCCTAAAAATGTCCCCATCATTTTAATTATTTCTACTTTTGTGCTTCCCAACATTCTTAATGCTACTGCTTCTTTGTTTAACTTGTCCCATTTTTTATTCCATATAACCTCTCTCCACCTTTTAACCTTATCACATTCTATTAGACAATGAAAAGTACTACCCGATTCATCACACATAATACATCTCCCCGAACAATTATATCCATTCCTTTTTAAAAATATTACTCCTGTGCGCATCCACGCAAGACCTATTCTACCAAATTGATTACATATATCTACATACTTCTCCCTTCCCCAATCTCTTTTAACTGATTTATAAAGGATCAATGACCTTTTATCCTCAAAACTAGCCCATATCTCTTGTTTCTCGATATCTTCCACCCTCAATCTCACTTCTTTCCAAAACCCACTGTTATTATATTTATCTAATAGGAAAATGTGTAGTATTTATGAGTTTTTCCGGAAACTCGTATATTGGTTATTATGAAGGAGATAGATGAAAACGCTTTCGCAAGATGAATTTGAAGAAGCGATATAAAACTAAGCTTTAGTGGTAGAGAAAGTCATGTTAATCCAACAAATCAGATTTTTCTTTAATTATCTGTCAAAATTTACCTGTTTTCGAACTCAATACAGCAAAGAAAACTTAACTTCACGCTTCGGTAGCGAATTTATAAACTTCAAGTTTATTAACGTGCACAAGGAAAAATGTAATCTTGGAATACGTCACGCTCCAGCAGACAACACTTTCAGGAAACATAAAAAAAAGGAAAGGAAAAAAGAAATCTGAAGTAGTAAACTCACAGAATTATCCCTATTAATTATAAATTCACGTACATTCCTTATATGTTATGTACGGTAGACATTAAAAAGGGATTCTTCTATTCACGTTCATATGCACGATTCATTATTGCTTAGAAATGATTTCGAACAAACCATTGTGGAGGAAAGCATTCAAATGTTATATCAGAATCAAGGAGCCCCCCCCCAAAAAAAGATTCCGCATTACAGTTAAATATTGGAAACTTAAGAGATATAACAACAAATACGGATAATACTACAGAATAGTTATTTTACATACACTGTATCTCTTATAGCATACCATTTATACGAATTATATTATATTCACTCTAAATGAAGAGACTATGCGTAGGAAATTTAAGATGGAACGGAGCTGTTTCTGTTGTTACTGATAAAATCTAGGCCCACCCCCTAACAGCGTGATCCGTAAGTTTTTCGGGCACAATTCCAGCCACTGGACAGGATAATAAACTTCAACAATGACTATTTGTATCACAAAAAAACAATTTAAAGAGCCACATAGAAAATACATCAGTCAACCTTTGCAAACATACAATATTTTTCTCTTTTGTATTACCATAACTGCTAAGGAAGCAACATTTTTGGCATATAAAAGTGAACAACTGAAGGGGAGATGGCTGCTTACGCTGCCATATTTATACTTAAATCAGCATGAATTGGGTCGTAAAAATATTAATATACCTTCTCTATCCTACAGTATTACTAATTCAACAAAATTTGCCAATTTAGTGTTTTTTAAAAGATGGAAAATGGCAACTGTTCGTCATAGATTTTCAACTCTGTTTGTGACCTTTATGTTTATTTATAATAATACAGTTCATTCTTATATTAAGTTCCCTTACACAAAAATATTAAAATAATAATATTTTTAATTATATACTGAAAAAACGTTTATTTTTCAGTAGCTTCCCAATACCAAGCTATTGTTTATAAGAGAAGATCAACACAGGGTTTTTTCGGTTTTATTCATTTATTTAACAACCTGCTCCAACAGAGATGAATTATTGTGTAGAATTTTGAAGATATAAATACGATAAGTGAACAATGTTTATATTTATTGCTCTTAACATTTTGCAAGGAAAAGGTGTTTGAAAATCCAATTTGTCGAATAACGCAATACACATTTGACTATAAAAGCTTATTACATTTCTTGTCCAAATTTATGTTATTATAACTTAAAAATTTTACCAAACTGTTCCTAATAATCACATATTAGATAAAAAATCTGCAGGCATTCACTTAAATGGAAGGAAGAAAGACATTAAATGCTTAAAACGCCTTATATCCCATTTTGATACTGCTAACTTCATTCAGAATAACCACTACAATTCTTCTTCTTCTTCTTCTTCTTCTTCTTCTTCTTCTTCTTAGAAATGAATGTTTCTTTTGGAGGCCTGCTCTTGATCATAACATGAAGACACTCAACATTGACAAAAATTTGCCTTAGTTTTCATGTTGGTGCCTCACACACATCTCCTAATAATACATTACGATACAAGTGCGGTAAGTGTGCCTTTGCAGAATTAGGAAGCAGTTGGAAAATGCGAGATGAAGTTGAGCATCTTCCCTTCCAATTTTCTGCAAAACACTTAACAAATTTGCATTGTATACTATTTTCCCGACGACGGTGAATAACAGAAATATTTACACTAAAATAAAATTTAATTACTGTCAGTTGTTCAAAAACAGTATCAAGATCGACTGCGATATCCTCTGCGAACCGGTGTTCGATTAGTCACAACCGGTAGTGTTAACCAAGCCAATGAACAATTGAAGGAGAGATGGCTGCTTGCGCTGCAAGATTTATACTTAAATGCTGCATGAATTAGGTTGTAAATAAACATTAACAAATAAAAGAAAGTGAAGAAGGTAATATATAACTAGTAAAATTCAACTATAAAATATTATATTGAATGCCCTCAACAATAGGTATATACATCAATATTTTTTAGGATTAAATACATTTTATTATTATCTTCCTCTTCAAGGCTTAGGCCCTTCGCTCAGTTCTGCATCCATCAAATTAATCTGGCCTTCCTAGTGACCTTCTACCTCATGGCTCTTATTATACATGTGGTTTGCATTCTGTTTACATAGCATTTCTTGTTATTAAGGCATTCTTTAATAACTATATATTCTTAATTATTTTCTGATGTCTACATTGGTTCTTTTGTCTGATACTGCATATGCAGCAGCATATCTAAGAAACTTTGCAGCAACATAGAGGAGTCGAAGCTGCCATTGTTTTATAACATTTTAGCAGTTTCCTTCTTCATATTCCACGTATTGTTCCATACAAAAAGTTAGATTTATTTTTTCTTCAATGTCGCATTTGTTCCCTTACGTTATTAGGAGACGGTAATTTAAAAACTTTAATTTGCTTCACTATTTTATTCTCTAAAATCTACTGCACTCCCATAGGTTGAGCTCCACTAAATGCTTTCGTTTCCCTGACAAATATGTTCATATTAAATTTAAAGATTGCCTATTTTAAAATATACCCATTCTCACTCATTACCACGTGCTTATGAGCAAAATGAAAATTGTAGTACAACTTACGTAATTTATTTTAAAATCTACTGATACTTCATTCGGCCATACTGTTATGACTTCATCCATTTGCACATTAAATAATGTTTGTGACAAACGGTATCCTTGCCGAACTCCTGAATTTATTTCTGCCAATTTATTATGACGAGATGTGTTTATTTGAATTGTATGGTTTATATAGAGACTCTGTATTACCTTTGTCAAGTGGGATGGTATTCTTTTATTTTTTTAATATTAGCTATAAAATATTTCTGTCTACTCTATCAAATTCTTTTTCATAATGTTAAATACAAAGAATGAGGGCAAATTAAACTCCGCTTTTCAACATTATTACCATTATTTTATTACCAGTTGCGGTAAAAATGCAAATTATGCCGAGTACAGGGATTTGAATGTCCCACGTATGATACCGGGAAGTGAATAAAAAATACTGTCGTCGAAAATGCCATTTAAATGGTTGAAAACAAGAAAATGGGTGTGCAACATGGAAGATAAAACGCCGATTATCAGGGGCAAATATTTATACAGATTAATTTTATCTTTTTTTTTCTCTCGCTAATTTTGACGTGAGAGGACTTTGTTGGAGGTTGTTTTATATTATTCGCGGAAACTAATTTAACTTGCTGAAACACAATTTATATCAATATAGTCCAATATATACACTTGATGTTCTCTACCAGGTGATACCGTAAATCTTGAAGGGAATATCTAAATAATTCAATAAAGGAATAATAGTAAGATAGAGAAATAATTGCAATACATAATTTCCGTATATTAAACCGTGTATAATATAACAAGTTTGTGTTGAAAGAGTTGTCCAAGAAATAGGTCATTAGCGAGTCATGTTAACCAAAGTCATTAGCGACAGCCAAAGTAGCGAACGCATTCGCTTAAAGATTCTGAGAATTCAGGTAGGTCATAACCTAAGAATTTTTGCAGGATCACGTAGGCAGAATTCTGGAAAAGAGAAAGACGCTTACATTCTGAGATTTTAACCAAGCCTACAGTAACAAAGTTAAGACGCACACTTAGGATTTTAAGCATTGGCTGCGCGTGAAAAATAACTTTGGCGGGTAATAATGACGTAGGCGGAGCTCTCTCTGGTACTTACACTTGTCCGTGCACACAGTTGTGCATACATTAGTTACGCACCCTGGTACCGACACCGGTACTACTGCTCGTGTGTATTTTAAGCGTCTAGTGAATAAGATTTCGCGGCTATTGCGAGAGGTCTCACCGATAAACATTTTAGTGACTCACGGCAAGATACGCTACTAGTTTCTTTTATTGCGGAAACAGTTATTTTCAAGCGTAACTTTTATACCGCAGAAGTTAGCAGGTAGAATAGTTCAGCTATAATTTCGAGTGCTACGATTCATAATAAGTTTCATTCTTTATCTTCAAACGATCGGCAACTTGCTTCAGTAATTAAAATATTGTTTCACAATAAATCTCTCCGTCGGTTTAAACTGGCGTTCTCCTTCACAATACATCCGTGCATACCCCAAGAGAAAGATCTTGCAAACCACTACGGCAGTTGGCGTACAGACAAAAAAACGAGCTACGAGATCATGGCAGCAGAATCAACAACGAAGTAGGTAAAGTAAACGGTATTAAAAAAGCGACGACAATCCGCTTCAAAGTGGCGCCTCATCGTGGTGATGCAATAATCCTGCTTCACAGAAATGACATCAAGTTTGTTTGTTTGCTTTTTTAAGCTTTGTAAAGGTGAAATCTGGAATGCGAAGCAAGACAATTGCACTGCTCTAAATCCTACAATAGTGTGAAAAATTTATTATTAAACATTAATCCAAAACAGGAGAAGATTTGCAAGTGTTATTCTTGTTTTATGTTGTGTTGGTGGAATTTATATAAATTTATGCAATATTTTAGATCCTGTAGTGCACTGAATTTTCTAAATAAAATCGTGGTATAGAAAATATTTTTGGATTTGTCTAATACAGACACTGCACGATTTTTTTTCAATGTATAATTTAACTGTAATAGTCGGCACCTTGGAATGCTCGAAAGAAATTTTATAACATGTGCCGGGCTTCAGTTTGAGGATGTTTAGAAGGAACTGAATATAGTTATAGATTTTACAACTGAGGGGAACAGCTCACACACTACAATCTACACAGATCTATTGTGGCTAGCATTCCCCCGGAGGAAGGAATGAAGTGAAGGAACCATATGAGGATACAGGCCGCAGAAGACGGCCACAGAGATCCGCAAAATTCCCTTAAAGATCTATGTTCGAAGATCCATCCCACTGCTGGAGCTGCCCAGAGAGGGCGATGAAAGCCCCGTCGACAAAGCAGCCCTCTAGTCTTCATGAGTGTAATATTTCCTTTGGGCAAGCATTTGCGTCATTTGTCCGGCACCGCCAACGCTGTGAAATCGTGGTAAATGAGAAGCCATACCAGCTTTCGCCTATCGAACAATGAAACCCACGAAAAATCCAAGATCAGAGTGGGCATAGACAAGAATCGAACCCTTAACATCGCGTATACGAGCCACACACATTACCGTAGTAAGGTTAGGCTGGATTAGGTCAGTATTAACATTTAAGTTATTCGAAATATTGTAGGTATATTATATGAAATAAATATTTACGGAAACATAAATTTAAAAACTTCTAGAATCAAACTGGTTCTAATTAATAGTAATAATAAAACTAAGGTTGATAGTGTTAAATTTGCCATAAATCGAACCTTTGTAATTCACGAATGTTTTTGTTTCCAGCAGCCCATTTTGCTGTTTTTCGCGATTGTATTTTGCACATATTACCTATAATACACTAATTAGCAAAGATATCTGATGTGATAAATTCACATGACTTTCTCTACCCTCTATCTTTATTAGTGGGTATACAAACTATTCTTATTGAAGCTGATTTTTCTATCTCTACATTTTAGTCTAACTAAACCTTTGCAGACATAGCAGCATTACACATTTCGTTATAGATACAAAGAGAACAGCGACAGTCAAATGTTTAAGAACTGGACGCTATATGCTGGCCTTAAAATTCCATACTGTTTTCATATAATCGCGATAAACAACTGAATGTTAACAACACTAAAAGAATGACCAAGTAATGAACAATTCGAACGTTAAAAATTAAATTAAATTGGTTTTATTTATGAACGCTCTATAATACCTGCGGTCTTTAGCGTCCAATTCTATATTGGACGTGAAAGACCGGTAATTTATTAGAGGTCTCATTATGAAGACTTGAGGTTCTTTTACGTGCCGTAAATCTACGACACGGGATACCGGCTTTACTACCCTTCCGAAGCAAGCCATGCTAAGGATTTTCACGCCCCAGCACGCTTCGCCAGGTTCGAACGCGCGACCTCGGGAACTTGAAGCTAACATGGCAATCACTACACCTTGGAGGACGACATTCGAACTTTAATGACAGATATCCCAGAAATGACTTATGCCACAAAAACACTTACTTGAAATAAATTGTGTGTTTTAAAAAGATCTACATTTTTTTGTATAGTATGCTTTTGTCTGTACTTAACGCTTACCAGCTATACAAGTTATACCAAATTCCTCCCGACTTCATACGCTATTCCCAGAAACTTCAAGATACACATTTTATTTTTCATGTATATGTCTTCCATATATGGAATTTTAATCAAAATCGTTAGCCATATTTTAGAAAATCGAACGTTTCGAAAGTGTTCCATATAAAGGATAGTTTGAGGTGGGGCGATTTTTTTGGAAATATTCGGGTTGCATCTTTGGAAAGTACTGAACCTAAATACCAAGTCTGGTGTTTAACCCAATTTTCATTTTTGAGCTATGATGTTTACACGCGCGCACACGCACACACAAACGTACACATTTCTAATAGTGCTTTTTTTGGATTAATGGGGCCTCAAAATGTATTTCCGGAAGATCTTGGTTTCGAATTTTTGGGTGGAATACACTATCGCGAGCTACACGTCCCTATCGATAAGTGTATCAAATATGAATAAAATACTTCGACTTTGAAGTAGTATTTTGTAAATTTTCTCTTGCCTGATGTCCATTGCCTTAAACTTTTGTCCTGAAAATTTTAGTTTTGTTGTATAGAACTCCCTGATTTTCATCAAGCGAAATGTGGAATATAACAGGCAAGAACGTTCCACATTGACGACCACAGGCGTAATGATTATGTTGATGGTGATTACAGTTGTTCTGACTGCCAATTGCCCCACTAAATGTTTCAACTGCGCCACTTTCAGCACAATGCACATAAATATGTTAATTTGCACGTCTCACTGGAGTAACGTGTAACGCATGAACGCTGCTATAAAAACAACAGTTTTACAAAGTTGGTGAAGAGGGAAGTAAAGAGTGCTGTCTCACAACGAAAACAGAAACAAAAAAGCAAGGCAGTAAAGCTTCGGTTGAAAGCTTTTTGCAGATGTTTACTTTCGTAGAATATATGTGGAATATATCTTGGTGTTCGGCAGCGTCAGCCCAAACATTTTCGTGCAAAAACAAAGAAAGGGAAAAAAAGGAATGAAGAGTCATGTGTCTCATTTACATGATAGTCTCTTGCAATTCTTGCGTATAAATACAGTTTTCACAATGTGAAGATGTGTCACAAAGTTTAAATAGAGACTCGCGCATTTCTCTCGAATTAGCTTCCACTGTCATTCGAGTCCCGCTGAGAGAGATGTATCTATAGCACTCCAACCGAAGCGTCTGTTGGCTGCAAACTTTTGTTCCTATGCGCAGAGGAAGGGCATCTCATCATCATCAAAGCGGAAGGTTTTGCATTAACAGTAAACAGCAATTTGGTGGCGCTGCGATTGTGCAACTCTATGCGAGGGAAATGTGTGTTCTACTGGTTTTTAGTGCATTACTTGCTTTTCAGGCTCGCTGCTTGTTGAGGGCCAATTATATAGCGCAGCCCACAACTGTATTCCGGACAGTGGAAGCAATTATGCTGCATAGCTGCTTCAACAGTGCAACGACAATAATGGGCCTCAAGTCCCGTCTAAAACTGACCACAAAGCCAAGCAGATTCCCCCACATTGCACTGCAAATTTAATGGATTTCCAAGTGAATGAGGGCTAATAAAATAATAGAAATCTACCGTGTTTATAGACAAAGTAAATATCATGTAAAATTACGTTTCACATAACGCTCAAAACAAAACCTATTATATGCGAAGGCTTTCACAGATGAAGTTAATTGATAAATTAATAAAAGCTTCCGGCTGGAAGGGCGTGGTCTATGTGTAACATTATTCAAACCCCACGTTTCGGTCAACTTCGGTTAAACCTCCTTGTTGGTATATTGACGATATTTTCCTCCAGTAAACAAGAGCATATAATATTTCTGGGACATTTCAACAATATAAATTTCAATATTCAATGACAATCAAATTGCTGTTTTAGCAGTTCTGGTTATACGAAACACGACGAATCACTTCGTATAGTTTTTACAAAGTTTAGAAAAGGTTAAAAACACATACCGTTTGAAGGAAGTGATAAAAGTTGCCATTCTTTTCTAACCATGAAAATTCAGGAGAGAAATTAAAATTAAATTGAGTTTTTATTTATGGACGCTCTTAAACTGCTATGGTCTTTATCGTCTCATTCTATATTGGGCGTGAAAGACCGGTAATTTGCTCAGAGGCCTCTTTATCAGGCTTCAGGACTTTTACGTGCCATAAATCTGCGACACGGGACCACCGGCTTTGCCAAGGATATTTACGCCTGGTTTTGAACCCGAGGCCTTGGGAACTAGAGGCTAGCACTGTACCACTGGTCCACGGAGAACGACATTCAGGAGAGATATTTGACTGTAGATCCCAATACATACAACAAAGACACCTCTTAAAACCTCTTACAAAGAAGCGACATACTTTTTGGCCTTTTCTAAATTAGTGAAAAACTACCTATACTGAAAGACATTAAAATGAGTTTTCTCGTCACTACCTTAAATAAAAGAGTATTAATAGTTAAAACCCTAAATTTATTTATACGGGTCAACATTTTAATGAGAAGATAAGTTTCCTAAGGGCAGGTTTACAAAATGGATTTTCGAACGAAGATTTTAGTTGAACCATTCTCCGTAATAGGAATTCACACTCAGGCCACGAATCACCTGCATACAAGGAAAGTTTTCTTAACGTATTTTAACAATGTTACAGGCCGCATTAGGAAAATACTTAAAAGGTACAAGCTTAAGCAATATAATTTTGAAACAACTGAAATTCAACAGATTTTAAAATCCGCTAAGGATAAAGGAATGTATCGCACGGAAATACAAAATACATTACTCGTGTGATCCTATTTATATCAGCACAACTAAATGTAGCTTCAAGATTTGAATAACAAATCCTAAGCTAAATGGCCGTCTTGCACAGACATATGTCTGATATCGCCGAGCATTACAGCACTCCCGTATCTGATGTGATACATTAATATGATTTTCTCTATCCGCTAGTAATAGATTTACAAACAATTCTTACTAAACCATACTTTTCTATTTACTATATTTTAATTCAAATAAACCTTTGCATAATTAGCTACATTACACACATTTCATTATATATAAAGAGAGCAACGATAGTGAGTTGTTTAAGAACTGGACGCCGATGTTGGCCTTAAAATTCCATATCGTTTCCATGCAATTGCGAGAAACATTTGAATGTTGACAGAAATTAAAGAAAATGACCAAGGAATGGACGATCCGAAGCTTTAGTAACGGATATCTCAGCTCATGTCATAGAAAACTTATTTTATATAAACTGTGTGTTTTAAAGGGATAATTTTTTGTGTAGTACGTTTTCGTCTTTTGCTTGACGTTTACCAGCTATAAAAGATTATGCAGAATTCTTTCCGAATGAGGTGAACTTCACAGGTTATTCCCAGAAAATTCAACATATACATTTTATTTGTCATGTAACAGTCTTTGATATATGGTATTTTAATGCCAATTGTTAGAGCTACTTTTTCATTGTAAAGGGCAATTTGTGGTAGGGGATTTTCCTGAAAATATTCGTGTTGCTATCTCTGATTTTTAGTTTTTGAGTTATGCCTTCATTGACACACACACGAATCTTTTTCTAAAAATGCTCAAAACATGTATTTCCGATGAAATCTCGGTATCAAATTTCTGGCCGGATTCAATACCTCCTCTACTTACTATGTAAGATTACGTGATAGAGAAAGCAAAACTACTTACGAAATCGTGAAAAAGCGCTTCCACAATGAAAAAAGAGCACGTTAAGCACTATATTGGTCGGACGAAATCGTCTAATGCGCCCTCTTTAGAGATGACACATATGGGAGAAACTGGCGCCATTTTAAGATTCAAACTAGTAAAAGGTCGCCAAAACAATCTAAAAAGATCACTGAAACAATGTCGCCAATATCTGAAAACGCGGTGAAAGGAATGTAGGGTTTTAGCCTCACAGATCCTACGGCTTCGCTCGGTAATCGTTCCGCAGTTGCGGCCATACCTCACTCCCCTAATTACAAAAAAGTCTCTCGACTCCGCTTTTTTTTTTAAAGTTCCCTTGTTGTACCCTGTTTATACTACTGTGTTTTAATGTTTTCATACCGCTTATTTCCGCAACACACATACAAACACTCATGCCCATGGCGGGACTCGAACCCGCGACCCTCAGCTTGGCGGAGCGCCGGAGCGACCACTCCAGCGACCACGGCTACGAGGGCCGGCAAACTTTGTGGCTTAGGGCCCTCAACCCTGGGCTACGTTGACAGCGAAAGCTATGTTCCCATAATGTCTCTGTGGGATGCATTGGTGTGTAACTTTGGTTATAATGAACAGAGGTGTAAATGATTGGGATAAATGCTTTAAAATGTGTTATCTGCAGTGTAAATTGTGTTATAATATATATATATATATATATATATATATATTTGTGATATGCCTAAAATTATTATCGATATGCGTGTAGATATACAGAGAGATAGAGAGAGAGAGAGAGAGAGAGAGAGAGAGAGAGAGAGAGAGAGAGAGAGAGAGAGAGAATCCGAATGATTGTCATACAGGGGAGTTTTGCCCGAACATTTGTTAACTTTGATCATTGTATCCCCCTATGAAGATACTAAAGCATCGCAACGACAACTCTATGCTAGCCTCCATAGAGAAGGTATAGAGACACACTAGCATAGCAACAACATCAATAAAAAACATGATATATGGACACCAGAGATGGCACGCCACCTGCAGACCCATTAATCGTGAGCCACTTCTTACCTTGGCCTGAGCTATGAATTGCGAAGATTTCGCCGCCTTATTGGTGGTAGATGTTAAGCTGCCCAGGATCTTACACTTTGAAGATGGCAACCGAAGAGTTCACTGAAACGTCAGTTGTGAATAACTTTACAATAAACCGGAAACTTTTAATAATTTATCAAACATATTATAAATTATAATTAAGAGTTAAAAGCAGTGAATAGTCGAGGATAAAGCATAAGAAAATCATATTTTTTACGGCAAGCCTAGAGGTTTCTGTCATTTATTGGTATAAACGTTTTTTTTCTACTTAAATCTATTTCTTTAGCCATAAGTTTCAATAAATAAAGAAACTGTACTAGTTTTACGACTTACTTCGAACTGAAAGACTTGCTGTGAATTATAGATTGTGTTAAACAATTATAATGAAGTGATCCTTAGGGAGAGATAAGAGGGCTTGCTGTAATAACAGGTGTAGTAGAGATTACATTTTAACTTGGATAAATCCGTAAGACTTTAAAGTACCTCAGTACAATATAACAGTGTGATACTATAGGTCCCTTGGAGACATGGTTAGGTCTGAGGTAGCCCTAGCCCACAACTCATATCATGAAGAGAAATAGGCCGTGCGTCTTTCCTCGGCGGTTGTTTCTACACAACTCTAGTGCTTATCGAACATTTCCATTAGAAAATTACATACACGTGATTGACCCTAGCCAATCAGGTGTTACGTGATTTCTTAAGTGTAGAAGTTATAGTTACTGACATTCTTTAAGATGAGAACGGTGAGTCAAGAATCTGTAAACCAAAAAGAAAGTAATTTGTTTGCATAATTATATATTTCACCTTTTTTATACATTTTGGTATATAATTTAATCATTTACCGTAATTATAAGTGCATTTAAATTCATTTTAAAAATATAGTAAGAGCTGTCATTTATTAGCTTCCTCTGCATCAATTTACCACATCTGGATTTAGTCCAGAACTGTTTCTCCTAGGAGAGTTCAAAATAGCTTGTTTTAAAGAAATTTCTGCTGCAAATGTTGGCATGGCTGTCGTCTTCATTATTCCCTTGAGTTTGTTGTTCCATGGCTGGAGTTTGATTTGTAAACTAATGCTGTTTGTTATTTTATTTCTTTGAAGGTGTGTTTTGTTGTGTGTAAAAATAGGAAAATCTTCAGAAGGCAATGAAAATAATAAGGAGAAATTATGAAGTACTGGAGATGTGCAACTCTTCTAGTGCTTCTAAAGAGAAGTTATAAAGAAATATACATATTGATATCAATACGAATTGTGTGAAACACACTATTCATTGTAATATTGTGATAGATTTAGGTATCTTGTAAGAAATATTGGGCAAAACTATGACATGCAGCAGTGGTGGAGAAGCTAGTTTGGAAAAAGAACGACGTGTAAGAATTGGTATTTTCATGCTGAAACTTTGAAGTTAATTTTCTCAGAAGTTAATTTTTGTTTAAACATTTTCCCCACTTTCTCAGGAACTGCTGGATATATATAGCTGAAACTCTCACAGATTATAAAACTAACTGTAGGAAAGCTGTAGAACTACAAACGCAATATTTTATTTAATTATCTCCGTTATGGTTGTTCTTGTTAAAAAAACTTAAGACAAGAAAAAAGTTACAAATCGTTCTGGCTGCAAATACGAGCTTAATTGTATATCAGTTGTGTTTCTAAGTACCATTTAACATGCCGTGAAAGTTTCATGTAGGTTGTTTCAGAGAAAGTGGATCATTAAGTTGTACATTTTAACATTGGTGAGATAGGACGTACTGTCTCACCTTCATGCCAATAAAAATAAACAACAACAGTACCTATATACATTATATCTCGTAAAACTTCTTACATTAACGAAAGGGGCAATATAAACCTCGTTGTAGCAAGCATTTGTATTACTCACTAAACAGTTCAGACACTGCAGTGGAATAGTAGTGTCTTTGCTGCCTCTCCTTCAATGTTTAAAACATCTTATGTGTTACATTCACATGACTTTCCCTACACATTGTGTTTATTTTATACCCTTTCTACAAAATATAAACTTTTAAGAAATAGTTCCATTGCACATTCCGTTGAAGATGTAGTTTAGAGGAAACCGAATCGATAGTCAGATGTGTTGCTATAAACTGAAATTCCATACTGTTTCCATGACACCGGGAGAAACAACTGAGTAGCGACAACACTTTATAAAGTGGCAAACATATTGAAAAATTCAGGTCAACAATAACGAATATGGCTGATGCCACAAAATTAGTTATTTGAAGTAAATTGCTTTTGAGAGTTATAAATTTTGTATACAGTACGTTTTTGGCTATTTCTTATTGTTTAGCACTTATGCAAAATTATTTCCGAATGAAGAGGACTTCAGACTATTCCTATAAAATTAAAGGTGTTACGTTATTTTTCAGGTAAATATCGTAAAATATCGTAATTTAAACCAAATCGTTAGAGCGAAGTTTTTGAGAAAATAAAAAAATATTTATAAGTTTTCCATGTAAAGGGTAACTTTTGATGCAGGAACTTATTTAAAATTTGTGTATCGCATCCTTGGAGGATACTGAACTTATATACCAAGTTTTATACTTATTGGAATTTTCGTTTTGGTGCTCTACTGTTCAAAGGCACACACAGGCAGAGACACGAATATTTTATAAAAATGCTTTTTGGGTTTCTGGGCCCTCAAAACATGAATTCTGGTGAAATATTGACATAAAAGTTTTGGGTGGAATACAGTGTTTCCTCTACCATATGTATGTAGCAGACAAAGTAATATGCTACTCTGACCTCTGCCTTTACAAGGTAAAATTAATACGCTCCTTAAATATGAACGCATTTCACTCGCAGTACAGGGCATACCCTGTTAATATTCGCCAAATGGTACTCAGTGGTGGAGCGCTCCTAACAATAAACAAGGGACAGGAATCAGTTACTCGTTTAAAGAGAGCAGAAAATTCTCACATCCTGGTACTCACAACATAAGATTTATAAATTATATTTTGTTGAAATTGTTTCCAAAATGCATCATGTATAGCTTAATTATACGGATTGTTAAAGCTGTTACTAGTTTGCTGCGATATGAGTGCGTTTGAAGCTGGGCGCCACTGTTTTTGTTGAGAACACAAGGCTTGCTATATCTTGATCAGCGAGAGTTGATTTCCAATGTAAACAAATGCACGTGTTCTTGTCCGTAGCGCTGGTGTCGTATTCTTCCTCTTTTACAACTGGTTCCCAAAACATTACCTTAGTTTAAGCGTTTTGGCGGTTTATTTAATGTTATTTGTATGCCTATAAAATGGTTGCACATAGTTTTATTGGTTAGAGATAATCCATAAAGATTTTCTTAGTAGTGCATATACCTCTGTTTCTGAGAAGTATAGCAGCCGATGCGATACTTCCATTGTATTGTGCACGTGCTTTACTTCCAGGCCTCTCTCTCCAGGTGGGAACGTTGTCATTTTCAGGTAAGAACGGACCTATTTTCGCATATCAATAAGTTATTGCCGTTCAGTTTCGTGCTAAATGCGGTAAATACTGACAAGGAATTACCGAGTTAAAATTGACTTCTTTTATTTAATATTGAAGCTTTGATTTTGTGAACAGGAAAAAATCAAAGTTATTATTAACAAAGAATTTGCGTTGTAAATACACTGCCGTTTGTGAAAATTGCAACACCAAGAACGAAACGCATGAATTCAACGAAATATAATACCACAGGTTAGGTATATGACAAGAAACAAATGATAAACGTTTCAAACCTAAGCATGGCCTGTGAGCTCTAATATTCAGTATTTGGTTTGGCCTCCATGCGCTGCAATTAGAGCTGCTATACGCTGTGGCATTGAATCAAAAAGGTTCTAAATAAGTTCCTGAGGGGTTTCCCTCCACGCAGTTTGTATTCAGGCCCACACACCCGTGACACTGGTTACTGGAGGACCGCGAGGTACCAGATGCCGACCAACCATATCCCAGACATGTTCGATGTGCGACATGTCAGGCGAACGTGCTCTTCGAAGAAGGCTTGTACATTCCTCGCAATATGTGGCCGGGCATTGTCCTGTTGAAATGTGGCTTGTTGAGATGCATGAAGCAGGGAGAGTTCCTCAGGCTCTAAAACCACCGTTAGGTATCGGTTGCTGATCAAAGTGCCCTCAATTCGTAGGAAGCGAGATAGGTTGTTGTAACAATGGCGCCCCAAACCATCACAAATGGTGTTTGTCCGCTATTCCGCTCAACAATGCAGCCTTAGAGATTGTGCTCACCACGGTACCGCCGGACACGTATGCGGCCATTACTGTAGGACACGTTGAAGCGGGACTCGTCCGAAAATACTACATTTTGCCACTCAACACCCCAGTGACGGTGTTCACGTGCCCATTGCAGATGGAGAAGCTTGTGGTTTCTGGACAATGGAAGCCGACGTAATGACATGCATGCAACCAGTTCGACCTGCAGCAGACGGCGTCGAACCATTGATGTAGACAATTTCACACCTGTTGCAGTGCCCCAGCGACGATCCAACGCTGTGGATGAAGCTGTAAGGTCCGTTATGGCCATGCGGACAACATGATCATCCCGCGCTGTGGTCATGTTCCGTGGTCCAGTACCCACGCTTCGCTGTGTACGACCTTCATCTATCCACTGCTTCCACACACGCATCACTGTCGTAGCAGCATGGCCTGTACGAGCCGAAATGTCACGGTATGACAAACCCGCTTCCCAGAGACCACCATTCTGCCCCGTTCGAACTCACTCACATGCCGATATGGTTCCGTTTGACGTCGACGAGACATACTGGCACTCTATTGTTTCCACCTTGTTTGATAGCTCTCCACTGACTACACTGGGCGGAACACTGACCTTGTCGGACCGACACAAGACGGCTCTGCTCAGCGTACACATACCCCATCTCTCTGCGAACCTAATCACTTATTGCGTGTACACTCTTCTACACTTCCATCAACTTTGGAGTTATTCACGAAATTCTTTCTTGGTCTTGTAATTTTCACAAACGGCAGTATTTGCGAAACAAAGATATGGGGAACTGAATGGTTTAACAGAGAGTGTAGTGGACCGTCTAGTCATTAATACTTCAATAGTGATTCAGAAGATTCCGAATCTGATCTGAAAGAAATAGAACCGCTGCCAGAACAGGAATAGAAGTGAGCACTAAGCGAAAATAATATTATTTGCCTCCAGAAACATATTAGTTAGATCTACAAAGTAGCTTATTACAAAGAGAACGAATGTTCTGTAAGCTTATAATCTCCAAGCCCTGCACATTAAGCAACGGCTGCGATGCAGTCTCAAATCTGCACCATTAGCGTGAACCGAACAAAATACCTCCTTTCCTCCCCTCGCCCCTCCGTGTTCTCCTTTTCGCCCTCACGCGGAAGGATATGTACATATCAGCTCTCGTTGAACCCGATATAGTAAATACAACTCGGAGCTTGGATATTTTCTTTACCTGACTGTCCTTCCAATTCCTCGCCCACTTGACCCATAGCTGTTTAGACGCCAAATGCATCATATGAAGTATTTTGTATTAAAACATAGGGTGCACAATTGCAGGTAGTACAAGCACTCGGGTAATCTCTCTCTTCCTTTTACATGTACACTCGATCAATGTAAAACTAATCGGTGTCTTCAGAGACGGAGCTCAATCGGGTACTTCCATGAGCGCTTGGGATAGCCAGACTTTGTTCATAAGACTGCATACATTCATATAGCAGTTATAATGGGGAACAAAACTATACTTACAAAAGTCTTCCGAGAAAATAATTCCTATATGAGATTTCAAACAGACAGACGTTTCAAGTAAACACGGAATGTCTGTAACAAAACCACAATTTATGGCTCTCAAGTGGAGTATGACTAAATATCGTTATAATGCCACGCTTTCTGCAACACTGTTAGTTCAGTGGTAGAGAGCTTACTGTTCCTGAGGTTGCAAGTTCAAATCTCCATGCAGTTACTGAACTTTTTTACTTTAAATACATGTTTTGAGGCCTACTAAATCCAAAAACAGCATAACTCAGAAACGAACTGTCGGATAAACACCAAACTTGGTATTTAGATTCAGTATCTCCAGAGATGCGACACGAAGGTTTTCAAGAAAATCCCCCCACCCCGGATTAACCTTTGCATGGAATATTTTTCGCAAATTTTAATTTTCTCAAAAATGGCTCAGAAAATTTAGATTAAAATATCATATGTTTAAGATATTTTCATGACAAATTAAATGTATATCTCGAATTATCTGGAAATGTCTCCAAAAGTATTCTTCATTGTGAACGATTTTTGCATAACTGGTAAACCATAAGAGATAAACAAGCTTGTACAACACAAAAAATGTAGATCGTGTTATAATACACAATTTATGCCATATACATTTTTTTTGTTGAGTGAACCGTTTTCGAGATATTGCTTGTTATTCCCTTAAATCTTCCAATACTTATAATGGAACACTCCACATAGCAACCAACTCTTAAAAGATTTGACTATCGCTTAAAGCCTACCAATTCCCCTTGCACCTACAAGAAAATGAGCAATAAGATTAAGATCTGGATATTTCGATTAACATGAAGATATGGAGAATAAGCGTTTATAAAAATACTTTGTACAAGAGTAGAAAAAGGCATGTGAATGAAACACATCAGATTTTTTCCTTTCATACATAAGAAAAACTATTAAGTTTTTTTTTTAATTTTTATGCACATAGCGTTTATTTGGTAGTCCGTCATACAGGTAGATGGCAGCCATGAATAATTTATCGGTCAAGAAGTTTTATACTCAGTCAATTTAGTTTTATGACCACAAATTTCACGATTATTGAAATTATAGTTTTAAGTAAAATGAAGTAACACAAGCAATATCATTTAACTATATTAACCAGTTGTAAAAAATAAAAGATAACAATCCACTACGGAGAATGAACTCCAGCTGCTTACGTACATGTAAAGTAGTTTAACCACAGCTCCACGCCAAGCACGGTTTTGGAGGTAGCCCAAATCAGTGGCTTGTATTCTAGAGTTAGCCAAAGCAGCGCACAGAATTTGACGGTTGTGAACCGCGTGCTGACTCGAAGGGACTTTGAAAATTTAACTGCTGAAGAGATCGGCCACTTTTAGTTTGATCGAGGGTACGTATTGCTGCGATTTTGACGAAGGTTATTGTAAGGTGAGTGAGAAGTTCAATCTTGGCAATAGTGAGGCAGTAGTTTTTACACTTAAATGATTTCAGTGTAATTATGTAATACATAACTTCAATAACAGCCCATCTTAAAGCAATATGTGTATGTAAAAATATATAAAATTTATGTAACAGTCATTATATATGTTTGTACTATTGTACACATGTAATAATGTTATGTGAACGTATTACGTAATTTAATAATGCAGGAGCTGTGAGAATAATAAGTTAAACGTTGCTAACAATGAGCTAACAATGAGATAACCTTGAGGCAATAATGAGTAAGAATATTTTATAATGCTACTAGTCATTATTGCAGCAACAATAATATAATTTTAGTGACATTTTATAAAATAGCCAATCAACAACCAGAAAAAGCTTTAGTTAAATCAAAGTATTTTATTGGACTACGATTAGCCAATCAGAAAACTAAAAAGGAGAAAAATTTACAAATTTAGAAGTCAGTTGCCTGCAGACAGCGTTAATAGCCAGACGCAAAAAGTGTCCTCCTCAAGATATTTAATACGTATTTGTGTGAAACGAAAATAGTTTACGTGTTAAAAAGTGCAAATATTTAATAAAAAGAATCTCACAGCTCTCTATATATTATTTAAATCGTGTCAAGCATTAATAAAAGGAGTGAAGTAACATTATAATCTTTGTAAGCCTACATTCTTGTCGCACCATAACCATACAAAGAGAAACATGTCTATAACAATAATACTGACGCAGTCGAGGCAAACATAAATATATAATACTTAAAGAAACAGTCAAATTACAAACTTTATATTTTTTAATTTGGGACGAAGGCTACCGGATACCATACGTGCGGTTGCAACTACTGCAGTGTTCGGCTTCCCAACAGTTGAAATATAATACAACTCCTTCAATACAACCTTCTTCAAATTGTCGCCCAAAGCGTGGTGCTAATAATTAACATAAAACATCTTCTCAAATTGGCTTCCACACGTGGAGCTAATAAATTACTTCTTCAATAGTTAAGAATAATGCAGTAGGCTATGTATGATTATGGTTGTCTTCATTTATGAAACCATTGCAAGTGCTCTTATCAGTTTTTAGAAAAGCTGTATCGCATTTAAATTTTTATTTCAGTCTCAATTATTTGGATATTAGTGGAGTTTAATTGATATTCAAATTTTCAGGTTTATGGAAGCTTTAAAAAGGTTAATTGTATCTAAATATTCAAGTTATTGTGAAACACATCAAACAGGAGTTTTCTATCGAACATGTCCCGTCACTTCATCTCCTTTACATTAAATTAAATTGAGTTTTATTTATGGACGCTCTTTAACTACTATGGTTCTTAGCGTCCCATTCTATATTGGGCGTGAATGACCGGAAATTTTGCTTGAGATTCTTTTACGTGCCGTAAATATACGATACGGGACCACCGGACTTACTTCCTTTCTGAGAGAAGCCGTGCTAAGGGTTTTTACTCTCGAAAAATCGCCTAACACCGGATTTATGCCTTTATATCCTTAACTTAAATCTTTAACTTTTGGAAAATCACTTACGTAACTGTTAATTAAACATATTTTTGGCCATCTATATACTAGTTATAGCAACGCTGTAAGATTTTTGTGTCACGATGTTTTGAGCACCCTGTAGGTATTCTCACCTACAGTAACAGCGCGAAGGAAATCGCTATAGAGATGGTGTAACGTTTCTCGGTGAGCACATCATGTCCCCGTCATGTAAAAGTAAATTGTATTTGCAGCTGAAGTGAGAGACCACAAGATGAAGCCTGAACTGAACTCTACGGACGGTGTATACGGAAGGTTGACTATTGTGTGCTAACTTAACAAAGCATTTGGTCGGCAGTTGATATAGTGCCTGGATCCTAGCCTCCGTTATCTCACCACTTTATTGCCGTCTCTTCCAACAGATGTGGACTGCTCTTCTCATTTGTTGTTGGTCCACCAGTCCCACTGTTGCGGCTGGCTCCGGAGTTCGATTCCTACTCAGTTGGCAGGAAGCAAAGTGCTACTCTCCGGAGATCACGTTTTTCTTCAGCAGTAATTTGCACTACTGAGTGGCATCAAGATTTGTTTTTACAGAAATAAAACATTCATTTTAAACTAAATTCTTTGCCTAATTGCTTTTTAAGTTCCTAATCAAAGTGAAATGTACTTAATTCTTAGTTGTGTCCATTTTCTTCACTTGTATTAACCCTCTCATTCGGAATGCTTCTAGAATCTAATATAGCTATACCGTGTAAGGGTTAAAAAGTAAAATTATCTAGAACAATATTGAAATGTATTAAGTTAAAGGGGTGCAGAACTAAAGTCGCTATCTCTGTAGTTTTTTAATTAGCCTAAAAGGCCAAAGGTTCCCGGGTTCTCTTCTCGGGCGAGGGAATCAAATTTATACGTTATCTACCACTTGTACTCGTATATGTTGGTTAGAGGAAGTATTACATTCCTACAAATATTTGATACGAGATTTCACAATAAGTATAGCCTTTGAGACCCACTGAAACTAAAATGTCATTTTTTTAAACAAGGTGAGCTGTGCGTTTTAACTGCTTAACTCAAAATCAAAAAGTAAAATAAATAACCAGAATTTGTATTTAAATATAAAGCTTACAAGATAAATATCAGATAAATATAAAGCTTATTAAAATATACAGTTTGTGTGTACAATGTTTTTTGTAAGGTTGTGTTTTAAATAACTATGTACCTTAAAGTTCCCCATTACATTTTCTTCAGTGACACTGCAATCTCCTTATTTTAGCAAATAATACAGGAGCAGAAGCTAAAAAAACGGATGTGTTACACTCACATGACTTTCTCTACTCTTATACAAACTGTGTTATAAACACTTATTCTCCATCTACTTCATGTTAATCGAGATATCGAGATGTTAATCTTATTGCTAATTTTCTTGTAGGTGCAAGCGGAATATGGTTGGCTTTAAGCGATAGTTAAATCTTTTAAGCGCTGGTTACTATATGGAGCACTCCATTATCTTTGCATGTCCAAGAGATAAAAAAGAAGTAGGAAAAACTAATAATGCATACCCATTTGAGAAAAAGTGTAAATATTGGAAAACTGAAACAAATAACAAGGAATATCTCCGAAATGGTTCACTCTACAAAAAAGTTGCATATGACATAAATTGTGTGCCTTAACGAATCTACATTTTTTGTGTAGTAAAATTTTGTCTATCTCTTACGGTTTACCAGTTATGCGAAAATAGTCCAGAATGAAGAGGACTTTGGGTACATTCCCAGAAAATTCCAGATATACATTTAATTTTCCATGAAAATGTCTTAAACATAGGATATTTTAATCAAAATCGTTAGTCATTTTTTAGAAAATCAAAATTTTCGAAAAATATTACATATAAAGTGTAGTCTTGGGTGGGGGGATTTTCTCAAGAATCTTCGTGTCGCATCCTTGGAAGATATAAACTCAAATACCAAGTTTGGTATTTATCTGACCTTTGTTTTTGAGTATGCTGTTCACAGACGGACAACGGATATAAATTTCCAAAAATGTTTTATTTGGATTCAGTAGCACCTCGGTGAAATCTCGGTATAGAATTTTTGGGTGAATGAAATACCTTATATACGTAGAAGGTAATAAATCCCAAAACTGCTTAAAGTTTATATCACATAATGCTAGTTTTTATTTTCATGCAACTGTTAAATATAAGATTTAATTTTGTTCCACAGACATTTAAAAATAAGGATGTTAACCTCATAGGGCCTTGCTAAGAAAAAAAAATTATTTTGGTATGCTCCGTAAGTAGTTAGCGTTTAGATTTAATTTTAGCTTGGGCTCTTGCATTATTCGCTAAAATAATCAAACCAACGCGATGTTGTATTATTTCTTAGACAAAATCACTTGTGACTTGTAGTTGCTCGATATTTTTTAATGACACAACTTCTTTTCAAATTACTTATGATAGTCTGCGGTGATTAGTTCCATCTGACAGGAGCTGTGAATTGGATTGGCCAGTATTGAATGCCTGGCGTATGAAGTAAATAGTCAGAAAAGGTTGATATGTCAGCGTTAAAAAGAGAGTAGGAAAATGAAAGAAATAGAAGATTCGACACACAACGATATGCTGAAAGAAATTTCTTTGACAGATCACGATATACAAAATTGATGCAGTATTTTTAACACTAAAATGATTTCAGTCTAATTATATAATATATAAATTCAATAACAGCCCGCCTTGAAGCAATATGTGTATGTAATAATTTGTAAAATGTATGTAACGATCACTGTATATGTTTGTATTATTGTAAACATGTTCAATAATGTTATGTGAATGTATTACGTAATTTAATAATTCAGGATCTGTGAGAACAATAAGTTAAAAGTTGCTAACAATGAGGTAACAATGAGGTAGCCTTGAGGCAATAATGAGTTTGAAAGTTTAAATGCTACTAGTCATTATTGGAGCAACAATAATGTAAATTTAGTGACAGTTTATAAAATAGCCAATCAACAACCACAAAAAGCTTTAGTAAAATGAAGGTATTCTAATAGAGTAGGATTAGCCAATCAGAAACTAGAAGGAGAAACATTTACAAATTTAGAGTTCAGTTGCCTGCACACAGCGTTACTAACCAGACGCAAAAAGTGTCCTCGAAAGAAGTATAATATGTATTCGCGTGAGACGAAAAATAGTTTACGTGTTAAAAAGTGCAAGTATTTAATAAAAACATCTCGCAGCTCTCTCTCTCTCTCTCTATCAGTGAAGTGTTATTTAAATCGTATCAAGTATTCATAAAAGGAGTGAAGTAAAATAATAGTCTGTGTAAGCTTACATTCTTGTCGCACCAAAACCCTGCTAAGAGAAACGTGTCTTTAACAACGACTGACGTAGGCGAGGCAAACATAAATATTTAATATTTGAAGAAACAGTCAAATTACAAAGTTAATTTTTTTTAAACTTGGGGTAAAGGCCACCTGAAAGCACATTTGGGGTGAAGGCTACCGGAAACTGTTTAACATACGTGCGGTTGCAACTACTACAAGTTCGGTTCCCCAACAGTTGAAATATAATACAACTCCTTCTATACAAACTACTTCAAATTCACGCCCAAAACGCGGTGCAAATAACGTAATAATAATACAACAAACCATCTTCTTCAAAATAAATAAATAAATAATTAATAAAACCGAAACATTTACAAATTTCAGCTGCTATTTTATATCTGCAACGGAAAGTTCTGTAAAACAAACCTGTGAATATTTAGTGACGAAGAACTATTAGGTGAACAAAAAAATTGTTAGAAAGTTCATTTCAACTTGTCCAATTGCGAAAATGTGGTTTTGCTAGGGTTTTTTCATAATTAGAGGAGTGATCCTTAAATTTTACGGCAGGCTGGACACCAAGTTAGGACTCACTGGCTCGCTGATTTTTAATTAGGAGCCGCCGTTTAACACTAAATTATTATTACCATCAGGCTTGCATGAGGGCAAGGATCTTCTGCCCTTGCTAATTAAGTTGGAACGCAAAATCACGTGTAGCCATGCCGGAAATTGTTCATTTATATAGCAGTGATGTCGCTTCCTGGTGGTGTAGATGTGTAAGCTCCTATGTATTCTGTATTAGAGTCATTCAAGTAAACACAAATATGATAGAATACTGCAGGAGTCTACGTTTTTGAAGCAAAAGAACAAAAGAAAACATTTCTCCTATCTTTTCCTAAACACTTATTAATATTTTCATTACAATTAAAGCTTGGATTGTGTTAATGAGAAACAAAGTTAGAAACTCTACAAAATCGAGGTGAAAGTTATAATCAAGGTTGAATTATTTTTCTATGCAGAGAGAACAAAAAATACTTCCTTAGGCGATAATTTAAAATTAACACAAGTATTTTAAAATCTATATACGATATACGTGCTAGGAATTTTACAATAAATAATGTTGTGTATGTAAATTTGGCCCTGACCATTCATTCAGTAGACGTCCAATTTATATAGAAAATATGTTTCTGTATTACAACAGTTTTCTCTCTTTATTGTTCATTTCCGCTTGTTTCTCACTTTATTAAAAATAATGTCCCACACTTCTACAGTCTTTAATAAATATCTTTTTCACTAATGTTATTGTTTTCAGATTAAGCTTGTGGTTAATGAATTCATTCCTCCAGTTTTCTTTGACCTTTCAACTTTTACACGCTTGTTCTTGCCCATGAAATACGCCCTCTTTCCTTCTTATTTACTTTATCAATACAAATGTATATTTCCCATGCACATTTCAACCTAACATAAAGTACCAGTGATATTTTCCTTATTAACTTACTAAACAATGTTATGCGTACACAATGAAGATACCCTTATAACCTTGTGGTGGATTTGGCTCACATTTTGATTTTGCACTATCGCCAGCAAATTTGCGATCAATTGACAAAAGTTTTCCTGTGGAATGATAATCCATTCTTCTTGGAGAGTTACAATGAGGGCAGATATTGATGTGGAGCTTTGAACTGCGAACTGGTCGTTTCGAAATATCCCATAAGTTCACTCACGTATTCAGATCAGGACTCTGGAGGGCCAGTCCGTTATTGGTACATTGAGTTGTCGTGAAAGAGTACTGGAATAAACCATGCGGTATGAACGCTTGTCCTGTCATGTTGACCTACACAATTTTAATTAGCAGTTCTTCGATGAAAAGTACCATCAAGCGGTTATATATTTTAGGAATATCTGAAGTAACCGTCATGCAAGGCAACGAGAGACTCAAGAATGCCAATCAGAAACAAGACATAGTGCAACATTGTCATCTCGAAATTTTTCAATAGCCGCCATGCAGACTCGTGGATGTCATTCATCCAACGATCTTTAAAATTACACCTCTAACAGTCTGAATTCGTTTATTTTACCTTTCAAAAAGCCCGATGTTTAGTCAATGGAATGTATAAATTGATGGAAAATGTGATTTGTTTCATTTTGTGTATAATATATCTTTATTTTATTTTAAATGTTCTGTATACTGTGTAATATTTATGTATATATGTAACTTTATTGTATATTTCCTTGATACGCATATAGTATCTGTCTATTTTATTTCAAATGTTCTATTTCTGTGAAATATTTATTTTTATATGTAATTTTTGTACATTTCCTTGACATGTTCTTTTTCCCAAGCCTTTATGGCTGATAGTGAACTCACAGAATACAATTCAATCTAATCTAATCTAATCTAATCAAAGCTTTACACGCCAAGATTATAAATAGATGGCTGGAAGCAGATGTGGACAATAGAATTCCTCGATGGTGGTTGCGACTCAAACAAGTTTCAAAACTGAAAGACATCCGACGGTCTTTGGGTTTTGAACCTTGAGAACAATTCAGCGAATAGCGTTTCAAAATCTCTCACACGTAACTATTTCTTCTGCGACAATCAATCACCTTCCCATATAAGCTGTTCTTTGGTTTGTCGCGCTTTTTTGTTACGGTTAAAGACGCTTTAAGATTTGAATGCCTTAAGTATAACGTCACTAAGTTTAAAGCTTTCAAAATACTTTTCTCATAGGAGGCGGCTGTTGGTAATTATATCAGAAATTAATAGAGCGATGCAATTTTTTTGATTGATAAAATAATGAAACAGTTTATTCAAGAGAGCCCTTCTACAACTGAAGGCAATCTTCAGTCGAAGGGTGCACATGCAGTTGTTATTGTTCACACAGTGTATAGTGCTATAATTTGACGTAACTTATAATATGTGCCTTAAATTGAATAGTTTGATTTTTTATTTTTTCTGTCATGGACCTTGTAGGTAGAGGAGGTATTGCTTTCCACCAAAAATCTGATATAGACATTTCTCAAAAATATGCAGATGCACACTTTGATTCCCTGAATCCAAAAAAGTCATCTTTAAAAAAATGTGTGTGTGTGTGCGTGTGAACAGCATAGTTCGGAAACTAGTTTGGATAAATACCAAACTTGGTATTTAAGCTTAGTCTCTTCCAAAGACGCGACCAAAAGGTTTTCAACAAAATCCCCACCCCAAATTACCGTTTACAAGCAAAACTTTTAAAATTTGTTTTATTTTTCCAAAATGACCCTAAGATATTAATATGCCATAAATATAAGATATTTATACGACGATAAAAGTATATATATATATATATCTTGAATTTTCTGGCAAAATCCCGTGAAGTACTGTTCATTCCTAAATAATATTCTATAATTTTGTATAACAGGTAAACCTTAAGAGAGACACAAAGTTGTACACAAAAAATATTGTTCTTTTTAAATCAAACAATTTATTTCAAATATTTGGCATCAACCATTTCCCAGATGTATATTATTTGTTTGAATTGTCATGGTAAATGTATGGTATTTCAAAGCCATCATATGGCGACCAGTTTTTAAAAAATCTGATGTGTTTACACTCACATGACTTTCCCTACTCTGTACAAACTATTTTTACAAACGCTTATTCTCCATCTACTTCATGTTAAACGAGATAAACGTTTGCAGACTCTATCTTATTGCTAATTTTCTTGTAGATGTAAGGGGAAAATATATTTGCAAGGGCAATATAGAAAAACAGTAGCCTTTAAGCACATACATATCTCTTAATAGCTGGTTGCTAGGTGCAGCACCATTCGCTTTGCCACAGATTAATACTCTTTGCATATCCAAGACAAAAAAATGAATAACGAAATCCCATTTTAGAAAATAAGTATTGAAAAATTTAAGGGAATAACAAGCAATATCTCGAAAATGGTTCACTCAACAACAAAAATGTATATGACATAAATTGTGTATTTTAACGCGATCTACATTTTTTGTGTAGTAAAATTTTGTCTATCTCTTATGGTTTACCAGTTATGCAAAAGTCGTTCACAATGGAGAATACTTTTGGAGACATTTCCAGAAAATTCCAGATATACATTTTATTTGTCATAAAAATATCTTAAACCTGTGATATTTTAATCAAAATAGTTAGAGCCATTTTTGAGAAAATTAAAATTTTCGAAAAATCTTCCATGTAAGGGGTAATCTGGGGTGGGGGGATTTTCTTGAAAACCTTCGTATCGCATCTCTGGAAGATACTGAACCCAAATATCAAGTTTGGTTTTTATCCGACTGTTCGTTTCTGAGTTATGCTGTTCACAGACACACACACATACACACACATAAATGTTTCCAAAAATGTTTCTTTTGGATTCAGGGTGTCTCAAAACATGTATTTCCGGTGAAATATCGGTATCGAATTTTTGGGTGGAATACAATACTTCCCCTACTTACTGTACGTAGTAGAGAAAGTAATAGAGAAAATAATGTGAATATAACGCATATCTTTAAACTTTGTAATTTCTGAAAAAGTAAGAAGCTTTAGTTTGCTGCAGTGTATGTAGGTGTCAATATTTGGCACCTAATAAATTATACATCAATAGCGGTTAAAGTTAGCAAACTTGGTTAACGTTCTATTTGGTGCGTCTAGAACCTCTTCTTCCATAAGGTAGTCTGCCATTCATCAAGATTATATATAGTTTCCTATCTACCAAGAGAGCAAAGTTGCTTTCAGGACTTTGAAGAAGGGAGAATTTTGCAGTCTGCCCTCTTATTAAATATTCGGCTAGAGACTTCAAAATAACGATGACTCCAAAAATAATTTTTGGGTAGAGAAACGTATGGGTCTTAGGTAGATAAAGTAGATATTATTGCTAACGTCAGGTTTCTCCTTTTCCATGCAATCTCAAGTTTGGTTACTGTAAATAGAGAGTTTAGTGTTAAAATAATAGCTAACAGCATTATTGTTAAAATACTGACCATTGTAGACATTCATTTCATTATTTGTCTTATTTCAGCATGGTTTGTTATGATGTAAATATACTTACAATGCTTAAGTCTCACTTAAGGGAAAGCTACGAAATTTAGCAGAAGTCCTAGAAAACGAACATTTTTTTAAGTGACTGCCCAAATAAATTCCTATAATTAATAATTTCACAGTTCATTTTCCTTTATGAGTCGGTGGGCTTTACAATAAGGTAGTTTTTCTCTTTATCGCCTCATTTTTTCAATTTTCGCAGCACTTTTGTGTTCTTTAAAATGCTAAAACGAAGGTGTATTTATCCAATTCCTCTGAAATTAGGCTGTATATTAAAAAATACAGACAATAGGCGACTATAAATAAATTTGTTATAGATTTTAAATCCATAAGCTGCTTTAATATACAGTGATATATTTTTAAAATGTCTACCTTTGGAATTAAAGTTATTTGAGGATTTATTAGTATTTATAGATAATATACGTTGGTTCCTCTAGCGAAACCGTCATCTGTTTTGTTTAAATACACTCAAAACTGTCTGTTGCCTCAAAAACTACAAAGAACAACAAAAACTTTTAGAAATTAACAAAGAACAACAAACGTATATTAGAAGAAACGATAACTTTTGAAACTGTATCGTGTGAATCATTTTACACCGGGAAATTACATTTACATTTACAATTCCAAATTTGACACGACTTGGTAAAATCCGTAATCATTCTATTTTGTATATGATTCGCTTTACATTTTTGGGAATTTTTGTGAATATAATTTAACCTTTTCCGTTCATAAGCCGTCTATGGCATCTAAGGTGACATCGATGACTTCGTATTTTAAAGATTGATTTTCTATTCTTTATAGCTTTTGTTAATTATTGGATCAAGTTCTCTTTCACACCTCCAGATTTTAAGCAGCGTAGGTTAATTCTTTTAGGCAAATTATCTAAAATAGTCCTCAAGATAAGATTCTATTTTAGATTAAAAGCTAAAAAGATGCCAACACTACTCCCACATAAGTCACAATAAGAGAATTAATAACAGCTACATTTTTTAACTGCATAATACATGATACTCAATGCATTTCTTTGCGCAAAGTTACGAAACGGAGTTTGCAATGCGTATTAGCTTAAGACTTATCTCCCTTGCTGCAGTCTTTGGCTCTCTCTACTAAACTTCGCCTTTAACCCCTTATAAAACCGGATTTTAAATCCATTCCAGCCTACAATCCTCCCATTACACGGTAACTGCATTTCTCCGCTCCAATATGCTGGAAAAATGAGGGTGGCACAATACATCTGCTGATCATGGTGTGTGATTTTCAATAACAGAGTACCACGCTGTTCATTTACTTCTGAAAGCATGTGGTAGAAGCCATGTTTAATATGTTCTCTTACTCCTTCCAGGTAATCGCAATTTCAAATATCCGACTTTCTCTGTCAATGAAAAATTCACGTATGGAAAGATAGATTCAGACGACTGAAAAAGTCAATGTCATAGCAGGGATTTGAACCACAGCTCTTCCGGTTGCTAACTCCCAGGCTTCATAGTCTAACCAACTATTTGGTCAATTAGTGGTAATTAATTGTTCTTTCACACCAGCCCTATGTAAGATAAGTTTAGAAAGGTAAAATAATACTGAAAAATTCAATACCATAGCTGGGATTTGAATCACCTCCTTGGTTTAAACATACCAAATATATGGTATTGAATTTTTCGGTCTGATTATACCTTTCCAAAATAGGTTTGATATTCTACTGGCAATTTCCACCAGGTTTTTCCAAATTTCTTTCTCTTTGTATATCGTAGTCCACCTACTGCCGAAGGTCCTCCAAGTTCATCTGCCCAGGGGCTCCTGTGACCCATCCTGGGGTCTCAAGATGTTACTTTGTGCATCCATCTGATAGGTTGCTGTATCATAACGTGTCCTGTCCTCCATTTTAGATACCTTTGTGTGGTCGCGATGTCCTTGAATCACCTTCTCTTCCTTTATTTCTTGGTTCTACATTATATCTCTCATTATTATACCAAGATTTTCCTTTCCATTTTCCTTTGGCATATATCTGTCTATTGAATCTGCCTTTTTGTTAAACTTCACATTTGTGAGCCATGTAACAGAGACCTATTACATATTTATAATTTCTCCATTACTTACGTATAACATTTACTGGAAGTTATATACAAAAATTCGATACCGAGATTTCACCGAATATACACACACAAAAAAGAATGTGTGTCTGAAGACAAAGCATATATGCATAAGAGCATATCCTAAACGTGTGGTGTTTTGATGGCTCTCAAATTCGTGGTAGCCGTTTTTGAAAAAAATAAAAATATTTGTTCCATATAAATAATTGTTTGGGCTGGACATTATCCAAAATCTTCTTATCACATCCTTGGAAGCTTTTCACTTTAAATACCAAGCGTAGTATTCATCTAACATTTCGTTTTTGAGTTATGCTGTTCACACACATACACACACACGCACACACACACACAGATGGATCCCTTTCTAAAATATGTTTACTCAAAACGTATATTTTTGCAGGAATCTTGATATCGAATTTTTGTGTGAAAAACAATACTCCTCTACCTAACATAGGTATATTGTAAAGAAAGTAAAAGTGTATTTTAGCAGCCAGAGTTATTTTACTCACTTCCCCAGGAACTGGTAATTCTTATGTGCCTTTCGTTACCTTTTTATTGAGCAATCGTGTATCAATTCAAGGTTGGCAACCAAAAAGTAAGATATAAAATGATATAATTTAAAATGATTGTTATTATTATACATACTTTCGATACATAACACGATTACTGAAGTAGAAGGGGCTCCGATAATTCTGACTTTCAAAACTTTAGACATACAGGTAACCTTATTGCTTTGGCAATACAGCAAGGTATTGAGGCAATGCTCTTTAAACAAAAATAGGAGCAGAGGCAGTTATTGATTGAGATTTGACCTTCGCTCCGCTCAGCTATTTTTAGTAGAGAGATAGTAAAGAGTATTCGCGATTCCATTTACAATCCTTCTGCCACTTTCCTTTGACCGCAAGTCGGCGTTGATTGAAGTTGCATTTTACGTGCTGCTGGGTTCAGACGTTGGATATTATTGCGACTTGAAGTAAAAAGTATTTTCGCCGAGCCTTATAGTCTACATCCATTTGTGCGGCTTGCAACGTTAGGACTCAGTATGGTAAGAAAGAACAATTGAGAAAGAGGTTGTATTAAAAGTTCCTACATAAAAGCTTCCCTGATTGGATCGGACATGTATGATTTCCAAGTGCAGAATTGAAATACGTATCTATGTTATCTTTCCAATTGTTTTTGAAAACATGAGTTCTTTAGATGTTATATTTTAAAGTTGTTGTGTATATTAACGGCTAAACTAAACACACATTATATTGGCATCAGAAATATTGGATTGTTAATAAATATTATCAGCGACCATGTTGGTCGCCTTGAGAGAGGTTACGATAAAATCCTTGGATTCAATAATGAAGCAAATCCGAATGTCTCGTGGTATTTATTTTCCGCGTTTGCTTTAAATGGCAGTTTCTATTTGAAGAAGGTTGTTTGTATTCATGGAGTTGTATTATAGTTCAACTGTTGGGAGCCGAACTTGAAGTTGCAACCGCACGTATGGTACCCGGTATTAACTTTGTAATTTGACTGTTTCTTTAAATATTATATTTATGTTTGCCTCGGCTGCGGCAGTATTTTTGTTAGAGACATGGATGTCTTAGCAGGGAGTAGTGCGGCTGAAGAATGTAGGCTTGCACAGATTATAATTTGTACTTCACTCCATTTATTAATTCTTTAAACGGTTAAAATAACACTTAACTGATATAGAGAGCTGTGAGATTCTTTTAACACAAACTATTTTCGTCTCACACGAATACGTATTAAATTTCTAGAGGGCACATCTCGCGTTTGATAAGTAACACTGTCAACAACCAACGCGTCCAGTTATGAGCACTGTCTACAAGCAACTGACTGGATTTCTACCGCCTAAATTTGTAAATTTCTGTATTTCAAGTCTCTGATTGGGATTCCTAATCCTTTTATTTAACTAAAACTTTTTCTGGTTAATGATTGGCTATTTTATAAACTGTCACAAAAATTACATTATTGTTGCTCCAAGAATGACTAGTAGCACTATTACACTTTCTTACTCATTATTTCCTCAAGGTTACCTCATCTTTACCTCATTGTTAGCAACTTTTAACCTATTATCCTCACAGCTCCTACATTATTAAATTACGTAATACATTCACATAATGTTATTGAACATGTATACAATAATATAAACATATACAATTACTGTAATATACGCTTTTTATATATTGTTACATACACATATTGCTTTAAGGCGGGCTGTTATTGAATTTATATATTATAATTGGACTGAAATCATTAGTGTCAAAAATACTGCCACATATTCAATTTGTTGCAATAGTATGACACATAAATTAATGCATAATTATAAGATAGAAAAGTGTCAACAAATTATTGACAGGAGAATGTGATGCAGTAATTTGTGTCATAAATTATTTAAATGTAAAGAATGATTATAGTATGAATATGCATTTTTGTGTGTCATTGATTTAAGATGTTTGTTGATTGTAATTATTGTTGAGAAGTAAGTTTATACGACCTTACTGAAACTGACAATAATAGCGTGCAATAATGCAGCGAGGGGGTGAGCTGTTTATCATTATTAGAGACGAGGAAGTTACGTAATGTTGGCGCGTTTTTCTTTAGAATTTGCTGGAACATTTTCCCTAGAGCATATGTATTCATAATTTTCATTGGATATAAAAATAGACGCTAATGTTGGCGCATTTTACTAGCCAATAGCAGCTCGGTTATAATCTTTAGGCATACCGGGGTGTAGGAGTATAAAAAGGGCCAGGTTAGAGGTAGACCCCGTCAGTTCACCGAAAATATTTGTACGCTACACGTCGCCGTCAGTTCACCGAAAATATTTGTACGCTACACGTCGCCGTCAGTTCGTCGAAAATATTTGTACGTTACACGTCGCCTTCAGTCCAGCAGAAATATTTGTACAGTACACGTCGGCTATCGATTCGCAGGTTACGAGTAACAGAGTTATGAAAAATCTCAAGTGTTGTAAAGTAAATGATACAAAAAATTGAAGTACGTGAATTAAGAATGATCAGTAAATAAGTTATTATAACAGTTTCAGTTTGGCGAGTGTCAAGATCAATGTGTAAATGTGATAGTGAATGTGTTCGACAATAAAAGTGTAAAACAAATTCCTTCATCAGTATTATCTTTGGATAAAAGATTCCTTTCCGTTTACACAACCTGTATAAAGAGAAGTGCTCGACCAAAAAGATCATAGCTAGCCGGAGGACAGTGAACCAAAATTAAATAAAATAACAGTAGCATTCTTTCAAACAAAAACTAATACTTCCGCAAATTGCTTACACCAGATGGAGCTAACAAACCTAACAAAGAATCACGTCACAAAATGGCTTCACCACGTGGAGTAAATCAAATGCACAAATAACATTAATAATACCGTCACAAATTGGCTCCCAAACGTGGGGCTCAACAAATTAAATAACATTACAAGTATACCACCGCAAATGTGACGTAATGGAGCAAAACTGCTATTGGAATTAGATACAGAGGTACTTATATCCTAAAATTTATGCAAGGACATACTAGGACCAAAAACTTCCATAAAATGTTTTCAGGTGCAGAGCAGCGCAACGGACAACCCTACATGTTGTATTCGATGTGCACCACGCTGACAGGAATATTTATTACTATTGCAGTTACTGCGAAGACACATTCAGCCTACATACTAACCTCGACCCATTGGAACACAGAGCTTCCAAATATATGTTCTATTTACTTCAGCACGTCCGCTTCTTTTCTGCTGCTAAATTTAGCGTGAATGAAGTATTTCACTGTCTGTTAACTGTCCTTTCGGTTTGGCGTGTATAGGTTACGCTGAAATTTTAAATCCACATTGCCGTAACTGAACCTTGAACCGCGGATGCTTCCTAGTCCACCCTCCTCTTCTGTGCTATCTTGGCTCCAAAACAGAAATATGGAAAAAACAAAGCTTTCATCTGACTCATTCATCCCGGTAAACCTCCAAAGCGATCTGGTTACTACGAGATATTGTACCTTAAAGTTACTTGGAATGCTTCAAGCGCTTTTAATTTTTTGCCTCTAACTAGCCACACTTAAAGCGTTAATTTAAACTGTTACGGACTGCTTTTAAACCAACATACTTCACTGCGGAATTTTGAGGTTTTAGTTCAACAGGTTAAACAGCACTCATCTGACTATAATGCTATTATTATTATTATTATTATTATTATTATTATTATTATTATTATTACTTAATATAAGACACGTAGGAAAGATTGGGAAGGCACCTTTAAAATCTTTGGAATAATGAATAAATTGAACAAATACAAACCACAAACATAAGACTGTAAGTTTGACGAAGGTGATTTGAAGTAAACGAATTAATGGAGCTTTTAAAAGCCTCTAAGTCGGTTGAAATTGATAAAACAAATATTTAAATGCTAAAACTATAATTCCTACCAATGAAACATAGATTTCTAAATGTACTAAATTTATTTCCAAATGTAACTCATGCTAGATAAATGGTACAGCAAAAGTTACACCAACACACAGACAGGAGATCGCCATATTTGGGATAATTAGAAAGGCATACATTTTCTCATAGCTACCTGCATGATGTGTTCCAAAATAACAAGAAGACCTATAATACCATAGATCCTATTAACTAAAAACAAGCAGTTTTTAGAAAACAAAAATTGTGCACGATAACATATTCCCAGTAAAGCAAATAGTATAAGAATAGTTTAATAAAACGTATGCCTTTTGTGATTACATAATTAATGCCAAAACACTCTTTGACAAAAAATTATTTCGGCGAAATCAGAAAGGAATTTGGTGAGATGAATACCAAATGCAACATCCCCTGCAATAACTAAATTTTAAAACCTTTAAAGCCACCCCATTTACCCCTCCTAGCTGGAAGTTATTAAAAATTGCCAAGTATGAAATTAAGTGCCAAAAATACCCTTCATAGAAGCTGGATTGAAATTTGGTGTCATAAACATGATAACCTACCCTAACCTCCCTAGTTTTAAAGTCATTTTAAATATTTTATATCCTATGAAGAAGATATTGTCTTTAGAAGTTTATTTATTTGCGTAATTTATTGTTACGTAAGTAATTAACCTCACGCTTGGGAAGCCAATTTGTAAGTAGTTATTGTCTTTACGTTGGAGTTGTTTATTTAGCTCCATGTATGGACGTCAATTTGAAGTAGATAATATGATTTACTGCCTCACGTATGAGAGCCAATTTGAAGAAGTTATTTTGTTTACTGTTTAATTATTAGCCTCACACTTGGAAAACCAATTTGAGAAAGTGTTCTGTTGTTGAAGTTTGCACCACGCTTTGGGCGTTAATTTGAAGTGGTTATTGTCTTTACGTTGTAGTTGTTTATTTAGCTCCACGTATGGACGTCAATTTGAAGAAGATTGTTTCTTACGTATGCTGCTATGTATGAGAAGCCGATTTTAAGATGTATTTTTTGTTGTTATGCTCCAAGTTTAAAAAATAATATTAACTTTTGTTATTAAACTGGCTCTATAGATATTATTTATGTTTGTTTTTGCCTCGGATGCTTCAGTATTATTTTAGAGACACGTCTCTCTTAATCAGGGCGTGGTGCGACAAGAATATAGGCTTAAACAGATTTTAAGTTTAAATTCACTTCTTTTTATTAATCCTTGACGCAAATTAACTAGCACTACACTGATATCAAGAGCCGTGAGATTCTTTAATTTAATACTTGCACTTTGTTAACGCGTATACTTAATTTTCGTTTCACACGAATACGTAATATTTCTTTAGAGAACACATCTTCCATCCGGTCACTACCAAGGTCTGCAGGCAACTGAACATATTTCAACCGTCCAAAACCGTAAACTTCTGTATTTCAAGTCTCTGATTGGCTAATTTTAACTGTCACAAAATTTACATTATCGTTGTTCTAATCATGACTAGTAGCATTCAAACCTTCAAACTCATTATTGCCTCATTGTTACCTCATTGTTAGCAACGTTATACTTATTATTCTCTCAGCTCTTACATTATTAAATTACGTAATGTATTCACATAACATTTTTAAACATGTTTACAATAATATAAGCATATGCAATGACTGTTACATACATTTTTACAAATTATTACATACATATTGCTTTAAGGCGGGTTGTTATTGAATTTAAATAACATTATTCAAATGTTAAAAATACTGCTTCACCTCTGAAGAATAGAGACTTTCAATGATGAAACTTAGTGGTGTGATTTCAAAGATTACACCCCCCTCTCTGTACAAAGACACACACTTTTCTGTTTATATCAGTATGAATGATAAACGTGCTCTTCTAAAAGAGTGAAGCATAATTATAAGCCCTAATCCTCAAATTCATTCTAAGCTCACTGGTCCCTTTTATCCAATATGCTTATTTACTAAGGAGTATAGGATTATTTTCTTAATACTACCATTTTAATTAAAATGTATCAGCAATTATATTTTTAAAAATAATCAATCAAGTTGTTGTTATCAAAGTAGATCCCTAACAGCAATTAGGGGTGGCCTTTATCATCCTAAAATGCAATTTAGCCATCTTCAATAGTTTCTGAGAAGAAAACGTCATTCACAGAAAAGTTCTCATATACGTATGTGCTAACAAAGAAAAGCCATATGGCTTGAACATGCAGAAGCTGTTACACTTAACGGGAGTATCAATTTGTAGAGGAAATCCTCCCCTAAAACAAGGGATAATGTTTGCCTCTCTACTACTTGAGCTTTTTCTATTAAGTGGTGCAGAATTCAGTAAAAATTGGCAGATGCAGTAGAATTTCCAAAACTATAATTAAAATATACAGGAATGGGCAATATAACGAATGGGTTCACTTTGCGTACTGCGACCTACATATATCTATTGCTGCTACCACTCCTCAGGAGTAAGAGTTGAAGTGAAGGAGCCACAGGAGGCTACAGGCCGCAAGCACAAAAGCTACAGAAACGCGCGGACGTCCTAAATGTTCCAGGTTAGAATACTCGTCCTACTGCCGGACCTGCTCAAGCATCCCTCTAGTGTCCACGAGGAATACTCGTTCCTTTGAGCAAGCATCCGCGCCATCTGTCCGGTACCGCCATATGCCAGGAAACCTAGAAGCACACCTGAAAGATGAGAAGAAATGGAAATGATAGAGAGGAAATGGTGGTAAAGGAGAAACCATCCCAGCATTCGCATACGGACCAGGGAAAACCACCAAATAACCAAGGTTAGAGTGGGCGGTAGACGGGAATCTAATCTGGGACCCCCCGAATGCCAGCCTCTCACGTTACCACGGAGCCATCTCGTTTGGTATATTTAAAGTACAAGTATTTTTTTGCCGTGATAAAGTATTATGTATATATCAAGTTAAATAGTAAATTCCGAATAAGACTACACAAAAAGGTGACATTTTTAGCTTGACATTTTTAGCACATAGTCCCCCCTTAGGACAATTTTAAGATTTTAGTTGAAATTTTAAAATTTCACGTTTCTTTTGGCATTTTCTAATTTAACGTTATAGCAACATATTGCGCCTTAATATTTTCCATTAGAGCCTTAATGTAAAATATTTTAACCCCATATCAAGCCCAAAAAACATAAAGTGATGAAAATTTAAACTGATTTTCTAAGAAATAAATGTGTACACATTTTTCAGTACATAAAATTTATGTTGGTATGTAATTTTTCACCGATATTTCTGAAATTCGGAAGCTAGAAATACAAAACATAGACAAACTATTTTTAAAATATGTAAATCTTTCGCACATAATATTGTATAAATTGTGAAATAAGTGAAAGTTTTGGGGAAATTTTCTGTAGAACAGAAGAAACATGTTTTGGTCCATAGTTAAATATGGACAAAAGGCCCATTTGAACGTCTTAGCAACAGTTTTAGTGTGGGAAATTTTATGTAAATAACTATATTTATAACAATAATAATTAGTAACTGCTAAGGTATTTGGCTAGCAGCACGAAACTTTGTACTCAGTTATAAGATAACCTTCGAAGAATGTGGTTAAAATTTCAAAACTATTGGTTACGAATTACTGATTTTGGAAATTTCAGCATATGCTTGTCAGTTGAGTAGGAGATTCCAAGTAATAAGACTGCACAAAAGAATAATGTCATGTTTCACTGTTTTTGCCATTTAGCTTTCTCTTAATATAAAACGCTAATAAACGCTATTCAATGTATCCTGGCATTCACATTACTTGACCTCGCGTCTGTACCTCCTGATTCCCCAAGGCAACGTTTGAAAACTGTTGGATGCCGAAGTTTGTCGCAATAGTCCACAGACATGGACTTTGCCTGGAAGTTCTATCTGAATGTAATAACTATTTGGCTGGGACGTATGAAGGAAGGGTGCTCAGCAAGTGTTATGTTGAGCCAATGTAAGGCTACGATATGCTTCGGATTACACGGTTGTAACGCTTGATGATTAAACGGCGCCATCCGTGAGTAGCGGTTGAAAGACAGGGGCTGTATAATTACTGCCAAGGGGTATCACCACCCTGCTGTGCCTCAAATGGCAGTGTTTGCTTCCACACTGGAGGCCTCACAGAAACTTCGTGAGACTCCCTATCAGCCGTTTGCAGACAAATGACAAACAGTTTAGGAAAGGCGTAACATAATTTCTCCTTCCTTGCAGTTCAAAGAGACACTTTAATGCCTTACCAAAACGAGGTTGTATCCTTGGTTTCTATCAGTTCTTATTATTATCTCGTATAAGCTTACATCTAGTAAACACACTAATGAATCCGATCCAAAGTACCATAGCAAGATTTCACCCAAAATATAAACTAATGCATAAAACGAGGCATTGTTCCCCTAGATTGCAATAATGTTTTTCCCACCCTCAAGAAACCAAACTCTTGACTCCACCCAGACGGTATAACTTCTCTGTGTGACTGGCTTGGAAAACAACCCAACAAAACGAAACAGTGAATGACGCTAAAATGAAGGGGTGGCTCGGATACACCCTCTATAAAAGAATTTCGCTACCATTGGTATAAAGAAGCAAACTCGAGGCCTGTACGAATAATTCGGCCTTCTAGAGGAAGGGGTAAGAATTATTTACCTATGTAGTTAGACTGAACGACAGCTACGAAATTTATGTGAGAGCTTTCATCAGCGGCATGGAGACGACAAAAAGCTTTTCGTGTTTACTTCTACAATTTTATTACATTTTATTTTATTTTTGTGCCTAAATTTAACGAAGCATTGCCTTAATGGTACCTTGCTAGTGACAACATATTTTGGGAAGCGGAGGTACCTTGCCTATTCAGTGGCTAGAAATGATGCTTGAGGAACAAAGCAGCTCACGCTGGAAGAGGAAGGATCTAAACTTATCATTACAGACACAATCAGCTGAGTTACACTATGCGTCACTTTTTATTCACGACAGTATATACTTTAAAATCTCATAAATTTAATAGAACTCATCATCAAGCGCTATGACCATCCCTCCCTCGGACGTTTTCTACGATAACCATTCACCAAGGCTGGGATTCTTTCAGTACTCAAGTGGATATTCCAATGGTCTTTATACTATTCTATTTTTACTTTCTCTACTACGTACAGCAAGTAGGGGAAGTATTGTATTCCACTCAAAAATTCGATACCAATATGTCACCGGAAATACATGTTTTGAGACTTTCGAAAAAAATCCATGTGTATGTGTGTTCATGTGAACAACATAACTCAAAAACGAAAATTTGCAAAAGTATCGAACTTGGTATTTAAGTTCAGTATTTTTAAAAAATGCGACACGAAGATTTTCAATAAAATCCTCCACCCTAGATTACTCTGATTTTCACAAAAATGGCTCTAATGATTTTGTTTAAAATATCATATATTTAAGATGCTTTTATGAAAAATTAAACGTATATCTTGAATTTAATGGGAATGTCCCCAAAAGTCCCCTTCATTCTGAATAGCTTTTCCATAATTGGTTAACCGTAAGGCTTTTACTACACAGAAAATGTAGATCTCGTTAAATGCACAATTTATATCATATATATTTGTTTGTCCTGTGAACCATTTCCGAGATATTCCTTGTTATTTGTTTGAAATTTCCAATACTTATACATTTTCTCAAATGGGAATTCGGTATATGAATTTTCGTACTGAACATGCAAAGAGAATGAAATGCTCCACATAGTAACCACCTCTTAAAATCTTTGAGTATCGATTAAAGCCTACTATTTTCCCCTTGAACCTACAAGAAAGTTAGCAATAAGTTTCTGCAAATGTTTATCTCGATTAACATGAAGTAGACGGAGAGTAAATGTTTGTAAACATAGTTTGTACAAAAGTGGAGAAAGTCATGCGAGTGCAACACATCCGATTTTTTCATTTAAGTTATATATACTTAATTCTTCTGTATAGTTTCATTTCATATCAAATCTAATCATCTTTTCACTCTACGGGGAATTTCATTTCCACTGTTCTTGCTTTTATCTCTTTCATGTTTTATCCAAGTTTCGCTTCTGAACATTAACACTGGTACAGCCATTGCTTTATAATATTTTAATTCTCTCATCCGGTTCAACACTTTGAAGAATTGGAGTATATAAATGTTTCCTCAAGTAGGGCTACCAACACTATGTTGAATATTCTGGTGGAGGAGCTGTCTGCTTAAAACCTCCAGACTTGTTTGCTCATGTACAACCCCCCTGAGCAAGGCAGCCTCCTCCACTTTACGCCGTTGGAGGTGTTTGCCACTACTACCCCGGGCTTGAATCCGACTTTAGAGACCTTTTAGTTTCCCAAGGTGGCAGAACACCTCCCTTGTATGCATTTCATTCTCCTAAGAGATTATTGAGCAGGCAAAGTGGATCACTTATTCCACCAGTCTCTCGGCTGGCTGACTGCAACCTATGTAAAACCTGGGCGATGGGGTGCGCCACATCCCTACGCCACCATTTAATATAAAAATGGTATTACATCTTCATAACTTTTCTATATTTTTAATGCATATTTTGATATATCTTATTCCAACTATTCTTTAAATTTATGTCTAATTCGTTGTAACGAAGATCAACATTTGCAGAAAGAATTTCATTACATACTTCAGTTTAGATAAAAGGAACACCAGGGGTTGAAGCCATAGTCAAATATTCATAAAGCGGGTTGCTATATGCTGGCTCTTAAACTATTTACTCTTTGCATTGCATCACAAAAACAAATGAATGGTACCTTAGCACTTTAAAAAACGCGAAGCTCTGGGAAATTTATACAAATAACAAATATTTTGGAAGACGTAAAACCTGCAAAAACTGTAAAAAGAGTGTTTTAGCGTATAACCATTTCTGGTCTTGTAAGTGTTGGTCTCAATGATATGCTTTACCTTTTATATAAAATAAATTCTGAATGAAGACAAGTTTGTAGGATATTCTCAGAAAGTTAAATATATATACAATACGTGATCAAATGTATCCGGACAGCTGGCTGAAAATTACGTACAAGTTCGTGGCACCCTTCATCGGTAATGCTGGAAGTCAATATGGTGTTGGCCCACCCTTAGCCTTGATGACAGTGTTCACTCTCGCAGGCATACTTTCAATCTGGTGGTGGAAGCTATCTTGGGGAATGGCAGCCCATTCTTCACGGAGTGCGGATCTGAGCAGAGGTATCGATGTAGATCGGTCAGGCCTGGCACGAAGTCGGCGTTCCAAAACATCCCAAAGGTGTTCTATAGGATCCAAGTCAGGACTCAGTGCAGGCCAGTCCATTACAGAGATGTTATTGTTGTGTAACCACTCCGCCACAGCCCGTGTAGTATGAGCAGGTGCTCGATCGTGTTGAAAGAAGCAATCGCCATCCCCGAATTGCTCTTCAACAGTGGGAAGCAAGAAGGTGCTTAAAATATCAATGTAGATCTGCGCTGTGATCGTGCCATACAAAACAACAAGGGGTGAAAGCCCCCTCCAGGAAAAACACGACCACACCATAACACCACCACCGAATTTCACTGTTGGCACTACACACGCTGACAGATGACGTTCACAAGGCATTCGCTATACCCACAACCTGCCATGATCCCCACATTGTGTACCGTGATTCGTCACTCCACACAACGTTTTGCCACTGTTCAATCGTGTAATGTTGACGCTCCTTACACCAAGCGAGGCGTCGTTTAGCATTTTCCTGCGTGATGTTTGGTTTATTAGCAGCCGCTCGACCATGGAATTCAAGGTTTCTCACCTCACGCCTGTCATAGTACTTGGAGTGGATCGTGAGGCAGTTTGGAATTTCTGTGTGATGGTCTGGATAGCTATCTGCCTATTACTCTTTACGACCCTCTTCAAATGTCGGCGGTCTCTGTTAGTCAACAGACGAGGTCGGCCTGTACGCTTTTATGCTGCACATGTCCCTTCACGTTTCCACTTCATATCACATCAGAAACAGTGGACTTAGGGATATTTTAAACTATGTGGTGTCAAAATCGTTATAGCCTTTTTAAGAGCATTTTTACATATAAAGGCAAGTTTAGGGTAGGATATTCCTGCAACGTCTTATAGCCTTGGAAAATGTCGACCTTACGCTGTTCACAAACACGTGATTTTAAATTTCCGGGTTTATTGGAGTTAATGATAAATTTTGCTGGGTGTAATTTCAAAACATAGGTTTTACTGTAACACAGTAGCCTATAAGAAGCTAGGCGACATTCATATCTTTAATAAGCAGGATGCTATATTCTGGCCCTTATATTGCACACTCACAGAAGCAAAAGAAAGGTAACTTAATACTTTAAGGAATGCATCACTTGAAATATTGGAAAATTTAAATTAACAACAGCGATTATTGCCAAAAATAGTAAATACCTAAGATCTTTATTTACATAGATTCTGTATTTTGAAGAAATTACATTTTTTTATTTTTGTGTCTCCCCTATATACAATTACACAAAATTCAGTCACACTGAAGAAGACTTTATAGGCTATCTATAGACAATTCAGGATAATGATTTGTTTTTAATACCAATATCTTAAATATATGATATTTTAATTGATATTCTTAGCCATTTTTAACATAAAGGTTTCTATATGAAAAATAGTTTTGGTAGGGAGCATTTTTAAATGGCTTCGTGTTGCAGCCTTGTTAAGTGCTAATTTGTTATTCATGTGAATATTTATTTTTCACTTACTTTTCACAGTAAAACATTAATGGATCTTTCTCTAAAAATGCATATTTTCGGCAAAATCTCGATATCGAAGCTTTACGTAAAATACTTATTCTACCCCAGGCAGTGGCAGATAAATTAACAAATACATTACTTGTTTTATAGTATTACTATGTTAAATTTAATTAAATTAAATTAATTTTGATACGACGCATTTTCTATATATTTTAAAGAAATTTGTTCCATCAATTAATACCGAACTGTAGTTATAACATACAGATACTTAAGTAAAACTGAATTTCAGTTTTAACATTCAAGAAGATATAAAAGTAAAATGCTATAAAATAATGGTATTTCCCACATTCCTTTATTGTTTCCCAAAATATGAAGGAATATGAAATAAAATGCAGAAAGAAAGTGATAAATGAATTGATTCGAATGCTGTAAGTGCTATGTATAATATTATTTATTCTATTTATCCCTACTAATAATTTTAATAAAATTCAAAACTTTGTGCTGTTTTTATTAAAAAAACTACTACTTTCAATACATTTTCCTCAAAATATATACTTTAATATTTCAGCTTTCTTAATATACTTTAAATGTTTTACACTACTTAATACTTATTACTTACTCTGAAGATACGTTTAGTATCTTTCCTTTTCACTTCACTTAAGGCAATAATCACTATATTTATTACTTTTCTACAAAGCCATTATTTCACTTTCTCTTTAAGAATCGTATTTCGCTTCACTTAACACTACATTCGCTTTATCTCTAAATACCACCATTCACTCCACTTTCCCTCGCCGCCATCTTCTTCTCCTCCTCCTCCTCCTTCAAAACCATAACTGCTCCATTCACCACGTTCCGCTCCAAAACTTCTATTCCTATTTCCTATTAGCTCCTCCCCTCATAATCGTCCTCCTCACCCATTTTCCTGTTCTCTACTAAAACTCCATTTTCTCCTCCATCCCCCTCACTTCTTGTTTCTTCTTCTACAATTCTCCTTGATTTACTCTCCTAATTTTCTTTATAGAATTATCCCAAATTATTTCCTCTTTCATTACTTTATGCTTCTATTTCTTAAATACAATTACCAGTGTCAGGATTTGGTATCAATCTCTATTCTGCACATAATACTTGAATTCTCCCCGATCTTCTTGTTTCTTCATTTGTTACAGCTGCTAATATTACACTTTTATCTTGTTCAATATCTTGTTCCCATGCTATTTTGCTAATTAGCTACTTAGCCTTCTAGAAGGGGAGGTTATTTGCGCGTGTCGTTAAACTTAACCGCCGAAAGCTTTCATCAGCGACATGGAGACGCAGGTTAAAGTTATTGCTACCATCAAAGGGCAATAAGAAAACGGACATCAGGAAATTGGTAGTGTAGCGTGAAAATAGGCTTAGATGTGGAAAGAAAGAAAAGCATATTTAACCTTCTTCGGTATTTCTACGTTTTTTTGTATTATATATTGTGCCAAAACATAGCAAAACAACAATACTCTGCTTCTAATGCAATGGACTAGCTTGCAATGTTACTCTTCGGCAGCCCGGCCGTATTTTGGTGTAGGTAAAGTATCCTGCCAATTACATTGTCTTTAATCGATCCAGCCTTAGAACCGGACTTGATGCACAGGTGAGCCAAAGAACTACGAACCGCCTGCGCGGTGTTTTTCCTATCCGCGTCCTCGGTGCTCGTTGCCGTCTACCGCTATCATAGAAGGGCGCGGTTGAAACCATATAACATTTTTAAAACTATTTTTAAAGGCTTTACTTACCAACTTGCCGTCTTACAATGCTTACAATCACTCGACAATTTTTTTCGTGTCAACAGTTGAAGCCCTTACATATGTGAATACAATTTTGACCCCCTTTTTAAAGAATTAACAGACAGGAGAAGTGATTTTAACTTTTGTCAACAAGACTCTGCAACAGCTTATACGGCCGATATTTCGATGAGAAAAATTGAAAGTGTGTTTGAAGACAGAATTATTAGTAGAGATTTGTGGCTCCCTCGGTCCCCCGACCTAACTCCCTGCGATTTCTAAGTTAAAACAAAGTATAAAAGACAAACTCACACACCCTGGAAGAATTAAAACAAAATATCCGCCAGGAAATTGCCAGCATTTTTCAACGTGAACTACGGCGAGTGATGGATAGTTTCCTAAAGAGGTGTCAAAAAAATTATGGACAACGACGGTGGCTAGTTTCAGCATTTCCTTTCATAAAGTGGTAAGTAAACCTTTAAAAATAGTTTTAAGAATCTTGTATGGTTTCATCCCTGGCTTTCTATGATAGCGGCAGACGGCAGTGAGCGCCGAGGACGCGGACAGGAAAAACACCGTGCAGCCGGTTCGTAGTTTTTTGGCTCACCCTGTATATCAAACATTTTGTATCCCTCCGCATTTGCCTCGTTTTCAGCAGTTGAAGAAACAGCCCTTACATTATCGTATGAATGCAGAGGAGGGGTGAACGATACCACACAGTATTAAACGGAAGCTGCGACCTTCTTTAGTTCCAATTATTTACATCTCTTTTTTGGGGGGGGAATCCACAGACAATCGCACATATTTAGGTACTACAAGTATGTTATGATGTGCCTTGGTTTCACGTATCGTGGACCAGTCAATGACGTCATGTGTTTACATCAACTTGGGGCATAAGAGTGGAGTGATTAAAGAATTATACTCCAGAGGAGGTCACGCTGTCAGAGGGTGGGGCTAAATTTGTCAGTATCGTGCTGCGTTACATTTTATGCACGGCAGTATACATCTCCGCAGTCACAGATACACTTTCAATCGGGTTAACAGCGGACTTGACCATGCATAGTTCAATGAAACTGACTGTTAAAGAAGTGTCTCTCTCTACTGTCTCTTTAGCGCTGTTTTCACTGAAATACCGGCCACCACAGAATTTCTCCAGAGGAAGATAGAGATGACGAGTAAGAGCTAGAGGGAAGACTAGAATTGTTCCCAACAAAATACGAAGGGTTTTAGCGGATATATACGGCCGAGCACTTCGTAAAGCATACCAGTGTGTGAGAAAGCATTCCGTGCCTTTTATTCTGAACCGTGTCACTGGGCTTATTCCAATCTGACAGACCAACTGCGTTACTTCAGTGCTGCATCTATAAAACTTGAAAAAATACTTTATACATATTAGGCGACTAAAATGTTTATATATACAACAAATGCAATATTTTGACATTTTATGTTTGTACTTCATCGAACGAGGTGGCGCCGCTTAATGTATACGACTTGCACTTGGAAGATCCCGGGTTCAAACCCCAGGGCCAAAGGCATATTTTGCGGCTTTTCTCGGTCGCTAGGCGAATGCTGGGTTGGATAATTTGGTACGTGAACTTTCCAATCATCTCTTTCATTACTACATTTTTAATTTCCTTGTTCTTATCGCCATCCAGGCATTGGGCTGATCATCCATCCTGGATATGCTATGATCCTGAATTTGCTTGCTCCTCAACAGGCTACTCACCAAGGAATTGGCTTGTTATTCCTTAGGAGTATAAATTCTATAAAGAACAGGGTAATCCATTGAAGAATTTTCTAGTTCTTTGAGGATTATTTTTTATTTTTCTACTACAGAGCTATCGTAACTACAGAAAGTATTGCAATTCATCCATAAATTTTCTATCGAGATGTCACCGTAAATAAACGCTCAGGCTCCCTGAATCAAAAGAAAGTCTTTGTGTGTCTGTGAAGACCGTAATTAAAAAACGAAAAGTCGGATAAATACTAAACTTGGTATCTTTAGTATCTTCCAAGAAAACAACGCTAAGATTTTCAAGAAAATATCCCTACCGCAAATTACCCTTGCGCCAATTGTTTTTTCCTTTCTGGAGGGAAATTTTCGGCACTTACGTTTTCGATTTTCCGGATGCCTCCTTTCTTTTGGTCCGCTTGAACGTCGAGCGAAAGAGAGCTGGGCAGTTCGACTCATGCGACGGAGCAGCCAAGGTGTTCCAGTTTTCTACGGTGGTTGCTGCGAATGTTGAAACTAACCAAATCATATTTGGTTCTTGTTGGAAATTTGTTTAGGTTATGCAACATCCATGCATTCAAAATAGAATTCTCTCTTTTTTGCTTCAGTCTGAGAAAGTATTTTATTTTAGTTCCACACATGGACGCCAATTTGAAAAGATGGTTTGTTTCCACGCTTTGGGCCTCAATTTGAAGTAGTTTGTATTGAAGGAGTTGTATTATATTTAAACTGTTGGGGAACCAAACATGAAATTCGTTGCAGCCACACGTATAGTACCCGCTTTCCGGTAGCCTTTGCCCCAAGTGTACTTTCAGGTGGCCTTTGCCGCAATTTGAAAAAAAATATTAACTTTGTAATTTGACTGTGTCTTTAAATATTATATTTCTGTTTGCCTCGGCTGCGTCAGTATTATTGTTAGAGACACGTTTCTCTTAGCAGGGTTGTGGTACAACAAGAATGTAGGCTTACACAGGTTATAATTTTACTTCACTCCTTTTATTAATGCTTGACACGATTTGAATAACACTTCACTGATATAGAGAGCTGTGAGATTCTTTTTATTAATTAATTAGTTTTTTTAACACGTAAACTTATGTTTCATCTCATACGAATACATATTATACTTCTTGATGACACTTTTTGCGTCTGGTTAGTAACGCTGTCCGTAGGCAACTGAACACTTAAATTTGTAAAATTCTCTCCTTTTCAGTTTCTGATTGATAATCCTACTTCAATAGAATACCTTCGTTTAACTAATGCTTTTTCTGGTTGTTGATTGGCTATTTTTATAAACTGCCACTAAAATTACATTGTTGCTTCCAAGAATCACAAGTAACATTTAAACTTTCAAATTCATTATTGCCTCAAGGTTACCTCATTGTTAGCAATTTTTAACTTATTATTCTCACAGCTCCTACATTATTAAGTTACGTAATATATTCACATAACATTATTACATGTATACAATAATATAAACGTATACAATGACTGTAATATACACTTTTTATATCTTGTTACATACACGTATTGCTTTAAGGCGGGCTGTTATTAAATTTATATATTCTATAATTAGACTGAAATCATTTAAGTTTTAAAAATACTGCCTCAAATCATAAACTGAGTGTTTTACAATATTCAGAATTTACTGCGTATGTGAAATCTGTGTGTTTAGAAGCGGTGATAATGTATCTTATGTTGCGAGAAGGTCAAGTCACAGCCTGCTTATTCTTGCCATTGTTAACGCGAAGCGTGCCTTTATCTAAATTTTAGGTAAATTATTTAGTAGGAAATACTTCAAGGTTTGTAATTCGCGAAATTATTTTGAAGGTTATCAAGTAAGCTACGTAATCCGGCATTTTTACTTTCTCTACTAGTATAAGTAGGGGAGTATTGTGTTCCACCCAAAAATTCGATGACGAGTTTTCACCGAAAATATAGCTTTGAAGCTTCCTGAAAAAGGACCCCATGTGTGTGTGTGTGTGTGTGTGTGTGTGTGTCTGTATCTGTCTGTGAACAGAAATTAGAATGAGCAGAGGGGATGTCATTGATCCAAGGAGTCTGGACATTGTACCGTATGCCCCCCAAAAGGGGGCGCCTCGGGAGGAAGGGAGACACCAGGCGGAAGGAACCGGGAGTGGCGGCACAGCAAATGACGGGGTTCCTAAACTTTTCCAGATATTAACGCCCCGGTATACGGACAGGCAGACCGGGGATCCCGCCCCCACACGGTGCTTATACTCCGGCCACCAGCCGAAGACTGAGGGGCGGGGATTCTTCACAGAGAGCATCCTTTTCCCCATTCCACGCTGCATGAAACGCCATCGCTGACAATTACATCCCTGAAATAGACAAAATGGGGTGAAGGATGAATGACATGGAGGGACAGGAAATTCTGGGGATGTAACGATGACCCGAGGAAACCCCCAAAAAACCCATGGATGAGTAACATCGGCCACAGGAATCAAACCTACGACCTTAACCCCATTTGGTCTATTTCAGGGATGTAAGTGTCAGCGATGGCGTTTCGTGCATCGTGGTATGGGGAAAAGGATGCTCTCTGTGCAGAATCCCCGCCCCTCGGTCTTCAGCTGGTGGACGGAGTATAAGCACCATGTGGGGGCGGGATCCCCTGTCTGCCTGTCCGTATGCCGGGGCGTTTATATCTGGAATGGTTTAGGAACCCCGTCATTTGCTCTGCCGCCACTCCCGGTTCCGTCCGCCTGGTGTCTCCCTTCCTCCCAAGGCGCCCCCTTTTGGAGGGCATACAGTACAATGTCCAGACTCCCTGGATCAATGACATCCCCTCTGCTTCTCATTCTAATTTCTGTTCACAGACAGATACAGACACACACACACACACACACACACACACACACATAGGGTCCTTTTTCTAAAAACGCTCCTGGCTTCGGGAAGCCTCAAAGCTATATTTTCGGTGAAAACTCGTCATCGAATTTTTGGGTGGAACACAATACTCCCCTACTTATACTAGTAGAGAAAGTAAAAATGTCGGATTACTTAGCTTACTTGATAAACTTCAAGATAATTTCGCGAATTACAAATCTTGAAGTATTTCCTACTAAATAATTTACCTAAAATTTAGGTAAAGGCACGCTTCGAGTTAACAATGGCAAGAATAAGCAGGCTGGGACTTGACCTTCTCGCAACATAAGGTACATTATCACCGTTTCCAAACACACAGATTTTACATACGCAGTAAATTCTGAATATTATAAAACACTCAGTTTATGATTTGAGGTAGTATTTTTAACACTTAAATGATTTCAGTCTAATTATATAATATATAAATTCAACAACAGCCCGCCTTAAAGCAATACGTGTATGTAACAAGGTATAAAAAGGGTATATTACAGTCATTGTACATATTTATATTAATGTATACATGTAATAATGTTATGTGAATATATTACGTAACTTAATAATGTAGGAACTGTGAGAATAATAAGTTAAAAATTGCTAACAATGAGGTAACCTTGAGACAACAATGAGTTTGAGAGTTTAAATACCACTAGTCATGGTTACAGCAACGATAATGTAAATTCTGTGACAGTTTAAAAATAGCCAATCAACAGCTGGAAAAAGCTTTAGTAAAATGCAGGTATTCTATTGGACTAGGATTAGGCAATCAGAGATTTGAAATACCGAAGCTTACGGGTTTTGGATGGTTGAAATATTTTCAGTTGCCTGTAGACCTTGATAGTGACCGGTTGGAAGATGTGTTTTCTAAAGAAATATTACGTATTCGTGTGAATCGTAAAATAAGTATACGCGATAACAAAGTGCAAGTTTTAAATTAAAGAATCTCACAGCTCTTAATATCAGTGTAGTGCTATTTAATTTGTGCCAAGGATTAATAAACAGAAGAGAATTTAGACTTAAAATCTGTGTAAGCCTACATTCTTGTCGTACCACGCCCTGTCTAAGAGATACATGACTCTAAAATAATACTGAAGCAGCCGGGGCAAAAACAAACATAAATAATATGTATAGAACCAGTTTAATAACAAAGTTAAATTTTTTTTAAGCTTGGAGAGTAACCAAAAAAAAAATACATCTTCAAATCGGTGTTACATACGTAGCAGCATATTACGTAACAAACAATATCTACTTCAAATTAACGCCCAAAGCGTGAGACAAAACTCCAACAACAGTAAAACTTCAACAACAATAAACTACAACAGTTGAAGAACAATACTTCCTCAAGTTCGCTTCCAAAGCGTGAGGCTAATAACTTACGTAGCAATAAATTGTGTGAATATATTACGTAAACAAAGCACCTTCTCAATAACTAGTAAACGTTAAGCGGTATGTACGAAAATGTACCACACAAAAAAATTAGATCTCTTTAAAACTGACAATTTATTTCAAATAACTTTTTATGCCATCAGCCATTTCCAAGATATCCACTATTTACGGTTCGAATTGTTCTATACTTTTGTAATTATTTCTCACTCCCATCGATTTTCAGCTGTTTCTCACTGCTGCATGGAAGGAGTATGGCATTTTAAAGCCAGAGTGCAACGTCCAGTACTAAAACGTTTGACTATCGCTATTCCCTTTGCATATATAATGTGTAATGCTGCAATTTCGGTAAAGGTCTATCTATTAAAATGAAGTAGATAGAGAAATAAACTTTCTTCAGAATAATTTTCATACCCACTAATAAGCGCTAGAGTGTACAGAAATCCATGTGAATGAATTATATCAGAGTTTTTTTTCCTTTGTGTAATTTCGTGCCACGCTTCACGTCGTAATTGTGCTTTTATATATTTTCCTATTTTGCTGCGTAATTTGCGTGTCGTTGGGGCTCTTATTGTATGTAATATATTATTCCTGTAAAATACAGAAGATTGTTAACACACCTCGTTTAACTAGTCAGTTTTTCCCGACTCAAGTTTTTGTTCAATGCATTTGGGGCACCTTGAGACGATGTTAATGATTCTGGGTGTGCTGGGCTGGACACACTCTTTATACGTAAAATTTCTGTATTCTTTTTATTTCTCGATTTTGATTAAAATCCTGATGTTTATGCCGGAGTTTTCGTTTCTCTTGGATGTTCGATATATCGATGCTGGAGGGAAACTTCGAATTCTTAGGTTTTCGTTTTCCGTGAAGGCTGTTCTCTCGACCCGTTGACGTTTAGAGAGGGGTGAGTTATTTCGGCTCGGGTGATAGGGCGGCCAGGTATTTCAGTTTTCTTATGTGTGTAACTGTGGTATCGCAGGTAAAGGTATGTAATTTTTGGTGGAGTTGAAACTATCAAAATTCTATTTGGTTCTTACTCAAATTCCCTTTAGGTTCTGTGAATGTTTCACTATAAGGTTTTCCATCTCAGACCAACTTTAGCTCCAAGCCATGCACTATTCTTTTAGCGGTTTAGAAAGTACCCATTATGAAAGATTTTGTGGTTGGAGACTGTGATAATGCATGTAGACGTTTGTTGGTGCAATAAACCTCGATATAAGCTTAGTAATTTTGCGAGTTCAAAATTGTGAATATTTCGTAACCGCTGATGTAATTTTGTACCGCTCGAGTCGTAATTATTATGCTTTGAGGTATGTTATAAAATTTTGTCTGTAACTTAGCACATCCTTTTAAGTCGCTTTATTGTATGCCGAGGGTGGCAAAAACGCCTTCCTTCCGCGAGTCACCAAATATGCAACACGCACTGCATCACTCAGCAGCACGTGAAAAGCAACTGGAATGTGGCAGAGAAGGAACGGCGCCTGCGAGTCAAAATAACTCGCGAGTCACGTTTTCGCTACCTCTGTTGTATGCCATATATTGTCATTAAATCTAGGAGGCTATTAAAGTTCCAACTCGTTTAATTGATTAGTGTTTCCCCACCCTCATTTTAATTGAATACTCTTAGAGCACCTTGAGATACGTACATGATATGATTGAGTTTTGGTTGCTCTAGTGCCACATATTTAAGATATTTTTATGTAAATAAATTGTATCTTGATTTTTAGGAATGTCCCGTGAAGTCCTCATACTATGTACTTGGTAAACCGTAAGACACAAAGAAAACACTATTACTACTCGTACTAAACAGGTAGAGGTGATTATATTATGCAATTTATGTATAATAACATTTTTGTGGTATTAACCATTCCCGAAGTATTCCTTGCTATGGATTAGAATTTTTAAATAGTACGATTTTTTCAAAGGTAAGCGGCTATTTGGTTTTACTTTCTCTAGTACGTACGGGAAGTATTGCATTTCACCCAAATATTATATATTAAAATGTCGCCGTAAATACACGTTTTGAGGCCCCCGAATGAAAAAAAAAGAATTTTTAGAAAAAGGTCTGTGTCGTTTCTGTCATTCCGTATGTGTCCGTCTGTGTGCCTATGAACAGCATAACCTAAAAACTAAAAGTCAAATAAATACCAAACTTAGTATTTAGGTTTAGTATGTTTGAAAAATGCAACGCAAGGATTTTCAAGAAACTCCCCCATCCCAGAATACCCTTTACATTGAACATTTTTCTAAAATGTTGTTTTTTAAAAAATGGCTCTAACAGTTTTAATCAAAATATCATATGTTTAAGATGTTTTTATGGAAATAAAATGTATATCTTAAATTTTTTTGGGGAATGTCACCTATAGTTTTCTTCATTCTGAATGGCTTGCATAACTGGTAAACCGCAAGTCATAGACAAAGTTTTACTACACAGAAAATGTGGATCTCGTTAAAACACATAATGCGTGTCATATACTTTTTTTTTATCGAGTGGACCATTTTCGTGATATTTCTTGTTATTTGTTTGAATTTCCAATACTTACACTTCTTCCCAAACGGGAATTGTTTTCTTTCTTTTTACCTTCTCTACTGCGTATAGTAAATAGGGGAAGTATTGTATTCCACCCAAATATTCGATACCAAGATTTCACCGGAAATATATGTTTTGAGGCCCCCTCAATCCAAAAAAAGCATTTTCGGGAAATGTCCGTGCGTCTGTCTGTGTGTCTGTGAACAGCATAACTCAGAAACGAACAGTCGGATAAACACCAAACTTGGTATTTAGGTTCAGTATCTTCCAAAGATGCGAAGTGAAGGTTTTCAAGAAAATCCCCCCACCCCAGATTACACTTTACATGGAACACTTTTCGAAAATTTTAATTTTCTCCAAAACGGCTCTAACGATTTTGATTAAAATATTATATGTTTAAGATATTTTCATCCACTATCAGATCCGTCGTGTTACGAATATGCATTTAAAGCGACGTAAAATAAATAGAGTAATGATAAGAAAAAGGGACTACATCAAGTGATGTGGAACTGGCAAGAACTGGCTCAGAATTTCAGAAGAATGAGTGAGAAAAATAGTATAGTATACCCAACTGGATTTCGAAGTAAAGTAAGGATGAGATTCAGAGACAAATTCTCGTGTAGATGCAGTAGGCCAATAAACCTAAAGTAGTTGGTAGTGACAATGGTGGAATTTGAAGATGAATGCAGGCTTGTTCATGAATTTTACCCATTTAGATGACTTCCGTCGTAATTTAAAGGTGAACATATGAGCCCCTACCAACCTTATATAATATATTTTGCTTCCCTCTGCTGCATACGTGATGTAGAGAAGCTATTGCATTCCAGCTAAAAATTGGTAATCAATATTTCACCAAAAATACAAGTTCTGAAACCACCAGAATCTAAAAAAAAGCGTTTTAGAAAAATATCCTGTGTGTATTTGAGAGGGAAACATTTAAATATATATAATAAACAATACTTCACCTATGTTTAAATTAAACTGTCTGCGTGTTTGTGGTGTGTCTGTGAACAGCATAACCCAAAAACGGAATGTGCGAAGAATACCAAACTTGGTATTTCAGTTAGGCAGCTTGCAACGATGATTTTCAAGAAAATTGAACTACAATTTACTCTTTAAATGGAAAAATTTTAAGTTTTCAATTATATTAAAAATAGCTTTAACAGTTTTGATTCAAATGAAATATTTTAATATGTTTTCACGGCAAATAAAATGTATGTCTTGAATTTTCTGGGGGTAGTGTGAGAAATCCTCCTCATTTGGAAGGAATTTCATATAATTTTGTGCAGCATACACAAAACATAAAACACAAGAAATTTAGGTCTCTTTCTAACAAACAATTTATTTCAAATAACTTTATTTGTAACATTAGCCATTTCTGAAATATCCTCTGTTATTGGTGTAAATTTTACAATATTATGTTATTTTAAGCACTATTGCTATTCGGTTTTTTCTCGTGATGTCCCAAAAAAGTTTGGAATTCCTAGCCCAAAATATAGCAACTAGTTTTTAAATCTATAAATTCCGTTTCCTCTATCCTCGTTGAACAGTGCTTCGTTTTAGGCTAAGACCGCAACCCGCTTTCTGTTTGTATCGGCCGAAACGGCAGTGACGTAGGTATTACACCACAGCGCAGTAGCGGCGCAGGACATGTCAAGAGTATGTTTATCAGCTGAGCTGTCTCAGTCGTTGCTTTGTCTTTGTGTTGTGTGCGATTTCCTTAGGAAATCATTAGTCCACGGAAATGCCCGCCAACAAATTCAAGCTTGAATAGCGTATTTCTATGTACAACATATGTTAAAACTGAATCATGTAGACAAGTGTGTAGGCAATTTCAGCAGCAGTTTCCTGGTTATCTAGTTCTGGATAAAGACACTGTGAAATGTTTGGCCAATAAATTTAAAACAATGAGACTACTAAACGCTAAAAAGTAAAAGTTTATAGGAACAATCCCCACATCATAGACAAACTTAAGGACAATATAGATGCATGAACATTACGCAAGAATAACTTGTGCGTATGAATGGTAATTTCATCCGATGATGTAAAGAATGTCTTCGCGCAGATGGACACCACTCTCAACAAAACTTATAACAAGGTTAGTGCTCATAAAATATATGTTACTAACACTCGTGAGGCCCGCTGAATAAAAAAAGAAAGAAAAGAAGAAAAAAGAAAATAAACGGAAGAAAATTTTTAGAAAAGGTACGTGTATGTGTGTGTGTATGTGTATGTGTGTGTGTGTGTGTGTGTGTGTGTGTGTGTGTGTGTGGAGAGAATAACATAACTCAAAAACGAAATCTCAAACACAAACCTTGGTGTTTAAGTTCAGGATCTTCCAAGAACATGACATTGGGGTTATCCATAAAATCCCTCCCACTTTGAAGTTATTTTTCTGCCCCACGTTTTGGCAGCCAATTTGAGGAAGGTTTTTGTTGTATTGTAGTTCAACTGTTGGGGAGCCGAACTTGAAGTAGTTGCAACCGCACGTATGGTAAAAAGTTCCGGTAGCCTTCGCCCCAAAAATGTTTAAAGGAATATTCACTTTGTAATTTTGACTGTTTCTTTAAATATTATATATTTATGTTTGCCTCGGCTGCGTCAGTATTATTGTTAGATACATGGATTTCTTTGCAAGGCGTGATGCGGCTGAAGAATGTAGGTTTACACAGATTATAATTTTTTAATTCTCTCCTTTTTATTAATTCTTGACGCAATTTAAAAAACACTTCAATGATATAGAGAGCTGTAAGATTCTTTTATTAAATACTTGCACTTTTTAAACACGTAAACTATTTTCGTCTCACACCGAATACGTATTAAATTTCTGGAGGACGCATCTCGCGCCCGGTTAGAAACACTGTCTACAACCGACGCATCTAGTTATGAGCGCTGTCTACCAGCAACTGACATCTGATTTCTGCCACCTAAATTTGTAAATTTCTGTATTTCAAGTCTCTGCTTGGCTAATCCTTGTCCAATAGAATACCTTCATTTAACTAAAGCTTTTTGTGGTGGTTGATTGGCTATTTTATAAACTGTCACAAAAATTACATTATTGCTTCCAAGAATTACAAGTAGTATTGTCAAAGTTTACAATTCATTATTGCCTCAAGGTTACCTCATTTTTACCCCATTGTTGCAACTTTTAACCTATTATTCCTACAGCTCCTACATTATTAAATTACGTAATACATTCACATAACATTATTGAGCATCTACATAATAATATAATCATTAATAAAATGACTGTTACTTACATTTTATATTATATTATACACATATTGCTTTAAGGCGGGCTTTATTAAATTTATATATTATATAATTTAACTGAAATCATTTAAGTGTTGAAAATACTGCCTCAACTTCATACTTCGTTTACATGGGAAGGTTTCATTATATTTTATTTTATTAAAATTGCTCTAATATTTTTTATTTTATTAAAATACCATATGTTTAAGATATGTGTATGACAAATATAACGAATGTCTTGAATTCTTTGTGAATGTTGAATTTTGTTCATTCTTAAAATGTTTTATATAATGTTTAGCAAATCTAAATTGGATTTCTTTATTTATATTTCTTCCCAAATATCGCTTAACATTAGTTTATTTTATTTTTTTGTAGTATACTTTATAAGTTTCCATTTGTTTTGTACATCTATTGCTATTTCGACACCCCAAGATATGAAATTATTCACCTGTTCTTTAGTGTTATATGTGTTTATGACTATTTTAGCGCTATTATTATTATAATTAAGCTTTCTGTTCTTAAAGATTTATTTTCTGGCATCCCAAGTATTTCTGGGTCTACCTTTCTGCTTATATTTTCCTCTGGCATTCTCTTGATGTGTGCATACCAAATTAGTTGTTTGTAATTTACATATTCTAGCACGAAATTCTTAACTATTATTTCTTCCTTAATAACAATCTTTCTAATCTTTTCTAATTATGAATGCCTTGCTGACTTTAGAAATTCAACAACTTCGATTTCTCTCTATTTATTTGTGTAGGAACAGAAAGACGTGTAAGCATTATAATAGTGTATATAAATTATTATTATGAGCATTATTTAGTACTTGTATACACATACTGTACACCCAAGAACAAAAACCGATATGGTTTAGTTTTGCTTTGTTTTTCCTAACTTTAGCTCCCACGTCAATTTGAATTTTAAATGTGCTATACATGGAGTCGATTTTCAGGGAAGAAAACATGCATCTAGATTCTTTAGAAAAAAAGAGTAACTTGAGCAAATGCGCTGCTCTTTTTCATGCCCCTGTGCCAATCTACAGCCCTGCACTAGAATCTCTAGTGCAGAAGTTGATTGCTCACAGCGTTTGCGTAAATCTTGGATCATTGCTCTTTACAGCTCTTCATAACCGTTCAGAAGTGAGCGACCTCCTCCTCCTCAAAGGTAATTTTGAAAGACCAAATGTAGGAGAATTCATGGGAAGTGCCATAAATATTGCTGAAATGCCCTTCATTTCATTTGGTTCAAGAATGTTTTTTGCGAAAGATTGAATACTGCGTGAAGCTTTATCATGGTTGCTTCTGTACCACAGGTTATGTGTTAAAATGTTTCCTTAATAATAGCCTCGTCTTTCTTCTCCTTTACGTAGTTCGGAGGTTTACTTTTACATTTACATAACGATATTAAAAATCCTGTAAAATGTATGTGCTTTCCGCATACTAATTCTGAATTATATTTTCATATATGTTATAGGATTAGTGTTAGGTCTAGAAGAATGTGTTGCGGTGCACTAACTTAGCTGGCGGATAATGTTCTTAAGGTGGTCAAAGTACTGTCTTTCAAGAGACGTTTTAGCTAGTGGGTCGGGGTGGCTTATTCCTCGGGTAAAGTTTTAGCTGGTGGGAAGGGTACGCAGTATGCTGAACTCTTGCCCTGAGTGGCGCGTATTTACCCGTCATTCCCCTCCGACCAAGCAAACATTATCTCTGTCTACTAGCTAAACTCCTATCTGCTTGGAAGTGATAGCTAAAACATCGCTGAACAGACAGAATATCAGTCATCTTATGAGTAGGTCATTATAGCTAAAAATAAAGTTCTTTAAACATAATTTTAAGTTAAATAAACTAATATCCTTCAAAGTTATAAAGGAGTTAAGATTCATAAAATTAAATTATTATATTCCAATTAAGATGTGTTGATCAAATATAAGCTGCCAACTTCTTATCCAGATATAGAAATAAAAATTTATAAAACCCTTTTTGTAAATTAATGAAAAAACTAAATAATTTTCTTCGTTTAGCTTCTAGTGCAGTCTTAAAAAATTCTTCTTTAATTTTGTATATATTTTATTATAGTAGACACAATACATCTGCTTTAAATATGTTTTAAAAATGGTACTGCATCTGCCATTTTGTAATCTGAATTGTAATTTTGTGCAACGTTTCACAAAAAAGAAATAATAAATCATAGCCTCTACACACTTTGAAGTGGAGAAGTAAACATTAATACATCTTCTATGGCACACTTTGCTCTAAAATACTACTGTTAAATATTATCACGTGGTTTGTTTCTTGCGAATATACCTGGATTTGTTTTCTTAATTTTTTATTCTAACAGCATTTTCTGTGAGTGACGTATACTTGTGGTATACGTTACCCGTTTTCTCAAACTAATGACGATATAGGTAAATTAGATTTAGGATGAGAAAGGCCTCTTCTAATAGCTGTCGTGGATGATTTTGGCGTTAATAAATGGCTGGTTATTTAAAAAAGGTAATTACCCATCGACAAACCTGAAATATCACTTATGGGAGAAGTTGGTATTCAATAACCGATCACACATATACACACACCAGACTTTGGACATAGCGAGAAACCGTTTTATTTAAAGGAAATCTTCTTGAACCCGCCATCTCTCGCACAACAGCTAAATGTTCTACCAACAGAGGTAAGAGGTTTAGGTATAATTCAGCCCGCTTCTGTTCCTGGTCTTATATAGTCGTTTATAGCTTTACAGCAGCCGTGAGCGCGCTTCTTCTTCTCTCCCTTCCATGTCCCATCCGAACTGGAAATGTATGCAAGGAGCAAAACATGCATTTATATGAGAGAAATTGAAAAACAAAAATACCGCAGTTGAACTACAAACAAAGTGAACACCAAAAAATCCTAAATGGTTTCTAGTGAAATAACTCTTATAGAGTGCTGAAGTCTGAAGAAACATCATGAAATTAAATGTAGTTATTGTCTACCATATTTCAATACCTAAATTTGGACGAGGGAAAAACTGAGGCAGTATTTTTAACACTTAAATGATTTCAGTCAAATTATATAATAGAAAAATTCCTTTAAGTAAAGAAATGATAAGAAAATTGAAAGATATGGGGGAAATTCAAAATGAGGACGCAAAATTATTTGAACTTAAAGAAAATGCACCACTAATTGAAGAGGCAAAGAAGGAAATTGTAGCAATTCGGGATGGGACATTATACAAGAAGCATGGAAAAGAAATGCCTAGTTGGAAGGTAATGGTTCCGAAAAGCATAGAAAGGGAACTAATTAAGAATTTTCACGAAGGGTTAGCACACTCAGGGACGGACTGGACAACTTCTATGATTTTAGAAAATTTATACATATCCAAATTGCGTCAGAAAGTTCGAAAATTTATATCGTGCTGCAACCTGTGTCAGAAGGCAAAGCAAATAAATGCATTTGAGACTAATTCGGTTATAAGGGATAAACCGAGATGCGTAATTAGTATTGATATTCATGGTCCGATGCTTCCAAGTCAATTTGGAAATAAATATATATTTGTCTGTTATGATATATTCAGCAAATATGTAAGAATTTACCCTTTGAGAAAACCTACAGGTTTAGCATGTTTGAATAGACTACTCAAGTCATATGTGATAGAAGAAGGAGCTATCCAATCTGTATTGAGCGATAATGCTTCGTACTTTACAGGAAAAAAAATTTATGGACGGACTGAAAGAAAATGGCATTAAACAATATTTTTCTTCAAGATACAGACCGAACTCCAACCCAGTGGAGAGGGAAATTAAGGAAATTTCAAATTATTTAAGGGTGCTGTGTCATCGAAAACAAACCCAATGGTATGGATACGTGAATTTCGTTCAGAATCTACTAAATGAAACCGTAAACAATGTGACAGGATACAAACCATGTGAACTTAAGTTAGGAAAGAAGATCAATACAATGTGTAAGAAAATTCCAGAAGCCATTCCAGATGCGCACTCGATACCACAAACAGAAGAAGAGATCTTCCGAAAAGCATTCGAGAGGATGAAGAAAAAGGCCATAAAAAGAAAAATGAAACATGAAGAAAAGAAGAGAAAGGAATGGAGGATCAAAATAGGAGATTTAGTCTTGGTTAAAACCAAGAAATTGTCGGATAAAGCAAACAAACTTTATTGGCGAATGTTTCTCAAATACCATGGACCATATGAAGTTGTTGAAGTATATGGAACAAATACGTATGAGTTATGTAACCCAACAACTCGAAAAAGCATTGGAAAGTTCCATATTCAGATGCTGAAACCATACAACAATGACGATAGAGATGAAACAGAAGACCAAGATCATAAAAAGTAAATTCAGGATAGTTAAAGCTGAACTGCAGAGCAATATATTGGAACGTAAGTGGGTTAATTCTGTATGAGAAAGGAGAAATAAATTTTGGACATAACTAAATGTTTAAAAAGGAAAAGAACATTTTCTTAGTGACTGTAACAGCATTTTAAATGAAGCATAATGTTATATTAAAGTAAAAGTACGTAAATATAATTCCAAGAGTATTGTGAATATAAAGTACAAAACAACAAAAATGAGGTAAAAATAATTAAAACAAATACTTATGTAGCAAACAGAAAATGTGAAACAGTGTCTAGATTTAAGAGATGTAAATATATTTGTGTAGAGGGTGAATATTTTTGGTAAATATGTGTAATAATTACAAAAATTCTTGAATTCATAAATTTTTGTCAACAATATAAGAGAGTAAACCAATTTTGTAACAGTAACTAAAGAATTCAGGGTACAGTATTTGCTATAAAAAAATTGTGATGTCAGATTAATGTTTAAACACATTAGACCAGAGCCAGTAAGTAGTGGCAAGATAAAGGAAAAACATATGTCGTGTGTTAAATACGTGTAAAGTGTTAAGTGAAAGTGATAGCGTGTGTTCCAAGATTTAGGAGACTAAAAACGCAATTATAAAATTTCCAAACAAGTTGTAAATATTTATAATGATGTTTCTAGTGGGGCATATGATGCAGTAATTTGTATCATAAATTATTTAAATGTAAAGAGTGATTATAGTATGAATATGCATTACTATGTGACATTGATTTGAGATGTTTGTTGATTGTAATTATTGTTGAGAAGTAAGTTTATACGGCCTTACTGAAACTGACAATAAAAGCGTGCAATAATGCAGCGAGGGGGTGAGCTGTTTATCATTATTAGAGACGAGGAAGTTACGTAATGTTGGCGCGTTTTTCTTTAGAATTTGCTGGAACATTTTCCCTAGAGCATATGTATTCATAATTTTCATTGGATATAAAAGTCGACGCTAATGTTGGCGCGTTTTATTAGCCAATAGCAGTTCAGTTATAATCTTTAGGCATATCGGGGTGTAGGAGTATAAAAAGGGATAGGTTAGAGGTAAAACCCTTCAGTTCAACGAAAATATTTGTATGCTACACGTCGCCTTCAGTCCGTCAGTTCGTCGAAAACATTTGTACGTTACACGTCGCCTTCAGTCCAGCAGAAATATATGTACAGTACACGTCGGCTATCGATTTGCAAGTTACGCGTAGCAGAGTTAGGAAAATTCTCAAGTGTTGTAAAGTTAATTATACAAAAAGTTAAAGTACGCGAATTAAGAGTGATTAGTAATTAAGTTATTATAACAGTTTCAGTTTGGCGAGTGTCAAGATCAAAGTGTAAATGTGATAGTGAATGTGTTCGACAATAAAAGTGTAAAACAAATTCCTTCATCAGTGTTATCTTTGGATAAAAGATTCCTTTCCGTTTACACAACCTGTATAAAGAGAAGTGCTCAACCAAAAAGATCATAGCTAGCCGGAGGACAGTGAATCAAAATTAAATAAAATAACATTAGCATTCTTTAAAACAACATTAATACTGCCGCAAATTGCTAACACCAGATGGAGCTAACAAACCTAACAAAGAATGACGTCACAAAATGGCTTCACCACGTGGAGTAAACACAAATACACAAATATTATAAGTAATACCATCGCACAATATAGCCCGCCTTAATACAATATGTGTATGTAATATTATATCAAAAGTGTAAATTACAGTCATTATATATGTTTACATTATTGTATACATGTTTAATAATGTTATCTGAATGTATTACATAATTTAATAATGTAGGAGCTGTGAGAATAATAAGTTAAAAGTTGCTAACAATGAGGTAACCTTGAGGCAATAATGAATTAGAAGGTTTAATAATACTACTAGTCATTCTTGGAGCAACAATAATGTAATTTTTGAGACAGTTCATTAAATAGCCATTAAACAACCATAAAAAAGCTTTAGTTAAATGAAGGTATTCTATTGGACTAGGATTCGCCAATCAGAAACAGAAATATAGCAAAATTTACAAATTTAGAGTTCAGTTGGTTGTAGACAGTGTTCCTATTCGGACGTGAGATGCGTCCTCGAGAAATTTAATACACATTCGTGTGAGACAAAATAGTTTACGTACTTAAAAAGTGCAAGTATTTAATAAAAGAATCTCACAGCTCTCTATATCAATGAAGTGTTATTTAAATTGTGTCAAGGATTAATAAATATAGTGAGGTAAAAATTATAATCTGTGTAAGCCTACATTCTTCAGCCGCACCACTCCCTGCTAAGACATTCATGTCTCTAAAAATAAATACTGACGCAGCCGAGGTAAACATAAAAATATAATATTTAAAGAGACAATCGAAATTACATTTGGGACGAAGGCTACCAGAAACATGTTACCATACGTGCGGTTGCTGCTGCTTCAAGTTCGGCTCCCCAACAGTTAAAATACAATGCAACTCCTTCAATACATCTTCTTAACCGACTTTCCATACGTGAACCAACAACCTACTTCAAATCGTTCGAGAATTATCTTAAAGTAAAGCACTAACATAAGCTTTTCTGAGAAACAATGCGTACATGAAGAACTGTTATTCAACAAGTCTCAGATATTTAGATTGCTCTTTTGTATCTTTCCTATATAAAGCTGAAGTGAAGCTATTTAATAGTAGAAACTTTGGTTAGATTAGCGACCGTGGTTACAACAGTTTTTAACTCCATTTCATTTTTGCTTTCTCTACTATGTATACTAGTGGTGCATAAAATGTGGTCCATGATGGAACGGAGCTGTTAATGATGGTACTAACAAATCCAGCCCCGCCACTTACAAGTGGATCACCTCGTTTTCCAGCATAATTTTAGCCGCAGGATTGCCAGGGTACTTTACGTCCCCCAAAGTATGGCCGAACTGCCGAAGGGTAGCATTAAAACTTAAACCTTATATTTTCATACTGCACTACCGTGTTCTTAAAGCCGGTTTTCTTATTGCCGTTTAATAGCAGCAGTAACTTAACCTTCGTCTCCATGTCGCTGATGAAGGCTCTCATTATGTAAATATCGTAGCTTTCGTTTAGTGTAACCACATACGCCAATAATTCTTCACTCCTTCCTTTCGTCCTCCATGGTTCAGGATACCGTGCTAGCCTCTAGTTCCAGAGGTCGCGGGTTCATACCCGGCGGAGGGCGATGAATATTTTTCAAGCGTAAAAATCCTTGGCATGGCTTCCTTCGTAAGGGAAGTAAAGCAAAGCCGATGGACCTGTGTTGTAGATTTACGGCCCTAAAAGAACCTAAAGCTTCATAAAGAGGCATCTAAGCAACATTTCCGGCCTTTCAACCCCAATAGGTTAGAATGGGACGTTAAGGAGCATAGTAGTTAAAGAGCGTCAATAAATAACAGCCCATTTAATTTAGTTTACCCCCTCCAGAAGGTTGGGGTTTAACCTTTCATTGTGTGCCAAACTCTTTCATAAGAGATGCTATCTTAACCATCTCATCATTCCACATAAATTATAAACATAACTCATTGTTTAGTTTCTTGTACATGAATTGTTTTCCATACCAGTCGCATAGCTTACAATGCATTTTATTTGCCATGCAAATATCCTTAATCACAGTATGTCAATCAAAACCATTAGAGCGATTTTCTTAGAACAAAAATTACTAATAATGTTGCATGTAGAGGGTAGTTGGGGGTAGGGAGATACGGTTGGGTGGAGTCAAAGAACGTAAAAACCATTCCGAGAGAAAAATACTATAGTGATCTGGGGGAGTGTAACATATTTTATGTACGACAGTGTACTTGCAGTAAGTAGAGAAAATATTGCATTCCACCCAAAAATTCGACTTCCAGATTTCACCGAAAATGTGTTTTGCGCCCCGCTATATCCAGAAATCATTTTTAGAAAAAGGTGTGTGTGTGTGTGTGTGTGTGTCTGTGTGTGTGTGTGAACAACATGGTTCAAAAACGAAAAACTGGTTAAACACCAAAATTGGTAGTTATGCCAAGGGCCATCTAGAATACGACATGAAGATTTTAAAGAAAATTTTTCCACCCCAAACTATCCTTTAGTCAAAGTTTATTTGTTCACAAATGGAAGCGAGAGTGTATATTTAAAGCTAGTTTGCAATGTAATGGCTTTGAAAGTCCATACGCTTTGCATGAAAGCTCGAGAAACAAATGAATGTTGTCTAGTATTTCAAACAATAATTATTATAAAGTATTGGAAAATTAAAACCAATAGCAACATGTATCTCGCAGATGATTAAAATCACAAAAAGGGTCATAAATTGTTGGCTTTAACGGGCACTATATTTTTTGTGTAATAAATTTCCGCATATCTTTGTTTTACCAGTTATACAAAATTATGCAAAATTAATTCAAAATGAAGAGGACTCCACTGGCTAATCGCAGTAAATTCAAGATATACATTTTATTATGCAAATATATTAATCATATGGGATTTTTAATAAAACGATTAATAGTAGATAATGATACAAGTATTTGAAGTAGGATTTTATTTTGCGAGTAGGAATGTTTGCAAAACGAAGGTGTTCGGTGCAGTCCTACTGGCAAAATAAAACCACTTTTAATACATGTGACATATACCATTTTTAGACAGCTCTCTAACTTGTAAAATATCAATAAAATAATACTCTATTGATTCTTGAAACTAAGAGAAATCATGCTTACAACAAGATAAACTCACGCGTATAGCGAGATTCTTGAAACAAGCAAAATGACGTTAAACTCAAGATCAACTCTCGTGTGCAGCGAAATGTCAGATGTTTTGTTAATTCGCTAGCAGTCATTTTCAGTGAACTTATTTTCACCATTTTTATTTTCTCTACTAGTATAGTAAGTAGGGGAAGTATTGTATTCCACCCAAAAATTCGATACCGAGATTTCATCAGAAATACATGTTTTGAGACCCCTGAATCCAAAAAAAACATTTTTGGAAACATGTCCGTGTGTGTGTGTCTGTGTGTCTGTGAACAACATAACTCAGAAACGAACAGTCGGATAAACACCAAACTTGGTATTTGGGTTCAGTATCTTCCAGAGATGCGACACGAAGGTTTTCAAGAAAATCCCCCCACCCCAAACTACATGGAACATTTTTCGAAAATTGTAATTTTCTCAAAAATGGCTCTAACGATTTTGATTAAAATATTATATGTTTAAGATATTGTCATGAGAAATGAAATGTATATCTCGAATTTTCTGGGAATGTCTCCAAAAGTTTTCTTCATTGTGAACGACTTTCGCGTAACCGGTAAACCATAAGAGATAGACAAAATTTAACTACACGAAAAATGTAGATCGGTTAAAATACACAATTTATGTCATATGCATTTCTTTTGTTGAGTGAACCGTTTTCGAGATATTGCTTGTTATTCCCTTAAATTTTGCAATGTTTTTTCTCAAATTCGTTATTCATTTTTTTATGTCCTGGACATGCAAAGAGAATGCGCCATATAGCAACCAGTGTTAAAATATTTGACTATCGCTTAAAACCTACCATATTCCCCTTGCATCCACAAGAAAATTACTAATAAGATTGACATCTCGATATCTCGATTAACATGAAACATATGGAGAATAAACGTTTGTAAAAATAGTTTGTACAAGAGTAGAGAAAGTCATGTGAGTGTAACACATCAGATTTTTTCCCTTACACCAGGAAATGAAGTGATTAAATGATATATCAGTTAGTTCAGGTTTTTTTGGGGCGTAATAGTGTTATTCTTTCTACTGTTACTATATTTTCACCTGGTTCTTTCATTTCAGTTTCTTCAGAATTTATAATTGCTGGCATTTAATCTTTATGTAGGTTATACTAACGTTTTAGATCAAAGAAAGCAGAAGGCTTCCAATATAACGTATAGGTTAACTCTATAACGAATTGCTGTAAATTGAAGTATGACGATTTGCATTGTGAACAGATAATGCAACCGCCATGACACATCAATCGTGTAAAATGACAACGAAAAGAAAAACATTAAATATGTGCAAATACAAAGGTTTACTGCGATGTAATTGGACTTGGAACCAAAGTTGATCAGAATGGAGCGATATAACGATTTTATCGCATAGTGATATAATTTAAAGCTGTGTGTTAAAAGTTCTACTTTTAGGCCATGCTGTCTAAAAAGGTATTTTTGAACAAATAAAAATGAGGGATGGGGATTTCCTTGTGAATTTTCGTGCTGTACCCTTGGAAGACTCTTAACTTAAATATAGATCTGATAACACTGAAAAATTCAATGATGCCGGGATTTGAACCGCGAATCTTCAGCTAATTAATTATCATTTATTGGCCTAATAGTTGTTAACTACAATCCAGGACTTGCGAAATTGTAATTTGTCTTTGGGGTATGTATTCCCCAAATGAAGTCGAGAACGCTTTGTGTATTACCGGGAATAATTTGCAAGTCAATTGGGAAATTTAACCTCATACCGGGATGCCGCCATAGTAGCTCAGTTAGAGCAGTCGCTTGGTTCAAATCCGGACTATGGTGCAGAATTTTTCAATCTGACTCTCTTTTTCAAAACATATGTAGTATTTATCTCTTTAAACTGTCTTATTACCTCTCTGAAACACACACATTCACACATTTTAGTAAACATTATGCCTTTCGTTTTATGCTGCCTCAAAATATGTTTCCGGTGAAACATCAATATAAAAAAATTGAGTGGAATGTAATATCTCCACTATATACTTAAGCATCGCGCTTTGTGCGTCAATTTTATGTAGAATTTTTATTTATTGAAGAATGAGTTGTATTATATTTCAACTGTTGGGGAACCGAGCTTGTAGTAGTTGCAACCGCACGTATAGTAAACAGTTTTCGGTAGCCTTCGCCCCAAATGTATTTTTACTGTTTCTTTAAATATTATATATTTATGTTTGCCTCGGCTGCGTCAGTATTATTGTTAGAGACATGAATGTCTGGACAGGGTTGTGGTGCAACTAAGAATGTGGGCTTACACAGATTATAACTTTACTTCACTCCGTTTATTAATGCTTGACACGATTTAAATAACACTTCACTGATAGAGAGCTGTGAGGTTCTTTTATGAATTACTTGCACTTTTCAACACGTAAACTATTTCTCGTTTCACACGAATACGTATTAAATCTCTCGAGGATGTGTCTCGCGTCCGGTTAGGAACACTGTTTGCAGGCAACTTAATTGTTTTCAACCACCTAAACTAGTAAATTTCCGTATTTCAAGTCTCTGATTGGTCATTCCTAATCCAATAAAATACGTTCATTTAACTAAAGTTTTTTTCTGGTTGTTGAATGGCTATTTTTATAAACTGTCACTAAAATTACATTATTGCTTCCAAGAATCACAAGTAACATTTAAACTTTGTAATTCATTATTGCCTCAAGGTTACCTCATTGTTAGCAACTTTTGACCTATTTCTCACAGCTCCTACATTATTAAATTACGTAATACATTCACATAACATTATTGAACAAGTATACAATAATATAAGCATATGCAATGACTGTTACATACATTTTATAAGTTATTGAATTTATATATTATATAATTTGACTGAAATCATTTCAGTGTTATAAACACTGCCTCATACTGTAAATAGATGGCTAGAGAAAGAAAATTTCGATTTTTGAGCAAATATGGGCAAATTTCCTCAATACACTCCCATAAACTCCTGTAAACAAACTGCTCTTGGCATTAAATACATTTTTATAGCGGTACAAGAAACACATTCACAGTCTCTACGGTGCACATGGAGACAGAATAATTTGAATGCTGGACCAGCAGGTTGTTCCTAACATGAAATTATATCCAGACCTTGTTGTCTAGACCGTCCGGTTGACACCTCGTTGTGTTTATTCTCGCTGACGTTTCTACTGTCATATCAATAAACATGACACGACCTCAGCTGTACAGTTTGGACAACAGTAACACCAGTGGAAGCCCACATCTCATTGGCAGCTTGAGACATATGTTTGCCGAACATTCTTATTACCACCTACTAGAATACATGTCATTGCGTACAGTCCGTTATTTCTTGCTCTGTTGATTCAAAATGAATTATACACTATAAAATATCAATACCTGAATAAATTCCAAAATTATTTTCCGAGAGGCAAACGTTAATTAAATGAAGTGGAGGCGAACATAAATTGCCAAAAATTACACATTTACTCTTTTATGCAATGTTAAACATTGGAAGTTTCTCTTTAATTACATATTATCATCAAAATCACAATATGTATTTATATTTTTACTTTTACTACTACGTATAGTAAGTAGGGAATTTATTGTATTCCACCCAAATATTCGATACTGATATTTCACCGGAAATACATGTTTTGAGGCCCCTGAATCTAGAAAAGCACTCAAAAACTAAGAGTAGGATAAAGAGAAAACTTGATATATAGGTTCAGTATCCTCCAAGGACGGAACACTAAGATTTTCAAGAAAATCCCTTTACCCTAAATCCCTTCCAAACCACCCTTTATATGGAAAATTATTCAAAATTTTTGATTTTCTCAAAAATGGATCTAACGAATTTTGATTAAAATACCATATGTTTAATATATTTTATGGCAAATGAAATGTATATCTTGAATTTTCTGACAATGTCTTGAAAAGTCCTCTAGATTTTGAGTGACTTTTGTATAACTGGTAAAAGGTAAGAGACAGAGAAAGGTTTACTACACAAAAAATGTATATCTTGTTAAAAAACACAATCTATGTCATATTTATTTATTGATTGAACCATTTCCGACATATTCTTTGTATTTTTTTTTAATTTTTTACATCCTTATACTTTTTTTCTGAAACGGAAATTCGTTATTGGCTTTATGTACTGGAAAATGCAATTCTCACATAGCAACCAGCTCTTACAAGATTTTACTTTTGCTAAGCCTACTGTATTTCCATATTCCCCTTGTAACTACCAGAACATTTGAAATAAGATAATTTTTGGAAATGTTTATCTAGATTAACATGAAGTAGACGGAGAATAAGCGATTGTAGAAATAATTTGTACAATAGTAGAGAAGGTCATGTGAGTGCAACACATCAGAGTTTTAAAAATATTACTGCATCTCCCATTTTGTACTTTTAATTCCGCATCACTTCACAAAATCATAAACTCCTACACTCTTTAGAGAAGAGCCGTCAGCGCATACTTTAGAGGCTGTTTAGCTTTCCAAATTGGTAATAATACTAAACATGACAGCTTATATGTGCTCAAGCATAGTTTCTCCCTTTACCGGTAAATGTGACTTCGTTTTCTCTATTTTTGCTTTGAACAGATTTTTCTGTGAATAAAATATTTTGTGAATAATCCGTTTTCTCAGGGATTACTGAAGATAGATGGCTGAATCAAATTTTAGGATTATAAATAGACTCTTAAGCACTTTTGTGAATATACTTGGGTGTTAATGAGAGTTCTGGTGATAAATTGTAATAAAATGACAGTATAATTGAGAAAACGCATATCTTACTTAATAAACGAACTTATAACATAAAATTAGATCAGTGAACTTACAAGATATACGTCTACATTCTATAAAAATCTGATGTGTTACACTCATATGACTTTCTCTACTTTTGTACGAACTATTTTTACAAACGCCTATTCTCCATATACTTCAGGTTAATCGAGATATCTAGATGTTAATCTTATTGCTAATCTTCTTGTAAATGCAAGGGGAATTGGTAGTTTTAAGCGAGTCAAATATTTTAAGAGCTGGTTGCTATGTGGCGCATTCCATTCTCTTTGCATGTCCAGGACATCGAATTTGAGAAAAAGTATAAGTATTGGAAAATTTAAGGTAATAACAAAAGATATTTCGAAAATGGTTCACTCAACAAAAAAATGTATATGACACAAATTGTGTATTTTAACGCGATCTATATATGTTGCGTAGTAACATTTTGTCTATCTCTTATGGTTTACCAGTAATGCAAAAGTCGTTCACAATGAAGAATACTTTCGGAGACCTTCCCAGAAAATTCGAGATATACATTTAATTTGTCATGAAAATATCTTAAACATGTGCTATTTTAATCAAAAGCGTTAGAGCCATTTTTGAGAAAATTAAAATTTTCGAAAACTGTTCCATGTAAAGGGTAATCTGGGGTGGGGGGATTTTCTTGAAAACCTTCGTGTCGCATCTCTGGAAGATACTGAACCTAAATACCAAGTGTGGTGTTTATCCGACTGTTCGTTTCTGAGTTATTCTGTTCACAGACACACACACACACACAAATAGACACACAGACACACACACGAACATGTTTCTAAAAATGCTTGTTTTGGATTCAGGGGGTCTCAAAACATGTATTTCCGGTGAAAACTCTGTATCGAATTTTTGGGTGGAATACAATACTTCCCCTACTTACTATGCGTAGTAGAGAAAGTAAAAATTGGTGTTTGATCTCTTTAATATTTTGGAGTTAATGTGTTGTGTATTAAGAAAAATTAACATTGGTGGAGTAGGACTTTTAATCTCTTGTAAAATTAAGTTAATTATTATTTATTATTATTATTATTCCAGAAATCAGAATTGTTTTACGAGGTCATTATAGGAATATATGTGAAGTATTTTAAAATCTAACGAAGTTTTAAACCTATTTTACATTTAGAAGAAAATAATTTCATATCCACAAACCATACCACGTGTCTCGTGGTTATAGCTACAATTTCCAAATATTCATTGGTAAACACTTTAGCAGCGACATGCGACTATACCGAGTGCGCTAAGTGGACCGTAACGTACTAGTTGAAGTTTAAATTAAATAAAACAGAAATAAAGCCAAAGTGGTAATAATTACGAAAATGGGAATAATGAATTATGCGACAAAAACATCGATACATGATAACTGTAATACTCATCCGATAAATTCAAACTGAAGCAAGTGGCAAAACTGGCCGATTAACTCACAGTTGTTGTTGATACATTCAGCATCAGACCAGGTTCATATAGTAATGGCCAATTAATCATAACAGTGATTAACAGGCCACAAGCTGTGATTAATCACGGAGGAAGAATTTGCAGTGTGTTGGGAAATATTTGAGCAAAAGGAAAGCATTGTTGCTTTCTCTACCACGTACATATGCACACACCCACATACGGGGAGATATATTAAATTTATGGGTTGAATGCAAAAAATTCCATAGATAGAGAAATTAAATACTTTCAAATTGCAAACTAAAGTTGTGCACATTACAATAATTAGTAAAGAATGAAAAATGCCTAAGTTGGGAAACGAAAGCGTAAGCATTGACCTGACAAATTCACTTAGAATTCAATAAAAATTAAGCATAAAAATACTTATATTTGGGGTATTAATTAATTAATGCAATATAACAAGCTAATAACTCTGAAACGTTGTTTTTATTGAAATCCTAATACATATCCGAAAGTTTAAGAAGTAAATCTCAGTTTTTTTTACTAATATTTCAAGTCGCATAATTACTGCTATATCTACTACATCAATCACAGGTTCTATAGAAGTTGCTCCACGCCGTTACATCATGTATATTCTGCGGGGGATTAACTTGACCCTAAGTGTGTTACACGCCAATGCACGTGTTATTAAGGAAGACATCAAGACGCCGCGATTTTATTCGCCTGGCCCAGAGCAGACGCCTTGGCGGAAGAGAGAGAAAGGCCTTTGTTCTGCTCTCACAATGGGCTCCCTAATAACATTGAGGCCTGCACGCCGTACTTTCAATCATAATGTCGACAGAAAGGCACAGAAACTCTGCATCCGATAAAAAAGTAAAATAAACAGCCCTAGGGTACTTATTTAATTCTGTGACGGAGACTTAAGTCCCCTTCTATTATATGAGTATTATTGTAATCGCTATTATTTTGCTTTAGATAATGATCTGGTGAAGGAAGTCGAAGCCCAGGATCTGCGCCCTCTTTATGCTAAGGGACACAAACGATATTCCTATTTTAAACTTCGCTGGCAGTCGAAGATAATTCAGTCTTTACGACTGTGGGACTTTGGGGCTTTAATTTTCAACGAACGACGGCCAATGTGGTCTTATAAAATCCCCTCATTTAATTTCCTGGTATTATCTACTAGTTTTATTTCCAATGTTATGATTCCCTGTCGAGAAGGGTATTCAAATAGACTTTTGTGCTCTGTCGCGTGCCAGAGTATATAGCTCTGTATAATAATGATTAACACTATTTAAGATGATAAAATCTCTCTCATTTACACCCGTTGGGAGTATAAGTATATTCTTATTGTATAATAACAAGTCTTCCTTTTACGTCCACTCCTACTTTGTATATCTAAATTTTCAATCAATAAAAATTACTGTTTCATTCTTCGTTCTCCACGCGCAACTGTATTTCGGGTTACGTATAGATCTACGTACGATGATAATAATCATGTTTAAACAATAATATTTTATGAACTAGAGCATGAGATCTCCGATGTGCTCTTTTATATTTTGTTTCATTCTTTAGCACCCTTCTAAGGTCATGTTGGGGAATTGGACTTTAGCAAATACGAGTTAGTTATTTCTAATTTCCCCAGGAAATACACTCACATTTTGAGGCAGTATTTTTAACATTTAAAAATATATAATAAATATAATATAAATATAACAGCCCGTCTTTAAGCATTATGTGTATAAATAATATAAAATGTATGTAGCGGTCATTTTATTATGTTTATATTGTTATGTACATGTTTAATAAGGTTATGTGAATGTATTAGGTAATTTAATAATGCTGGAGCTGTGAGAATATAGGTCAAAAGTTGCTAACAAAGAGGTAATAATGAGGTAACCTTAAGGTAATAATGAATTGGAATGTAATTCTTGGAGCAACAATAAGGTAATTTTTGAGACAGTTAATAAATAGGCAATCAACAACCAGAAAACCTGAAAGTTAAACAAAAGTATTCTATTGGAGTAGGATTATAGGGCATTAAATAGATGAAATTTGCAAATTCAGGCGGTAGAAGTCAGTTGCTAGTAGACAGCGTTCCTAACTGGACGCGAGACGCGTCCTCGAGAAGTTTAATGCGTATTTAGTGTGAGATGAAAATTCATTGCAGCGAGCATATTATAACGTTTACATACCTAAAAGTGCAATTAATAAATATCACAGCTCTTTATATAAGTGAAGTGTTATTTAATCGCGTGAAGGATTTATAAAAGGAGTGAAGTAAAAGTTATAATTTGGTAAGCCTACATTCTTTAGCCTCACCACTCCCTGTTAAGAAATACATGTTTCTACAAATTAATAGTGACGTAGCCGAGCAAACATATATATATATATATATATATATATATATATATATAATATTTAAAGAAGCATTTGGGCGAAGGCCACTTAAAAGTAAACTTGGGGCAAATACCAAAATAAACCTACTCCAATTTACAGTTTACTTTCAAACTCGGAGAGTAGGGGATAAACTATTAAAAACCTTTCCTCCACTATGACCGAAAATGAAATTCGGTACCTCTTGGTTGAGACGCCAGAAAAGTGACCCTCGACTATAGATGCGGTCTCTGTGATGATATAATATAGTAAAACAATAAATTGTTAGGAGGAACTACAGATTTAATTAGCAACATTTTTAATACTTTATAAATTTATTTGTGAAGTTAGAAATGAAATCTGTTCTGTTTTCTGATCGTATGAGACGAATTTGAGTTCTCTTGCGTCGAGTTGAGTCAAAGATTCTACCTTTTAGATAACAATTTATTATTTTATACTTGATGTAGATATACCGGATTTTGCAGAATGCGACGGATAATCCTTCAGGGGTTACAGAGGAGTGTTAGGCGAGCACTTTGACGTAGGGCACTTATGGTTCATGGTTTTCGCCAATAGATAAACATAAATATCGAGCCAATACGCCACTGATAAAGCTTCCGTGCGCTACTGCTTCTTACTGGTAATCGCGGTCAAGCTAAGTTCAAACAGTTCATATGAATATCTGAGTAACATGTGTTTAAACTTTGAAATAAATGGGAAAATAATGTAAAATTGGATTCACTCTAAACATACCTTTCATCTTTTTGGGGAAAAACTGTTCAACCCAGCACCACCATCACATTGGCACCCGAGCACATTACTAACTGCGCTATTACTCCAGCTAACTGTTGTTCGTCTCTCTGATAAGTTGCCTATTAGTTATATGTTGTTCAACTCAGGAACACTCGTTGACGACTTTGCTATAGTATAATTTAAAGTGTTATCCCCTCTCCTGTTATCATAGTATGATGCGTTCTTTGCAGGAGCTCCATATACGGTTTACGCTTATATACCAACCATTAACTAAGCACGTAATAATTAAATTCTGTGTTTCTTAATGGAGAGATTATGATTAGGGATAGTTGCACTTTATTTTCTAGTCAGGAAATATCTGCAATAATACGCACGCATTTTAATATGCTGATGAAGGGACTTAGAAATAAGAGTATATGGTTATTGTAGTCTGTCACTATTTTCTGTTCAAAATTAAAATAACAAATTCTCAATTTTTCTAAAAGTAAAATTTCTAGTACTACCCGTAACTCCGAAATATAATTAATTATCGTGATTGTTGTGAGAGAGCATTTCGGAACGTTGAAGCTATGGTAAGCTTTTGATTACAATGGCCCCCAATGGTCACCAAGTTTTGAAGCCGGGCGATGGTCGTTACTTTTTGAAGCCATACCCTTTTTTACATATCTGCTGTTGATTCCGCTGCCGGCGGCTACAGTGGTTGGTTATGAGATCTTTCTCTCACGGTATGCGTGGCTGTAATTTGAAAGGATAACACCAGTTTAAATTGACTGGGAAGTTTAATGTGACATAATACTTGAGCTAGTGAGCTGAGTTGAAGACCGTTTGAAGATAAAGAATGAAACTGATTATGAATCGTAGTACCCGAAACTATAACAACTGAATTATTATACCTGCTAACTTCTACAGTATCAATTTTACGGTTTGAAATAATTGTTTCCGCTATAAAAGAAATTAGAAGAGTAACTTGCCGTGAGTCGCTAAAATACTTACGGCAAAACCCCATCGCGACCTCCGCGGTAACTGATAACCCAGCGCGGCTTTAGACGCTACGAACTGCCAATCGCCGTAAAAGGCTGTAAGACTCTAAGTCTATACACGAAGAAAAGAATGGTAAGAGACTAAGACTAATTCTAGCAATACACCCTCTTTTATTACTTAAACTCCGCTTACCTTAGAACTATCCCAACAAGGTTCCTTCTCGCGCAGGGACAATCTTAAATTCTTAGGTATGCGCATCTGACAGTTACTAGGCGGTACCTGCCCGAATCTCAGAATTTTCTTCTCATTCTCTTTTACACAATTTCTGTCTATATGACTTTGGAAACGTACTGAATCCAAACCGTAACTGCAGTCCAGGAATCTTTATACTAATGCGTTCACTCCTAATCTGGTACTAATGACTTTGCTCGCTAATTACCTTTTTCTCCGAAAAATCCTTTCAACTCATGTTTGTTTCATTATACATTGATTTAATGTACGGAAATCATTTGTTGCAATTATTTCTTTAGCTTACTCTTATTTCTTTGTTTAATTACTTATATCTTCCTGTTAATAATTACAATACCACGTTTTACACTCGCTTCCTTTCACATTGGTCAATGAATGCACTTCTGGTTCTACGTTTGTTGGTTCTAGTGTAGTGTTTCGTGTCCATCAACATCATCATCAGGCTATGCAGCCTACTGTGGCAAAGTCACAAGAGAAGTTCGTCTTCTACGGGATCAGCCAGCCTCCCTTGGATTGTATGGATTATCAGGAAAATTCTCTTTGGTATTCTTTCGTTCATTCTCATTAAATCTTCTGTCCATTTCTTATTATATCCTTTGATTTTATCTTCAATCTAATATAATTCGTCTCTAATAATTTAATTTCTTGCCTTATCCACCCTTTTACAACTCTCTGCATTACACAAGAATTTCTGCTGCTGCTGACATTTTGCTTTTATCCTTCTGATTTAATTACCAAATTATCACTTCTATATAACAAGAAAGGAGCGGTACCAATCGCGATGGCTAAGGCAGTTACCTCTGGCCCATGTTCGGGAGGTCCCGGTTTCAAATCCCGTGGGCCAACCAGTCTTTTCTGTTCGTTTTGTTTTCCTGATACTGGATTGGATGTTTAATACCACGACCCAAATTCCACCTTAAGCCTAAAACAATAGTAAAAATTAAAATAGATGGTATTAGCGAATGCTTTGCCATCTATCCACAGATAATTAAAGCAGGTAGATTGACGCACCCTAATGCCATCTGCTCAGCATGTGTAGAAGTAGAGATCAGTTACCTAGCACTACGGGGTCAGTGGACACGTGACGAAGTAAAATTTGATGGTACAAGATGAGATTTAGAAGGTTAACTTTACACCACACACCGAGCTATAAGATATGTCCACGTAATTCAAGCGACGTAAAATAGATAGATAGAGAGAGAGAGAGAGAGAGAAAGAGAGAGAGAGTGGGGAGAAGAGAAGGACATTGTTATGTATAATTATTCTTTCTTTATTTTTTCTTGGTGTAACACCTTTCTATAACTCATATGTGCTAATTATAACGAGAACCCTCATTAACACAGTCCCAGTTCAGTTTAATATTAATATTAACCTGATGTAAATATCATCATAATTTGAGTAGAAGACTTTAAATTATGTAATACAGCGGCGGTCATATGCAAGATGCGCAACTATCACTCAGTAGATGTATAAAAAATGAAAAATCTGATTTGTTACATTCACATGACTTTCTTTTATGCAGCTTCCACAAATGTTTCTGCAAGAGTTTAATTTTCCATTTAATTCGTGTTAATCGAGGTACAAACTTGAAAAAATAGTTTAAATATCCATTTAGTTGTAGGCAAAACAGTGTTACAGGATACCAAAGATAGTCAAATGTTTAAAAGAGGGTTATTATATGCTAGATTTGGAATTACGTTTTTTTTCCATGACATCTTTATAAACAAAAATATTGGATAGCCGTCAAAATTATGATAATCTATTGATAATTCAAAACAATATTAACGGTTATTTCGAAAATAGCTGATGCCTTAAAAATTTATTTGGAATAAATTGTGTTTTAAAGACGTGGGTAAGTTTTAGTCTATCTCTTATGGTTTAGTAGTTATACAAAATTATACAGAATCCCTTCGAATGAAAAGACTTCACAGACTAGGAATTCCCAGGATACTGAATATATAAATTTTATTTGTTATTTAAATATTTTAAATATATAGTGTTTTAATTAAAATGGTTAGAACCATTTTTGAGGAAATAAAAGGTAGCTAATTATGTTCTATGTGGGCATTTTATTGCTACTCGTCGTATCACATCTTTGCAAGATATTTAACCGAAATCCAAGTTTGATATTTATCCAGAATTTCATTTTGAATTAAATTGATGTTTCTAAAAAAGAATAGAAGGCTGCCTATTTTAATAGCTCGTTCATCGTCCTCTGGGGAGCCTTCAGTGATAGGCGGTCTTCGAGGCAGGAACTCTTAGGACTTCCGCGCGTCTCTGTGGTAAGTCTGCAATCTGCCTATAGCTTCCTGTGATTCCTTCACTTCATCCCTTCCTCCTGGAGGATGGTAGCCTCAGTGGATTTATGTAAGTATAAGTGTGCGAGGTCTTCCCCTCCGTTCTATAACCTATAGTGTATTCGCTGGTTTTGGATGTGGCGGATAACCTAAAATTACATGCATTTAATTTGAAAACTGGTTTGAAATGAATGCGTTATTAATTCTACCTTGTATCTAGTTTTCTGGTTTCGATTCTATAATAATTGCCCTTTAAGTGCTACTCAGTAGCAAATGTGTTGTAAAAATGCTATCTGAAAATATTATAAAGAGTAATTAAGTTACCCTTTCAACTCAGGTCGATTTATGTCATAGATTTTACCTTTTTAATTCTCTTTGTTATAGAAAAAACAATTTTACTAATTAATTTCTAAAGCAAAGAAAAAATAAAATGGATGTGAAAGCATTCGCTTAATAGTTTTCGGTGCAGTAACGGCTCTATCACGAATTAGTCCTGGACTGAAATTTTCCAGTGGAGTTAACACTATAAACACGCCACATCAGGTGGTACAATATTTTAGTTACCTACAGTATTTAGTGATTCAGTTATAATTAAATTTTCCAAGCGAATTGTTATTATTGTTTCATTAACTTCTGTTATGAGTCACATTTGTTTAATGATATTTTATTTTAGGTTTCGTGGGCGGTTCGGTCAAATACCGGTATGTGAATATTTATTTATAAGGGTGATTCGACATTATTTGTATTTGATAATTAACTGCGAATAATAACGAAGTTAAAAACATTGGTAAAAATTCGGTGTAGTGGTTGTTACAGCTTTGATTTAATTCAACGCTTTTAGAGGGGGTATAAGGGATATTATGGACTTTATTTTGGAATTTTAGCTGAGCGCAAATGACGCCCCATATAATTACATAGCATAAGAACAGCCGACTACACGCAGCTCAGTTTCCATTATTTTAGAGACTACTTTAATCTCTTTTCTCTCCTCTTTCTCATCTTCTATATCCCGGTATTTATTCCTATTTTTTTTCTTTCACTGTCTTTCCTCTTTCTCTCAATTTTGAGTGCAACATCCACGGCATGTGATGTATTAAAAATCAGCAGTAGTACTGTTTTGTAGGAAGTGTTAATACAATTTAAATTACAAGTACTCGTATAACAACTTGTGGGTTTTCCTCTTTCTTGCAATTCTATCGTAATGATACTGCGTTTTTGTTGTGACTGGTTTACCTACATTAGTAATGTTAGTTCGTCTCATAAGTCGGTTTTTAAGTTTGACATTTTATAAGATAGAATTGGGTTTCTTTGGTTCGCCAATGCTGTTTACAGGATGCCATGGCTAGTTATATGTACATTGCGAGAATGTGTCAGTCGTCAGTTCCTAATATACAATCACGAAATGGAAGCTACAAAGTGTGAGATTAGAGTCCTTCTAAAGCCCTACTGGAAACAATACTATAAAACTACTGCCGCGGCTCGAAAAATATATGAAGTTGAAGAGAAGGTGTCGTTAGTGAGCGTGAAACCACAACGATGATTCCAACGTTTCAACACTGGAGAAGAAAACACTAAAGATTTACCACGTTCTGGAAGATATAAATTGTGAAATATTGAGATTACACGCAGAGTTTTGGAAGAAAATTGCAAAAAAGTTCTCGTAGGCTGTCAGAAGCATTAGGTGCATCAAAAGATACCATACATCGCCAGATTAAGAAGCTTGTAAAATCAAAAGCTGTAGATCTGCACCTCATTAATTGACACATGAACAGACCCAAAGTAGAGTGGATATCTTATCGGTAATCCCTTGGATGATAAACTCATAGGCAAATTTTCATGTGTGATAAAAAATAGGTCTATTACCGCAACCCTGACGCCTCGAAACAGTGTCTCAGTCCCCATCAACCTGACAAAGTCATCGTTAAAATATCAGTTCGGCCCCATAGTAATGTGTATCTGGTGGAACTTTGAAAGAGTAATTCACTGGGAGTTTGTTCAGAACGGGCCTGTAGTCAATGCAGGTCTTTATTCTAAACAACTGGAAGAGTTCATGAAATTTTGAGATGGAGGTACCCAGCATTAGTTAATCGAAATAAGGTTTTTGCAGCAGAACAATGCAACATCTTATACTGCATGAACAACCATGACAAAAGTTCAGGAATTGGAAGGAGTCGAACTGCTACCACACCCAGCATACAGCCCTTATCTTGCGCCTTCAGATTACCATTTGTTTAGATCCATATTACATTTCTTGCGTGGAAGAAATTTCGAAAACTTTGAAGCTGTGAATGTGTGTGTCATCGAATTCTTGGCATCAAAAACCAGAGACTCGTACCTTCGCGGGATAATAAACCTCGCTGAAAGATGACTTTGGACCACAGAATCTTATGGTCTCTACCTTGAAGAGTAGTTTAATTTCTTGTCAGAAAACGTGGAAAATGCCTTATCAGATACCATCTATAGTAATTACAAATTAAAGAAACATCTTAAACATTCATTGTAGCGCAATTTTGTAATCAGACTCTATGGTAATAAATTTCAGTTAGGTAATATAGTTGCAAAAAAAATTAGTTTCCCTACTACACTCATTTATTACCAAAAAATACAACATCGGAATTTCACGGTTATACTTGTTTTCTGTTCCAATGAACCCAAAAATAAAAGCATTTTTGGAAAAGATGAGCACGCTTTCTGTGATTGTGTGTGTGTGTGTGTGTGTGAATAGCATAAATTAAAACGAAATATTGGGAAAATACCAATCTAAGTTCGTCATCATCTTTCAAGGCTACGATGGGAAGATTTCCAAGCAAATCCCCCAGCTCCACTATTCTATACATAGAAAATTTTGACTTCCTTAATTTTCCCGAAAATGACTAATTATATATGTTTTATATTTTCACGACTAAAAAGATATACATCTTGAATCTTCTGCAAATAACCTATGAAATGGTTTTTATTCTTAAATAATTTAGTGCTATATATGAAGAATAAACTATAAGAGAGACACACAAGTTTTTATTACATCCAAAATGTAGGCCTCGTTAAAACATACAATAGAGCATTAACCCTATGCTGTTTGTATGATTGTCCCATATTTTATATATTTGAAGCTTTTGGTCACCGATATTTTGTTTCTGGGAATGTTATGCAAAGAATAAGGAATTTCAAATTTAGATAATAGCGACTCATTGACTATTGCTTTAGCTCTGCGTAACTGTAACAAGATGTTTATAAAAACATTTTTCTGCAAAGTCTTATTCTTGATTAACCTGAAGTAGAAAATAAGGCCTTGTAAGAATAATATGCAGAAGAGAAAGAAAAACTGAAGAACAGTCGGGGAAACAAAGTCTTGTGAATGTAAAACATAAAATTATTATTATTATTATTATTATTATTATTATTATTATTATTATTATTATTATTATTATTATTATCATCATCATCTTCATCATCATGTGCTTTACATCACATTGAGAGTTATACCTTTGGGGAAAGAAACTAAGATGTCGTATAGTCTATTTTAATTATATGTTATATACTGGTGGCACCGTAACCGAGTGGTTAGACCGCTTGCCTTCCAACAAGGGGCCCCGGGGCTTGCATGTGGGTTTTGGGTGGACGCAGCGGCATCTGGGCAAGTTGTTTCCGGGTTCTCCAGTTTCCTCCTCCATTCATTTCACCAATTGCTACATTATCACTTTTCCTTTCGCCTTCATTTCATATCATTTCCTTCCTCATTCTTATAGCTGGCTACGGGCAGATCCCCTTCCTGGTACTTCATACTCTGATTCAATGTTCGTCTGCTCCTCTTCATGCCTCTGATCCTATGTAAGGTTGTATGTTCCGTGAGTGAAAGTCAAGCAAATAAATACACAAATTTTAATGATTTTGTTGTTTTTTAATGAATTAAAAGTTCTTCTACATCCTTCTACGTACGAGGAGGGTAAACCGACTACGTAAATATGCTATATTCAAGTTGAAGAACAATCTAGTTGAACGTTATTGCGCAAAAATGTAACTCACACGCACGCACATACAAAAATGTATTCTTAAAATACTACGGTTATTCTCAAGGAAGGTCATTGCATTTTGTAATGCAAGTGTTAATTCAAATCGAAAATTATTATAATTTTTTTCTTATATGTAGATTAGACTTTGCCTTCAGTATTGTGACGGGATTGTACCTCTAGCAGATGCAACATTGTCCCACTGGATGGGCCAAGGATAGGGGGTAGTTCATTCCATAGCTAAGCTTAGCAGAGGGATGGTTAGGAAGGAACAGTGGTGAAGGGTGGCAAATTATTGAATTTTAACTCTGGTCCCCAGAATTACTCCAATTTCTCTATGCAATATCACACATTACATTAATGATCACAAAATGAAGATGCTATGTCAAATAACTGGATAATCACCTGCTTCTTGTTGAACGTCCGGCGTTCCATCTTGATCGTGCCTATGGCTGGTTCAAAGTTAAAGGCTTAGAACAAATTAATTTAAAGATGCGAGCGTCATAGAGTCCTGTTACGAGTGTTATCGGCAGACATCGAGTTGTCAAAAAGATTCCTTAAGTTTAAATAACTACAGAAAATGCCGATCTAGTGCTTCATATAGCACTGACGTATGCGGTGTCATGATTTGAATAATCTGCTACGTGTCGATGCATTCGCGAATATTCAGAAAATCACGCAACACTCCCTGTTTACATAAGTATCCGGGAAATTACTTGCTAGAGCTTACAAAGTCAAATCCATCGTTCCTCTTAAAAAAATGTGTTCTGAGTATCCATGCCGTATAAAACTTTATCAGAATCTTATAAAATAGAAATATAGCCGTCACAGTATTCATGGACAATAAATGCTATTTTTAAACTTTCACGTTCTATTTTTCAAAAAACAATGGTATTTCGTTTTAACGCATGTACTAGTCGCCACAATATGAATAAGTTTGCAGGAGGGCGCCATTGTTTTATTGACAATCAAGGCTTGGGATCAGAGGGGAATGAGGGACAAGGGTGGTAAGGAAGTGCAGGCCTCAGCCTAGGTAATAAAACTCGGAACGAGGATGTTTTCTTTACCTGACTGTCCTTCCGATGCTCCTTCCACTTGTTTCGTATCTGTGTAGTTGCTCTTCTCACCACACGCACTCATATCTGGCCAACTAAATAGGTTTGTCTTTTCTATTGATTTAGAATTAAACATCAGAATAATACACAGTATAAAAGTAGGAATTATTTTAATTTGGGGCCAAAGTTGCAGGAAGCCAATGGTAACCAACAGAAACCTGGTTGATATTAGGACCTTTATCTGTTAGAATTGAATATAGCCGTGGTAACGTTACTCCTGTTGAGATGTTAACACTTAGACTCCGGCATCGGAATGCTGATTTTTTTCCCGGTACTGAGTCTCTTAAAACCCCTAGAATCAATTGAACATCTTGATAGAATAGTAGTGCCCCCGTTTTTACAAATTACATCTTGGCTGCTGGTAAGAAAATAGTTCTACTACTCTAACAGTAAATGTAACAAATAATTAAAACGGTTTCAGGCTCTGGGTCTTTCATTAACGGAAAACCAATTTTTACCAATTTTTTACTTTCTCTACTACGTATAGTAAGTAGAGAATCCAAAAAAACCAGTTTTGGAAACATGTCCGTGTGTGTGTGTGTGTGTGTGTGTACAGTATAACTCAGAAACGAACAGTCGGATAAACACTAAACTTGGTATATAGGTTCGGTATCTTCCAGAGATGCGACATGAAGGTTTTCAAGAAAATCCCCCCACCCTATATTACCCTTTACATGCAACATCTTTCCAAAATTTTAATTTTCTCAAAAATGAGACAAAAAATCTAACGATTTTTATTAAAATATCACATGTTTAAGATATTTTCATGACAAATGAAATGTACATCTCGAATTTTCTGGGAATGTCTCCAAAAGTATTTTTCATTGTGAACGACTTTTGCATAACTGGTAAACCATAAGAGATAGACAAAGTTTTACTACACAAAAAATGTAGATCGCGTTAAAATACATAATTTATGTCATATACATTCTTTTTTGTTGAGTGAACCATTTTCGTGATATTGCTTGTTATTCCCTTAAATTTTCCAATACATACTTTTTCTCAAATTCATTATTAACCTTTTTTGTCCTGGTAATGTAAAGAGAATGGATTACTCCACATAGCAACCAGCTCTTAAAATATTTCACTATAGCTTAGAGCCTACCAATTCCCATTGCATCTACAAGAAAATTAGCAATAAGATTAACATCTCGATATCCCGATTAACATGAAGCATATGGAGAATAAGCGTTTGTAAAAATAGTTTGCACAAGAGTAGGGAAAGTCATGTAAGTGTAACACATCAGATTTTTTAACAATGTTCTCCTTCCGCGTTCATAACTGTGGGCGCTGGTTTCAGTGCTGTCTTTACTGCTTCTGGCTCCACATTCGCTGTTTATAATTGTAAATCGCTTGGAAAATTCTAGGCGTTCTATGCGAGACAGTTGGTGCGTCTCTGGGTGCTTCCCGATTTTTGTGAGTGAAAACATCTGAGAGAGTTGCATAACCAGTGCTGTCTTTCTGTCTTCAATGCAAAAAAGAAATAGTAAGAATTTACTTTATCAAGTGTGAGACAAGGGTATCCAATGTCACCCACCTTTTTAACATATACAGGGTGAGCCAGAAGACTCCGAACTACCTGCGCGGTGTTTATCTTGTCCGTGTCCTCGGCGCTCTTTGCCGCGGATGAAACCATATAACATTTTTAAAACTACTTTTAAAGGCTTTACTTACCAACTTTATGAAAGGAAATGCTGAAACTTCCTCCGTCGTTGTCTATACATTTTTGGCACCTCTTTAGGAAATTTTCCATCATGAAATTTTTGGGGGAAATTTTCCAAACGATGACCGATGTCGTCTAATGTTTCTTCGGTAAGAACCGAACGCCGTCTTTTGCATTTCTTAGCCTAACACTTCCTGTGACCTGAAATTTACTGTAAAGTTCATGGATTGTTGTACGGCCTGGAACTTTTACGCCTGGAAATCTTTCTGTAAATCGTACTTACCTAGTGAGTACTTACCTAACCGAGTTAACGTATACGAATCATAAATAAATACACGTTGTGCAGTAAAAAACATGTACTGAGCCATAATATACTTTGTGACCAAGTGCAGGACAAAATAATAAATTACCCTTAATAACTGAACTACATCACATCACCGTCAACTGAAAACTGCACTTCACACTGCAGACCAAAACAACATTAACAGCGTGAATTTATTTATAGCAGCAGTGCGTTGTAATGCCCAGTGGAAAAACACCGCGCTGCCGGTAATATTGTTCATAAAATACACCTCCGGGTAACTTAAACATAAAGTGTACAAGACAAACCCACACATCTTGAAAGAATTAAAACAAAATATCCGCCAGGAAATTTCTCAAAGGGAACTACGGCGAGTGATGGATAGTTTCCTAAAGAGGTACTAAAAATGTATGGACTACGACTGTGGCCAGTTTCAACATCTCCTTTCGTAAAGTTAGTAAGTAAAACCTATAAAAGTAGTTTTAAAAGTGTTGTATGGTTTCATCCCCGCCTTTCTATGATAGCGGCAGATGGTAACGAGCGCCGAGGTCGCGGACAGGATAAACACCGCACAGGTGTTTCGGAGTCTTGTGGCTCACTCTGTAAATGGGTGATTATTTTGGGATCACAAGTTAAGGTAGAGGATAATAATTTTAAAATTAATTCACTCATTTTAAACACAGTATTATTGTAGACAAGCAAGTTATCTTCTATGAAAACGAAAACATGTTACGGATACCTTCTTTCCTTCTAGGTAAATAAATGACAACTTATAACTTAGAAGTCTCAGTTTCAAAAACAAAGATTATGACCTTCTTAGAGAAAAAAGGTAAAATTGAGATGAAAGATAAAATAACAGAGCAAATACGTGTCATTATGAAATTATTCATAATTATGACAAAGACCTCATAAATATATCCATAAATTTCAAATTATACGTGTAACAATAAACGAAATTTACAAGACAAGGCAAGAAAGCAAATGAAATAATGCTAAAATTTTATAAAACTATGACTGACCTACGGTGCAGAGAATTCGGCTCTAAAACGATCAGAGAGAAGAATGATAGAGGCAGTTGAAGTGAAATGCTTTGGATACGTGGATGGATATACCCTTCACAATTATGTAATAAATAACACCACATGATAGCAGCTGGATGGTTATAATTTAAATAATAACATATCAGAACTTACAAATAACTGGAAAGTACACATACAGAGAATGCCTTCTGCAAGATTTTCACAAGTAATATATACCTACGTACAAAGCACGAGATGTTGGACAAACCCGACGTAGATGGCAAGACAACTTCTGAGTCGGAATCGGCCATCAGGTCTACCTTGAGGTAGATGATGATGATAGCGTTATCAACACTCGTTGAATGCACTTGAAAGTGTGCTCTGAAGCATACTTGTAGTACTTATTCATACAAATTTAGACGAAAGTGAATGGAAAGCTCTAGGAGACATTTTAAGTTAAAAGCGTATATGCACAGTCGGATGCAAAAAACCTGCCGATTTGAGGAACCGCGGTTTAAGTTTGCAATCAATAATTAACACGCCTCTGCCGCGCCTTCCATCCCTCATTCGGTTACAGAGGTTAATGCTTGAATGCCCAACCAATAAGAGCCGGACTCATTCAGGGACTATGAATAGTCTTTGAAAGGCATATTGTTTCAACCATTTTGGTGACATATACCGATTCTCCACCCTTTCATCGCCCAGCTAGGCCTTACCTTTCTTCATAGGGTAATGCTAGCGGTACTTCAGCTAAAACCAATTAAAGGAAAGCGTACCTAAGACAGGCGCGGATTACAAATGATAGAGGATTTTGCCAACATTCAAGAATGGAAAACACCAAAAGCATCGGCGCGCTTTTGTTTCTTGGTTTTTTTTCGACTCGACTGTACGTGACACGAAAACTCACTGAATGGGATTCGAAAGCTCCAGATCTCACTTGAAGATTTGGATTAAATGCAATGCAATATTGAGCTGACTGTGCCGGTTTTGCGAGCACAATTGCACATAAAATAGGTTTCCGAAGCGCCTTTATTACAGTCAATTCTGACAGGATGCTGGTGATACCTCCATTATTTTTAGAGTTTATGTGCAACAAACATGAAATAAATTTCGCAATATACTATATTAAAATTAAAAATGGACAAATCTGATATGTTATGTTCACATTCCCTGGTTTTTATCATTTATATACATATACATGTATACAGGTTTTAGAAACTATTGTTGAAAAGCCTATTTTTCCACCTGCTTTATGTTAGTCAAGATAAACGTTTGCAGAAATAGTTTTATTACATATTTTGTTGAAGTACAAAAGGAATGTAGGTCTTTCAAAAGCTGGTCGCTATATAGTGACTCTGAAAGTCCATATCTTTCCATGAAATCCCAAGAAACAACCGAATGGTAGCAGTACTTCAAAATAAGAAAGCATTAAAAATTCAAACCAATATCAGCAAATATCTCCGAAATGTCTGATGCCACAATGAAAGTTACTTAATATGGTGTATTTTAAAGAGATTCAAATTTTCCGTGCTGTACGTTATCTCTTAGTGTTTATTAATTGTACAAAATGAAAATAATTTCACAAGCTATTTGTAGGGCATTCAGGATACATATTTTATTAGTTGTGTAAATATCTTGAAGTTATGGTATTTTAATTAAAAAGTCAAAGAAATATTTCAGAAATCCAAAACAATGAAAGTTTTCAATTTAAAAGATAGTTTAGTGTGGGAGGATTTTCATAAAAAATGCCAAAAAGCATTTTTGAGCTTGGAAATGCTGTACTTAAGTAAGAGGTTCGTATTCATTCGAACTTTAGTTTTTTTTGTAATTTTGTTGCGCGCACACACACACACACACACACACACACACACACACACACACACACAAGCTTGCTCTCTATCTACTAAAAGTAGATACTAGAGAAACTAAAAATAATACCATAGTTCTGTATAAAGTTGGACTTAATAGTGCGTAGAAGAAAGGAGTACTTCAATTTTTCATCCTAAATTAGTGAAAATTCCATAACACTTAATTTTAATGGTCATTTTGTATGTTTTGGATAAACAATTGAAAGGCAGTCGTTTAAAACTTTGGCAAACCGAAAATGAAGTTCTCAACCTTGAATCACTTCCGAAATGAAGACAGATGACAAACTCTTTGTTATTAAAATCGACGTTGATAGTGGTATTTAATTTGTTGATGTTTGTGTATGTGTGTTTACTCAACGTGTTGAAGCCATCTTGTGACGTCATTCATCTTTTAGGTTTGTTAGCTCCATCTGGTGTTAGCAATTTGCGGCAGTATTAGTTTTTTTGTTTTAAAAGAATGCTAGTTATTTTATTTAATTTTGGTTCTTTGTCCTCCGGCTAGCTTTTGAGTCGAGCACGTCTCTATATACAGGTTGTGTAAACGGAAAGGAATCCTTTATCCAAAGATAACACTGATGAAGACATTTGTTTTACACATTTATTGTCGAACACGTTAACTATCACATTTATACATTGATCTTAACACTCGCCAAATTGAAACTGTTATAATAACTTCATTACTGATATTTCTTAATTCGCGTACTTCAACTTTCTGTATAATTAACTTTATAACACTTGAGAATTTTCATAACTCTGTTACGCGTAACCTGCAAATTGATATCCGAAGTGTGCCGTACAAATACTTTCGACGAACTGATGGGAATGCGACGTGTAGTGTACAAAGAATTTTGATGAACTGACAGACTTTACCACAAACCTACCCTATTTATACTCCTACACACCGATATGCCTAAAGGTTGTAACTGAACTGCAATTGGCAAATAAAACGCGCCAACATTAGCGTCTATTTTAATATCCAATGAAAATTATGAATGCATATGCTCTAGGGAAACGTTCCAGAAGATTCTCAAGGAAAAACGCGCCAACATTACGTAACTTCCTCGTTTCCAATAATGATAAACAGCTCACCCCCTCGCTGTATTATTGCGCGCTATTATTGTCAGTTTCAGTAAGGCATTAAAAACTTACTTCTCAACAATAATTACAATAAACAAATATCTCAAATCAATGTCACATAAAAATGCATATTCATAATATAATCATTATTTACATTTAAGTAATTTGTGATACAAATTACTGCATCATATGCCCCACTAGAAACATAATTATAAATATTTACAACTTGTTTGTAAATTTTATAAGTGGGTTTTTAGTCTCCTAAATCTTGGAACACACGCTATCACTTTCACTTAACACATCACACGCATTTAACACACGACATATGTTTTTTTTTATCTCACCACTACTTACTGGCTCTGGTTTAATGTGTTTAGACATTAATCTGACATTACAATTTTTTTATAGCAAATACTGTACCCTGAATTATTTAGTTACTGTTACAAAATTGGTTTATTCTCTTAGATTTTTGACAAAAATTTATACATTTAAGAATTTTTGTAATTATTAAACATTTTTACCAAAAATATTCACCCTCTACACAAATATATTTACATCTCTTAAATCTAGGCACTGTTTCACATTTTCTGTTTGCTACATAAGTATTTGTTTTGTTTTTTTTAATTATTTTTACCCAATTTTTTTTGTTTTATACTTTATATTCACACACTCTTGGAATTATATCTACGTACTTTACTTTAATATAACATCATGCTTTATTTCAAATGCTGATACAGTTACTAAAAAAAATGTTATTTTTCCCTTTTAAACATTTAGTTAGGTCCAAAATCTTATTTCTCCATTATCATGACGTACATATTTATTTAACCCTCTTACAATCCAATACATTTCTCTGCAAGTCATCTTTAACTATCCAGCATTTACTTTGCATCTCATTGCTATTTACCCTCCTGGATCAAATTGTGTGTGGCTAAACATTACTCGTAGCTGTATCCTAACCTTCAAAAATTTGTTCATGAATAACCTCTTGTATTCATATGAAATTTCATCCCATGATAACATTTGAAAACAATCTACAGTTTCTTGAACAACACATCTTTTAACAACTGTCATTTTCAATTCTTCTACTATCTCTTTAATTTGAGAGTACTCTGACAAATCTGTACTAAACTGTACTGGATTGGAGTTTTCATTTTGAACAGCTTGGTACTTGTTAATTTCAGAAGTTAGCTTTTGATTATTTACAGGCAAATCTTTAACTTCTTCGTACAATTTATTTCTTTGCATTACTGACTCATTCTGTATTTCTGATATCTCCCCTCTGAAATTAACTTGCACCTGAATTAAATCTGCATTTGTAGCCTCCATCATCTCTCTTAACTCATTTGAAATGCTACTCATTCGGCTACCTAATTCTGTACATTTTACATCAACATGTTCTATTTTATTATTAACCTCACTTTTTTGGTTTGATATTTCCCTGCTCATTTCTGACATTTTCTTTGAAACTTCACCTATTTCATTTGCTATCATCTCCTTATTTTCATTTCTCATTCTCATCATATTACTATCTAGCTCCATGAATTTCTTTTCAATTTCTTCCCTGTTTTGTTCTAAGCTTTTACCAATATCTTCCCTTAATTCCCTATGACTCTTTTGCATATCTTCCCTGTTTTGATCTATTTTCTTTTCTAATTTCTCATTATTCTTACAAATTTCTTCCCTTAATTGATCTGTAATACTCTTACCAATATCTTCCCTCAATTCTTTCTTATTCTGATCTAAACTCCTATCAATATCTTCTCTTAATTCCCTCTTAATCTGATCTAATTTTTCACCAAAATTTCTAAACATTTCCATAATCATACTAGCATCAAAATTAACATTTCCTGCTGTTCTATTCTCACTTTCTGCACTAACATTTCCTCCCTCAAATACTACATTGTTTGAGCTATTTTCTGTAATCTTTATTGAATTACAGCTAACTGTTACATTATCTCCCTCCATAATTATTTCTTCTGTATTATTAGTAGCCATTGTTTTCTTTATCCTACCGCTCCTAAGGTACATTTAAATTTTTACACCTTTTTTTTAGAATAAAAATCACACGCTTCTAACCTTTCTGATGGTATCTGCTGATGTTGCTTTGATGTCCAGCTTTCTGCCCCTCTCTCCTAGATGTATATGTCGCCTCTGCGTTGTATTATGATGAATCTGCGTTGCCTCGATGTTTTTGTGTCCACTCATCCGCATCGTCTGTCGTTCCTCTAGTTGTTTCTGGAATCTGCGTCTTGTAGTTCAGTTTACTACTCCATTCGCTCCACGTCCTGATTCCTTTGCTCCTTCCTGGTTATTTCACTCCTTTCCTGGTCATTCTGCCCCACGTTCTGGGCGCCAATTTGAAGTAACTTTAAATGTATATTTTTGTATTTGTTAGCCCCACATTTTGGTAGCCAATTTGTAATGGTTTATAATGTTTATTTATTTAACATTATTGTAGCCCCACGTTGGGCGCCAATTTGTTAGTGGTATTTAAGTTGTTGATGTTTGTGTATGTGTGTTTACTCAACGTGTTGAAGCCATCTTGTGACGTCATTCATTTTTTAGGTTTGTTAGCTCCATCTGGTGTTAGCAATTTGCGGCAGTATTAGTTTTTTTGTTTAAAAAAATGCTAGTTATTTTATTTAATTTTGGTTCTTTGTCCTCCGGCTAGCTTTTGAGTCGAGCACGTCTCTATATACAGGTTGTGTAAACGGAAAGGAATCTTTTATCCAAAGATAACACTGATGAAGACATTTGTTTTACACATTTATTGTCGAACACGTTAACTATCACATTTATACATTGATCTTAACACTCGCCAAACTGAAACTGTTATAATAACTTCATTACTGATATTTCTTAATTCGCGTACTTCAACTTTCTGTATAATTAACTTTATAACACTTGAGAATTTTCATAACTCTGTTACGCGTAACCTGCAAATTGATATCCGAAGTGTGCCGTACAAATACTTTCGACGAACTGATGGGAATGCGACGTGTAGTGTACAAAGAATTTTGATGAACTGACAGACTTTACCACAAACCTACCCTATTTATACTCCTACACACCGATATGCCTAAAGGTTGTAACTGAACTGCAATTGGCTAATAAAACGCGCCAACATTAGCGTCTATTTTAATATCCAATGAAAATTATGAATACATATGCTCTAGGGAAACGTTCCAGAAGATTCTCAAGGAAAAACGCGCCAACATTACGTAACTTCCTCGTTTCCAATAATGATAAACAGCTCACCCCCTCGCTGCATTATTGCGTGCTATTATTGTCAGTTTCAGTAAGGCATTAAAAACTTACTTCTCAACAATAATTACAATAAACAAATATCTCAAATCAATGTCACATAAAAATGCATATTCATAATATAATCATTATTTACATTTAAGTAATTTGTGATACAAATTACTGCATCAACGTTTAAAACCGGAGATCGCGAAATATGCTGTCAAACTTCTTAAAAATACATATGAAGGGTACAAACAGAAATTGTGAGTTCTGGAAGTACTAGCCCATATTGTAGACATTTGCTACATCATTTTAGTTGCAATGCCTTCAGGAGCATATGCACTACAATTTCCCTTCCTCATCAAACGCTTAACGTCGGTTACAAGCTTCATCATGGTATGCCTAATTGGAAGCTGCATTTATAGTAGACACAGTGTTAAGATGGTGGTTTCTATAGAAATTAAAAATTTAAATGGAAATCTTCCTCTTGCTTTCGTTGCTATCATGGCCCTTACCTCCAGTCTTAAAACGACTGTTCTGGAGCATATATTTACCAAAATCAGTTGTTACATTCAAATAATTATTTCTCTATCAGTCACTCATTCATTTTTTGGAATAATAAAATGTGGGTTTTTCTTAGGCGATATCATTTAAAATATTTGATCCCTATTATGTAGATTCCATATTTAAAAACCTTAAATCTCTTATATTTGTTAGTTTACTGATGCATAAGAATATAAAATTATTATTGCAATATTACAATGTGTTCTGGAGAAAAGGATAGGTATGTTATTCATAATATTCTTCTCTATCTTAGAAAATATAACAACACACATAATAGTTTAATGTGATGCTTATAAATCTAAAACTAAGTATTAATACGGCTTACTATAACTTAATTTTGTGCCCTAAACCAATTAAAAATGCAACAGTAAAGTATAAACAATATATTAAACATAAATTCTATGCATGTCGCCTTACTGTGGCAACGTTTGGAACTTCCTCCGGACCTAATTCCCCCACGCCTAACAGTAACACTCGTGTGCAGATACTGCTGTGTTGCTTATAAGTGAAGAGATAGATTTTCGTTTAATTTCACTAGGCATTATTAAGCTCGTGGAAATAAAACTATGCAGTTGCTTATAACATCGCTTCCTATTAATCACTTCCGCGTCCGTTACCTACAGTCAAACAGTTATTTAACACCTGCGCAGTGGAAATTATTATTAAGCCCATACTATATATACAGGGATTCCAATAAGAATAAACATAAAATGAGAAATCAGTTTATGTAACAAATTTCACCAGGAATAAGACCAGAATGCTCCAACATCGTATTTTACGAAACAGAAAATAATTGTTTGAAAAGCTATCTTCCTGCCCAATTATGCGAAGAAGGAATACGAAACAGTAAGATAACCTTCAGCTCATTAGTAGGATCTAGATGTAAACATCAGGCATTAAGTGCGAAGTTTCTGATGCCAGGGTGTTACAGAGTTCTCAATTTTCAATTCGTCGATATTTTATGGTTCTGATATGATAATTTCACTTAGAAGATACTATCTTTATCAATTTTTTTGCAGTTAGTTCACAGAAAGCACGATAAAGCGAAAGTAAGTTACACGGGAACTCTATCAACACTCCACAACTCAATCTTTGTGGATTGCACGAAATGTAATTAAATAAACCTTAGCTGTAAAGCAATTTTTAGCTCCTTTTGATTTCCTGTTTCCCTGTCTGCATTAAAAATCACTGCCAAAAGTGAAGTACAATTATAGCGTCTTACGTGGTTTTATTTAAATTCCAAAGCATATCTCAACTTTCTATTTAAAAATTCTATAACCAGAATCATTCTTTTAAGTAAAAATCAAAAGAACTAAGAATATACAGATAAAATTTAAAGTTATGTAGTCAGTCGTGGAAAGGTGAGTTCGTACAAAAAAATGAGGTTAGTGTTTGTTAGTTTTCGGTTTGAGAGTCTTTTGTAATCAATAAAGAGCGGCTACTTGACCTGCAGCGGGTTTGCCGGGCATTGGCGTAAACATCAGCCAGCAGAATATCAGATACTGGTACAAGATTGTCATGACATTTGCACCTTGTAATTAGTAATAGAAATTTATTTGATAAATGCTATTCTTTTGTAATTTATTTAAAGTATTTTTATATCAATTGTCCATATAATACGACCTTGGAGTAATATATACGCAAAGTGTTGAATATTGATTATGCACGTATGTCTTGGAATCTCTATGCATTATAAACTGCTTATTTATTATCTATTTATTGAAGCATTTCTGTTTTCCCCTTCATTCCTCTTTTATGGACTTGCGTTGGAGCATTCTTTATCACATTCCAATAACAGTTATTCCTGAAACCACAGTCTCGACTTAACCCCAAACATTCAGAGGTAACAGAACATAAAAACAAATTTGTTTTTCCATAAACGCCATGATGGAATGTATTTAACAAAGTTACTTTTCTAGGAATGAAATCTGGTTTACTTAGTGCTGTAAACTATCGTAACACATGATTGGAAGCCATGAAGTACACTGTGTGGCTGACGGTGGCAGCAACCTTGTATTGATATAATTGCTTTTGACAGGAAGAAACGTCAGCCGAGATCTTAGGTCCTACAATCAGGTTTGAGACTTCCTTAAGTCGGTCAGCAGAAGTGGATAAAGAAAAGACCATATATAACGGACAATTAAATTCTTCAGTGTCATATTAAAACATCTGCAATTTAATGGCCACAACCTATTCTTTGGAGTCGGGGGTTCGGTACCAAAATCGATTTATTCTATGTGGATAACAGTACAGTATCCCCAAGTAGCTACAGGGCGACATTGTTCTAGCTATAATAATATAGCTGGTTATTTCTTAAATTATTTCTAGGGTAAACGTAGTAGGGCTAAATAAGTTCAGTTGACAACATTTCTTACTAAAACTTTCTTTTGTATCTACTACATTTAATACAAATAAGCATTTGCAGTAATAGCTACATTATACATTACATTATACATACAAAGAGAACAACGATAGTCAAATGTTTAAGAACTAGACGCTATATACTGTCCTAAACTTTCATACTATTGCCATACAATCGTGAGAAACAACTGAATGTTGAAAGCACTTTAAGAGAATCATCAAGAAATGAACAATTCGACCCTTTGATAACGGATATCTCAGAAATACCTTATGTCATAAAAATTTATTTGAAATAAATTGGGAGTTTTAAAGAGATCTAGTACGTTTTCGTCTGTTGCTTAATGTTTACCAGTTATACAGATTATATAAAACATCTTCTGAATGAATTGAGCATTTTATTTATAATGTAAATATCTTTAATATGTGGTATTTTAATCGAAATCGTTAGCCATTTTTTAGAAAATCAATTTTTTATAAATATCTTCCGTGTAAAGTTTAGTCTGGGGTGGGGAGATTTTCGTGGAAATCTTTGTGTCGCATCTTTGGAGGGTATTGGTCCTAAACGTAAAGTTTGTATCTATCCAACTTTTCCTTTTTGAGTTATGCTGCTCAAAGCAGACATATTTCTAAAAATGTTTTGTTCGTATTCAGGGGCTCTCAAAACGTGTTTTACAGTAAAATCTAGATATCGAATTTTTGTGTGAAATACAATAATTCTACCACTTAGTATACATTGTAAAGAAAGTAAAAATTAATCTGAGAGCTATTGTTTTACATTACCAACCTTTATTGTAAGATCAGTTTTTTTAAAATAATGAAGCAGATGGTTTGTTGCTGCTACGTATGGAAAGCCAATTTGAAGTAGGAGTTGTATTGTAGTTCAACTGTTTGGGAGCCAAATTTGAAGTAGTTGCAACCGCACGTATGCTACCCGGTAGCCTTCGTCCCAAATTTAAAAATATTAACTTTGTAATTTGACTGTTTCTTTAAATATTATATATTTATTGTTAGAGACATGGATTTCTTTGCAGGGAGCAGTGCGGCTAAGAATGTAGGCTTACACAGATTATAATTTTTCCTTATTATATTTATTAATTCTTGACACAATTTAAATAACCCTTCACTGATATAGAGAGCTGCGAGATTCTTTTATTAATTACTTGCACTTTTTAACACAAACTATTTTCGTCTCACACGAATACGTAATAAATTTCTCGAGGACGCATCTCGCATCCGGTTAGGAACACCGTCTATAAGCAACCCGTCCAGTTATGAGCGCTGTCTACAAGCAACTGATTTGATTTCTAACGCCTAAATTTGTAAATTTCTGTATTTCAGTTTCTGATTGGCTATTCCTAATCCAATAGAATACTTTCATTTAACTTAAGCTTCTTTCTGGTTGTTGATTGGCTATTTTATAAACTGTCACAGAAATTAAATTATGCTTCCAAAAATCACCAGTAGTGTTGTTAAACTTTCAAATTCATTATTGTCTTAATGTTACCTCATTGTTAGCAACTTTTAAGCTGTTATTCTCACAGCTCCTACATTAATAAGTACGTAATACATTCACATAACATTATTGAACATGTATACAATAACATGAACAGATACAATGACTGCAATACACACTTTTTATATATTGTTACATACAAATATTGCTTTAAGGTGGGCTGTTATTGAATTTAGATATTATATAATTAGACTGAAATTATTTAAGTGTTAAAATAGTTCCTCAATAAAAAATATAACTTAAGGTTATTGACAATATTAGTATTTATATTTGACTCAGTCCTCAAGTCAAATCCTTTTCTTTAATAAAACGTGAAGTTCCAAAGGTTACGTTTGCTTATTTCTCATCGAAACGAATATAGGTAAATTATTTGTTGATAAATACACGTTTAGTTTCCGGTAAGTTAATCAAAAAGCCATCAGTACTTGTAATGCTACTGTTGACAATTTATAACATGGGGTTAGCGCAATTTAAATTCGCATTTACTGTTTTGCAAACTGTAGAGAACCACAAGTTAGCCATGATTCAAAACAAGAGGAGTTTTCTTCGCTTGAAACAAGTTTGATAATTTCAGAGTTCTCCACGTGACTAGAGTACTGCTGATGTACAAATGCCCTTGCTGGTTATTTCGTTTGGAGGCGACGCACAGAGAACTGGAAAAGACGTGCTGAAGGCAGTTCGTGCTAATGAATAATTAATATACATCTCTGAGACTTAGTCGAGACAGCCTCTGTTGTGGATTTAAATGCAATAATAATGAAAATACACTTCGTTGAATTCAGACCCCAGAGTAAAAACCATGGGAAATTTAATGCATACTAGATGCTCAGATTCAAGAAAATATACTGCAGAAATGCCAGTTTATAGCCTACTTTATGAAAATTTTCAAATACAAAAATGCCTCAGCTTTCTGCATTACCTGGAATCCTACTTATGAGGAGATTATCTTGATTTTGAGGCAAGCAAGCGGGTGACTTGAGGTGCCAGTCGGCCACGATATAAGTGCGTTCAGTGGGAAGAGAAATTAAACACTGACGGTGCTTAGGATGGACACTCAGATTAAGAAAAGACCTGCAGTTCCGAGTTACATTTACCATAAGCGAAGCTGAGGCGTGCAAATGTAGGTGGTACTGTTTTCATTCTAAACTACGTTTCCCCTATCTGCTTGCCCCTCACTCCCCTAATCCTTAGCCTTAATGGGGTTCGGAAATATCAACTAAAACAGTGGGCCCTCCTCCAAGGGCACTCACATCGTGGCTGACTAGTACAAAGACAGTTTTACTTAGATATCGATTAGTTTTACACTGTCTAGAATTCTAGAATTCAGGCGTATTTAGGGCAGTAATACTCCATCTAAACATACTGTAGTTGTAGTAGCCATAGTACATTGCTGCAATGCAGTAGCTGTAGTACTCGTATTTGACATAGTTTTAGTACACTATGTCGATAGTAAAATTTTGTATATGAAGAATAGATCACTTATATACGTACACGCACACAAAAATATATATATGAAACTATAGAGAAAATGTTTTAATTACATATGTACCCGAAAACGTCAATGGCACTATATTGAAAGAGGAATGCAATATAAGATATGCAACACTAGAAACGGAAAATGTAAGAAGGAAAAGAAAAAAGAGAAAGTGGCTAAGAAACACCATATTGTAAGGGAAGAATCTAAGAGTAAAAGCGCTTGCTGCCAGTGCTAGTCTAGAAGTAGTTAAGGTTGACTAACAATTAAAATTAGATAGTACAGAGTACAGATTCATACCCTTAGGTATATATATATCATACTAGAGGCGTAGTTACGTGGGGGACAACGGCCTCCTTGCATCTCGGCGAGCAGCAAGGCAACAGGAAGGTTCCTCGCAAGTCAAGAGTCCCAGAGGGAAGAGAGCAAAGATCGTATAGTCTCGCGGTTGCCTATGGAACAGTGCGACATCGTGACGCAAGTTAACCGTATATGGTAAACCAACGCACAATTCAATGTATCATGTGCCTAAGTGACAGTGCTGAGTTCAACATAATTCTACTTGTTACTAAACGTAAAATAATGTAACTGTAAAGTCCCACGTAAGTCGTGTAAGTCTCGTCAACAGAAGAAGTAAACCAGAAAGTTCCGTCTATGAATATCCCAACTCAAGGAAGTTAAGTAAAACTGTAAAATATCAAAGCTCGAAAGAATTTAGGCTCTTGTGAGGTATAATAAATATTTAAGTTCGGTAATTTAGTACCCTTCCCAACAGCATATATGACAATATTACTATAAAACATTATTATGGTCAGCACATGAAGTGATCTGAAGTACAGTACTTTGAAGACTACAGAGTGAATTGGAATGGTTAAACATACTGACCTAACTAATTGGGCATCTGGAGAAACTCAACTGCTGAGACTTACAATACTCTTGTGATTTTCTTGGGTATTGTTAACAATCTATAATTTCAAAAATCAGTCTCATTTTTACAGATAAAGAGGCTTAATGAGGTTGAAAGGCTCAGTTCCGTGCTGTTGGATGGTCATATAGGAGATCTGCATCTCATTTATGACAAGTTTCAACAGGACATCGAAATTGGCGCTGTTAATCAAAGAGGCAAGGACACTGAAAGGTTTTCAGATCTGAATTACGGAAGGTTCCTTTAAGAAAGATAAGGATAGTACAAGGACGCAACTGTGGTTCTAAAACGCACGCGCGCACACATTCTATAAGACGGAAAGTCCGATAATACTAACTTGATACTTAAGTTCAATGTCCTTGTTTAAGATGCAACACGAAACTGACCTTTACATGGAATAATTTCTAAATGTTCGATTTCCTAAAAAATGATTTGCATCAATTTTGATTAAAATACCATACAGGTATTTACATGGCAAATAAAATATATGTTTTGAATTTTCTGGTAATTGTCTATGAAGTCCTCTTCATTCAGAAGGAATTTTGTATAAATTTGTATACCGGATAAACCATAATAAAAAGACAAAAACTAACTGCACAAAAATTTAGAACTGTTTGAAACATGGGATTTGCTTTAAATAACTTTTTCTGTACCATCAGCCATTTCCGAGATATCTGTTATTAAGAGGGCGGATCGAAAACTAACGCACAATAATTTTTTACAAAGATATGTAATAATTAAAAAAACCACAACAACAAAAATCACAAATTAACTTACACATTTTACCTACTTTTCGACATAGCCACAAATTTCTCAACTAATTTCTCCCATCGTGATACCAGTTTCAATATGCCCTGTTTGTAGAAGTCGGTTTCCTTGGAGTATAGCCATCCGCAGACTGCTGATTTCACTTCCACATCTGTTGCAAAGCGTTGGCCGGCTAGGAATTTCTTCATGGGACCAAACAGATGAAGTCCGACGGCGCAAGGTCCGGACTGTGGTAGATGCTGGAGCACCTCCCAACTAAATTTGGTGATTTTCTGACAAACAGCAGCAACATGGAGGCGAGCATTGTCATGAAGAATTCTGACATTGTCAGCATTCATGTTGCGGCGTTTGTCACGAAGGGCTCGACGCAACTTTACCACAGTTTTCATTTAGGCTGCAGCCTTCACAGTGGATCCGTGTTCAGCAAAGTACACTAATACAACACCAGGCATATCCCAGAACACCGACACAGACACTTTTCCAGCAGATTGAGTCACTTTGAATTTTTTCTTTACTGGGGAACCAGCATGTTTCTACTTTACACTTGCCTGCTTGGTTTCGGGCGTGTAGCGGTATGGCCACGACTCATCACCAGTGACAATTCCTTTCAGAAAGTCATGCTTTCTGCGGTGTATCGCGTTAGGTGATCAAAGTTCGTCATCATTCGCTGGTCCTTGTGGTTGTCTGTCAGGTTAGTAGACATCCAACGAGCACTAGCTTTACGAAATTTCAACGTGTCATGAACAATATCGTACACTGCACCATAGGAAATGTTGAACTGTCGCGATATGGTTCGCAGTTGCACACGCCGCGCCGGTCGTTCAAAAATGCCGCCTCAATGCCTCTGACATTCTGCTGGGTTGCAGCTGTTACCGTCTCCCGGAGCGTGGCGAATCACTAAGCTTCACAGGCCCTCTATAGGAACAATGCACACCACCTGGAGACATTGCTACGGTCCATACAATTCTCCCTATACACGCCACTCATGTCCCTCTGACTATCACTCGGTTTATGCCCTTTGGCCCAAAAATATCGAACCAAATCTCTCTGCTCTTCACACGTGGACGACAGTAGCATGCGCGCCAGCTTTGTTGTGTAGTTCATTCATCTCTCGCTAGAGATGCACATAAAACAAAAAATGTCCTATGTAGTGAAAACTTCAAGCTATATCTGTGTGAAATTGCAACATTTCAGTTGCAATACCAAGGCAGAAAAAATCATTACGCGTTACTTTTCGATCCGCTCTCGTATTAGATTTAGTTGTTTCATACTTAATGCTCCGGCCAAAGTCAGGCTTTACCGTAGGCTTACTTGCAGCAAGTAGCTTGCACAAACCAATAAGCGCAGCCTGCGTAAACTTTGCAGTGCCGAAGATATGGTTTGCCCTTTTAAGCGTGTACGTAAAAGTCATGCCTTCAACCGGAAGGGAAGTTTTTCATAAGATGTGGGATGTACACAACTATTCTAAGAAATTTATTAACTAGTTTATGGAATTATATAAATCGTTGAGAGATACTTTATGGAATATTGCGATAGGAATAAGAACAATGTGACTTAGCAAAATATGATACAGAAACTGAATACTAAATATGCGTATGATCTTTCAGTAGCTGAAAACCTTTAAGTTTAACTAAATGTTTCACGAGGAGAGATACATTCGCCCGTCACAGTGTTTTGTCGTTGAATTACAGAAGTCGTCAAACGCAAATTTATTATATGCGCTCTCATCCATTCTCAAGTAATAACAGTCATCTGCATCTTCTCTTAAATCTTTATTAAACTTATATGTGAGCGTACCTTTCTTCTCAGAAGCCACTTTTTCCACCATTTTGATCGACGGCACCCTTTCTTTTCACCAATAAATAGTACAGAAATGCTTGTAACAAAAATAAATCTTCGGGCCGCGCTGTTATGATCTCTACAACCTCTTCTTTCGAAGACCAACTTCATACTGAGGTTTGCGCAAACTTGCTTGCAACGTGTGGACGCAGTACGTTGTTCCGTCTTGTTTGTGCAAGCTATACTGCACAAGTAAGTCGCTGCCGTGTGGCCGCCGCTTAAGTCCTGTTTTAAAGTAATGTGACTATTCAGTTGTTTCTCTCAATGTCAAGGAAAGAGTGTGGAATTACAAAGCCGGCGTATGTCCATATGTGTTTTCTTTACAGGGTGAAAGATTGTTACACGAATAAACATCTGAGTACTGTTTCTGCATGTTTCAGCTTAAAATCATTCCTATGCAAATATATCTCTAGTAACCTAAGATGGTTAGAAGAATCACTTTTTTTCTGAGCACTATAATTAAAACATGTATATGTAATTTGGCATTGGTAGATAAGGTTATGTGAACGTGGTTGTTTCTAACGCTCCCCATATGGCCTGTGACTTTCGGGGGTACCTCATTCTACCAAGGAAATACTGGACCCATTTCTGAGATTGAGGCACCCAGCGGGGCGGAAAAAATTGCTTCCGATAGTAGGGTGATGGGTAAGGGTTATGTGAATGTAACAAATCAGATGTTTACATTGAGGAGTTAAGCGTAAAGAATGGAATATTCTAAAGTAATCATTGGATGAGACATGCATTTTACTTCGTGCTTGGATATGAATATAGGAAGCTTCGAGTATTAATGTGAGATAATGATCCTTTTACAGTTTATCTTATTCATTTTGAAGAAATTGCACTCCGTGTAGATTTTGAAAAGTAATTTTCAGTGGATAAAATGCTAAAGCTTTGAGTGGAGCTTTTATGGTAAGAAAGGTATTGTACCCTCTTCAGAAAAATATTTCAAGAGCGAATAAGGTATTGCTTTCTGATATTCATAAAGGTTATTTTATAATTAAGCTTACGGTTTACGTATTACTCAAATTTAAAGCATCTATACTTTGAAGCAAAAGGCTAGAATGTCAACGGCATACAGGAATCTAACAAGAATTTAAACTCGCAAACCAGATGCGTGTTGTCGTTACTAAGGTCTTTAAGAGAGCTACCTAATTGATTTTTAAAGCTCAGAACTTCATCAAAACACGTCATCGGCGAGTTAATTCACACTCGTTGAGATGACAATGTGAAATCTTCCATTTAAAATTGGTAATTGATCAGCAGCGTTATAAGATGTCGTGGTCGGTTGCATTATGTAATGAGGTTTTGCTTCAAAGAATGGAAAATGTTGAGAAAGCACATGAAGATAAGCCCTACAATTGGCACTGTAGGGCAAAGCCCGTGATGTAGGTATCATGTCTGTCTTCTAATGTCATTACAAAATTTGTTTCGGCGTTTTGCCTGTCTTTGAGACAAATGCGGGATAAATTCAAACTCAAATGGAACCCTGGTTCATTTGAATGTAATTGCATAGCCTTCATTCATCATCTCTGCAGACATAAGGCACTCTATAGAAACTGGAGTAACATGTATATAAATTAAGATTCAGTTTCTGGCATTTCGAAAATGTATCATAAATTCTGCACTTTATTTAGAAAGGAATAAAATAGAGCACATACCTTTCTAAGAATTCTGATAGTCATTGAACTCAGTGTCCAAACACCCGAAAGAGAAAGCCGGTTTTCCGACAGTATTTGGTGGTTGGCAAAGTTAATCCATTGCTTTCCAGGGTGAATGTCACACCACAATCCTTTGTATATGCTGTTTCAACAGTCTGAAGGAAGGTTTATACGGTTCTGCAACAGCAAAGCACGTGTAGTCCCAGCAAATTATCAGTAATCTTCTCCTTCTTAACATGGATTAGGCCTTTAGACCTGTTCCGAGGCTAATGAAACAGCTCTCTCCTCATACGTAGTCGTCCAATGTTTGCCGTGGTAACCTCGAAGGTTCAATTCTTTGAATGTGCTTTTTCCACTTGCACTGACACCTTTTAATTTCTTCCTCTAATTTACATTTAATCCGAAGTCAATATTTCTCTAGTTATACGCAACAAAGGCATTAAAAGCTCATTTGAGATGCCTCCAATATTGATTTTTTCTTACTTTTTATTATCCTCATCTCACATACATACAAGGGCTGTCCAGAAAATAAGCTCCGTTTTGAAATAAACATGAAACCGGTAAACATACAAAAGTTTTATTATATACATCTGAAAGCTACAGATTTTCTCTATTTTTATACATCGTGTGCAAACACATTCAAGCACTTGTCTTATCTTTTCACGGTCTTTGAAATACCCTCTGCATAAAATTCTACCGCCTGTGAACTAAGCCAATCTGTCGCGGCGTTTTGAAGCTCTTCGTCATTACCAAAGTGCTGAGCTGCAAGCCACTTTTTCATGTACAGGAACGGATGGAAGTCGCTAGGGGCCAAGTGCTTGCTGTATGGGGGATGGTCAAAAATGATTTGTGTTGTTTGTTGTATGAGAGCAGCGTTGTCATCCAAAAGCACAACACCAGATGTCTGAAGACCACGACCCTTGTTTTGGATTGCTCTTCTTAACCTTTTCACACGAATTTCACACTTGGCGGGATTTGTTATTTCGGCGCTTATGTTGTTAGTTTATAACCAAAAAACATGCCACAGTACGATGCTCCACTTTGCACATCTAGAAGCGTACTGAGCCACTGCGCATGCCGATGTTGAAATGGCGGCGCAACCCCAACTACTTCTCGTGCTATGCTTGAACGGAGGTTACTTTATGGACAAGCTTCGTATTTTAATGTGGTCTTAGATACTATTCTATACAGTCTTAATTTAAGATCATTCTCACATTTCTACCGATTTATACACATATTGATTTTGTTTTTGCTTTAATACTTTCTTCTATGTCTGCCTTTCTATTAATTACAGATATTGTTAGTCCCAAATATTTAAACGTAGACAACCGCCCAATTATTTGTCCTCAGATTGTTTGCTCGAAATTGCTCTTTACGCATCATGGCCATTGCATTTGGTTTTTCTTTTCGCCAGAAAATTCCATATTGTATTCTTTTATTATCTCATTCAAGTTAAACACTCATTTCTGTACATCTTCCTCTTCTCTGCCAATAACAACTTATCATCTGAAAATACAGGATGTATCTTTATTTATGTCATATATTTGGGGGACGTGTTTCTGACATCAAAACAGTAAAAAAAGGTTCATATGTACATGGGTCTGAAAATCAACCGTTTCGTTGTTGCTGTATTCCACGAGTGAACAGACGAATATGCACTACACGCATGTTCATACGAACTTTTTTTTTTACTGTTTTCATGTCAAGAACACGTCCCCCAAATATATGGCACCAATTAAGTTACGCACTGTGTAACTCTATCTACATTAGTATTATTTAAAGTAAATTATAACTAATTTTAAATTAATTCGAGATAAGATGCATGTTAGAAAATTGAGTTTGAAATGGGTTAATTTAAACTTTGAATATTTAAAGTCCCATTTAAACCATTTTAGATTCAATGCATTTGCGAAATAGCATATAGTGATGCTGAGAGAAATTACTTAAAAAATCTGATGTGTTATACTCACATGACTTTCTCTACTCTTGTACAATCTATTTTTACAAACGCCTATTCTCCATATGCTTTATGTTAATCGAGATATCGAGATGTCAATCTTATTGCTAATTTTCTTGTAGATGCAAGGGGAATATGGTAGCTTTTAAGCGATGGTCAAATATTTTAACGCTGGTTGCTATGCGGCGCATTCCATTCTCTTTGCAAGTCCAGGACATAAAAAAATGAATAACGAATTTGAGAAAAAGTATAAGTATTGGAAAATTTAAGCGAATAACAAGCAATATCTCGAAAACGGTTCACTCAACAAAAGAAATGAATATAACATAAATTGTGTATTTTAACCGATCTACATTTTTCGTGTAGTTAAATTTTGTCTATCTCTTATGGTTTACCGGTTACGCGAAAGTCGTTCACAATGAAGAATACTTTTGGAGACATTCCCAGAAAATTCGAGATATACATTTCATTTCTCATGACATTATCTTAAACATATGATATTTTAATCAAAATCGTTAGAGCCATTTTTGAGAAAATTAAAATTTTCGAAAAATGTTTCATGTAAAGGGTAGTCTGAGGTGGGGGGATTTTCTTGAAAACCTTCGTGTCGCATCTCTGGAAGATACTGAACCTAAATACCAAGTTTGGTGTTTATCCGACTGTTCGTTTTTGAGTTATGCTGTTCACAGACACACACAAACAAACAGACACACACACGGACATGTTTCCAAAAATGGTTTTTTTGGATTCAGGAGGTCTCAAAACATGTACTTCCGGGGAAATCTCGGTATCGAATTTTCGGGTGGAATGCAATACTTCCCCTACTTACTATACGTAGTAGAGAAAGTAAAAAATGTATGCTTAGCATGCAGGTAGAAAAAATAATCTGAGCGAGAAATAGGGCCCTTATATCTCTCTGAACCTTTTAAGCTCGCCAGCATACCGTACTAGTTGTAAGATGAAGGACCAAAGTCTACTGGAACAAATTTTCTTTCCAGACATTTCCTCCGTGGCTGCGCCCTTAAGCTCCGAAACTCATCTTGTTACAATGGACTCCGACCATGAAAGTCTTCGTTGTTTAATTATACCGTACCAGGCTGGCACAGTATTACGGTCATACTAACAGGCCTACTCTGAAACTACCCTTCCTCGTAACAGGAAGGTAATACCACTCACAGTGCTGTGCTATTTATAAAGATACCCATTTTTAAAACGTACAATTTCGTTCTGTGTATTTCAAACTTTAACACACTAATCACGTTCTACATATCCTATATTTTAGAATTGGTTTACGAGTTATTATTTTTATTATTTATTATTATTCTTCTTGTTACAGCGTTGCAAAAATTGCTCTACACGATGGAATTACTTATTTAATAATAAGTATTTTATAACCTAGCTCTTTAATAATGTATTAACAAATTGTAGAGATGAATTTTTAATAATTCTACTAGTTTGAAAGAAAATAAATATTAAATAGAGATTTAATTCTTTTGCTTCAAAATTTACAAAACGTTATTGTCGTTTAATACCCAAGGGGATGGTTTAGGCTGAAATGGGATATATCATGCATATATAGAGGAATTGTACATAGGAAAGGGGAACCATATATATATATGAATTGTGCAGTAATAATTTAATTCACTAACGTGTTAAAATATTCAACATCTAACATTTGTACAGAACTGATTGTAAGACACGGGTGAGCTAGCAAGAATTCCAAGAAATCATAAAGACCGTACCTGGCACCGAGCGGTACCACGCTACATCATGGCGCCCAAGAGCACGTATCTGAACCCACACATTCTCATACATGTCAGGGTAACGCGGCCTGAGGGTCAATAGGAAACGTTGTTACATTTTCAAACGCGGAGAGGAGCGTCACTGGGCTCCCGTATATAAGGGCAGACAAAGCCTCGGAACCTGCTCTTATTCTGAATCTAACTCATCGAGAAGTCACGTCTACACGAGGTGCTACAGATGCACGTGGGTGCACAAGGGTGGGGTGCGTGTGAATATAGCTAGGTTCCTGACTAGCTTAAAGTGGTGGGATTATTATAATAATGGGAAAAGCTAGCCGCCCATAACTATTCAAAGAGTGAAATAAACTTCATTGATTAAGGGAAACTCGCAGTGTAATCTTAACTTGTCTCACCCACTAGAACCCGAGATTCAATAATTAAATATAGCTAGGAATAGAATTCTCAAAACCGACGAGCACCAATAGCCGAGGAAGAAGAACACCGCAAATCCCGGAATCGATCGGTGACCATCCACTTTGACCCATGCTTTCTTTTCGGGTTTTCCCGGATTCTCGGGTGAATGCTGGAGTAGTTTCTTTCATCCCTGAAATTTCCTGTCCCTCAATTTCGTTCCATTCATTATTTCATTGATCTTTCATCTTTTATCATCTTTCTTTCAGGGCCAGAATTGTCTGCGATGGTGTCTCGGTGCAGCGCGTCAGGGAAAAAGGACGCTTTTTGTGACTCTCTCCGTCCCTCGGCTTTCGGCTGGCTGTCGGGATATCCGAATCCCTTTGTGTATTGAATCCCCTCTGTGTGTGGTGGGGTCCTCAGTCTGCCTGTCCGTCAGCCGGGATGTCCCTATTTGCAAACTTAGGGACTCTTATCGTTGCTGTGCCGTCGCTCTTGGATCCGATCTCCCGGTTTCTCGTTTTGCCTTATCCTTCCTTCTGGTGACGCCCCCTCGTGGGGCAAGGGTACAATATGCACCCTGGATCGGTGCCGAGTACCTCCGTTAGTTAATCCTATCTTATCCTGTTGTCGTTTAATAACATCACAATCGAGGGTGTTAACAGAAATTCATCTCACCATTTGTTATCCTCTTATTTATGAGATATAGAAAATTTCGTTCATTCATATCGAAAATAATGGTGGAATAATTTGGAACTGAGAATGCGCCGGGAAATGAAGATCAGCGAAAAGAGTTTAAAAATTATAACACTAAAATAACATTGTTTCGGTCTTTAAGCTGTGTAAAATCCATTCGTTTTTTTTTTTGTGCTTTTCTGTAGATAATTTAACGTTCAAAGATTCTTGATCCTCTTTTGAATGGTTTGTTGGCTTTAATGCAGGTTAATCACAGTTTTAGTACAATTTTATAGTAAACTAATCTTAAAGGCAGTCATTTAAGCCTATATGATATGCTTTAAAGGTTCCTAAAGTTATGGAAGCCACTTAAAACTAAAATAGTACGTTTTTTGTGTTTAATAAACTAAAATAAATTTACGTTAATTTTGGCAATTTTTAACCCCTTTACTTTCTCTAGCACGTACATAGTAAGTAGAGAAGTTATTGCATTTCACCCAAAAATTCGATGTCGATTTTTCACAAGAAGTACATGTTTTGAGGCACATTATTCCAAAAATAGCATTTTTAGAAAAAAAGATCTACGTGTGTGTGTCTGTGAACAGCAGAATTCAAAAACGAAAACTCGATAAATACCAAACTGTTTGAATTGAATTTAGAAGTCCCCAAAGATGCGACACGGAGGTTTTCAAGATAATTCCGTAACCCCAAACTCTCCTTTTTGCTTTTTGAAAACTGGTTTTAGCGATTTTTGTTAAACTGCCATGTATAACAGATATTTACATGACAAATAAAATGTATATCTTCAATTTTCTCAGAATAGTCTATGAAGTTCTGTTCATTAGGAGTTTTAATGACCTTGTTTAACTGGTAAAGTTGAGCGATAGACGATACCACAGAAAAATTTAAGACCTCTTAAAAAGCGCAATTTATTTCTATTAACTTTTTGTGGAATAAGCCATTTCTGAGATATCCGATATTAATTGCTCTCCTTGTTCAATACTTTGTCGTTGTTTTAAGATCCTGTCGACATTCACCATTTTTCGCGATTGCACGGAAACAATATGGCCAGCATATAGCGTTCTGTTCTTTAACATTTAACTATCGCTGTTCCCTTTGTATCTATAGCGAATGTTTAATTTAGCTATTTCTGCAAAGGTTTATCTCGGTTAAAATGAAGTCGATGGAAAAATAAGCGTTCGTAAGAACAATTTTTATACCCACTAATGAACGGTAGAGGATAGGGAAAGTCGTGTGAATGAAACACATTAGAATTTTTTCACAAATGGATATACTTAACTACATTGAGAGGAGAGTAAACATATTTGTGACTTAAGAGAGAATGCTTGCAGTCCGATACTCTGCTGAGTCTCTGGATATCATATATGATGCCTTAAATTTCGGATAGCCCATGGTACCATATTTCACACATTCTGCAGTTACACTCATATTTTTTCTGTTTCTGTTTACTGTGTATCAATAGTTGAATATAAAAAACATAAAAATTTAAATGTAGACCCAAGCAGCACCCCAAAAGTCCTCTAGAAATCCCCCTAAAATAAATATTTGATCTCGTGTATATCCGTGTAGTTTTGGACAACAAAAAGACACATTAATACACAGAATAAAACTTATACCTCCTTAAATATAATTTTGGACCCTAAAATCTTTTTTCAAAATTTTTTCAGGGGTTTATGTATTTCGAACCATAGAAACTCATTACGCACAAAAATTTAAATACAACTTCCCTAATTTCATCCCAGGACACGGGAGGATACTTGAAATCAAATGGTCATAAGAAGCTGGTTAATTTCCATACTCTTCAGCCTGGATATCGTGGTGTGCTGCATATTACACACACACACACACACACACACACGCAAGCACGCACGCACACAGAGAGTGAAGAATGTGTTTCGTTGTATTTGTTTCAGTTTCTGCCCCACGCATGGGAACCAATTTGAAGAAATGTGGTTCGTTGGAGTTGTTTATTTATTTAGCTCCACGTATGGACGCCAATTTGAAGCAGAATTGTTCATTACGTTGTTTGCTGCTACGTATGAAAATCCGATTTGAAATAGCTTGTATTGAAAGAGTTGTATTATATTTCAACTGTTGGGGAACCGAACTTGTAGTAGTTGCAACCGCACGTATAGTAAACAGTTTCCGGTAGCCTTCGCCCCAAATATACTTTCAGGTGTTCTTTGCCCCAAGTTTAAAAATAATAGCTTTGAAATTTGACTGTTTGTTTACATATCATATATTTATGTTTACCTCGGCTGCATGGTATTATTGTTAAGAGACATGGAAGTGTTGGTAGGGCGTGATGCGACAAGAATGTAGGCTTACGCAGATTTTAAGTTTTAATTCACTCCTTTTATATTAATCCTTGACACAAATTAAATAGCACTTCACGGTTATCGAGGGCTGTGAGATTCTTTAACTAATTAAATGTACTTTTTAACATGTATACTATTTTCGTCTCACACGAATACGTAATTAATTTCTTGAGGACACATCTGGCGTCCGGTTACAATAACTGTCTGCAGGCAACTGACTAGATTTCAACCGTCTAAACTTGTACATTTCTGTATTTCAAGTCTCTGATTGACTAATCCCACTCCAATAGAATACCTGCATTTAACTAAAGGTTTTTTCTGGTTGTTGATTGGCTATTTATATAAACAGTCACTAACATTACATTAATGCTTCTAAGAATCTCAAATAAAATTTAAACTCTCAAACTCATTATTGCCTCAAGGTTACCTCATTGTTAGAAACGTTTAACTTATTATTCTCACAGCTCCTACATTATTAAATTCGGAATATATTCATATAACGTTATTGAACATGTATACAATAATATAAGCATATGCAATGACTGTTACATACATTTTACAAATAATTTCATACACATATTACTTCAAGGCGGGCTGTTATTGAATTTACATATTATATAATTTGACTGAAAAATATTTAAGTGTTAAAAGCACTGCCTCAACAGCTAAACTAGCATTTTAGCTGTTGTAAGTAACATTACAGTATTAATCTCTCACAATCCTAAAACAAACGCCATCAAAATTTGAGTACCGCATTCATTATTGCAACATGAAGCATTAGTTGCATATAAATAGGGGGAAAAATAATAAACTTTTCCGATGAGCGATCCCTACAGTTTTTAATTGTACCGCCGTTATTTCAGCAACGTTTCCAATATCCGAGTTAATTAGAACCACAGAATACATAGAGGATGAAAAAGGATGCGTAATTGCAGAGGACCCTTTTTTGATGGAACACAACACTTTCAGGCCACTACCTCGGTTTGTTGTCAGGGATTTCTGGTTTCCTGTCTTGTCCAAAACTAATTTAGTCCCATTATGGGCACAATCTGGTTACACGAGCTGATATTGCGCCTAGTCGAAGGTTTCTGCTTTATAAAACAAAAATTGTGTACATATCCTAAGCTGCATTATTCAAGTAGCAAATATGGCCCAATTCCCCTAAATCACCATAGGCTTTCCATTCCAGGTTTCCACTTTGAGGTAACCAACTTTTGACTCCACCCAGGCGGTATCAATTCTATATTTAACCGTCCTGAAAAACACACCAAAAAAATCTGATGCGTTACACGCGCATGACTTTCTCTACTCTTGTACAAAATATTTTTACAAACACTTATTCTCCATATGCTTCATTTTAATCGAGATGTTAATCTTATTGCTAATTTTCTTGTAGGTGCAAGGCGAATGTGGTGGTATTTAAACGATAGTCAAATCTTTTAAAAGCTGGTTGCTCTGTGGCACATTCCATTGTCTTTGTATGTCTAGGATATAAAAAAATTAATAACGAATTCCCATTTGAGAAAAAATATTGGAAAGCTTAAGGAAATAACAAGCAATATCTCGAAAATGGTCGACTCAACAAAAAAATGTATATGACATAAATTGTGTATTTTAACGCGATCTAAATTTTCTGTGCAGTAAAATTTTGTCTATCTCTTATGGTTTATCAGTTAAGCAAAAGTCGTTCACAATGAAGAATACTTTTGGAGACATTCCCAGAAAATTCGAGATATACATTTCACTTGTCATGAAAATATCTTCTACATATGATATTTTAATCAAAATCGTTAGCCACTTTTGAAAAAATTAAAATTTTCGAAAAATGTTCCATGTAAAGAGTAATCTGGGGTTGGAGAATTTTCTTGAAAACCTTCCTGTCGCATCTGTGGAAGATACGGAACCTAAATACAAAGTTTGGTGTTGATACGGTAATTTGTATCACAAATTACTCAGATGTAATTAATTATATTAATATGAATATGTATTTTTATGTGACATTGATTTCAGAGGTTTATTAATTGTAATTATTATTGGTAAATAATAATATAAGGCTTTACTGAAACTGTTAGTAATGGCGCAAGAATGCAGCGATGGGGTGAGTTGTTTATCATTACCGGGAACAAGGAAGTTACGTAATGTTTCGCGCCTTTTCGGTAAAAAAGCTTCTAGAATGTTCCCTAAAAGAAATATGTATTAGTGGTTTTCATTGGATAGTAAAGTAGACGCTAATGTTGGCGCGTTTTATTAGCCAATAGCAGTTCATTTATAATCTTTAGGCGTATCTTGAGGCAAGCCTATAAATAGTGTAGGTTCAAGGGAGCGTTCCCCCCAGTTCAACGGAATTCTCAATACACTACACGTCGGCCGCTCAGTTCATCAAAATTTCGTGTACTCTACACATCGTCAGCCAGTCCTTCATTTCGTCAAGTTACACGAGAATCATTATAAAATATTATACAGTTAAATATACACAAAGTTGAAGTACGTGAGTTAAAAAGTGAGAAGTTATTACAAACAGTTTCAGTTTGGCGATTATCCAGATAAATCTGTGAAAGTGTTCGTGAACGTGTTCTGCAATAAAGATTATAAAACCAATTTCTTCGTCAATATCATTTCTAGACAAAAGATTCCTTTCCGATTCACACCCTGCATGAGAAACATATTCGACCCAAAGAGCTAGCTGGAGAACATTTAAAGTGAATTATTTCAAAACTGATACAAATTGCTACGCCAGATGGAGCTAAACAAAACAACAAGGAGTGACGTCACACAAGATGGCATCGCGTGAAGTAAACACATATTTGCTCTCGTAAATTGGCTCCCAAACGTGGTGCTATATTAATGTTAAACACATAAGTAACATTAAAACCGTCGCAAATTGGCACCCATAACGTGGGGCTAGATGACTAGGAAAGGAACAAGAATAACCAGGAAGAGGCGAACGCAGCAGTGAAACGATCTACAAGACGCAGATTCAAGAAACAACTAGAGGAGCGACAAACGGCGCGAATAAGTGGATACAAAAAAACATCGAGACGACGTAGATTCATCACAACACAACGCAGAAGCGACATCAAATCTAGGAGAATGGGGCAGAACGCTGGACATTAAAGTAACAGCAACATACAGCATCAAAAAGGTAAATCAATTTCAATGTTCCTTAGGAATGGTAGGATAATAAAAACAATGGCTGCTAGTAATACAGAAGAAATAATTATGGAGGGAGATAGTGTAACAGTTAGCTGTGATTCAATACAGGTTCCAGAAAGAAGCCCAGACTTTTTAGGATTTGAAGATGAAAATGTTAGTGTAGAAAGTGAGAATAGAATAGCAGGAAATGTTAATCTTGATGCTAGTATGATGATGGAAATGCTGAGAAATATGAGTAGAGAATTGAGGGAAGAATTAAGGGAAGATATGGAAAAGAATAAGAGGGAATTGAGGGAAGAATTAAGGGAAGATCTTAGTAAGAGTATTACAGATCAATTAAGGGGAGATATGCAAAAGAGTAGTGAAAAATTAGAACAAAAACTAACTCAGAATATGGAAAAGAATAATAGGGAATTAAGAGAAGATATTGGTAAAAGCTTTGAACAAAACAGGAAATCAATTGAAAATATTGGTAGGAGTAATGATATATTAGAGCAAAAAGTAGATCAAAGCAGTGAAGAAAGGGAAAAGAAAGTTACGAAGCTAGATAGTTGTATGCCAAAAATGAGAGATGAAAATGAGGAAGTAATAGCAAGTGAGATAGGAGAAATTTCAAAGAAAATGCTAGACATGAGTAGGGAAAGAGATAACAAAGAAAGTGAGGTTAATACTAAAAGTGAGGTTAATGTAGAATGTACAGAGTTAGGAAGTCAAGTGAGTAATATTTCAAGTGAGCTAAGAAAGATAAAAGAGGTTAGGAATGTAGATGTAAATCAGGCGCAAGTTAATTTCAGAGGGGAAATATCAGAAATACAGAATGAGACAATAATGCAAAGAAAGAAATTGTACCAAGATGTTCAAAATGAAAACTCCAGTCCAGTACAGTTTAGTACAGATTTGTCAGAGTACTTTCAAAGTAAAGAGATAGTAGAAGAATTGAAAATGAAAGTTGTCAAAAGATGTGTTGTTCAAGAAACTGTAGATTGTTTTCAAATATTATCATGGAACGAAATGTCATATGAATACGAGAGGTTATTCATGAACAAAAATTTGAAGGTTAGGTTACGGCTACGAGTAATGTTTAGCCACACACAATTTGATCCAGGAGGGTAAATAGCAATGAGATGTAAAGTAAATGCTGGATAGGTAAAGATGACTTGCAGAGAAATGTATTGGAACGTAAGAGGGTTAACTAAATGTATATGTCATGAGAAAATAGAAATTTAATAAAATAAAATAAATAAAAAAAAGGAGAAATAAATATTTAAAAAAAATATATATATAACAATTTTTAGTAACTGTAACAACATTTGAAAGTTAAGAATGCAAAGATTGAAACTTAATATGATATTAAAGTAAAGGTACGTAAATACAATTCAAAGAGTATTGTTAAAATAAAATTCAGAATAACAAAAATTGGTAAAAATAAATAAAACAAATACTTATGTAGCAAACAGAAAAGGTGAAACATTGTCAAGATTTAAGAGATGTAAATATATTTGTAAAGTACAAAATAACAAAAATGGGTAAAAATAATTGAAACAAATACTTATGTAGCAAACAGAAAAGGTGAAACATTGTCTAGATTTAAGAGATGTAAATATATGTAGAGGGTGAATATTTTGGTAAATATGTGTAATAATTACAAAAAAATTTTAAATGTATAAATTTTTGTCAACAACTTAAGAAAGTAAACAATTTGGTAACATTAATTAAATAATTCAGGGTACAGTATTTGCTATAAAAAAATTTGTGATGTCAGATTAATATCTAAATTAATTAAACCAAAGCCAGTAAGTAGTGGCGAGATAAAACATATGTCGTGTGTTAAATGCGTGTGAAGTGTTAAGTGAAAGTGATAGCGTGTGTTCCAAGATTAAGGAGACTAAAAACACAATTTTAAAATTTCTAAACAAGTTATAAATATTTATAATTATGTTTCTAGTGGGGCATATGATACGGTAATTTGTATCACAAATTACTCAGATGTAATTAATTATATTAATATGAATATGTATTTTTATGTGACATTGATTTCAGAGGTTTATTAATTGTAATTATTATTGGTAAATAATAATATAAGGCTTTACTGAAACTGTTAGTAATGGCGCAAGAATGCAGCGATGGGGTGAGTTGTTTATCATTACCGGGAACAAGGAAGTTACGTAATGTTTCGCGCCTTTTCGGTAAAAAAGCTTCTAGAATGTTCCCTAAAAGAAATATGTATTAGTGGTTTTCATTGGATAGTAAAGTAGACGCTAATGTTGGCGCGTTTTATTAGCCAATAGCAGTTCATTTATAATCTTTAGGCGTATCTTGAGGCAAGCCTATAAATAGTGTAGGTTCAAGGGAGCGTTCCCCCCAGTTCAACGGAATTCTCAATACACTACACGTCGGCCGCTCAGTTCATCAAAATTTCGTGTACTCTACACATCGTCAGCCAGTCCTTCATTTCGTCAAGTTACACGAGAATCATTATAAAATATTATACAGTTAAATATACACAAAGTTGAAGTACGTGAGTTAAAAAGTGAGAAGTTATTACAAACAGTTTCAGTTTGGCGATTATCCAGATAAATCTGTGAAAGTGTTCGTGAACGTGTTCTGCAATAAAGATTATAAAACCAATTTCTTCGTCAATATCATTTCTAGACAAAAGATTCCTTTCCGATTCACACCCTGCATGAGAAACATATTCGACCCAAAGAGCTAGCTGGAGAACATTTAAAGTGAATTATTTCAAAACTGATACAAATTGCTACGCCAGATGGAGCTAAACAAACCAACAAGGAGTGACGTCACACAAGATGGCATCGCGTGAAGTAAACACATATTTGCTCTCGTAAATTGGCTCCCAAACGTGGTGCTATATTAATGTTAAACACATAAGTAACATTAAAACCGTCGCAGTGTTTATCCGACTGTTCGTTTCTGAGTTATGCTGTTCGCAGACACACACACACACGTAAATGTTTCCAAAAATGCTTTTTTTTGGATTCAGGGATCTGAAAACATATATTTCTGGTGAAATTTCGGTATCGAATTTTGGGGTGGAATGCAATACTTCCCCTACTTACTATACGTAGTAGAGTATACTATACGTAGTATCAAAACGATATTGATAATTTATGTACGAAGACTGTCCCACAAGTACCCAACCTAACAAAGAAAACGCAAAAAGTTAGGGGAAATAAATTTATTTCTCTGCATAGTCTCCATTCAGCTCGATACACTTTACCCAGCGGTGTCCAATAGCTTCGATGCGCAGTTTATAGTGAGAACCATCGAGTTTTTTCTTAAATAGACTTCAACTGCAGATTCCAGCTCTTCAACATTGGGAAATCCTTTAGCACCAAGCCATTTTAAACTTAGGAACAGAAAATTATCAGAGGGGACTACGCCTAGCGAATAGGTGCATGAGGAAGCAATTCGAACTCATTGATTTTGGCCATGGCGGTAATGGATGTGTGAACTGGTGCATTGCTTGATGAAACAAAAGTTTTTTTTCCACTAAAACACTTTTGCTTGATTCCACTAAAACGTTTTTGCTTGATTTCGTCATTCAAATGCTGCAATAAGTTTGCATAATACTCGCCATTGATTGCTTTTCCTTTTTGAAGATATTCAATTAAAATTATTCCACGCACATTCAAACAAACTGACGCCATGAACTTACCTGTAAATGGAACTGTCTTACCTTCTTTGGAGCCGATTCTCCCCACTGTTTTGACTGTTCCTTCGTCTCAGGTGTGAAGTGATGGAACCATGTTTCATCCATGGTTATACATGGATACAAAACTCGGCTTTAATGCAGCAAAACATTGCCAAACACTCGACTGAAACATCCTCACGACGCTGCTTTTATTCCATTGTGAGTAAACGCGGCACCCATCTTGCACATAGCTTTCTTGTGTATAAATTTTCAGTCAGAATGCAATGTAGGGCACTTTTGAAATGCCTAGATATTTGCTAGCTCGCGCACTTTTGTCGATGGTCATCCAATACCATTTTGTGGATTTTCCTCACAATTTCTGGCGTGGTCACCTCATTTGGTCGACCACTGCGATGTTCGTCTTGGCAGCTCGTGCGGTCTCGTTTAAATTTGCCACAATAATTTACTGTTCTAAACCAAGGAGCAGACTCACCCAGAGTAGAATCTAGATCAGCTTTAATATTAGTTGGACTAAGACTTTTCAGATGAAAGTATTGTATCATTGTATCACATAACGATGATCAGTTTTATCCATGTTTGCAAATTTGCTGAGAGCGTTCACTATTGATGGCTGCCAAGCAGTTACTAAACGACGTAGTATCATCAAGCTTCACACTTAAGCTTTATATGGTTGGTACTTTTTACCATAGTCATTTGTTTGAAACAACCACTATCCATACTTCTGGGACTGCCCTCATAGAATGAAAGGGTGGTTTGGATAGCTCTCTATGAAAGATTTCACTACTATTGACGCTTAAGGAAAGGCTAAACCAATTAAAAATAATTCGGTCTTCTAGAAGAAGGGGTGAAGAATTATTGCATGTCTGATTAAACTGAACGGCAGCTACCACATTTACATATATGGGAGCTCTAAGTTTAACATCCTTTAACCTGTAGGTCATGTCGGACGATGAATGAACGAAATGGGTGTAATGGTGCTCAAATAAACCCGGGGTCCCTAGCGCTTAAGAGTTAGTCGAGATTCATCTTCTCAAGATAAGGGAAAAATCTTATCCGAGTAACTCGCCCTAACCAAGATCCGAACTCGAGACTTCTTGAATGTGAGGCAGACACGCTACTCCCACACAGATAAGGGGGGATAAATGTTAAAGTCGTTGCCGGCAATAAAAAAACAGACATGAAGAAATATAAGGTTTAGCAGAATTAGGACTAGGACTTAGCACCTCGACCTACAAGATATTTTGTCCTGATAACCCTGACGGGGTGCCCACCGAGAGGGGGTGAGGTGAGAGGAGACAGAGAGCGGCTGGATCAGGAGGTACAACTGGGTCTCTACCTGTTGCCAATTGAAACGCCCCGGATGGAAGCTAGTGAAACCAGCTCCACTCCCCCCTGCAGGCTTGCACATCCCATGGGGGGCTCAGAATCGGAGACTGCCCCTATTCCGGAGGACGAATGGTTACACAGAACGCCCTATTGCCGAGATTCTACCGACACTTTCAACCTGAAACGGACCAAACAGATGAAAGTTAAAATGAAATTAGGATGCAGATGAAATGCAAGGACAGGAAATTCGGGAGATGTAATGAACCTTCCCAGCATTTCCTAGCGACCCGGGGAAACCCCCAAAAATCCATGGGTCAAGAAGGTATCCCGCGGAATGCGAACACACGACTTCCCAAATGTGGGCCTCAAACGTTACTGCCGGAGTCATTCCGCTCAGCAATATAAGATTTAAGTTGTGCTGTTATAGGAACTGACAGATTGGCCGGACGCAGCACAGAGAGGTCATGCTCGGTAGCCAACGAACTTCTAGAAGCCAGCTCACCGAATTCACCACGGTGGTAAACTGGGCGTTGCCTAGCTTTCTTTACTCACTATCTTCTACGATTATTTCACCCTGAATTCTCAAGCATTGGCCATGCTTGTGTCCTGGCACCTTTCCTATCATCCGACTTAGGTCCTCCGAACCTGTCAATATATCCATTCCAAACAATCCGCAGGTGCAACAGCGGTACTGTCCCATTATCACTCTTGAATTCCTCTTTTTTCTTCTTCCACTTTCCTTCCGGTGGAGGAGTTTTTAGTGGGTATGCCGACTATTGGCAAGTCCCACACTCTCAGTCCCGACTCCCATTGAGGTTAGGGTAGTGAGTAAACCATTTTTTCCTCCACTGGGAAAATAAGTTACCCTTCGGAAGTTCGGCCATACTTTGGAGGACATAAAGTACCCTGCTCATCCAATGACTAGAATTATGCTCAAAAACAGAGGTGGTCACGCTGGTAGAAGGTGGGGCTACATTTTGTCAGTACCAACATAAACAGCTCCGTTCCATTATGGACAACATTTTGTGCACGCCAGTGTACATAGAGTTTTTCCATTGACAAGAGTGGGACAATTGCAATTCACATTTGTTACCTTACTCTCTTGATTGCATCGTATAGCATATTTGTAACAGAATTTCTTACATTCGTTTCAACGAATTCGCACGTAATCAGTGGCATATTGTGAAGATCCAATTTCCTGTTGCCAGGGAGGCCATATTAAATTACTTCCACTTACGAGTATAAAAGGAAGCAATTTGTTGCAGAAGATGAGAGAATCTTGCATAAAAAGAAGGTAATGAAGTTCAAGTTTTACAGTTTAATTTATGAAAACTATTAGAACCTTTTCCGTACCTCCACAATAAAATCTCATTCGTATTCCAAGATCCTATGCTCTCAGAGATGACTCGACTTACATCCACAGGAAGTGGAGGGAGAGAGGGATGGTGAGGGAGGGAGAGGGGGAAAACTCCATATATACTCCTGGGTTCTCCTCTAATATTACTCTTCCTCGTTGTCTGATTAACAACTTCCTACTGATTGCAGAACTATGCACATATAATTTTATCAGCCAATCCTGTATATTATAAGTGTTCAATGAATACATGCTACCAATCAATCCGTGCTAAAAACAAATTCTTACCCACCTTAATAGTTACAATAACAATAAAATTAGAACTATATGCTTTGGAGAATCACATTTGCCTTCTAAAGGACTGATATGCCAGTAAATTCCACTGCATAACATAAAAATATACTCCTTATGATACCCACCTACACCTTTCACCTTCAGTACCTATAATAAATCCAGGTTTTGAACAAGACTTGATGTACACAAAGCATTTTGTATTCCTCTGCGTTTCCTCGTGTTCGTATCATCTGCGAGGAACAAATATAAACAAATGTCATGTGTATTAACGTATAGCATTTGTAGTGCAGTAGACGGTGTTATAGCCGTATGATGAATTAATAATATAAGTTGAATTGAAATAAATACATAATTAAAATAAACCTGGCTTTAATCTGTAGCAGCATAACTCTTGAGAAGAGATGTAGAATTTTCTGGATCTCCATCACACAATATCCTCTATGTCGATAGTTATATTTACTTTTTCTCTTCGAAAACGTAAAGCCAACTCTTGTCAGTAATTTATGAAAGATGGATCGTTTAATAGCTGGCGACATATGATCATTCTTGACAGAATTTAACACTTTGTTCAATTCTCTTCTTTATTACAGACAAATCGTGCACTCTGAGAGTAGCACATTTGTCTACAACAATGTGTTTTGTTCTAACCCTAGCTTACATCTGTTTCTTTTCCTCTTTGGTGTTTGCAAAGCTCGCATTTCCTTTAGTTATTTACGCACACATGCACGCCTCTACTAGGAAATCCCCATATAGTCAGCAGTTAGTTTAACGATATCATTCACAACGACAGTTTAGTTAAAACCTGGTTTACTTAAAACATTCAACACAATTCCTTTATCGCCACTTTTAACGGCTTCCCTTTACAATACTTCGTTATGTCACATCTATTGTCATTCACAATACTAACAGTAGTTTCAGAAGAGGATATGTATATCGGTTTACTGACTGATCATCATTGTCGTATGGATGTAGAAAAGAGGTGAACGATAACATACGGAGTTAAAGAGAAGCTAGAACCTTATATAAACTTGCTATTTTATTTCAATCAGAAGAAATAACCTATCTTGCTTAACATCTCGAAACCGACAGGTATATTATGGTATACTTTGGTTTACCCCGTATCGCGTACTAGTTAGTGACGTTGTGTGTTTATATCTCGTTGATTTCTGAGAGGAGTCCTGTTGAATAGCCATTTGTGCTGTTCAAATAATACAAAGTAGAGAAGTTTCCAATACATCAGGGCTTTAATAACATCCAATTCTGCAAAGTATCCATTACTTCAGTCAGCATAATTCAGATGTATGTATCAAGTACAGTCGTGTGCAAAACCTAAGGACGAAAGTAATCTTCGCATGCCTTGACTCTGCCAAGTAACATAGCTCGATGAAACTTGAATCATACATAGAAAGAACTGCTACGGTATGCTACAGTAGGCAATTAAACGAAATATGCAATGAGACGAACAGAAATGCCACTTTTATTCATAGAGCATAAGCTACACTAAAGTCAATACGACATATGATGGCTATATAGATTTACAGAAACAGATACATGGTGTTTAAAAGGGTGTATGATCACCACGGACAGCAATGCATGTTCTGCATCGTGTTCCCATGCTGGCCACAACGTTGCTAAGCAGTCCATGTGGTAGGGCGTTCCATTTCTCCACCAGCGCTGTTGACAACTGTTGGATGGTGGTTGGTGTATGTGGATGTGCTGCAATGCGTCTCCCCAAAGCATCCCACACGTGTTCGATGGGATTTAAATCGGGTGAGCGAGCAGGCCAGTCCATTCCCTGAATATTCTCTCGTTCCAAGAGATCCTCCACCTGCGCTGTTCGATGCGGTCGCGCATTGTCATCCATAAAAATGAAGTCAGGCCCGACTGCACCCCTGAAAAGACGCACATGGGGAAGGAGTACAGTTTCACAATAACGTTGACCAGTGAGCGTACCGCGTTCAAAGATTTGGAGGTTAGTGCGCCCATATAACATTATGTCTCCCCAAAACATAACACCCGGACCATCAAAACGATCATGTTCAAGGATGTTCCTGGGTACATTACGTGTTCCCACCTCTCGCCAGATGAGGGAACGTTGAGAATCACTACTTAGACTGAATCTGCTCTCATCCGAGAAGAGCACGCGACCCCAATCCTCGTTGGTCTAATTTTAATGCTCTTGGGACCATCGCAACAGGTGCCGCCGATGTGCGAATTTCAATGAAACACAACGTACTTGCCGTCGGGCAAAGAGACCACCTCTGTGCACTTGCCTGCCACTGTTTATCGTGAGATTGTGTGCCTAACTGTCCTGTTAAATGTGATTGCAATTGCACCCGCTGTTTGGCGTGGATCCCTTCATGTCTGTTGCACAATGTAGCGATCACCTACTGCTGTAGTTACCACCACCTCTCCTTGGGACAGCAGTGTTTGTGTTTTGGAAGGTTCCCCATGCACGTAAAACAATACTGTGAGCAATTCCATACTATTGAGCAACACTTGTAGCACTTCACCCCTCTTCCAGTTTCCCGATGATTCTTCTCTGTGTGAAATCATCCAAATGGTGTCCACTGGCCATGTCGCAATGAAGAACACCACTACAGTGCACCGTAACAGCTCGCAAGTTGACACATACCGTCTTGTTTTGTTTCCTTCAACCGCCCCGTGTTGCAGGACCGGATCCATTTGGCACTATAGGCTCACTGCACCCACGCTTTTTGACGTCCATCTTTCTTTGTACTTATGAAAGACCTCTGGCAACATGCACCTTCATCTACTTCCACCAAGTAGTTCATTTGTTATGTTACTTTACCCATATCGTCCTTAGGTTTTGCACACCAGTGTATTATTCCAAAGGAATAGTTATTGGGAATGTTTTATGCAGGTGATGGCTTAATGTGATCACTCATTTATTTGCATTGCAAAATAGTGGTGTTTTCACACCGTTAATGCAATAACTACCTAAACCAAAAACTAAGGATATCGTATGCTTTCCACTTAGAGTGTTAGGCATGAATTTTTCATCTTAAACAATTCCACTCCTGCTTATACGTGACTTTCTGTCAAAGTTTAGCATGTTTTCGTCATCTTTCCAATAAGTAGCATTTAAGTTATTTTCCCTCATGAAATACTGACTCTATGGTTCTGTCTTGCCAACTTTAATTGTGTTTGGAACATTACCGTAAGTTCCCTTTCCCGCGGTATGCACCGCAAACGAAAATTTGAGACAGCAGACCATTGGCTACCTTTGAAAGGGCATTTCATTTAGTTTTACAATAATACAGTATTTCATTACAGCAGCTGTAACTACTGGTGGTTATACAGCGAATTCCGAAAGCGGATATCCACTTTTCAGGGGAAATATTTGAGGAATTCCTTTGTCGAGGCTTGTGCCGATAACGGGGAATGTTCCAAGCCATGTTCCAAGTTTTTTTTGAGAGCAGGCGTTATCTGCTGTTGATGGCGTTTGGCATAGGTATAAGTACTTAAAATCTTTAAATAACACTTGATTCCTGAATACTTAAAAAATTCTTAGGTTTACATTCACGTGATTTTCTTTAACCTTTATCCCTTATTAGTGATATAAAAGTTATTCTTATTAAACCTTATTTTCCTGTTTGTATTCATTTTAATCAAGATTACCATTTCAGAAATAGCCGCATTACACACTTCATTATAGATTCAAAGGAAATAGCGATATTCAAATGTTTAACAACTGGACGCTATACGCTGGGGTTAAAATTGCATATGAAGTAGGTTATCGAGACCCAGGAGAAATAATAATAATAATAATAATAATAATAATAATAATAATAATAATAATAATAATAATATACGATCGAACATAACGACAAAAATGTACTGAATTCATATTAGGAATGGGTTTTGTAGGAAAGACAGGAAACAAGGTTTGTTGTCCTCGAAGGATGTATCTACCTGCGTGGACGACAACAAGCCTACCGGAAGTTTCGCTTTGTACTCTGGCTCGGACAGGTCGTTTACAACGGTTTCAAAGCTTAGAAAGTTCAGGAAGTATGCGTGCCTTATCTACGATCTAAGAATATTCGTGGGAAGATTTTAAAACTCAAAATAAGCTGTAAGAAGCAGATGTGAAAGTTGTCAAGTGGGGGTAGCCAATAATAAAATCATGAAACAAAAAGGATAGCCAATCAAAAGATCGCGTATGCATCACATGATACGTTTAAACTTAAAACGGAACGAAACTTAAGAAACGTGGGGGAAAATTCTAAGGTTGGCGAAAGGCGTGAAAGAGGAAAAGAAACGCCGAGACACATTCCGGTACAAACTAACCACGAGGACGGTCGACGAAACAAAATAAGAAGAAAATAATCAGAAAGTTTATAGTGTAAAAATGAAGTTATGAAATCTAGGCAATTCGAGGGCTAGTCGGAGAAACACATAAGTAGCGACTTCGAAAGTGATAAGAATAACAGTGGTTTCGACGACGAAGGTGGCGGGTCGACCAGATAGGAATCTTCGGAACCAAAATAAAGAAATAACTCAAACTTCGCCGGCAGTATTATTAATATCATCAAGGCAGTGTCACCACCCCTGAAAACAAGAACCTCAGCTCCACCAAAAACAAATTCCAAATCCCTGCCATCCAACCATCGAACCCGGGACTCTGAGTCCACTGAAGCAACTGCCAGGAACAACACAGATGTGTCAGAGGTCAGCGTCACATACTGTTTCCGTGAAATCGCGAGAAACAACTGATAATTGACAATACTTGAAAAGAGTGACTTAAGTGTTGAACAATTGCAACATTTAATAACGGATATTTGTGAAATGGTTGACGACACAAAGTGTTATTGGAAATAAAATTGTGTGTTTTAAAGAGATCTACATTTTTTGTGAAGTACGTCTTCGTCTATCGCTTAACGTTTAACAGTTATGCAAGATCATGTAAATTTCCTATGAATGAAGAGGACCTCAAACTATTTTCAGAAAATTCAAGATATACATCGCATTTCCCGTGTAAAAATCCTTAATATAACGGAATTTAATCAAAATCGTTAGAGCCATTTTTCAGAAAATAAAGAAGTTTGAGAAATGTTCCATTAAAGGGTAGTTTGGGGTGGGAAATTTTCTTGACAATCTTTGTGTTACATCTTTGGAAGATACTGAACTTAAATGCCAGCTTTGCTACTTATACAACAATCGTTTTCTATAAATACCCTTTTTTGAGTTCAGGGGGCTTCAAAACATATATTACGGATTTTTTGGGTGGAATTCAATACTTCCCCTACTTAACTAGACGTACCAGAAAAACTAAAATCACATTCTCTTATAACACTACATTAGGATAGTATAAGCGTCCTGCGTAATAAGAGAAGCAGATAAGGAGTTTTGTAATTTCAGAAAGTTGTCAGTTATTAAAGATATGTTGTGATATATTTACATAACTTTCTCTACCCACTCTTCTCGAACCATTCTTACAAATGCTTGTTCTTCTATATACTTCTTTTAATTGAGAAAAACGTTTGCAGAAGTTATTTTACGTGTAATATTAATAGAAGGCTGAGGCGATATATCAAATCTTTAAAAATCGGATCGCTAAGTGATTGCATTACATAACCAAAAGCAACAATGAAAAGCAACCTTGCACTTGAAAAATAATACCTATACGTATATGACATTTCAAACCAGTAGAAAACGAATATTTTGGAAAAAGTTTAATGCCATTACATTTTGTAAAAATTTATGTTATTATTGTATCCAATTTTTTATGAGATAATTTTTTGTTTGTCATCAGTCACACATAATTAACAGTTCATCCCAAATAAAAGGGCTTTGTACGCTATTTGCAAAAAATTCAACATAAATGTACATTTTGTTTAGTATAGAAATATCTTAAACATTTAATTAAAATGGTAAGAATTTTTTTGAGAAAAAAAAAATCAAATAAAGGTTTATATGTGAATTATAGTTGATTTGGTAAGTAAAGTTTGGTAAAGTAAAGTTCTAAATTATTTATAATTTAACTCGAACTCATTCGCTTCAGCCAATGAACCAGCTTATTGATACTGAACTGACCAATGAGGTTTGAGTATTATCGATGGTACATAGCATGGTGCTCATAAATTAATAAACCACAGTATTTTTCTCCTATGTGCATTCGTTTTATTCCAGGAAGGTTTAGTTTGCGTGATCTGTGCTTTTGATTCGCTTATTTTGGTAAAATCATTAAACAAATTTTTCTACACAAATACAGTTTTTCGTTTGTATCAGCGCTGTCACAGATTCATTAATTTTTTCATCCTAAAAACAATTTCAATCTGAAATGTCTATGTTGGTCTTACGATTCAAACTTTCTTCGTAATGAACTGGAGCAAATAGGTAATTAAATTTTATTACAGTAATAATATTTACAGTGCAGTATAAATATAAATGTTTGTTTACAGTGCAAAAATTATTAAAGCTAATATTCCATAACTTATTATTCAACTTTCTTCTCTTACTTTAAATAGAAAGGGTGTACAGTATAAAAAGGGCTATTGGGAGATTCTTTTATTTCCTAAAGAAGCTAAAGTCAAGTTATCCAGCTGATCTCCTTTAGAAGTGGTACTTTTGAATCCACAATCTCTGCTTTAATAGGAAAATATTGTAATCACTGGATTTTTATCATATAACCAAATTTCCCTCGCGAAGGATAACTTTGTTTGATAATTTATTTTTACTCTAAAACTCTATTTGTTGTCATGAAAAATTATTTGTACCCCTGTGGTCTCTAAGTAATTATTATGGTAAGAAGCACTCATTTGCACCCAATTAAAGTACCGAAAATTCTCAACACTTCTGATATTGGTACCGAAAATCTTCGTGTCGCAACTCTGGAAGATGTGCTGCTTTTGGCTTCAAAGAACTTCAGAATGTTTATTCCGAAAAAATATCTATATCGAATTTTTAGTCGCAATACAATATACATATCTTAAGTGCCTCTGTATTCGAATGGTCAGCTTTCTGGCATCTAAGTCCAGAAGTCCTGCGTGTGTTTTTTCGGATGTGGGCATCTTCTTTGATGAGAACAATTCCCTACAATCTGCAGTGTCTGGAACTATGAATATGGGTGTTAATGTGTTCCTTAATGAAATTTAATATAAAACATAAACAAAATCCTGCATTTAAAGAGTTATTTCCTTCTAAAGTAAACGCTCCAAATACACCACAGATGTTTAGCGGGGTTATACAAACCAAACCATAAAATAATTGTATATCCTCTTCTGACTATCTATAAGTAGCACGGAAAGTAAGAGTATAAATTTATGAGATCCCTTAGATAAGATTATAAACATCATATCTAAAAACAACTAATTTAATATTTTCCGTTTCCGTTCTCATTCCCATGTAACAATGCATTAATCTCATGAATACTCTGAGGTAAATCGATAAAAGTTTCTGATTTGATACAGTCACACAACTTTCTCCACCCTCTATCGTTATTAGTGGGTATACAAACTACTTTTACAAAGGCTTATTTTTCTGTCTATATATTTAATCCCAATAAACCTCTGCAAAAATACAGTACACATTTTGTTATAAATACAAAGAAAACAGCGCTAGTCAAATTTTTAGAAACTGGAAACTATATGCTGGTCTTTACATTCCATACTGTTTCCATGCAATAGCGAGAAAAAACTGAAAATCCATTGTTTAAAATAAATACAACTATTGAACAATTTGAAATTTGAGGCAATATTTTTAACACTTAAATGATTTTCAGTCAAATTATATAATTTGTAAATTTAATAATAGTCCGCCTTGAAGCAATATGTGTATGTAATAATTTGTAAAACGTATGTAACAATTATTGCGTATGCTTATATTATTGTATCCATGTGTAATAATGTTATGTGAATATATTACGCAATTTAATAATGTAGGAGCTGTGAGAATAATAAGTTAAATGTTGCTAACAATAAGGTAACAATGAGATAATCTTGAGGCAATAATGAGTTTGAGAGTTTAAATGTTATTTGTGATTCTTGGAAGCATTAATGTAATTTTAGTGACAGTTTATAAAAATAGCCAATCAACAACCAGAAAAAGCTTTAGTTAAATGCAGGTGTTCTATTGGAGTGGAATTAGCCAATCAGAGAGTTGAAATACAGAAATTTACAAGTTTAGACGGTTGAAATCTAGTCAGTTGCCTGCAGACAGTGATAGTAACCGGATGCTTGATGCGTCCTCGAGAAATTAAATATGTATTCCTGTGAGACGAAAATAGTATATGTATTAAAAAGTACAAGTATTAAATAAAAGTATCTCACAGCTCTCAATATCAGTGCTATTTAGTTTGTGTCAAGGATTAATACAAAGGAGGGAATAAAAACTTAAAATCTGTGTAAGCCTACATTCTTGTCGCATCACGCCCTGCCAAGACTTCCATGTCTCTAACAATCATACTGACGCAGCCGAGGCAAACATAATTATTTAATACTTAAAGAAAAAGTTTAATTACAAAGTTAATAATATTTTTTAAACTTAGGGCAAAGGCTACCTAAAAATACATTTGGGGCAAAGGCTACAGGAAACTGTTTACTATACATGCTGTTGTAACTACTACAATTTGGGCTCCCCGTAGCAGCAAACAACGTAAATAAATAAAACATATCTTCTCAAATTGGCGTCCATACGTGGAGCTTAAACAAACTATCTTCAACTTTTATTAACGGATATCTCAGGAACGCCTTATGCCACAAAATAACTTATTTTAAGTAAATTGTGTGTTTCAAAGAGATTTACATTTTTTGTGTGGTGCGTTTTTGTCCATCGCTTAACGTTTACAAGTTATGCAGGATTATACAGAATTCCTTCCGAATGAAAATTACTTCCTCAGCTATTCCCAGAATATTCAAGATATAGATTTTGTTTTTTATATAAATATCTTTAATATATAGTATTTTAATCAAAATCATTAGAGCCAGTTTTTAGAAAATCAGAATTTTCGAAAAATGTTCCATGTAAAGGGTAGTTGGGGTGTGGGAATTTTCTTGAAAATCTTCTTGTCGCATTCTTGTATCATACTAAATGCAAATACCAAGCTTGAGATTTATGAGAATTTTCGTTTTTGAGTTATGCTGCTCACATACAGGAAAACACGTACAGTTTCTAAAAATGCTTTATTTTGATTCAGGGTGTCTCAAAACATGTATTTCCAGTGAAATATCGGTATCCAATTTCTGGGAGGAATGCAATACTTCTGCTTCTATACGTAGTAGAGAAAATAACAAGTGCATTAACAAACGCACAATAGAGAAGCAGCTTTGCCATGCAAAGGAAAAGAAAGTGGCTCCATACGAGATAGACAGATAGACCCTGACCAGGGATAGAAACTTTTGTATGCAGCGTGCTACGATACCACTGTGCACCATTACGCTCGCCAACTTCACGACGTGGTTGCCGCAGGAACGTCTTCCTTCTCTAGCAAATTATGGGCAAGATTTCTCTCTCCCTCCCTACCCTGCCAGAGAAATATCATCGCCACCTTCCTCTCCACACCTCTTGATGAATGTACTGCGGTTCAAAGGGTCCAAACTCATTTCCATAATGCGATTATCTGCATTTCGTGCACCAACCTGGCCCTTCCTGTAATGATAGTCATTATTAATTATACAGTTCTCCTGAAAGGTTTTCCCTTAAACTTATGAATGTAATGTGAATCTGAATGTTTAAAAAAGATTTAATTCGTTAAAGCTCTATCTTGAAGTTTTAGCTTTAAATAAGGTTCCAGGAAAGCAGTTTTATAATGAAGTTATTTAAATTATTGCTTATCCTTGGATATCTGCAAGTTTTAGGTACTAAAACCTACCACTTTAAATACTTCCTAACAATTAGTGATGTCGATTAATTATTTTCTGTTCACTGAAGAAGACACGAGGTCTCGCAAACCTACAACATGATAAATTTACGACAACTAAAGGTATAAATGATGTAGAGAGTAAATACAACGGAGGAGAAAACCTTAGCACACTGCGTCCTACGTGGCATCTATTGTGGTTACCTCTCCCCGGGAAGAATTGATGAAGTGAAGGAACCGCAACAGACAACAGGCCGTAGGCAGACAAACCATAGAGACGCGTGGAAGTCTCTTAACAGTGCTGCCTCGAAGCCCCATACCATTAATGGAGCTGACTAGAGAGAATTCTCTTTCCTTGGAGCTTTCCTTTCTCTTTCAAGGCTTCGAAAATCTTGATGCTGTCAGAAACAACTAACGATTTTGATTAAAATACCAACCCTTTCAAGTATCTTTGGTACAAATGAAACGTATATCTTGAATTGTGTGTAAATAACCTGTAAAACTTCTTTGCATAATTATTAACCGTAAGAGAGACAGTACCTTAATACACAAAATGTTTATAATCTGTTAAACCCATTTATGCTAATTAGTTTTACCTTCTCTACTACGTACACCATTCACCCAAAAATTCCATATAGATATTTTACCGGAAAAAATGTCTTTCGGTGCTCTGAATCCAAATAAATGACTTTTAAAAAATGTCCGTGTGTGTGTGTGTTTGTCCGTCTGCTTATGAACAGCGCAACTCAAAAAAGAAAACTCGGATAAATATTAAACTTGATATTTGAGTTTAGTATCTTCCAAGAATGTGACATTGAGATTTTCAAGAAAATCCCCCCATGACAAACTACTCTTTACATGGAACATTTTTCGAAGATTTTGATTTTCTGAAAAATGGCTCTAACGATTTTGATTAAAATACCGTATGCTTAAGATATTTTTATGGCAAGTGAAGTCTATAGCTTGAATTTTCTAACAATGTCCCCAAAATTCTTCTTCATTCTGAATGACTTTCGCATAACTGGTAAACCGTAAGGGACAGAAAAGAATTTTACTACCCAAAAATGTAGATCTCGTTAAATCGCACAGTTTGTCATACACACTTTTTTACCGAGTGAACCATTTCCTAGATATTGCTTGTTATTTGTTTGAATTTTCCAATACTTAACACTATTTCTCAAATGGGAATACGTTATTCGCTTTTTTATGTCCTGAACATACCAACAGCTCATAAAATATTTGACTATCGCTTAAAGCCTACCATATTCCCCTTGCACCGACAAATAAATTAGCAATAAGATAGTTTCTGCAAATGTTTTATCTCGACTAACATGAAATAAGTGGAGAATAAGTGTTTATAAAAATACAAGAATAGAGAAAGTCATGTAATTGTAACATATCAAATTCTTTTGTCTAGTGGTCATTCCAAGACCATGGAGTTTCAAAGCCATCATAAGCGACAGGCTCGTAAAAACGTGCTTATCACTTTACCTACTGTATACTACAACTAAACGTGTAAATGCGAATTGAAATTTTATCTGAATAAACAAGAAGAGCTAGAATGTGGATTTGTAGTAGCTTTGTAAAAATAGTTTGTAAAAGAGTGATTATAAGAAAATCCTCCGTGAAATCCAGCAACACCATATACAACTAAAATCATATTAGGAATTAAATCCAAATATTCAGTACATCTGCTTTCAAAGCCCATGTTCGTTAAAGCCCATCACTTTGAGTGGATGGTAGAGGATGGTAGAGCCCATTTCCATCGGTCCGTGTACATGGGAACTGATTTGGATAAATCAGAAAACTGAATTTTTAATATCATGGTTTAATAGCTCTACCTATATATGTGTAACCACTGGGAATGTACCTTTTGTAATCCAATGCGGGCGTAGGTACTAGATTTTTCCAGCTTTCCCTCTAATTTACAATATTTTCGCTCAGCAAAACCGTATTCCAATCCTTTCATGTATTCTAATTTTTAAAGTTGTCTGATCTATACAATATTTTGCTGTTAGAAGGTATTTAAATATCACTGTTTGTTAATTTTTATAATATTTCTTCTGTATTGTTTATGCTTCTGATTCGTAGTATAAACAAACTGGCACTGGCACAGCCATTAGCTCATTGAACTTTAATTTATTTCTAATCGTAGCTTTCTTTTTGTTGTTTTACCTGTTACTTCAAAAATATGTTGACACTTATTTCCTTCATAGTGTTTCTTCATAGTATTTGTGTTAGTATTGTGACTTTTTCCGATTAATTTTAACTGTCACTTCTTCTCACTGTCTCTCGATCAATTCTATCTAGTTGAACTATTTACTTCGCATCACTTAGTTTTCACAATCACACAAAATACGCACAATATTACGTCTTCTTTCCGACCGTCTACTCGCTGGAAGGTCAAACACAGGACTTCACCAATATCTCGCTGAAGCAGCAGTCGCTGAACGTCACAGCAGTCGTCACAAACTCGCTAGGAGATCAGCACTTTCGTTCACACCGGAAACGCACTGTCTAACTCGCTCACTCAGCTTGCGAGAGCGCTCGCTTATATAGGCGTTGGAAATTTACACAGTGTTTTATAACGTTCGAGAAGGGAAAACATTCAGAAGATTCTGATTATCTGATGATAGCGTTTCCGGTGTTTACGTTGGCGAGAGCATTACTCATCTTTATCTCCAACTGTTCAACTCCGACCTCCCGATAACCTTCGGCCATAACCACCGCGTCATAGTATACCAATGACGTTTAAATAGTAAAGCAAGTAAAGAAACGTCAATTAAATTATACAAAACAATAGCTGTCCCATCATCAATATACCGCAGTGAAACTTGGATCTTAACAAAAAGATTGGCATAACAAATGCAATCAGTTGAAATGACATTCCTAACAAGAGTTTCCGGTGACGAAACAGACCATAAACAAAATATAGATTTCAGACAATCAGTACACCTATTCAATGTAAATGAACGTATAATAGGTAATATATCAAACTGCAAACAATATGTAGTTAAAGTGGAAGATGTAAGTCTGCCTAAAATTATAACAGAAGAGAATAGAATAAGAGGAACGCCCAAACTACGATGGGAAGATACCAAGCGAGATAACTCCATGATGACACGTTAGGCTCACATTCTGGAGGTCCCGGGTTCAAATCCCTTGAACTCCTCTGACCTTGGGTATTTCGTGGTTTTCCCTAGTCGGTAGACGAATGCTTGGATGGTTTCTCAACTAGCACGATTTCCTTTCCATAATTTCCCTTTCATTTATTTTCATCTCATTTTCTTTCATGTGTGCTTCTAGATTTCGTGGCGTATGGCAGTGCCGGAAAGTTGGCGCCGATGCTTTTCTAAAGGAAAAAATACTCCCTGTGGACACTAAGGGGGCTGTTTGGTCGACAGGTCGTTCATTGGCCTCTCTAGGCAGCTTCAGCATTGGGACGGGTCTTCGAGACTAGAACTGTTAGGGGCTTCTGCGCGTCTCTGTGACCTGTCTACGTACGGCCTGTAGCCTCCTGTGGTTCCTTCACTTCATCTCTCCCTCCTGGGGGTGATAGCCAAAATAGATTATGTAGGTCGCAGTGCGCGAGCTGTCCTCCTCTCTTGTGTAACTTATAACCTATAAGACGGGAAAATAAAGATTTTTTTTAACTCGGAATGGGATAATAACCAAAAGTTTGAATTTGATTTCAATTTAATTGAGTTTTATATATGGACTATTGCGTTATATATTGGACTTGAAAGGCCGGAAATTTTGTTCAGAAGCTTCTTTACCAGATTTGAGGTTCATTTACGTGCCGCAAAACTACGACACGAGATCACTGGCTTTACTTCCTTACCGAAGGAAACCATAGTAAGGAATTCGACGCCCGAAAAAATCCATCGCCCTCCTCCGAATTTGAAATTGAAAACGAAATTTGAAAGATTTTCTTTCCAAAGCAATGATTTCTATTTCTTTTCTTGTTTTTTTTTGGCGACACGAGATCAAAAAGCTTTGTAAGTAAACACTGTAGACTTTTCTTCTTCACATTTCTTTGTAATTTTGAGCATCGCTATTTTATCACATTCCAGGCATTCTTTCAAGGTTCCCAGATATCCTTCTGCATATTCCTGCATTCTTTTGTGGAGCAGAAAATCTGGGGTCTTCACATTCCATGCTCAACTGACGGAAGTATAGCTCAGTGACACTCAGCTCCATCATTTGTCACACCTGATGACAGGAACTTGTCACCTTTCACGTGATTTCACTTCTGGCTGTCTTAAATTTTCATTTTTATGCTCTTAGCTGAGACCACTCTGAAACTACAGCGTGAAAATTGACGTCCATAAATCAATTTCAGCAACCCTTATGACATCAGTGATTTAAGTTACACTCAGGTTGTTATTCAAAGTAAATGTTCAGTCTCTAGGAGTGGTACTTTCGTATAACTTTAACAAAATTTTATCAGATATTTTATATTTATTCACAACACATATATACTTTCTAGTTTGACAGACCTACAAAACCTGTTACTAAAGGAAAAAATACAAGATATGACAAAAATGTAATAAAAATCTTGTGATGCATCTTTATCCATTATGTTTATTTTTGTATCTCTTCTGCGCACTAATCTTAGGGATGTTTATTTTTCTCTCTAATTCATATTAATCGAATTAAGCATTTGAAGACATTGTTTTATTACACTTTTCGTTTTAGTTTCAAAGGGAATAAACGAAAATGAAGCGATAGTCAGATATATCTTTGAGATTGCATTCTGAATGAGATAACGAGAAACAAAAGAGTACTGTCTTAGCAGTTCAAAAATGTATGATAAGGTACTAGAAAATACAAACCAATATGAAAACACATCTCTGGAGGGCTTATGACAACAAAAAATAATATTAATCTGTGTTCGTGTGTCTTAACTATATTTACTAATCGGCCACGATATGCATGCATTTGGTGGCAAGAGGGACTAAACAGTTACTGAAAAAGTGGACGGGACATCGCAAGGACAAAACTTCTTCGGTTCTGAGTTGCATTTACTCGTGAGGCTGAGGCCCACAGATGTAGTGTTGTTTTCGTTGTGAAACTGTACATTCCCCTATCGTTTGCCCCTGCACCTTGATGGCCTTAGATATGTCAACAAAAACATGGGTGCCCTCCTCCAAGCGCACTAATATTATGGCCGACTACTACATTTTTTTCTGTTAGTTGTTTGCCCGCTCACTCCTATCTGATCCCTACACTGATGGCGTTAGATATGTCAACAAAAATATCGGCGCCCTCCTCTAAGCACACCCATATTGTGGCCGACTACTATATTTTTCTGTTAGTAAGGTTCTATTTGTTTGGTTATAGGTGTCAGAATACCTTCAGAACGAGGAGAACCTCACAGGCTATGCGGAGGATCATAATTCTTAGGTGGTAATATACAATTTATTACATTGTAAGTAACATAGGCGGCGCCGTGGCCGAGTGGTTAGACCGGCGGCACGGGTTCAATCCCAGGGACCCGCATGTGGGATTTGTGGTGGACGAAGCGGCGTCTGGGCGGGTTTTCTCCGGGTTCTCCGGTTTTCCCCGCCATTCATTCCACCAACTGCTCCATCAGCACCTTTCCTTTCATCCATTTCACCGTCATTTCGTTCCATTCACTTCCTTCCTCCCATACCAGGCATCGGGCTGATCATCCATCCTGGATATTTTGTCTGCTCCATGAGTGTCTGTCAGCTCCTCGACGGGCCTCTGACCCCAGGCACCCGCCTGTAAGTCCTGGTTGGTGCAAGTCCTACATAAGAGGAGGTTAATCAGGGAAAGAAAGAAAGAAAATAAGTAACATAGGTTCCTCAGACCCCGAAAGCTTTTATTGGTGTGATTATTAGGTTATTGCATTTAATTGTTATATATTTGTCAACAGTTTTGGTGTAACATAATATGTTTAAATATTAAATTAGAATTATAAAACAGAAACTGTTTTGTTACAATATTACGCTATCACCGCCTTATATTACGTCATAATCCGGACTCTCATTGTCATCAGATTCACTTATTTTCATTTTCATTTTTATCAATTACTGAGAGTGAGTCATGACTATAATATGCTAGAGTATCATATTCTGAAACATAAGAATAATCTGAACCATAATCATCACTAACATCCGTTTGTTATAAGGCTAACTGGACCCACTTCCACCATCGCCTTAAAACGTTTTTATTATGGATCTCCTTCGCCATTTTCATCCAATCTGAAATGAAAACGCCGATATGCCGCATAGTTTTGATTTTAATCACAAATAGAGTGAACTATAGCACGAAATATACGTGAAAATGAATTTTCTTGTAAAGTAGCAACTCAAAATATGCAAAATATGCTTAACGTTAAGAGTAATACCGGTCTAGGAAGCTTTCTTTGTAAATTTACTACAACTACTAGCAATAATTACAATGTTTTCATTTTAAGGACACTTGAATGACACATAGCTCGGGGTTAGGGGTTGCGACTTAATCAGTGAAGCCAATATGGCAGAAATAGAGCGTCAGGGTCCGAGAGACCGATATTACCGCTAAAGGGTTAACACCTTTTATAACGAAAGGTGAACGTAATATACTCATTGTTTCGCATCGTTGGAATTATCTATGGGAGAAACCACAAGCCGATTCGTTACTACTGCATGAGCGGATTCGTATAGTAGCGCCGTGGGAGCAGCAGTGTGCTATCATTATGATACCGTTTAAATCAATGTACGCTTATTTCAGCATAAAAACGTAAATTAGGCGCACATTTCATCATGATTAGCATATAGAATATAATTTACATAATTCTGCCACAGAAATAGAAGCTATTTTTGTAGCAATAATTTTGTAATAAGAAATATGTTTAGTATAAATAGGATTATTCATTGTAAAACTTATTTTAAGAAAAATAACCTAGGTAACCTTACCCTGGTTATATATTTTAGAAACTGTCTGTTTCATAAATAACAACAATCCAAATTTCCAGATGAATAATACAGTACATGATCATAAAACAGGGAACAGTAATAAAATACATTTACAAGGTTCCAGCTTTACTAAAAAAGTTAACTCCATTTGATATAAAGGTATTCACATGTATAACTTAATCACTGAGAAAGTAGAATGTAAGGATAAAAACAAATTTAGAAGAGACGTAAAAAGATTTTTAATAACTCATAATTTCATAGTATTCAAGAATTTTTTCAATATTTCGAATATCATTGTCAGCTGTAAGATAGGAAACTTGTATTAAACGTGTATTTATATGAATAATATCTACAGATACTATAGTGACCATTATGCTTGTGTTTTTCCTCTAATTCTCCTTTTTGGTTTTTACGTTTATATTTTATGTGTTAGTGTATTAATAGTCTTCAAAAAAGATTTAAAGAAATTCATAATGCAAGATTGTTTTTACTCAGTGGAAGTGAATTGGTTTATAAGCTTTCTTATTGAATATACTATGCTTTACAATTCTAAAATTTAGTTTAGGTACCTACTCATGAAAGAAATTAGGATTTCTGTATTTGTGTATTATACCTAATTAGACTTGTTATTCTTGCACTAATAATTATATTGTTGACAATCCAATATTTCTGTATTGAAATCAAATGGTGAATTTAAATAAATAAATATACAATAGTCAAAGTAATAAATCTACATTTCTTTTTTATTTTCACTTCGTTTATTAAGTCTCTCGTTTCGCCTCAACCATGTTGCTTCTTTTTTGCACAAATTGTAATTTATGCTGGAGTTGAAACATCACAGGAGCATGCTGATAACTAGATAAGGATGCTGGACAAGTTCTCAAACAAAGTCAACCTTATCATAGAATTCCGTTAACACAGTACTGCCGGTGTAAACAAAGACGACAATACACTGTCTTATTTGCTAGTGTAAACAGTACGGTCTAGTGATGATGGAAAATAAGTGTCATATACATTGGAATGAGAGACAGAAGTGTATTGTACCTCTAGTCATCAGCGATTGTACACGGCCTCACAGGTAAACAACACTCCAATGCGCAACCTCACTTCACCCTACTTAATGCGCAGTAAACTTCGCTTCACTCTTTAAGTTGTCCCATATCCTTAGACTGTTGGTAAGTGACTCCATATGTCTCAAGACTACTGTGTTATCTCTCGCTTTCCGAGCATTGCGGGTTCATATCTTCATGTACCGTGAGCATTTGGTCTTTCTGTTTCCTTTCACTGAAATATTATACAAAGAATATAGTTAATTTGTTAGCATAATTTATTAAATGTATAAACGAAAGTTTTTGTTAATTAAATTTTCGTAAATTATTAAACTAAGCGCGCGTTTTTATTTTAAACGTTAAAGTGAATACTTCCATAAGCACTGAACTTTTTTTTAGAAATAGTAATCCTAAACTGCTCCACCTACTTGGAGCTTTTTTAACTTTTTAGTAATTAAACGTTTCTGTTCTGTTCAAATACAAATACGTCGATTTTAACCGATTTCATTAAAGAGAGAGAGAGTGAGTTATTTTGTGAAGTAAACACTACCAGCAAAAATGATATTCTTCTCGTAATACAGCAACAAATTCGCAGCGACATCGGATAAAGAGCGCGCATTCTACTCTGGAGTGATTTCCTCTCCCAATTTCAAGGAAACGTGCGCTGCTGTCAAACGCCTTTGCGTTTCAAAGCGTTTTCCTACATATCCATAAAAGATGAAAGATAACTGCCCATAAACTTAACTACAAACAGAAGTCTACGCCTGGTGTAATGTATGTACATATTACAACAGGAATAGTTTATCAATAATATTAACTACTTCAGTAAAACTTATCTTTCTAAAAGATGGTTAAACTCGGATATATTAGTTATTGATAGCTGATTGACATCTGATAAATAAATGGTTAATACTACTTAATGCACTTGCATATGGTATGCAGTTGAAGTATTATAATCCAATAATATTAAGATTTCACATGTTTTGTTTCCCCCCCCCAAAACCCTCGAGCAGAAATAGTATTTTTAGAAAACATGACCGTTAGTGTAATTTCAAGGTCTTTAATCCGAACAAGCGTTAAATTACAATACTTTAAATATTGGTAAATACTTCCTTTCGAACAAAAATTAATAAAACGGTATTCATTTAAGTAAAATGATTCCTTAAATCGTAAATTATGCGGTACATGTGTGTTAATTACATTACACTGTCTGGAGGACGTATTCGTTCTTTTCAAACCTTTCTTCTGGCTCATATCCCATTCCTATTGGCTGAGCATAAGACTGAAAATATAAGAGCGTTTAAAGAGAAGTAATCGTGTTATGTATATGGTAACATTTCTGAAACATTAACAATATGATAATAATCATTTTGTTCATTCTTTTTTTATTTTTGTTTAGTGCTAGTTTAAACCTAGCATATATAAATTGGTTAAAGGTAACCGAATAAAGAAAAACAAACACTTCTTTCCTCAAAATATACCTTAGTAATGTATTCTATATAGCCATATTTTATTTTATATAAATAACAGCTCCATAAAATACCGCTTGACGTCTGCTTGAAATCTAACAATGTTTTAAAGTCTAATGTTACCTTGAATTCCTGAACCCTTATATGAAGTAACAGGTATATCTCTCGGAAAAATGGCTGGTAGGGTGTAATGGAAAGAAAAACAAAAATAAAATACTTTTTTCTCTTTACCTTGCTGCCAAGGAAGTAAAGTTGATGTTCATATAGCAGCTTTCTGTTCTTTTGAGACAGTAATATCATTAGCTTCTTTGCAGAAAAGTCAAAAGCTGCTTCGGAGAGTAGTATTATTTTAAAAAAGGTTTTTCCACTTGATTTCAGCTACCAAAGGTAGAATGCAACATCGGGAGAGAAGCTTTTCCAAGAAATTTTGAAAGAATGATATAAGCCGGTTAAAATACTTCTCCAAATTTCCGGAGCAAAGGCGACCAACACTGAGGAATGATAAAGTAACTTGCACAAGATTCTAAAACGCTTTACCTTATCTTGTTTTATATGTAAAATTTACCTCAGTTTCTTTGTAATTTGTGATTTTGCTTTAAATGTTCCTTAACATTTCTTTCATCCGAAAAAAGTTGATGGCTTAATTAAAAAATGTTTAGTGGAAGTGTTATGCTTATTTTATTTATTAAAAGTTATTTGAAGTAAAACTAGCTGACTGGCATTGTAAATAAATTTAAGAAAAGGAGCCTAATTATTTTTATTCGTATACAATTATTTTAAATTATGAGTACCTTTCTCTTTATATTCTCTGCATGTAACTACAACTTTTACTAAGAGCTGTAGCATTTTATTACCTGCCTCGTTTACTTTTGCAAATAAGCAATATAGATCTGCAGAATGTGACATATCTCCTACTGTTTTATGTGAATGCGAAGCAGGACAAAACGTCGTGTCCAAAAATTTATGGAGATTGGTAAAATTAAGTAATTTGTACCAAAGAGCTTGAAAATATGAACAGGATAGTTTTCTGAAGTGTAAGTTATGGTATAATTTTCGCAAGCCCTATAGTTTAAGTACACATTTTTGTGCTCGGACTAGCCAACAATATAGTTTTGTCTATACGGGTCTGAAAATGTAGGTATGGGTATATTTTAAAAATGTCGAGGTGGTATGTGATTAAAAATAAGGGTTGGATGCCCATTTGGATGGAATAGGACAGGACTAGAAGCGGAGGGGGACATAACACCTATGCAGATAATTTGTACCTAGGCCCCTGACGGGGCGCCCCCGGGAGGGAAGGATGAGTCGAGAGTAGACAGAGGGTGGCCGGACCGGGATGCATGACAGTCAGAGGGCAGGGTCCCTACTATTTATAGATTTGAAATCGCCGGGAGGTGGCTGATGCAGCCGGCTCCCCTCCCCCCTGTGGAGTTGCACATCCCCTGGGAGGCCCGGTAACCGGAGACGCTCGTAATCCGACGACATTTACTCAGAGCATCATTTTCCCCTGCCATCCGCATGCCAAGACCTCCCGCCGACACTTGCAATCATAAAAAAAATCAAGCAGATTAAAGGTGAAGTGAAATGAGAATAGAGATGAAATGAAGGGACAGGAAATTCGAGGGATATAATGTCCTTCCCTACATTTGCTGGTGACCCGGTGAAACCCACGAAAGGATCCATGGGTCGGCCACTGGAATTGAACCCATGACCTCCCGAAATCGGGCCACAGACGTTACCGCCTGAGCCATCCCGCTCAGTATTTTTTTTTTAAGTTGTGATCACGTGTGATTTTTTTATCAGCTCCTTACGTATAACTGTAGTGCACGTTTACTAATTAGGCTGAATAGTGCAGATTTATACGTTTGGGTGGAAAGTGTAGAAGGAGTCGATTTTGATAGTTGTAATATAGCCTGTTATTTTCGTTAGGTGTTGTCAGCTTACAAAATTTTATCTAACTAGGCTAAGAAGGATTGGTTTGTAAGGTCCTATTTTTAAAAATAGGAATTGAAAATAAGGGTAGTGAACGTTTTTCAAAGTTGTAGGCTAGCTTAACATTTTTATCAGATTTCGAAACGCAAGTGTAACATGTTTTGTCAAAATCATTCCAAAAATACGGCGTGATAACAAAGTTCAGCGAAATCAAAGGGAACGCTGTTGATATGGACATGATTTGCAACTCCCCGAATAATCCAACTGTAAAGAGTTTAAGGTCGCCATTTACGCTTTAGGCTAGAGGTCATTAAGAATGCAATGCTTGCAATAAAGCGGCCAAAATATACAGTAGTGTTTGCAATCAGCGAAACGGGATTGAAATAAAACGATATTTTTGTTTTAATATTCTAAGGTCAGCATCCGTCGGGACGAACTGCACATTTCAATATGAACGAATTATGAAAACCGTTTGAATGGTTTCATGAATACCCATCCCTCTCCCACACATACATACGCACATACATGAACAGCTTGTGAGACCAGACATAGCTGTTCACCTGACATCCAAGCATAAACTTAGCACCCGAGCACGTGGACAAACAAAAGGAAGAGAAACGATTATTCCTTCGGTAGGATAACAATGACCGCTTAAAAACAGAATTTTCCAGCATTAGTATCAAAAACTCAAGCATTTACTTAGCAGTCTCTTGTCGTGCTGAGCAAACTATTTAAATAATTTCCAACCACACCGGGCAATGAATCCTGGTTTTCTACCGAATACTCTACAGGGATATATGAATATAGACACAACATGAAAATCGCAAGAATTCCTTGAAATTGAAAACCTTTTGACTCTGAAGTAGGTTTATTTCTTAGGAGGTGGATTGTATTTCGATTGTTGGGGGGAGCCGAACACTTGAAGTAGTTGCAAACGCGTATGGTACAAAGTTTTCGTTAGCCTTCGCCCCAAATTTACTTTCGGTGGCCTTTGCCCCAAGTTTAAGAATCAACTTTTTATTTTGAATGTTTCTTTAAATGTTATATATTTAGCTTTGCCTCGGCTGCGTCAGTATTAATTTGTAGAGACATGTTTCTCTTTGCAGGGATTGGTGCGGCTAAAGAATCTAGGCTTACACCGATTATAGTTTTTACTTTACTCCTTTTATTAATACTTGACACCATTAAATCACACTTCACTTATTTAGAGAGCTATGAGATTATTTATTAATTACTTGCACTTTTTAAACACGTAAACTATTTTCGTCTCTCACTGAATACGTATTAAACTTCTCGAGGACGCTTCTCGCGTCCGGTTAGGAACGCTGTCTGCTAGCAACTGACTTCTGAATTTGTAAATTTTACTCCATTTCAGTTTCTTATTCGCTAATCCTACTACAATAGAATAGCTTTATTTAACTTAAGCTTTTTTCTGGTTGTTGATTGGCTATTCATAAACTGTCTAAAAAAATACATTATTGTTTCCAAGAATTACTAGTAGCATTACTAAACTTTCTAATTCATTATTGCCTCAAGGTTGTCTCATTGTTAGCAACTTTTGGCCTATATTCTCACAGCTCCTACATTATTAAATTACGTAATACATTCACATAACATTATTGAACATGTACATAACAATATAAACATAATACAATGACTGTTACATGCATTTTATACACTATATTATACACCTATTGCTTTAAGACGGGTTGTTATTATATTTTATATTATAAAATTTGATTGAAATCATTTAAGTGTTAAAACTTTCGTTTACAATCTCTCTTGGGAGTAGGAGTCAGTAGTCCAACTGGAGCACAGCACCGCACGTAGGCCATAGTGAGCCCTTTGTGCTTCCAATGTGACTCCTGGGAGGAAGGGATACAGGGAAAGCCGATGGGGACCGGATATGGACGACGATATGCGCTAGCAAGGACGGGGTCCGCAATGATTGCAACATGACACCAATCCTGACGCCGGCTAGACCTGCCTTAGCCACCCGCAACATGGAAGTCACGAGAGAGCTCCCAGGAGGGAAGGGGGACTCCAGCAGTCCCTACAAGTGCCAGGGGGAAAATCACATCATCATCATCCTTCTTCAAAAGAACTGATCTGCCCTCCTCATTCCCGATCTGCCAATATTCCTTCTACCTATTGATTTATTCTTTTGCATTATTTGTGGTGTTCGATCTTCATTCATTCTGCCACAACCAGGGGGTTGCGACTTGAGGTCATAGGTTTCAGAATCAGAAGGTAGAGCAACATCAAAAAGTTTGGTTTAACTGCGACTAACGTACTGAGCAGTATTTTAATGACTTCAAGTGGCTACTTACAGGGCTCCTGAACCGAATCTTTACAATTGACACTAGGATGAAGATTAAGTGTCGAAAATGTGTCATCGGTGAGCCTATGGACAGGTCCAGAGCACCGTAGAGTGTCTATCTTGAAACTTAGAGATCAGACAATAAAAAGCCACCGAGGGGAATCCCGGACTCTCTTAAATAATAAATTAATACCCTGTGGAATGATGTGAAATTGTCATGACGGCTTTACCATATATGGTGTGCCGGTCCCCAGGGTTGTGAAACGGGATATGCCTACCTCGTGTTTGGTATCGGTAGATAGTCCCTGTTATTATGTTATTTTTGACATATATGTTTATGTAGTATTTATTAATCATTTAGTGTAAATATTATTTTTGTAATCTGCATTTTTTTCTGTATGGAAACATGTTCCTGGCAAGACAAGTGTAACAGGCTATAAGTTGTACATTTTAAGGAAAAACAGCACACTATTTGCTCTGTTTGGCTGCAGTATTTTGTTAAAATAATGGGAGGGTACGATTCGTTTATACCTTTTGTTAGCAAGGATCGACGCTTCCGTAGTCGCAGGAAAGAAAATTCGCGCAAAACCAAATAAAGTCCCGCATGACGTTTGAACCATGTGACTTATAAATTCAGTACAAAATTGAAAGCCCACGCCTCGAGGCCCGCGGAAGAGATAGCCAATAAGAAGGTTTTAGCATGGTGACCCTAGAGTAGGGTGAGTAGGATATAAAAGACCAACAAAATTTGGCTAAGGCCCGCCGTCCTCGTAATGTGCACGACGCGGAATCCGCGTCTCTCGCCTCTAGAATTCCCGCGATAAGTATGCCGCAGTGTTAAATATAATCCCACCGATGCGGATTTAAATTACAATCGTGTGAGTGATGAAGGCAGTGCATCTGGGTATTTGAAACAAAGCAGCCGCGTTAGACACCAATAGTGATCGGGGTACTGATATGTCTGGCATATATCGATTTGTTAAGTACGCTATATTAAAGAATTTGGGGTTTAGGCCATCTCGTGCCAGGAACAAAGTATGCAAAGTGAAATACTGTTTTGCTGCTACAGAAAATAAACCTAGTATTGATGAATCCCATGAATTTCATTACTACCCGTCCTCATCCAGAACCTGTACGACCGAGATCTTCGACCTGTTTTTGTTAAAAAAGAAAGACAAATCACATTCCCATCCTCCGCCCTGAGCAAAACCAAAATATCCCGGCAAACTTTAAATGGTGTAAACTACGACGGAGCGTGGAGATGCGCGCAGAAGAAGCCGCCAGAGGGGACTTCACAACGGACACAAAGGACAGCGCCTGGCAGCTGCACCGCATTCCCCGGATCGACGAGGGGCGGTAAGTTAGCCGCATCAGTGAACCCAGCGGCATAAGGAGCGCCGCAGTTGGCAGGAAAATTCCTACCGGATGCACTACATCGCAATTTGCAGATGTAATAACATTGTTCCAGGGCGTTCCATCAGGAAATTGCGTTACTAGAACATCCCTGGGTTCTACCATAGGAAATGGTAGCTACTTACATCCCGTCACGTACGCAGCTTAACACAGTTTCTATATGTTAATGTTAAGAAAATATAAAAATAAGTCTCGACTAAATTCTGAATATGTTGAAATCGTCAAAGAAGTATTATCAAAATAATATGCTTTCACTGATGACCTACGTGACAATTCTGCTTTCACGATCCTGCCATTTTTTTCTTTATTCAGTTATTATTTCATTTACTATGAATTCTCAACTCTCCCCTAATGTCTTCCTTCCTTTTTATGTAAAAGTCTGTAATTTGCCATATATCATCTCGGGTACCTCTATCTTTTTCTGTTGTGAGGCGGCCAGTGCCCAAATCTCACACCCATAGATCAATGTTGGATTAGCCATCCATCACTTTATAAAGTTAACATGGTTACTTATTACAATTCTTAAAAGTTATTTTTATTGCAACACTATTACTTGAGATTTAGAGGAACCTTTCCATAGCGCACATTTCACAGTCCTGCCACAACAAACCGCCGCCTGCTCCTACAATGCTGAAATATATGAGGTGAAACAGATGAAAGGAAATTATGGACTGAACTGGACTGAACGGTAACCACACCAGTAGTCTCTACCGACTTGCAGAAACCCTGAAAAAGACATGGTCATAATCGAACCCGAGACCTCCAGAATGCGAGCTTCACACGGTTACAATCTCTCTTAATGCCACCGCTGTGATCTCTTCCTTTCATAGTGTCATCTTTAGAGTTCTTTGAACCTCTGACTGTACGCACACGCAGACACGTTTCTGTTATCACGATTGAGTACACAGACCATTCAAACATCAGGACAAATAAAAGTCAAGTGGATTTATTGTGTGCCGTGCGTACGATGGTGGTGGATGACATGTCAAACAAAAGCAAATTACCTCGTGCATTGGCAGAGTGTAAACAGATTAATTAGAAAAAGAGCTCCAATAGTGAAATGAAGCGTTTCCGGGCGATGTGCAAATAGCATGTTTTCATCGCTTCCGTGGGGAGAATGTTTCCACATAGTTGACTTACCTTTTAGTTGTAACGTGCAACCAACAGCGTAGAATTAGTAGTAATTAGAGCACCGATTTTTATGCATTAACTACAAATTATGTGCATAAAGTGTATAACAAATATTTATAAAATGTTCTGGTGAAGTATGCGTCACTCTGCTGATTGGAGTGGATGGCCGGAAGAGACATTTAAACGATTTTATAACCGGAATGGAAATAGCCACGAAAAAGCAATTACGAGAAATTTTTTAATTGTAATACTTATAAGATACATGCCAAAGCAAAGCGTTTAAGAAAAATAAACAGAAATTCTGCTACTAGAGGAGCAAATGTGATTTCGGAAAGGTAAATTCACAATGGATAACTTCTTTACGTTGAAGCAAGCGACAGAAAAAAGGAACAGGTAAACTATTTTCATTATCTCTGTTGCAAAATATCAAGGAGAGGGAGATGTCAAAAATAAAGTAAAACGATTTAATGAGATAAGTGACACAATAAAAAGAACACTGTCGCAGTTCTCATGGCTCGTGTTATCTTATTTACTGGGCGCCTCTTGTTTTATTATTTTAAATTTGGGTTCATTGTCCTCCGGCTAGCTATTATAACTCAGTCGAGTAAGTATCTTTCAGCAGGGCGTGTAAACGGAAAGCAGGAGTTGCTAAAAGATAACACTGATAAAAAAATTGGTTTCTACACTTTTATTGCCGTCATACATAATTAATAATTCACTTATTTATTCTTTATACACGCCCGACTGAAACTGTGATATTTCTGAATGTAACTATAGTCGTTATAGTTGCCGCGCACCAATTACTTCGCGTACTTCACATTTTGTAACTAGCTCTGCGACGTGCACCTCGTGAGAGATTCTTCAGAACCGTGCGACGTGTACCTCGTAGGAGATTCTTCCGAACTGTGCGACACTTGCTTATGACTCGAGAATATATACTCCTTCACCTCGAATTGCCTAAACATAATAATATAGCTCCTATTGGTTACCAAATTGCGCCCACTTTAGCGTCTGTTTTGGTCAGCCAATCACTGCTACTAACATATATACTCTAGGGAAGATATTCTCTTCATTTTAAAAAAAAAGGCACGCTACCCTGACGTCATTTGTTTATCTATTCTTAGTGATAAAGAACTCACCCCCTCGGTTTATTGTTACCCACTTTTATTGTCAGTTTCAGTGAGGCGTGTAAACTTATTTCCTAACAATACTTATGGCTAACAAACATCTAAAATTCTGTACATACAATAATATTAATTTACACTGCAATCACTTTGGCATTCACAGCATGTTATGGTATAAAATATTGCCTCAACACTTAAAAGAAGGAGATACAATTATTAAATTTTATAAAACAATAGCCTCACTCATATACTTATACGGAAGTGAAAGCTGGACTTAAGAGATATAAGCGAAATTAATGCAACCGTTTGAGAACTATTCACAATCATAAAGATGTCATTGTATTAAACTGTGGCAAACTACAGAAACCGGAGCTCTTCTTGAATGGAAGCTACATTGCGACTTTAGATCTCCTACTATGTCTGGAGCAATAGCCTCTGATCTAAACTGTCTGTTCCTCGTCAGGCTTCTGACTTCAGGCACCCACTTGTAAGTCCTGGGGGGACAAGGAGGGTAAACAGAGGCAGAAGAGTATCGAGTATTGGTACTTAAAAATCGAGAAATAGTGCTATTGTCCCCTCACTAGTTTAGTATGTGAAACTAAATTGTGGAACTGTTTATCAGATTAAATAGATCACCTTAAACCTAATATTCTGAATATAATCAGCCATTTCTGTTTAGGTTGAAGATGGTATTTAACCATATATCATGAGAAATCTTCTCATTCTTCTGATAGATTTTATACTTCAGTGAAAATAGACCAAAATGCTGTCAGTTCAATTGCAGCACTTCAGTAAAACAGCTGAGTTGCTTCCCTGGACAGGGCTGTAATACTATTTGAGTTTATAGTAGATATTGTTATTGCAGGTGCATTGCGCATTGTTGTGTTTTCTAACGATGTGGGTCTCCACAAATTGGCCACTGTTAGCGAAACATTGAGAGTAACGCAGAAATGGCAATAGAGGTTTATAATTTGTCCTGGCATATTTGCACGTGCCCAAAAGGCATACAGTCGCGCTGATGTGTATCAGATAAAGGTTTATGGGGTGCTATTAAATGTTTTTGCATCGAAACAAAATCGCAGTTGTGGTGAACAGTAAACATAGCTTGTTGCTCTCTCCCTCAATTAAAGGGTGAGGAACATGCGCGCGCATCGTCCTGCAGCAATAAATCGCCTTCTCAGTGAAGGCCGCTGATATAGTAACCTTCTCTTGTCGGTAATTGGCTTGCAGTTGGAGTTTCACTGCGTCACCAAAGTTATTAACAGTGGACCACATTTACTGTGTATATTTTCCATCCTTGATGTCTTATAAAGTTTGCAAATATTGCTTATTGCTTGACTTGTTCATAGTTAAGAACTGTACTTATCTATTTCTGAAAATAATACAAAGTAATTGAAATGTTGAGGTATAGGTACTAGGACTGAGTTGTTAGGTTCAAAATGACATTTTCGATCTTTGATTTACGATATACAGGGTGGACCATTTAAGTTGAGACTGTACAATATTTCCAAAACTAAGCGTTGTAGAAAGAAACGTCTTTAATAAAAATTTACTTGATATTATGCGGGAAAGTAAATACCATTAGTCGTGTTTTCTTTAAAGGAGGTTATGATGGACATTTTACGGTCAATTTAATTTAATTAAAAGGGAACCTACATTTTGTATACTGTTTAATATACGTGTTTTAATCAAAATCGTTAAAGCCGTTTTATAAATGCAACAATTTCGAAAAATGTTCCATGTAAAGGGTAGTTGGGATAGGGAATTTTCTTTAAAATGTTTGTGCCGCATCTTTGGAACATAGTGAACTTAAATACAACATTTTGGTATTTCTCCTACTTCACGTTTTTCAGTTATGCTGTTGATATACACACACACACACACACACACACACACACACACACACCCACTGACTTTTTATTTTTAGGCTCAGGGCCTCAAAACATATACGTATTTCTGTGAAAATTTGTACATAGAATTTTTGGTTGGAATACAATACCTCCTTCCTATACGTAGTATAGAAAATAACAATTTGGTTTACATAGAATCACCATGCATATTAGCCCAATATAAACGTGGAGTATGTAACGAATCTGATGTATTCGTTCTTGAAAACTATGTTCGTGTGAACAAAGATCTACTTTAGAACGGTATTGAGAAAGCATACGTATTATTCAATTAATTCTGTTTTCATTAAGCATACATAATTTCACTAAATTGTTATTTACTTAAACTAATGTTGGTTTCCTACCTTATGGTGCACAGCCATTGTGGGAAAATTTATAAAACTCTCGAGAAAACGATAATGGATTGGTTTGACCAGACATGTACATAATAAAGCAGAAGCATGAAAATAAATGTAACAAAATTTGTAAATTGTAACTTGGAATATGCAAAATAAACTACATACATAATACATACATACAGACAAGGCAGACCATAAAAGTTACCCATCAATCCATAAAACAATCGTAGAGTTTCTGAGGGGGGTTCAAAGTAGTGGTCCGGAAGTCAGATCATTATCAGAGTAGCTGAAATAAAACAATTGTGAATATGCAAATTAATGTGACAGCCTAAAACAGGCGGCTCATTATTTATGTCCTTTAAGAAGCTTTCGTAGATATACCGCAAATTTTTCCTAAGATATTATCAAAGCTCATCTTAAAGACACAAAAAAAGAACTAAAAGTTTGTAATGGCGGCGGAAGTCTGTAATGAGCTCCTAAAAAACTAGTGCTACGATAAGACACATGTTCAAAAAACCATCGATAACTAGTAGTAGAATAAGGTTTGAAGGCTTGGTAAAAAATAAATTATCGAAAAATATTTAATAGTTCATACCTTATTTACTTTTAAAACACCCCTCGTACTTCTACCAATCGTAACACACTAGCTTCTGTAATCCATACCTTATACTTGTATACGGTCTTTACTTTCGAGCCTAAGCTTAGAATACTGGTTATTCAAATAGTGCTTTACGTTTCAGTTACAGTCACAGAAAATAATGGTGGGACTGTTGCCCGCCTTATGGTAGGATGTGCTTACGCCAAAATGGCTAAAAACATTTGCTTTAACGGAACATATTTTATGTGTAATTGTAACTTTAAATATGAGTTCTTCACGCCCCTGTATGTGAAATGTATGTAAAACTTTCACAAACTCCCTTGTGCCTTTTTAAACTGCAATTCTTGATATTCTGCACAAACATTAATCTGTGTTTCAAGGGAAAAGTAGGGGAGGGGAAGGATCATAAATGTAGAGTACACCAAAAACATTAAAATCTGGAGAATGTGAACCAATTTGGATCCGCTTAACCTAAGGGTACTATCCATCAAAGCACTGTAGTATCCTGAAAGGAAAAGTGTTTAAACCTGAACGGACTAGTAAATGGAATCATGCAAATATCATGCTTACTGATTTATGTTGACAGGGAAATATTAAACTACCTCAGCCACGCCCAGCTCCCATCCCTCACCTGGTTCAAGCACTTCACCTATGTTTGTCTTACTCCCCAAATTTTCCTTCGCAGTTGTGTTAGTAGGTTAATGTTTCAATGCCATATTTTGACATGAAACCAATAAGAAACGGACTCATTCAGGGTCTGGTGTAGACCGTCGTTGCGAATTATGCCTTCCAGTCACTAAGGTCAAACATTTCCGTATACCTCCCTTTTCGTCGCTTATCTAGGCCGGACCTTTGTTCATACGCTAGTGTGTGTGTGTGTGTATCGGACTTAATTCAAGCCAATAAGAGATAGGCTCATTCAGAACTGGTGTGGAAGACAGATAAGGAGTTTCTGCCAATATTAAACAAAGAAAACCCCAAAAGCATCGGGTAGGTTTTCATTCACTGGAGTGTGCAAAGTTTCGGCCCTTGCAAGTATGTGTGGTCCTTACTCAGTTAAATAGGTGATATATTTGCAGTTCTTTTTAATACAAAAAGTGAATTCAGCAACCCGGTGCAACAGTGCAACAAATAGGCGGTTTGTGAAATGCGAAAGAACATCTCAGACTTTCACACTGAAAATCGCTTTCTAATTTCTCAAACAATAAGAAAGAATCTTGGTGTTCTAACCATATAATTACTAAAACTCTGAATAATTTTGGAAGTTATGAGCCTTATTACTTTTATAGTGAGTGATGGATTAATTACCTTTGGGCGAATCGTGGTTTATACTTAATAGACCTGTAAACCCTCAAGTACTCTGGCTAGTGGTGTTCGAATACAACAGGAGTTATTTGTATAGCCTCTTCCCTTCCATAGATTTAGATTGTGTGTCTTCACCTGGGGATAATCTAACGTGAAATGTATAAAGAAAATTCACCCACATGGGAAAATAACAGGAGATAAACGCTAGAAATGCCACTTAACCATATCAATCTCAATAGGGATTCCCGATAAAATATCCTATCATTAGTGGAAGGGGAACGACATTTTTAGCATTTCCTGCAAAATAGCAGCTCGGACAGCTGAAGTACAAGCGACGCCGGCTGCAGCACGAAGTTGCTCATGGTTTTTCTATAACTATAGTCCTTTAGCTAGGTAAATCGTAAACTTCTTGTTATATTGCCTTACATTAAAAATATTTCCACTTAATAACCTTCCCATTAATATATTTTTTCCTTATCTTACTTAGGTTTGACTGAGTTTATAATGATCATATGTTTTCTGCAATAAGAGAAGAATGAGTGGAAGCATGCTTTTTAATATCAAGCACCAATATAACAAAAGGTGTTTGCTTTGTAAGTAGGTCCTGACAATTAAAACTGGTACTGTAGCCTACTCTCTCTTACTGTTCTCAACGACACAGTGTTTCAAAAGCAAGATATCTACGAATAGTTAGGTGAATGTGTAGGATTCAGACAACGTTCTCAGCTTGTGTATCAGTGTCTAAAATTATCACACTCTCGATGCATTATTTAACTAAATGTTTTCAGGCCCGACTGAATACGGAAAATATTTTGTGACGAATCCGCAGTAGTTTAAGGTTTTATTCAAATACACATATCCACCTGACGTGAATCAGAATATGTGCATCCAAGAAGACACTAATTAATAAATTTTTCCTTGCATACTTGAGTAGCTAATTTGTTCAGTGTGTTTTCATGTGATACATTCTACTTAGACAATGTTCGTTTTTAAGTGGCTTGAGTACAGCAGAATAAAAGACGGCTTTCTGGGATAGCGTAAAATATTTTGAGAAACGAAATATGATGTGTTACACTCACATGACTTTCTCTACTCTTGTACAAACTATTTTTACAAACACTTATTCTCTATATGCTTCATGTTAATCGAGATATCGAGATATCAATCTTATTTGTAATTTTCTTGTAGATGGAAGGGGAATATGGTAGCTTTTAAGCGATAGTCAAATATTTTATCCCTAGTTGCTATGTGGCACATTCCATTCTCTTTGCATGTCCAGGACATAAAAAAATGAATAACGAATTTGAGAAAAAGTATAAGTATTGGAAAATTTAAGGAAATAACAAGCAATATCTCGAAAACGGTTCACTCAACAAAAGAAATGTATATGATATAAGTTGTGTATTTTAACGCGATCTACATTTTTTGTGTAGTAAAATTTTGTCTATCTCTTATGGTTTACCAGTTATGCAAAAGTCGTTCACAATGAAGAATACTTTTGGAGACATTCCCAGACATTTCGAGATATACATTTTATTTCTCATGACATTATCTTAAACATATGATATTTTCATCAAAATCGTTAGAGCCATTTTTGAGAAAATTAAAATTTTCGAAAAATGTTCCATGTAAAGGGTAGTCTGGGGTGGGGGGATTTTCTTGAAAATCTTCGTGTCGCATCTCTGGAAGATACTGAACGTAAATTCCACGTTTGGTGTTTATCCAACTGTTAGTTTTTGAGTTATGCTGTTCACAGACACACAGACACACAGACACACACACACACACACAGACACACACACGGACATGTTTCCAAAAATGCTTTTTTTTGGATTCAGGAGGTCTCAAAACATGTATTTCCGGTGAAATCTCGGTATCGAATTTTTGGGTGGAATGCAATACTTCCCCTACTTACTATACGTAGTAGAGAAAGTAAAAAATGAATAACGATTTTGAGATAAAGTATAAGTATTGGAAAATTTAAGGGAATAACAAGCAATACCTCGAAAATGGTTCACTCATAAAAAAAATGTCTATGACATAAATTGTGTATTTTAGCACGATCTACATTTTTTGTGTAGTAAAATTTTGTCTATCTCTTATGGTTTACCAGTTATGCAAAAGTCGTTCACAATGAAGAATACTTTTGGAGACATTCCCAGAAAATTCGAGATATACATTTAATTTGTCATGAAAATATCTTAAACATATAATATTTTAATCAAAATCGTTAGAGCAATTTTTGAGAAAATTAAAATTTTCGAAAAATGTTCCATGTAAAGGGTGTTCTGGAGTGGGGGGATTTTCTTGAAAACCTTCGTGTCGCATCTCTGGAAGATACTGAACCTAAATACCAAGTTTGGTGTTTATCCGACTGTTCGTTTCTGAGTTATGCTGTTCACAGACACACATAGGACATGTTTCTAAAAATGCTTTTTACTTTCTCTACTACGTATAGTAAGCAGGGGAAGTATTGCATTCCACCCAAAAATTCGATACCGAGATTTCGCCGGAAATACATGTTTTGAGACCTCCTGAATCCAAAAAAAGCATTTTTGGAAACATGTCCATGTGTGTGTGTGTGTGTGTGTGTGTGTGTGTGTGTGTGTGTGTGTGTGTGTGTCTGTGTGTCTGTGTGACTGTGAACAGCATAACTCAAAAACGAACAGTCGGATAAGCACCAAAGCTTGGTACTTAGGTTCAGTATCTTCCACAGATGCGACACAAAGGTTTTCAAGAAAATCCCCCCACCCCAGACTACCCTTTACATGGAAGATTTTTCGAGAATTTTCATTTTCTCAAAAATGGCTCTAACGATTTTGATGAAAATATCATATGTTTAAGATAATGTCATGGGAAATGAAATGTATATCTCGAATTTTCTGGGAATGTCTCCAAAAGTACTCTTCATTGTGAACGACTTTTGCATAACTGGTAAACCATAAGAGATAGACAAAATTTTACTACACAAAAAATGTAGATCGCGTTAAAATACACAACTTATGTCATATACATTTCTTTTGTTGAGTGAACCGTTTTCGAGATATTGCTTGTTATTTCCTTAAATTTTCCAATACTTATACTTTTTCTCAAATGCGTTATTCATTTTTTTTATGTCCTGGACATGCAAAGAGAATGGAATGCGCCACATAGCAACCAGCGTTATAATATTTGACTATCGCTTAAAAGCTACCATATTTCCCTTGCATCTACAAGAAAATTACCAATAAGATTGACATCTCGATATCTCGATTAACATGAAGCATATGGAGAATAGGCGTTTGTAAAATTAGATTGTACAAGAGTAGAGAAAGTCATGTGAGTGTAACACATCAGATTTTTTATGTCCTGGACGTGCAAAGAGAATGGAATGCACCCCATAGCAACCAGCGTTAAAATATTTGACTATCGCTTAAAAGCTACCATATTCCCCTTGCATCTACAAGAAAATTACCAATAAGATTGATATCTCGATATCTCGATTAACATGAAGCATATGGAGAATAGGCGTTTGTAAAAATAGATTGTACAACAGTAGTGAAAGTCATGTGAGTGTAACCATCAGATTTTTTTTTATATCCTGGACATGCAAAGAGAATGGAATGCGCCACATAGCAACCAGCGTTAAAATATTTGACTATCGCTTAAAAGCTACCATATTTCCCTTGCATCTACAAGAAAATTACCAATAAGATTGACATCTCGATATCTCGATTAACATGAAGCATATGGAGAATAGGCGTTTGTAAAATTAGATTGTACAAGAGTAGAGAAAGTCATGTGAGTGTAACACATCAGATTTTTTTATGTCCTGGACATGCAAAGAGAATGGAATGCACCCCATAGCAACCAGCGTTAAAATATTTGACTATCGCTTAAAAGCTACCATATTCCCCTTGCATCTACAAGAAAATTACCAATAAGATTGACATCTCGATATCTCGATTAACATGAAGCATATGGAGAATAGGCGTTTGTAAAATTAGATTGTACAAGAGTAGAGAAAGTCATGTGAGTGTAACACATCAGATTTTTTTATGTCCTGGACATGCAAAGAGAATGGAATGCACCCCATAGCAACCAGCGTTAAAATATTTGACTATCGCTTAAAAGCTACTATATTCCCCTTGCATCTACAAGAAAATTACCAATAAGATTGACATCTCGATATCTCGATTAACATGAAGCATATGGAGAATAGGCGTTTGTAAAATTAGATTGTACAAGAGTAGAGAAAGTCATGTGAGTGTAACACATCAGATTTTTTTATGTCCTGGACATGCAAAGAGAATGGAATGCACCCCATAGCAACCAGCGTTAAAATATTTGACTATCGCTTAAAAGCTACCATATTCCCCTTGCATCTACAAGAAAATTACCAATAAGATTGACATCTCGATATCTCGATTAACATGAAGCATATGGAGAATAGGCGTTTGTAAAATTAGATTGTACAACAGTAGTGAAAGTCATGTGAGTGTAACACATCAAATTTTTTTTTATATCCTGGACATGCAAAGAGAATGGAATGCGCCACATAGCAGCCAGCGTTAAAATATTTGACTATCGCTTAAAAGCTACCATATTTCCCTTGCATCTACAAGAAAATTACCAATAAGATTGACATCTCGATATCTCGATTAACATGAAGCATATGGAGAATAGGCGTTTGTAAAAATAGATTGTACAACAGTAGTGAAAGTCATGTGAGTGTAACACATCAAATTTTTTTTTATATCCTGGACATGCAAAGAGAATGGAATGCGCCACATAGCAACCAGCGTTAAAATATTTGACTATCGCTTAAAAGCTACCATATTTCCCTTGCATCTACAAGAAAATTACCAATAAGATTGACATCTCGATATCTCGATTAACATGAAGCATATGGAGAATAGGCGTTTGTAAAATTAGATTGTACAAGAGTAGAGAAAGTCATGTGAGTGTAACACATCAGATTTTTTTGTATTCAGGGTGTATCAAAATATGTATTTCCGGTGAAATCTCGGTATCAAATTTTTGGTTAGAATACAATACTTCTCCTACTTACTATACGTAGTAGAGAAAGTAAAAAGGGAAAGGACCATGTAAGTTTTCAGACTAGGTCTTCATTTAACATAAGTTATGTTCTGCATTTGAGGACTGGAGAGGAATAATTCTGCTCTACCATTCTTCGTAATAGCAAGACCATCCGCTCGCAGATATACTTTCTTCAGATGGGTTGAAAGTGGCTATTGAAGAGAAACGACCCCGTTTGGCAAACTTTGAAGGAACTGTGTTCCATCAGAATGTTAGATCAACTGCTTCTATGGTTGCCGAGCGTACTTGGGGCTTTCAAATGGAATGCGTTACCGCTCCCGACCTCCATCCATTGCCCTTTCGTCTATTAGTACCCTTTCGTTTATATTTTTCCACCACCTACATAGTAGGTGGAGAAGTATTGCATTCCACCCAGAAATTCGATAGCGAAATTTCACCTGAAATACATGTTTTGAGGCCCTTTACTCTAACAAAAGACTTTTCAAAAAAGGTACGCGCGTGTTCTTTCTGTGTATCCCTGATCCGAGTGTCTGTGAACAGTACAACTCAAAAAGTAAAAGTTGTATAAATGCCAAAATTAATATTTAGGTTCAATACGTTCCAAAGATGCGACACAATGATTTTCAAGAAAATACTCCCAAGCCAAACTACCCTTTACATACAACATTTTTCAAAATTTTTGATGTTATAAAATGGCTCTAACGATTTTGATTAAAATACCATACATTAAAGATATTTACATGATAAATAAAATGTATATGCTGAATTTTCTGGGAATAGCCTATGAGTCTCCTTCATTTGGAAGGAATTTTGTATAATCTTGTATAACTGATAAACATTAAGCGATAGACGAAAACGTACTACACAAAAAATATAGATCTCTTTAAAGCACACAATATATTTCAAATAAGTGATTTATGCTATCAGACATTTCCAAGACATCCGTTATAATGCTTCGAATTGTTTAATACTTAGCCAAACTATAAAGCCCTGTCGATTTTCGGTTGTTTCTCGTGATGTCATGGAAGAGAGTAGCGTCCAGATCTAAAACATTTGACTATGTTGATATTTCCTTCGTATCTATAATCAAATGTGTAATTCGGCTATTTACGGAAAGGTTTATATGTATTAAAGTAGATAGAAAAAATAAACATTCGTAAGAATAACTTGTACACCCACTAATAAGCAATAGAGGATAGAGAAAGTCATGTGAATGTAACAGAGTTTTCTTTAGTATAAATGAACCGCTTTTTACTTGTATGTACTGACGGCTATAAATAATTTCCTACCGTAAAGAAACTGTAATTACAGAAAGAGATTTGTGGAATAAAAGAAATGTTATGTTATTATTTGATAAGTCCCACAGGAAGAAATGATGTACGAGAGTCCTAGATGATAACATTTACTATTAGTAAAATAACATTAAATAAATAGCAAATAAACACGTAATTTTAATCTTCTTTCATGCAGAATCAGGATTCTAGCACAGTAGATATTGTAATGATAATGTTTGCACAATAACAAGAATAAACTTAGAAACCCGCCTTACATTTACATGTTATGAAAAGGCACTTGACAAGCTAAGAGAAACATACTATCGAAAACAAGCAGAATTAAGGAGAGTGGGAGCTAAAGGCAAAATGGTAGAAAGGGCAATCAAATACTGGATCAGAATAAAGCTACTGGGGGAAAATGAGATACTAAAGCAATGCTTGGTTGTACAGGAGAAAATGGGGGAAAAAGAAACTTGGATGCACAATATAGACAACATTGGGTTAAATAGGAATGGGGGAAGCATAGGCAGAAACAAACAACAAAAGTAAGGGTTTCTGGAAAGAAATTAGAACAAGAGTGGAGGATATTGAAAAGCAAGAAATTATGAGTAGTTCAAGTAAAAAGGTCATTAATAGATTATAGATATTTAAAAAAGAATAGGGAAAAGAAAGATACATTGAAGTATACCATAAAAGGGCCAGAATGGGGTATGCATGAGCGAGGAGAGGTGTAATGAATTTAATTGGTCTAACAGGAAGAAGAATGGGGGAGAGATGTACTAAATGTAAGGGATTATATAATTGGCAATATATTCTAGAATGCGAGGACAAGGATAAAGGAAGAAAGAATTTAATACTAGAGAAATGGAAATATTTACCAATAGAGCTAAAAGTTAGGAAGATTCTTAATACAAGATCAAATGAACGGATAAAGAAGGAAAATATTTAAGAAAAATTAGGTTAAAGTGGTTAAAAGAGATGTGAATCAAATTGGATAAAATACAGAAACAGTGTAACAAGGCAAATAAATAAATAGTGGAAAAGTATGTTTCCCCATTATATATACAACAGAATGTTAAATACAAGGAGAAGGAAAACAGTAAGTAACTCCATTGCATTGTAAACATTGTATAAATTGCACGTAAGTGCAAAGTATTCAATAAATCATTCATTCATATAATCGAAAAATGTGGATATGCCACATAGCTTATTAATGCAATTAAATTCGTATACAAGAAACAGCAGTAAGAATAAATAGAAAGAGACAGCCTAGAGAAGAAATAGGAACCAGCGAAGTATTTAGGAAAGGATATAGCTTAAAAGTATGGTTTTTATACGTTGAAGGACTTATAAAGAAGTGACGAATGCTTGTAACCAGGGAAACGGCCAATTCATCGTCATCTACTTTAATGGACTGGATTCTGAGAACCTGTTCCGGCTTCTGCTTCTTAACTCCAATGTTTCCTAGGTCCATTAACATCTCTCGCTGCTTTTTGCTTTATACCGTACAACCAGCTTATGCATCTATCTTGTACCATTAACTTAACGTGTTTCTTCCAATATACGAAACGCGCGACTATTTTAAGTTCTTCCCGTAATTATTTACGTTTTTTTTATCTTTTATTGATCCAGGAAATGTTATCACTATCAGCATTATTCGATATGTATTCTTTCTTCCCTATTGTTGAGGCTTCCGATATTTTTCTTAGGAGATATTTAATAAAATTTAAATCGCGTTTCTTTTCTTATTTTATTTAATCCTCTTCTAATCGTTACGCAGTTACCCTGTTTTGTTCATTACAACTTTATTTTAATTAAAAGTAAATATCGCAGCCCACACCATTGTTCAATTGCTGTATGTTCTAACATTGTAACTTTATTCGTAGCTTTCCCCTTTTCTTCTCTGATAATGTTTTAAAATTATATTTGTAATAAACGTGATTTAGCTTGAAATATTTATTTGGAAATCTTCACCTTTAATGGTTTTCGTTGTCTGGTCATCAACATATACTTTTGTTATAGAACGTGTATTGTTTTACTCCTTTGTATCTCTATCCACTTTTCTGTCATCTCATTTATGAAATAAAACTGGGTAAACGCTGAATCCTTATAAGCATAGAGGAGAAGCCAAGACGAACCTACAACGAATAAAGTTTCGTTAGCCATGTTGAAGGTGGCTTTTTTTAGGGGCAGAACACCTCGAAATTGCATCTCTCTGTTTTCCAGGTACAGAGATTTAGCTAGAAGCTGGTAACCTATACTACTAAAAACCTAATTACTCATCAGCTTCAGAAGTTGAATAACAGAATATTGACTATCAATAATGAATAGTTATTCAGAAACAGAGAGCAATTTATAAGAAAATAGAAAACTGTATATTGTCTCGGCAGAGGGAACGTTAATGTGATAAATTGTGGTGGGAAGGATCTTCTTGAGTCAGAAAAGGGGTAAAGGACCCCAGAATTGAGAAATACTTGTGGAATTAATTTCCCATGTATGGTGAACCTGGGAATGAGTACCATGGCATTGTGTATTGTGAACAAACGAGCTGTGGAGATAACAGATATGGCAAGAAGTGTATAACTAACCTGAGTAAAAAATTCTAATAAGAACAGTTTTAGAAATTAAAGCAAATAAAACCATAATGTTAAGAGAATAATTGCACAAAGTCAGATATAAATGAGGAAGAATTGAGTTCAGGAATAGAGGATCAGTAAACATTTCGCTAGCAGAAAAAGTAATGGAAGTGAAGGAAAGGATTATGGTGTAGTCTCAAATATATCAATAACCTGGAGTTATGAATCGGAGCCGGAAGCATTTTCAAGTAGGTAAATTTTCAGTAGGTTATAAGACGTTTCGTATACTACCTATCTTGTAATGTAACTGTTGTTAAATTAAACATAATTTCACAATTTCTATTAAAAATGAAGGTGATTGAATTTAAAAGAAAATGAGGAAAGGAAAATGTTTTATTATAAACCATATCATAGCACAAATGAATGAATTTAAGCAATTAGAATTTAGCAAGGCTGATTGACACAATAAAAATTAAGGGAGTGCTGAATAAATTCCAAGCATAATCGGAAAGTTTTACAGCAGAAAGGTTAAAAGGAACACAATAAAATTCTATACATTAATGACAATTCCATCTTTTTCTTAAGGCTCAGAAATTGGCCTTTGACAAGGAGAGATTGAAATAATATTCAGTCTTCCTCAATAAAATTTTTAACTCTTGTCAGAAGCTGTATATTAAAATACCACATAAAGAAATTTGATGTTTTATGAGATTTAGATTCCAATCCCATAGGTTTATAGGAGAAATACGAAACATCACCCGAAAAATACGAAAGGAATTATAACCTACTAAAACCAATTATAAGTGATGAACCGAAAGGGTACAGTGAGGTTGCAAAATCTCGTAAAAGACTACTATTTTATTTTAATTGTAGGGGCGACCCCACACCCGCCCGCCAGTGAAGATCATCCTCAAAGGCTATATCGTCTCCGCATTTACATGCTGTTAGTATATTAAACATGCAGGCCAGGGGAGGGGTGCTTTGTTAGTAGTAAACGTGCAAACGGCATAAGAGGAAGTAGGGGGTGTGCCATAAGAGGAATAGAAACGGAGGAGGAGGAGGAGGAGGCAAGATAGCGGTTTTTTTTTTCAAGTGGAGGAGAAAATGATTTAATGACGTACCTCAGCCCCGATGGGAGTCGGGACTGAGAGTGTGGGACTCACCAATAGTCGGCATACCCACTAAAAACTCCTCCACCGGAATGGAAAGTATGGAAGAATGAAGAAAGAGGAATTCGGAGTGATAATGCGGCCGTACCGCTGTTGCACCGGTGTATTCAAGGTAGGGATATATTGGCAGGCCACTAGGGCCTAAGCCAGGTGAAGGTAAGGCGCCAGGACGCAAGCATGACCGAGGCCCTGCTTGCGCCCTTGGGAATTCAGGAGTGCAGTGTGAGGGAAGTTATGAGAGTGATGGTATGGCAGCAGTTCCCAGCTTGCTGCCGTGGTAAGTGAAGTGTGGTGTTCAATAGTTCCTAGCCTGCCTGGCGCGGCCACTGGGTGTCGCGCTCGGCCAGTCCGTTGGAGCAGTCTTTGGTTGATGAACCTTCCTGTGGATTACTGTACGTTCCATTGAGACGCGGATTCCGGCGATGAGTCCATGGAGCTCCGCACTGAGAAATGAATGTTGCTGCATAATGCAGTTGTTGGTTTCGGTCTGGAGCTCTCGAAGCCCCGCAACTGAGGCCTCAAGGGCTCCCAGTCGCGTGGGTCGGTCGTCGCTTCCAACTTCGGCGCCATCTGGTTCGACGAGATGGCCCTCGATGCGTTCTGCAGTAAGCACCCCGGTTAGTAACGGGTTGTTCTGCACATGCTGGCATGCAACACATGTGAACGTGTCCGGGCGAATGTCCGGCACCAACCATGGCTATCCTGGTTGGCGCCTGGGATTAGTACATGCAAAATGTTGGTTAGTGGCTATTGGGGGGATGAGCTAGGTTCTTATGTACTAGGTGAGAGGCGAGCATGCATGAGCAATATTAAATTCAGTTTCATTTATGGACGCTGTTTAACTTCTGTGGTCCTTAGCATCCAATTCTATATTGGGCGGCAATTTTGCTCAGAGTCCTCTTTATCATGCTTGAGGTTCTTTTTTAGTGTGTCTGTCAATCTACGACATGGGACCGCCTGCTTTAGTTCCCTTCCGAAGGAAGCTATGCTAAGGATTTTTAGGTCCGAAAACTAGGTTAGCATGCTAACCACTATACCACGGAGGACGACATGCATGAGCGATGTTAATGATGTGACCATATTTTACCGGAGCGTAGCTGTGGTCCTTCATCTGGGCTGCGTTCAGTATGGTGTTGGCTGAGTATTCCGTGGAGGCTGCGCAGTGTGTTGGCTTAGGAGTAGGTGGCGTGGGCTGCCTGTGAGCTCCGAAACCGGATGAAGATGACGAACGGTGAAGTTAGTGGTGTTTGTATTGTATGGGCGTCGAGCGGTTTGCGCTGTGGTTTACGGGGGTACAAGGCGATTCAGGAAGTCCTGAATTTCGGCCGCGTTTGTATCGAACAGTGACAGGGGGCGTTTGTGTTTGTTTGTGGAAGTGTCGTATGTGTCGAGAGAATGTGTGCGCACAAAGGGGAGAGAAAAAGAGAGAGTGAGAGAGAGAACCATTCAATCGATTTTAATATTTTTCTTAACTGAAAGGGTCGTCCTCCGTGGACTAGTGGTACCGTGCTAGCCTCTAGTTCCCAAGGTCGCGGGTTCAAACCCGGCGGAGGGCGATGGATTTTTTCGGGCGTAAAAATCGTTAGCACGGCTTCCTTCGGAAGGGAAGTAAAGCCGGTGGTCCCGTGTCGTAGATTTACGGCACGTAAAAGAACCTCAAGCCTGATAAAGAGGCCTCTGAGCAAAATTACAGGTGTTTCACGCCCAATATAGAATGGGACGCTAAGAACCATAGTAGTTAAAGAGCGTCCATAAATAAAACTCAATTTGTTTTTAACTGAAAGCACTATTTTCCCATTTAACACAGACATTTTAAAATTTAATCGTTGATTTAAAAACCTTATAACTGATGTTTTTTCTTAAATTGCTTTTTTCAAATTGTTACTTTTTGTTTGTGGGCATTTGATAAAGTATAAGTATCCCAATACGCAACTTGCACATCACTGATGAATTAGGTATTGAATGTCTGGTTTAAAACATATAATAGATTAAACGGATGCATAAAATGACATTTTAGTAAAAACATAAGGAAGGAAATAAAGCAAAGACTCCACAATATTATATCTAAACCAGCACTGATGTACTCTTATGAAACATGGACACTAAGAGTTAAGGAAAAGACAAGACAAAGTAATACTGTAATAAGAGAACAGCTAATGGAAGAAAACATTAATGAAGAAGTACCAAAAGCGTTGGAAAGAACATCTACGAATGCCCCGTTCTAGGTAACACGGTAAGCATTATTTTACAGACCTTCAGGAAGAAGAAGTTTTGGATGACAACGGAGGAGATAGAATGGTCAGTTCAGTTGGCTGCGGAACAGGTCGAAGGCCTAAACCTCGAATGGAAGACGAAGAAGAAGACTAGTTTATTGTAAAGACACAACTACTGCAATTACGCCATTTTTACACTAAGCTGTTGGTATACACGAATATTTTATTGTAGACAGCCAGCAATGCTTTAGCATTATGTAGTGATTGTTTGGTTAACTAAATAGTGTAAATATAACATCTGTTTCAGATGGTGATGATACTGAAATTGATGGAGTAAATAAACTAAAAAGAATATAGGATAATTATAAGTAATAAACAATACAACGGAAATGTAATTCAAAAGACACGAGTATAACGACAATTGTACTTTAGTGGGAAACCTGTACCAAAGTTGAGTTAAGTGCAGAAATAAATACTACGACAGAATTTTATTTCTGAGATGGAAATAATTACGCGTGTTTTTATCTTCAAGGTCCCAGAACAAGGAGAATGCGCTATAACCATTCAATTCAGGTTTAGTAGATTGTTTTTTTTATACTAGCGCGGATCGTAAAGTAACGCACAATAATTTTTTCAGCAGCTGAAATGTTGCAATTTCACACAGATATAGTTTGAAGTTTTCACTAAGGAGGGTACTTTTTGTTTTATGTGTAGCTCTAGCGAGGGAAGCGTGAACTACGCAACAAAGATGGCGCGCATGTTACTGTAGTCCACGTGTGAAGACCAGAGAGGTGTGGTTCGATATTTGTGGGACAAAAGGTATAAATCGAGTGATATTCACAGGAACGTGCGTGGCGTGTATGGGGATGATTGTATAGACCGTAATCTCCAGGTGTGTGTATTCTTCCTTGAGGGCTACCTTAGTTATTCGCCACGCTCCGGGAGGCCGTAACAGCTACAATTCCGCAAAATGTCAGAGGCATTGAGGCGGCAATTGTGAACGACCGGCGTGTGCAATTGCAAACTTTATCGCAACAGTTCAACATTTCCTATGGTGCAGTGTACGATATTGTTCATGACACGCTGAAATTTCGTAAAGTTAGTGTTCGCTGACGAGCTTGGATCACGGGCATGACCTTCTGAAAGGAATCTCACCGGTGATGAGTCGTGGGCATACCAATACACGCCCGAAATCAAGCAGGCAAATAAGCAGTGGAAACATGCGGGTTCCTCAGTGAAGAAAAAATTCAAAGTGACTCAATCTGCTGGTAAAACGCTTGTGAAAGTGTTCTGGGATATGCATCGTGCCCTTCGTGACAAACGCCACAACATGAATGCTGACGATGTCAAAATTCTTCATGACATGTTGCTGCTGCTGTATGCGCCAGAAAATCACCAAACTTGGTTGGGAGGTGCTTCAGCATCCAGCATACAAGCCAGACCTTGCACCATCGAACTTTCATCTGTTTGGTCCCATGAAGAAATTCTTGGCCGGCCAACACTTTGCAACAGATGCGGAAGTGAAATCAGTATTCCGCAGATGGCTACACTGCAAGGAAACGGACTTCTACGAACAGGGTATATTGAAACTGGTATCACGATGGGAGAAATCTGTTTAGAAAGTGTGACTATGTCGAAAAGTAGGTAAAATGTGTAAGTTTATTAGTAATTTTTTGATGTTTTAACTATTTAACTTTTTTGTAAAAGAATTATTGTGCATTACTTTTCGATCCGCCCTCGTATATGTGTACCTTGATTTCATTCTAATTTAGTCAAATAAGAATATTGATATCATTTTTTCCCGCTTTGCTACAATTAAAGGGCATTTTGTATGACATTTTAGTTCTTAAATGTAACATAAAAGCCAAGCTAAATTTTTCAAACGTATCTAGTTATTAATGAAAACATCGAACAAAATCGAGCGTATCTTTTAAAAAACCCGATATTTTCAGCTCTGGATTGCTGACCTTCCAGCTACTTTCGAGCGTCATTTTTAAAGGTGTTAAACTTTGTGGTTCTCGCCGTATTGAAATATGAGGTTTGGAACTGCAATTTCACATAATGAGGCGATAAAATGAACCCCCATTCTGCAAACGCTGGGATTTCCTATCACCCTTTATTTTAACGATCTGATCGATCTCTGTGAAAAGCTTGCCAAATGTCCCGTTCGCAAACAAACCTCACTGGCGTCATAGCTCAAGCGTTTCACAAACTTTTCCGTTCCAGTTGTACACATTGCATATTACATTGTTTTTGGGCGCTATCTAGCCTGAACACATTAGCGCTGACGACTGCTGCCCGATGGTAGGTTTCGCCCTCTCTGGGGAAGGAGTCATATTTGTGTAGAATATATTAGTTGTGTGATTAATGATGCTAACGACAAGCTCTTTCGTCACTCATGCATGGTTTGCTTTTGTTCTAAGCTGGTAACCAGTACCATCGAGTAGCAAAGTAGGAGTCTTTGGGTCCCAACGTATACATATTTTTATTTACTCTATTATTTACCTATATTAAGTAGAGGAAGCGTCCTACCCAAGAATTCCATACCGAGATTTCCTTGCTAATACACCGAGGCAGTATTTTAATACCTGAATAATTTCAATTGTATTTTATAATAAGTAAATTAAATAACAGCCCGCCTTGAAACAATATGTATGTAATAATTATTTAAAATGTATGTAACAGTCATTGCAAATGCTTATTTTTATTATAAACATGTTTAATAATGTTATGTGAATACATTATATACTTTAATAATGCAAGAGCTGTGCGAATAATAAGTTTTAAGTTGCTAACAATAAGGTAATAATGAGGTAACCTTGTGGCAATAATGAGTTTGAGAGTTTGAAAGTTACTAGTCATGATTAGAGCAACGATAATGTAAATTCTGTGACAGCTTAAATTTAACCAATCAACAGCAAAGAAAAGGCTTTAAATAAAATGCAGATATTCTATTGGACTAGAATTAACCAATCAGAGACCTGAAATACCAAAGCTTACGGGTTTTGGCGGTTGAAATTTGTTCAGTTGCTGGCTAACCTTGATAGTGACCGGATGAAAGATGTGTTCTCTGCAGAAATATTACGTATTCGTGGGAATAGTAAAATATGTCTACGCGTTAAATAAGTGTAAATATTAAAAAATTCTCACAGTTCTGAATATCAGTGTAGTGATGTTTAATCTGTGCAAAGATTAATAATAGAAGTGAATTTAAAAACTTAAAATTTGAGTATGTCTACAATTACTGTCGTACCACACCTTGATTAAGAGATACATGACTCTACAAACATTACTGACGCAGCCGAGGGAAATTCAACACAAAAAACTATATAGAAGCAATTTTAATAAGCAAGTTAAATATTATATTATAAAACTTGGATTAATAACTATCAGCTTCTCATACGTAGCAACATATTGCGTAAAAAATTAATGATTACGTAATTAACAACTTCAAACCGACGCCCAAAGTGTGGTGCAAATTGCTTAAACACACGTAAAAATATTTTACGGAACATAATTTCTATTTCAAGTTGGCTACCATACGTGGGGCAAATAAAATAAAGCAACATAATTTCTACTTCAACACGTTTTGAGCTTCCTAAATATATTTTCAGTACAATTTCTGTATTTGTGTGTTTGTCTGCGAACAGCATAACTCAAAAACGAAAAAGAGATTAAATACCAAACTTGGTATTCTCTATCCCCTGCGAGCTCCCACTCTGATCTATGGGTTTTTGTGGTTTCCCGGGTCGGCTGGCGAATGCTGGGGTGGTTTTTCATCTTCCATGACTTCCTTTCCATCATTTTCCTTGCATTCCGTTTCGTTCTTTCAGGAGTGCTTCTAACCTTCGTAGTGTATGGCGGTGCCGGACAGATGGTGCAGATGCTTGCTCAGAGAAAAGAGTACTCTTCGTCAACACCAGGTGGCTGCTTGATTAAGGGGTTGTTGATTGCTCTCTCTAGGCAGAGCAGTAGGACGGATCTTCAAGTCTGGAACAGTTACGAACTTCCGCGCGTCCCTATGGCCTGCAGCCTCCTGTGATTCATCCCTTCCTCTGGAGGGTGGTAGCCGCGAGGCGCCTCCCTTTGTTGTGTAATCTACAGCGTCTTTCAATCTAACCTTTAAATGGAACTCTCTTCTTATTTTTGATTTTCTCAAAAGTGGCTCAAATGATGTTTTCATTGAAATATCGCATGATTAAGATATTTGCGTCACAAATAAGATGTATATTTGAATTTTCTGGGAATAGTCTGTGAAAGCTCTCCATACTGAATGATTTTGTGTAATTGTTAAGCCGTGAAATACACTATCTGATAATAACAATAATAATAATAACAATAATAATAATAATAATAATCTCATGGTAACACGGAAAGGGGCTCGATCTACCAACCCGACTGCCGCCTCAGGCCAACGTATGCATGTCAGGGGTGGGCCAGCATCCAACCAATACGGGCAGGTGGTGTCCCCAGCATTACGCATCGCCCAACCAAATATTGGCCTCCGTGACTGAGATCACAGCTTATCGCAGATCCTCACTTTCCTCGTGATGCTGAATGGGCACCAGTCTTATACCCGGGACTTAAAATTCGCAACACCATTGGTGGGCTAAACCCGGCACATTTCATGGCCGGGAATCAGAACTCCATGCAACTCTACCCTACAGCGCAAGACAGAAAATGTGGACCTCGTTAAAAATGTAAATACGTCAGCATTTTTTTTTGTAGCGTTAACCATGTCCAGATAATTTTGTTATTGGTTTGAAGTTTTAAATACTTACACTTTTTTCAAGTCACGCCATGGTAAGTTTCTACTTTTACTATCTGGTGGTAATGCAAAGAGCATGGAATTATAAAGTCATTTTATAGCGATCCGCTTTTAAAAATATGACTACTGATTTAGTCTACTGTATTCTTCGTATACCTACTACAAAATGTATAAATATGTAATGAAAACTCATCTCTATTTACAAGAAGTAGACAGAAGAATAAATCCATCTAAGAGTACTTTGAGTAGAAAAGGTCATGTGAATAGAACAAATCAGATTTTTAATTCTCTACTAATTACCTATGGGGGGTAAGTGCATGGTCGTGTGTAGTCGTCGAGTTGCAAATTCCAATCAGTTAACACTGATTAACTATAAAGCCTGGAAATTTAGCCCTTGCAACATTGCAGATCGTCTTTGAGAAGTGATAGTTCTAATATCTGAGAGTGAATCAGATGAGAAGATTTAATGCACGTACGGATGTCTTACCATGGTAGCCTAAACTGTAAGAGTGTTGGCACAGAGCCGAAGGTATATGGTTCGATTCCCGACCGTGGTATTGAGTTGCTCAAGTCTGATTCAAATTTCATTGAAAATACACGTTTTAGTAGCCTAGAATACTGCAATTTTTTGGGAAAGCTGGTAAAGGTATGTATGTATAGGCGTGGGTGTGAGAGAGAGAGAGGGGGGAGTGATAGAGATCAGCAAAACTCAAAATCGAAGGTTTATGTAGTTAAAATACTTGCTATTTAATTCAACTTTTACAAGAATATTTTGAAGAAAATCCTGACACATCAAAGTCGTTTACATGGAAAGCCTTAAGTTAGTATTTTCACAAAATAATTCTAAAAACTTTAATTAAAATACCATTCTGAGGACCGTTGTACAGATCTCTTAATTTTCAAATCCTAAGAATAAATCAAAGTTTATACACAAAAAGTACAGATTAGTCAATATAGAATTCAAGTAAAATAATTTTTACGTACCATTCGTCGTTTTCAAATAGACCTTATTGTATTTTCAAGATTTTTCAGGTTTAACTAACTATATGTGCCATCAATAAAGCAACCCAGAAAATGTGTGATTCTTATTTTTTACCACATGAGTCCACTAGTCAAAGAAAATGAACTTACGATATGTCAACATTTTTTTTCATATTGTACATGTAAACAAGTCCACATCTGCTTCAGATTTCGATAATAGAAATTTATAGAGACTGAAAGTTGTCCATTTCAAATTTCACCCAGCATTGCTCTCATCTGTTCACTAAGAAAAAACAATGATTGTTCCCAAGTCGGTTTTTGTTACCATGAACCCTTACATACTGAGAGGCAGTTCAAGTAACAACAAACAACGGAAAACGGTCAATGCTGCAGAAAAGGTTATTTGACATAAAATATACACTTTAAAGAGCTCTAAATGTTTCCTGTAGTAAGCTTCCGTCTGTCTCATTTCCAAGTTATGCCAAAATATACAAAACTCAATCGGAATGAAGCAAACTTCACAGCCTATTTACAGAACACTCACACATATACTTAGTTTGTCACATTAATGTCCAAAATATATTACTTTCTCTACTACGTATAGTAGGTATTGTATTCCACCCAAAATTTCGATACCGAGATTTCACCGGAAATACATGTTTTGAGACCCCCCGAATCCAAAAAAAGCATTTTTGGAAACATGTCCATGTGTGTGTCTGTCTGTCTGTGAACAGCAAAACACAGAAACGAACAATCGGATAAACACCAAACTTGGCATTTAGGTTCAGTATCTTCCAGAGATGCCACAGTAACGTTTTCAAGAAAATCCCACTACCCCAGATTACCCTTTACATGGAACATTTTTCGAAAATTTTAATTTTCTCAAAAATGGATTTATCAATTTTGATTAAAATATCATATGTTTAAGATATTGTCATGACATATGAAATGTATATCCCTCTGGGAATGTCTCCAAAAGTATTCTTCATTGTGAACGACTTTTGCATAACTGGTAAACCATAAGAGATATTCAAAATTTTACTACACCAAAAATGTAGATCGCGTTAAAATACACAATTTATGTTATATACATTTTTTTTGAGTGAACCATTTTCGAGATATTGCTTGTTATTCCCTTAAATTTTCTAATACTTATACGTTTTCTCAACTGGAAATGGAATACTCCACATAGCAACCAGCTCTTAAAATATTTGACTATCGCTTAAAGCCTACCAATTCCCCTTGCATCCACAAGAAAATTAGGAATAAGATTTACATCTCGGTATCTCAATGAACATGAAGCATATGGAGAATAAGCGTTTGTAAAAATAGTTTGTACAAGAGTAGAGAAAGTCGTGTGAGTGTAACAGATCAGATTTATTTTGTTTCATACTCGTGTCCAAGGCAGTACGTCAAATTCAACTTTTCCGTTCTCTTACTTTCCGTACTCAACACCAATATATGAATACATAATGATAAATCTACTACGAGAATAAATTTTCATGAGCATTTTCTTTCGAATTACATTATTTCATTTTTCTTTATCCATTAAAAAACCGCACCATCTATGTTGATTTCTTACATAATTAACAACAGCTACTTTATTCAATTCATAATTACCTCTTCCGCATTCATTGGTGCTATTAATTTTAATATCTGAATATTACTTAATAACTCGCCTTAATTGATTTACGTAGAGATATTTCATAATTTACTAAGCTTCTGCAGTTCCATACTCAACAGTACATTGAAATAGTTGATACTTACTCCGACAACGGTTCCACTGCAGATAAGCTCAGATGTTACCAACATGTATTAATAATGTGATAATTTTAAAGAGTAGTTTGGGCTGGGGGGAACTTGCTAGAAAATCTTCACCTGTATTTCTCAATGGAGTACGAATATGACAATGGCATTCTAATAAGAGGTACTCAATTTTTAATTTCTCTACCGCGTATAGTAAGCAGGGGAAGTGTTGTATTCTACCCAAAAATTCGATGTTGAGATTTCGCCGGAAATACATGGTTTTGAGGCCGCATTATTACAAAAAAATCTGATGTGTTACACTCACATGACTTTCTCTACTCTTGTACAAAGTATTTTTACAAACGCTTATTCTCCATCTAGTTCATGTTAATCGAGATAAACATTTGCAAACTCTATCTTATTGCTAATTTTCTTGTAGATGTAAGGGGAAAATATATTTACAAGGGCAATATAGAAAAACAGTAGCCTTTAAGCACATACATATCTCTTAATAGCTGGTTGCTAGGTGCAGCACCATTCCCTTTGCGACAGATTATAACTCTTTGCATATCCAAGACAAAAAAATCTGATGTGTTACACTCACATGACTTTCTCTACTCTTGTACAAACTATTTTTACAAACGCTTATTCTCCATATGCTTCATGTTAATGGAGATATCGAGATGTCAATCTTATTGATAATTTTCTTGTAGATGCAAGGGGAATATGGTAGGTTTTAAGCGATAGTCAAATATTTTAACGCTGGTTGCTATGTGGCGCATTCCATTCTCTTTGCATGTCCAGGACATAAAAAAATGAATAACGAATTTGAGAAAAAGTATAATTATTGGAAAATTTAAGGGAATAACAAGCAATATCTCGCAAACGGTTCACTCAACAAAAGAAATGTATATGACATAAATTATGTATTTTAACGCGATCTACATTTTTCGTGTAGTAAAATTTTGTCTATCTCTTATGGTTTACCAGTTATGAAAAAGTCGTTCATAACGAAGAATACTTTTGGAGACATTCCCAGAAAATTCGAGATATACATTTTATTTGTCATGACAATAACTTAAACATATGATATTTTAATCAAAATCGTTATAGCCGTTTTTGAGAAAATTAAAATTTTCTAAAAATGTTCCATGTAAAGGGTAGTCTGGGGTGGGGGGATTTTCTTGAAAACCTTCGTGTCGCATCTCTGAAAGATACTGAACCTAAATACCAAGTTTGTTGTTTATCCGACTCTTCGTTTATGTGTTATGCTGTTCACAGACACACAGACAGACACACACACGGACATGTTTCCAAAAATGCTTTTTTTTGGATTCAGTGAGACTCAAAACATGTATTTCCGGTGAAATCTCGGTATCGAAATTTTGGGTGGAATACAATACTTCCCCTACTTACTATACGTAGTAGAGAAAGTAAAAAGCAATTTTAGAAAAAAGGTCCGTATACTGTGAACAGTATAACTTAAAAACGAAACGTCTTACACGTACCAAATTTGGTATTTAATTTCGGTATCTTCAAGGATTGACGCGAAAGTTTTCCAAACAACCTCCCATCCCCAAGTAATTTTAAATAGTTCGACAATGTTGATTTTCTAAAAAATGGCTGAACGATTTTGATTAAAATGCCATATAGTAAAAAATATTTACATGACAAACTGCATATCCTGAATTTTCTAGGAATAGCCTTTGAAGTCCGCTTCATTCGGAAGAAATTTTAAGTAATTGGCATATGGCGTCCAGTTCTTAAACGTTTGACTTTCACTGTTCTATAACGAAATGTGTAATGTGTCTATCTACAAAGGTTTATTTGGATTAAAACGTATTAGATATATTAATAAGCTTTAGTAGGAATAGTTTGTATACTCATTAAAAAAGATGGACGGTAGAGAAAGGAATGTGAATGTATCACATCAGATTTGTCTCATTCTTAAAACAAGCTAGTAAGAGGAGTGTAACCAACGTTCTTTTTTATTTCCTGCAAACTAACAGTGTTGTCAGCTCCAAAATATTTTAAAATCTGTGCCTGTACTCGCCTTACAGCTAATATGAACTGTCCGGGGAGCATACATGGCTTACATTTATAAGCGCTACTGCTGTCTACAGACCTATAGGACGACTTAATCCAGGACCTCGGAAGGAAGAAAGGGAAAATCTGGCGTAGTTTCTATTCAACAGAAGGCATAACATCAACAGAGAGGATGGAACTGGGGAGGCGCTAAGATCTCGGGCAAACCAATACCAGATTCGTGGCACACAATTTCCGCCAAAAGCTACATCAAAGACTTCACGTACCAGTGGCGGGCAAATCTCTTTATGAAACACCACTCTAAGCGATACAGAAAGTATTAAGTTGATGCACCATGTTGTTGTTACTCTTCATCCTCTTCTTTCTACTTTCTCTACCACACACATAATAGGTAAAGAAAGTATTGTATTCCACCCAAAAATTAGATACCGAAATTTCACCCGAAATACACGTTTTGAGGCCCGCAATCCAAATAAAACATTTTTGAAAACATATTCGTGTGTGTGTGTTTGTGAACAGCACAACTTAAAAACAAAAAGTCGGATAAATTCCAAATTTGGTATTTGAGTTCAGTATTTTCCAAGGATACGACATGAAGATTTTAAAAAAAAATTCTCCTACTACAACTACCCTTTACATAGAACATATTTTAGAAAATTTTTATTTTCTAAAAGCTGGCTCTAACGATTTCGATTAAAATACCATATAAAATACATGACAAATAAAATATATATCTTGAATTCTATAGGAATAGCCTAGGAAGTCCTCTTCATTCGGAAGGAATTCTGTATAATCTTGTATATCTTGTAAACGTTAAGTGATACACGTAAACGTAACCATATAATTCTTGTATATCTCTTTAAAATACACAATTTATTTCAAATAAGTTTTTTATGGCATAAACCATTTCTGAGATATCTATTATTAATGGTTTGCATTGTTCATTTCTTGGTCACTCTTTAAAGCCCCTTCAACGTTCAGTTGTTTCTCGCGATTGCATGGAAACAGTATGGAATTTTAAGGTCAGCATATAGCTTCCAGTTCTTAAACGTTTGACTATCGCTATATCCTTTGTATCTATTCGGTTAACGAAGTGTGTAATGTAGCTACTTTTAAAAGGTTCATTTGGATTAAAATGTAGTAGATATAAAAATAAGCTTTAGTAATAATAGTTGGTATACTCACTAATAAACGATAGAGGGTAGAGAAAGCCATGTGAATGTACACATCAGAACTGTTTTTTTCTCAAGGAACATGGAATTTCAACGCCATCACATAACGACACGATCTTTAAAAGAGTTACTATTTCTTTACTGTAACCTACAACTAAAAGTGTAAGTGTAAAATTAAGGTGTAACTGGATTAACAAGAAATATAGTAAGCTTTTGTAAGAATGGTTTGTAGAGGAGTGAGTTATGTGAATGGGGAATTGTGAATACAACACATAGGATTTTTAAGTATTCTCTTTGTCTAAAGGCTTATGGTGCATGATGCTGCTGCAGTTATCTATGGAAACTTCCAAATTACAACTGTATGCACATTATATTATGGATTTGCCGGAGTTGACAACTTGCTCTTCTTTGTGTAGAAGTATAATTATAAGACGCATTTATAAAGGATACTATTTATATTTAAAATTTCAGTCGCTTTTTACAACTTCAGTCCTCGCTATCCATGTGAAACTACGTGCGTGATGTACAGGACCCTTATCTAATATCCTATTAATTGAGTTCACAGAAAATTAAAAAGGGATATACCATACATATATAAGAATTGTACAGTAATAATATAATTCACCAAGAAAAATGTTAAAATATTCAACATTGTAAGAAACGGGCGAGCTAACAAAATTCCAGGTAAAACAGAATTCAAAGTAGAGCACACCTTTCACCAAGCCAACGAGCAGGAAACCGGTAACGGTCAGGAGAAATAGAAAGAGACAGAGAAAAAAAGAGACGGAGATATGGAATCTGCTTCACAACGCGCTAGGGTGACGCGTAAGCGCACGAATTTGGAGTAACATATTCTCATACATGTTAGGGTAACGCGGTCTGAGGACCAATTAGAACCGTCGTTACATTTTGAAACGCAGAGGTGAGCGTCACTAGGCTCAAGTATTTAAGGACAAACAAGGCCCCAGAACTGTCTCTCTCTTTCTTCTAGAATTTCATCGTTACGAAGTGCTACGCTCTTAGCGACAAATACACGTGTGTGCTAACGGGTGGGAGTGCGTGTGCATAGAGTTAGGCTCCTGACTTATTCGAAGTGGTGGAATTAGAATAATGGGAAAATCTAGCCGCCAATAAATATTTAAATTGTTAATAAACTACACCTATTAAAGGAAATAAAGTGCATGTTTAATTTTCCTCAACCACGATAACCATGAGAACCAAGAGTTAGATACATATTGGGAAAGTTAGGAATGGAAAACTCAACAGCCGACGAGCATTCATAGCCGAAGAACAACACTGCAGCAGATATAATCAACCCAAGGACCGACGATTTCCCGCAACAGATTCCCCCCCTCCCCTAACAGAATGAATCAAAAGTAAGGAAAAGTTTCCACCGAAAGGATAGATGGGGTTTTGCAATTTTCTTGAAAATCTTCCTATCATATCTTCGGAAGACGCTAAACTTAAATATCAAGTATGGTACTTATAGTGCCTTAAGTTTTTTAGTTATGCCGTTTTCTCTGTCTCTCTCTCACTGGCACGCAGACACATTCATCCATCGATTCATAAATGCACGCTACTTGGGAGTTATATCCCTTACTATTAATGAATTCATATAATATAACGTCTTGTATGGACGACTTCCTTCTTGAAGCTGATAGGCGGTGTATTACCCGGCCGCATTAGAAGCGCTGCATATATTAAGCCTGATGATGAGACTGCCACGTTGTTGCAATGCATTGAGGAAGTTCACTTTCGAGTAATATTCTAAGGCATAACCTATGCTTCTGTTATTAAACTGCATTAACGACATCTTCAGACTGTAACTACCTCGCTACAATATTCGCGGCCTTCTCTGTAAGATCAAAAATTTCGACCGGGATGGCTCTGACAGTAACGTCTGTGGCCCGCATTCGATAGGTCCCTGGTTCAAATCCCATGGAGCAACCAATCTGGCCTGTTTTTCTTGGCTTCCTTCAGTAGCCAAGGTAAATTTCGGGTTGGGTATTTAATAACACGTTCCAAAGCTCCACCTTAGATTTCAAATAATATTCAAAAAAACAGAATACATGGTAGTAGCATGTGCTCTGCCAACTAGCCAGATAATGAAAGCAGTTGTACTGCATGGCTCCCTAATGTCAACTGCACGGCACACAGAGTTGCAGTTGCTTGGTACTAAGGCCTCTGTGGACTCATGTCAAAGCTGTCATTTGTCTGTCATGTATAAAAGTAGAGATAAAGTTGCCTAGCACTACAGTCTCTGTGAACATGTGACGAAGCAAGAAATATTACAGATATGAGACGTATAGTTGGTTAATTGTCCGATATACCGAGCCTCGAGGTATCTCCTACCGAGCAGGACTGGTTGGGATCTTGTCTGCTCAGTGCATAAGCTTGATGGGAGCATCTGAAAGGGGAGCAAAGGAATAAAAAATGTTGACGCGCAGTGGAGGTTCTGTCTGATAGTTTTCATTTACCATGAAGGACAGTATGTCAAAACGGAGGTAACGACAACTAGGTTCAACCCTGCTTGAGAGTAAAGATATTTTATTACAGCACCATATAATAATAGTGAAAGTAACCATAATATGGTAAACCATATAAAAAGTTGAATTTACAACAACATTATTTGTCTTATGCAAATCAGTATGAAAAATGCCAAGAGGAAGAGAGATAGTTTTATTGGAACAACTAAATGTAAACAAGTTTGTGAATGTAAGTACAGTACATTTTATCGTAATGTAATTTATTGCTGTTGCTGAATTTTTTATGCTGGTCAGAGTCGGAACTTGTAGGGTTTGTCTTTGAACATACGAATTATCGTGTTTTAATTACACAATCTATTATTCTTGCTTGTATAATACCTCCTATGATGCAATGCATAAATATTCATGTCTTGCCATATTGAACAGTGGCAATTGTTTTATTGAACATCACTATTACCCACACCGCCATTAATAATAATAGTAATAATAATAATGCATCATATGAGCAATTTACAGTGCTTTCGTTTTATGCGAAGGCCATGGATCGCGCGAATGCGTGCTCCGCACACAGTCTACTATGCCCGGGGTTTTCTGTTCCAATATCTCCATCGATACTTACTTACGAGAGTTAATAACGTATATGTAATGAGTACTGACCTTGTTATAAGTGTTTTGAAGGTGGTGTCCATCTGCGCGAAGACATCCTTGACATCGTCAGATGAAATTACCATTCACATGCATAAGTTCTTCTTGTGTAATGTTCATAATTTCTGCTTTTATATTGTCCTTAAAGTTGGTATATAATGTGGAGTTTGTTCCTATAAGCTTTATTTTTTAGGGTTCCCCAAAGATAGAAGTCGCAATCGCAGTAGGAACGGGGTAGCCATAATCCATTGGACATTACCCTGTCACCAAAAGCCGCCTTTATGTCTTCCAAGGAGTTATGAGCAGTATGAGTTGTGGCAGAATCTTGTTGGAAATATCCGTATTCTTACTCATTATCCGACAACATTTCAAAAAATGATGCAATAATATATCTGTGGTACCTATCGGAATGTAAGGCATCCGTGAAAATTATGTGCCCCATTATCCGTTGTGCTGTTACAACACAACATACTTCGATTTTGACATCATGCATCGGAACTTCTTGAATTAAATGAGGATTCTCCGTACTCCAATAACTATTGTTGATGCCACATAACCATTTAAATGAAACCATGCCTCATCTGAAGAATTATTAAATGGAGGTCAACAGAACCGTCACAGATATTTTGTAAAATCCAGTTACAGAAAGTGACACGTTTTACGTCGTCACGAGGTTGTAATTCATGCACTATAGTCACACATTAGGATTTCATTTTTAAAAGCTTAGTAGCTGTATGAACATAGGTTTGTGAAACACCTACTTGCTGTGAAACACGGATGAGAGACTTCTTAGGTGAGCATTCGAATTCAACACCAATTTCTCCTAGCTTTTCCTCCGTTAGAACATGTAGTTTTCGCTTCCTTGGTTTAGCATTTAGCGTTGTTCTAAATTTATTGACCAAATATCTGTGTCTCTAACCGGAACTGGATAACCACGAAATTGCTGCTGAAATTGTCTACACACCTGTCTCCATAATTCAGTTTTCATGTATGTATCATACATAAAAATACGCTGTTCAAGCGTGAATTTATTGGCAGGCATTTCCGTGGACTAATAAGAGAATAACATTCGTAAGTAAATTGAGAAACTAGTTGTATGCCCCACGTATGGAAAACCGATTTTAATAGGAGTTGTATTGTAGTTTGCCCCATGCTTTGGGAGTCAATTTGTAGTAGATAGGTTGTATTTAAGGAGTTGGATTATATTTCAACTGTTGGGAGCCGAACTTGAAGTTGGTTGCAACCGCACGTATACTACGCGATCTCCGGTAGCCTTTAACCAAAAAAGTTTAAAAATATTAACTTTGAAATTTTTGACTGATTCTTTAAGTATTATATATATATATATATATATATATATATATATATTTGCCTCGGCTGCGTCAGTAATTGTTAGAGACATGTTTCTCTTGGCAGGGTTGTGGTGCGACTGAAGAATGTAGGCTTACACAGATTATAATTTTACTTCACTCCTTTTATTAATGCTTTATACGATTTAAATAACACTTCACTGATATAACGAGAGCTGTGAGATTTTTTTAATAATTACTTGCACTTTTTAACACATAAACTATTTTTATCTCACACAAAATACGTATTAATTTTCTCGAGGACGTATCTCGCGTCCGGTTAGAAACACTGTCTGCAGGTAACTTAACTCTAAATTTGTAAATTTTGCTATATTTAAGTTTATGATTGGCTAATACTAGTCCAATAGAATACCTTCATTTAACTTAAGCTTTTTCAGGTTGTGGAATGGCTATTTCATAAACTGTCACAAAATTTACATTATTGTTGCTCCAATAATAACTAGTAGTATTATTAAACCTCAAGGTTACCTCATTGTTATCTCATTGTTAACAAATTTTAACCTATTATTCTCACAGCTCCTACATTATTAAATTACGTAATACATATACATTACATTATTATACATGGATACAACAATATAAACATATACAATGACTGTAATATACACTTTTTATATATTGTTACATACACATATTGCTTTAAGGCGAGCTGCTATTATATTTCATATTATATAATTTGACTGAAATCATTTAAGTATTAAGATTACTGCCTCAAAATTACACACAACACACGTATTCTCGAAACACTTCACAACACGAAGACAAAGCAATTACTGAGACAGTTCACAGCTGATAAACGTTCTCTTGATACGTTCTGAGCCGCTTCTGCGCAGTGGTATAATACCGATGTCACTGCTGTCTCGGCCGATACGCATATAAGAAGGTTGTGACTTGGCATAAAACGAAGGAACGGTAGTTCCATAAAACAATATAATTATAACATTTAAAATAAATTTGTATTGCAAAGTTACTCCCATGCACTTACAGGAGCCGCCAGTTAGTTTACAAACCGGCCTGCTGCTCAGCTTTCCTTGTGGCAGACGCTAATGGGAGCGGAGCTGTTAATGCCGGCTCCCTAGAGCTACGATTGATGATACCAGTCCTAAGAGATCAATAAACAAAAGACAAAGTTACTAGATCCATTTTATGTAATCTTCTGTTGCAAAATAAATAATACATCCCAAGGACCAAAATGTTTTGTATCACCGACATTCCGCCACAACTTTGCAAACATTTCTGACCAATGAATTTGAATCGAACGGCAAAAAGCCAAGTGTATTTTCAGTGATCCTTTACATATATCCTGTGTTGCTCGCAACAAATACTTTGGTATTAATTGTTACACAGTTGGTTACGAGAGTTCACAGTATTTGCATACTGCACATTACTCCATACCTCCTTTCTCTTTGCGCTTTGCTGAGCGACATTAACAACCTCGCAAACTACGTACACGTTAATTTCTCTTTAACTGCTGCAGCGTGTACAGCTACATCGGCCTGTTCAAATTCCGAGACACTGTCTCTAGGATTCATTAAGACCTTTTACATTTCTTTGGCTGTGTACATGTGTCTTTGCAAAGATATCAACGGCCTTGACTTGAGAACCCATTGCCGCAGTTTATTTTTCTAGTACATTAACTTATCTTTTGAATTTAATTTTTACCTTCTCTACTACGTATAGTAAGTAGGGGAAATATTGCATTCCACACAAAAATTTGATACCGAGATTTCACCGGAAATATATGCTTTGAGGTCTCCTGAACCCCCAAAAAAGTATTTTTGAAAACATGTCCGTGTGTGTGTGTGTCTGTGTGTGTGTTTGTCTGTCTGCGAACAGTATACCTCGGAAACCAATAGTCGGATAAACACCAAACTTGCTATTTAGGTTCAGTATCTTCCAGAGATGCGACACGAAGGTTTTCAGGAAAATCCCTCCACCCCAGATTACCCTTTACATGGAACATTTTTTCGAAGAATTTAAATTTCTCAAAAATGGCTCTAAATATTTTGATTTAAATATCATATATTAAGATACTTTCATGACAAATAAAATGTATATCTCGAATTTTCTGGGAATGTCTCCAAAAGTATTCTTCAATGTGAACGACTTTTGCATAACTGGTAAACCATAAGAGATAGACAAACCTTTACTACACAAAAATGTAGATCGCGTTAAAATACATAATTTATATCATATACATTTTTTATTAAGTTAACCATTTTCGAGATATTCCTTATTATTTCCTTATATTTTCCAATACTTATATTTTTTCTCAAATGGGAATTCGTTATTCATTTTTTGTCCTGGTAGTGCAAATAGAATGGAATACTCCACATAGCAACCAGCTCTTAAAACATTTGACTATCGCTTAAAGCCTACCAATTCCCCTTGCATCTACAAGAAAATTAGCAATAAGATTAACATATCTATATCTCGATTACCATGAAGCATATGGAGAATAGGTGTTTGTAAAAATAGTTTGTATAAGAGTAGGGAAAGTCATGTGAGTGTAACACATCATAATTGTATTGAAGTAATAAGAAACTTAATTCTCTCGTGCATTTATTCCTTCTCGCTTTGGAAAGTCTTTAAATGATTCCTTAAGAAGAAATCCACAACCAAGATTCAAGCAAGAAGCTTCTAGGATTAAGAAAGATGCTACACAAAGACTGTAGAAGTTTCTTATTCTTATAAAACTCCTACGTCAACTATAAAATCCTTATCTGTATTGAGCTACGCACATAAGTGTTAAGTTCAGCATCATTTGTGGGTGCAAGTGATGGTAATTGTGCAAGTAACTTTAGGCGCATTCAGAAAACGCTACTTTTCAATGATAGTTACTTTTTATCCCTTCTCAGCTCATATCATATCTAGAGATTTTAAGTTTTTGCTTCTGAGCGTTTAGCATTTTTACTGCAGATGTTAAAGACAATGTATTTCATCCTCCAAGTACTGATATATTGTTGCAGACGTGCAATATAATCATACTTGAGAGTTGAATTTTACCATTCAAATGTTACCTTGCTTATTTTTATTTGTTAATATTCAGTTACAATTTAATTCATGCAGCATTAGGTATGTATATTTAAATATAATGTGCAGGTAGTCATTTAGTCCTTCAGGTATGTATTCACATTTGGAAAGATTTTCTACAGTTTTGATAAGAAGCTATGGAATTTTTTCAGTTAAAGCTACTAAGTTGCACTTGAAAAATATATAGCACAACATTTGACAAAATTACTTTTAGATATAAACAATTCAAAATTTGAAAAAAGTAAGTTTTTAAAAAATGTCAGCACTGCCAAAAATTAATATATTAATATCTGTTCACCGACTAAACGCATAGTGAAGCTTTATTTTGTGCACTAGAATATTTTTTATTAGATATGAGTAGTTATAAGGTTTAATTTTTGGGTGAAATTCTTAAAATATTGGGCAAATTTATTTTAAAAATTTATAGCAGTGATGATTTTCATTGCGGTTAAAAGCCTGTTTCTTAAGTTTTAATTTGACGAATGAATGAAGTTTCTACTCCAATTTATAGTAAAGATTCTGTTGTTTTGAATATTGCAAAGCATATATATTTTAATTTTTATAAAAAATGAGATTAAAAATTAAAATGTTATTGAGTATTACAAACCGCATACCTGAAAAGCTTAAAATGCTTCCTTATTAAAATGATATAAAAGCCATATTATAGTTTAATAATACTAAAATACTAATACCATCACTGTCAGAATTAACAATGTCAACTCATTCAATTTTAGAGTGAGATTGGGTTTATCAGTGTTCACTATTGTCATTGCACTGTTTAGTGTGTATGCTATGAAACTTCCTCTTCTATGAACGAACATTAGTTTTGTTACCCATTTTAACTTTGTTCAGAGTCTTTTGAAACACTAGAAGGGGGAGACACGGACGTCTCGAGGTCGGAGCGGCTATCGCATAGTGCCGCCACACGTAGCTGACCTGGACAAGAACATCAGGATTTCTACCTTCCTCTATCCATGTTCTCAAAATACTGGGAACAAAGTATACTCGCAAAATTCTAACAGCCCTGAAACTTCTTTGTAAACAAATGATGCTTCCAAGGAATGGTATGTCAAGGCCTCTATAGATCCTATGACGTTTGCTTTGAGTTTCATCTGTTGAAAACATAAGAAACTGTTTGCAGAAGGAGGGAGATTTGAATCAGAAAGAACAAGTGAACGAGGAACAAAGTAACTCAAAATATTTTGCCACGCCCAACTTTCTGATATCTGGGAACGCAGTGCACCATTTAAATCCATTTAAGTCCATTTAGGAGTCGTAATATTTAAATAAACCTTGTATTATTTTAAAAGGAAGGACTCTAGTCTATAAAACAGCAAAACCAAACAAAACAAAAACAGAAAAACCGAAGTTTTATTTTAGGAAAAACGATTTTTTAAACCCTAAGTTGCTGAGTGACTTGGTTAACACTACTAGGCGTGACTAACGGATCACCAGTTTGCAAACTCTAGTGGGGTGCGACTTTGATACTGCTTTTGAACAGCCAACTGATTAATTTTATTTTTGTTTAAGCACTTCTATGATTTGCCGTCATCGAAAAAATAGTATGCAACACACACTACGTTAAGTTTTTTGCAGAAACTCAAAAATGAAAACACTCGACTTCATCTCATATTTTAAAACTTCTTCCACGTTCTACAAGATTCAAGTACCACACTTGTGTCCCAAAGTACTATTACATTACGACAAGTGCAACTGGATGTATTACTTGTCGATTGGACGTATGGAGTTTTAGAAGAAGCTACTTTCCGAAAACAGCTAAGCCCAACCTCTATTATGAGCTATTACATTGTCGCTTCAACTCCCCACCTTCGTTTTGGGTTATGAAGCAACAAGGTAACCCAAGCAGGTTTGCGATTACTATAAGCACACGTCATAGCTCCGTAAACAATACGTGGGGGCAAATCCGACCTGCCCTGTTTTGCTTAACGTTGGGTATCACTGCCAAACGTTTTATAACGTAATTTCGAGTAGCAAATCAATCTTAAAAGAAATAAAAACAACGTTTAAATATATCTCAACTACAGCAGGCATAGAAAGCCGTTACGTAATAGTAATCCAAAATTCATTTGTGTTAACAGAAAGCAGTATAGTCGCTGTCACCGTGAAAATGTTTAGGAGGTGGTATGAGGCAATACGTTCGTGTAGCGTATAATATTTGTAACAATGATTACACAATAATAATAGTAATAATAATATATGCATAAGGATTGTTCAGAGCATATTGAGAAAAAATTTTAAAATATAAGTATACAATTACTATATCATAGGAAACCACTCTAAGAGAAGAAGGAAAGGTTCAAAAGGACGTAGTGCAATGAACGCGCTGCTTTTGCTATTGAAGTCCCATTACGGCGTATTTCCGGTTACCTTTGTTGTTCAATATTTGGAAACTTAGAATGACTTTACCTTCTAACTGAGGCTGAATGGTCGTAAAATAAAAGTTAAATTTCATTTGAAACTATACCGCTCCTTTGCAACTATGAAGCAGAAGTGTGAAATATAAATTCAATAATTAGCCCATAGGAAATAAGCGAGGTTCATTGTCTCAAAGGGAAATTATAGCTCACGTGTTATGGAGCTTGCGTATTTGAAGCGTAATCGACGTGAAAATGGCGGTTTTTAACATAAGCTGGAGCATTAGTTTTGAAGAATATTATTACTCAGTCATCTAAATATTTTTTCTAGAAAGTAATTAAACATGATTCAGACAGAGAAACAATTTATGATGCTATAATCTCCATGCACCCAAGTTCGGCCCCACGTCTATGATTTATTTACATTATTCAGTTCTGTCAACTTTATAAACAAATAACAAAACTCAGATGTTTTACGATAAAATAAAGCATATAGCTACACACTTAGTATGTAAAATGTTTAAAACCAGTAAATATATACTCTAGTTTACTCTAAAATTAAGCCCATATAAATAGACATTATCTATCATAGGAATTCTTAAGCCGTTGGCATCAAGTTAGCTACACACCGACCATTATCAATACCAAGAACGTAAACAACAGCGTCCAAGGATCACTGACGGCAGGTAAAACACGGTATCGCGAGTGGCTAGGTGTTGTCTGTAAACGCCAACAGAATGTACGAGGGATGGGAAGTGGTTTATCTCCGTCGCCACTGCGTAAAGTCCAGTAACAGTGCAACCTATTTTCTTTTCGTCCTGGCTTTAATGTCTGCACTTTGCCTCTATAAGGGCAACGACATCACAAATAAGGGAGTAATTAAGGAATATTACCTAGTTGATATACATTATGGTCATGTACTGAATAATAAATACGAAATAATAATGTAAAATAATATGAAAGTGAAGAAATACTCCTTTGACCTCAGCGTAATCTTCTTTTTCAGATATCACTTTCACGTCACAGCATCGTTATCCTTACATTGAGGCACTATCAGGCTGTTTTACGAACAATGAAACTTGAGGCAGTATTTTTAACACTTGAATAATTTCAATTAAATTATATAACATCTAAATTTAATAACAGCCTGCCTTGAAGCAATATGTATGTAATAATTTATAAAATGTATGTAACAGTTATTGCATATGCTTATATTATTGTAAACATGTTCAATAATGTTATGTGGATGCATTACGTAATTTAATAATGTAAGAGCTGTGAGAATAATAAGTTTAAAGTTGCTGACAATGAGGCAACAATGAGGAAAACTTGAGGTTTGAGAGTTTGAATGCTACTAGTCATGATTAGGGCAGCAATAATGTAAATTTTGTAACAGTTTAAAAATTAGCCAATCAGCAGCCAGAAAAAGCTTTAGTAAACTGCAGGTATTCAATTGGACTAGGATTGGTCAATCAGAGACTTGAAATACAGAAGTTTACGGGTTTGGACGGTTGAAATATGTTCAGTTGCCTGCAGGCCATCATAGTAACTGAATGTGTTGCTTGTGCGTTCTCTAGAGAAATATTACGTATTCGTGTGAAACGCAATATAAGTATACGCGTTCACAAAAGTATTAAATAAAGGAATCTCACAGCGCTTGTTATCAGTGTAGTGCTATTTAATTTGTGTAAGGATTAATAAAAAGAAGTGAATTAAAATTTAAAATCTGCGTGAGCCTACATTCATGTCGCACCACGCCCTGTCTAAGAGAAACGTGTGTCTAAAGCAATACTGACGCAGCCGAGGCAAACATAAACATAACTAATATCTATAGAAGAAGTTTAATAACAAAGTAAATATTTTTTTAAACTTGGAGCGTAACAAGAAAAATACATCTTTAAATCGACTTTTCATACGTAGCATCATATTACGTATAAACAATCCTCTTCAAATTAACCTCCATACCTAGAACTAAATAAATAAACAACGTAATTATCAACTACCTTCTCAAATTGACGCCCAAACGTAGGGCAGTAAATCAAATACTTTCTCAAACTTAAAATTAAATTCAACGGTCCTCAAACATAGCCAGGCCTATGACAACAGCCTTCCTCTGTTTTCACTTATACGAACATAAACTCTGATGCACCAGTCTTCGCCACGGCGCCTACTCGATATCTCCCAAACTGCTTGCTAAATCCGTAAAACTGTTGCACTATCATGGAATTGAAACGTTTGTCAGTCAGCAAATACTTTTGCAAAGTTGCCAAATCCTACACGATTTTGTACTCCATTTTACGGATATATTGTAGCTAACTTTCCCAAGAAGTTCTTAAAATCCGTGTTTCTTGGTTTCTCAAACTTGAGCTCGGCAAACTACTTGTCGTTGGTAGTAAATGAGAATGCAGAGTCTACAAAAGTTCTGCGACCTCTTTGCAAACTTTTCTTTTGGTTAAGATGGCATTTGAGATCGTAGTAGTACGTGGCATGGGACATTCATGGTTCGCTTCCGAAATTCTTTTTTCAGTAGTATAACAACTTCTAGCTGCAAAGGGAAATAATGATGTGTACGCCAGCTGGAATACTAACCACTACAAAAATACATTTTACGTGATTCAGGGTGAAGTGCTCTGATATTCATGGTTTGCTCAAAACAAAATTACAGATATAACCACGTTTCATTACAGTAAGAGAATATTATTAAATTATTTAATCTCACCTCGAAGGCCGTACTTATTTGAATCAGGTGAGTCACTTAATGTAAGTTTTTTATATCTAAACAACTATGAAATATACAGTCCTTAAATTTGTATAGCTTATTCTTCAAGCTTTAAGTTTTAATACTATGAATCAGTTTTTTAAACACCTCTTACGTTTTTAAATGTAATTTATTAAAGAAAATTAATTTTTTAAAAAAAGGGTTTCTAAACGAAAGTTTTGGAATTGAGTAAAGTCTATTCATAGTTTCATTTACTCGGGTAATATTACTAACAATACCACTGCGTCCTGTATACTTATAAGTTACATCGCACTCCGGATTTGAACCCACCAACTCGGGAACTGGAGACTAGCACGCATATTTTTAGATCTATATACCTGTTGACTGAACCAACGACACAGAGGGTTTCTAATTAAGTTGTTTTGTGGTTAGTACTTAAATAAGTAGTATACAGTAGACGAAGAAACATGACTTACTATGAAATTAGTAGATCATATGCGAGTAGTTTGACAATAGTTAGCATAGGTTTTATCAGATGAGTGCATTCAAAACATCGATTTTTCCATACACACCCAGAATGACCTGTTTCTTCCACAACATACTGCGTACACGCTCAATAGAGGCATTTTGCATAAACATGATGTAGCGTGTATGTGTGTGCATTGTCGCGTCGGACACATAATTGCTTTGTAGCATAACATTGTTGGATATAATTACAATTTTGATTTGGGTTTGAATTTCGTCCGACGCGGCATCTCTCCCCAGGGGCGGAGGGAGAAAAGGAAATGAAGGCAAGTAGCGTTACTAGCTCCTTCATTGTTTGGTAACGTCAGTAGTAACCAGTCAGTAGCGTGGGTCAGTCGTGTGTGTCTCTTCAGGGCGAGTGGTTGTGTATGTAGCGTGCGCGTTTCATGTGAGTGTGGAACTCTCCCACCAATGTCTGTTCTGCAATCTTTTGCGAATGATGTAGAGGCACGAAGGAAATATATAATAAACCACAGTTAATATGAAATTATGTGTATTTTGTTATAAATATCCTACGCCTGCTTTAAATTGTGCAACTAAGGTCCTGGTTCTCTCGTTGTCACTGTAGCTACGTCACCCAATATTGCCGGGTTAACTAAATTTAATAACTAGCTGCAAAATCTTTTGGCCTCACCCCGGTATATAACAATATACATCGAGCAAATACTAAAACTCTAAAGTATTAAGTAGAAGACAATGTTTGCAAAAGACATCTATATTACTTATGCCCTGTAACCCGCTTCATCTACAGCAAACTGTGTAATAAAAGCACTCTTGAAAATGTTTATATTTGATTAATAAAACGTGAAGATAAGAATAAAGATTTGTAAAAATAAGTTGCCTAAGACGATTAGAGAATCTCACGTAAATTCAACACATCGGATTTTTTCATGAATTACTTAAGAACACATTAAGATTGTTTCGTTTCTTGTACTATGGACCCACAAACAGAAGTAGGAGTAATCAACAATGAGTCCATAGCTGTAACAAAATCTGTAAACCCACTAGAGGGTTAATACAGTTATATAAAACCTGGGTTAATAATTTTTTACACTTCTTAGAACCAAAATAAGTACTTTCACCATAATGCAAAAGTATTCTAGAGTGTTAATTCTTGACAAATGTCTTGTTGTATCTTGGTAAGACAATGAACTTAAATACCAAATTTGGTAACTTAGCCAATATTGTTATTTGATCTATATCAAAGATGTCCTCTCATTCTCTCCCTCCTCTCTCACTCTCTCTCTCATATTTTTCTAACATATTTAAATTTTGATTACGAGTACTTCATATCATAGATTGTTTATATTTCCTATTAAGGACATTATTTTTATATCGGGTTATCGGATCATCACTTAGCAATATTGACTTTGGAATTTCGTCCTCTAAGCATGATAACTAGAAAAAAAATGGTTGTGACTTCCTATCAGAAAAATGCAGATGTATTTGAAAATTCAAATTATTGCATTCCACCGAAAAATTCCATACCGAAATGTTACCGAATATACATGCCATGAGATTTCGTAAATACAAAAAAGTAATTTCCAAAAATATATATGCGCACGCGCGCGCGCGTGTGTGCGTGTGTCTTCTGTATCTGTCCTTCTCACTCTCAACAGCACAACTGAAACAGCGTAAGAATCGCACGTAAATAACTAATATGATTCGTGTATAAAAATTAAAACTGGTGCATTCTTTTTAATTTCTCTGTAACGTATCATAAGTAGGGGAAATATAGCATTCCAACTAAAAAAATTTTTTAATTTTCTGGGAGTGTCCCCAAAAGTCCTCTTCATTCTCAATGACTTTTGCATAGTTGTAAATATCAGAGATAGACAAAGTTTTACTACAGAAAAAATGCAGATCTCGTTAAACACACAATTTGTCACTTTTTTGGAGTGAACCATTTCTGAAATAATCCTGGTTATTGTTTGAACATTCCAAACCTTTTGTTAAATGGGAATTATTTATTAATTTTTATTATGTCTTGGACATGCAAAGAGAATGGACCGCTACACATAATAACCAGCTCTTAAAATATTTTACTATCCCTTAAAGCCTGCCATAATTCCCTTGCACCTACAAGAAAATCAGTAATAAGATAGTTTCTGTGATTAATATGAAGTAGATGGAGTATAGTGGTTTGTATAAATATTATGTACAAGAGTAGAGAAAGACATGTGAGTGCAGCGCATCAGATTTTTATGTTTTCCAGTAAAAGTTTCATCATTCACAGAATATAATCCTTAAATTGTATAGAAATATGTACGAGCAATAATACGCCATGGGGCTGGATTTTAGGTTTTTGAACGTTAGTTTGTTTGAATGTTAGGCTCATTGAAGTTTGGATTTTTATCGCCTCGCATAATTCATTTGAAAGATATTTTATACAAGTTTTAGCTAAATTGGTTGGAATCTGTGAAAATTAACAGTTTTATTGCCGAGTATCCTTAAATAAGGAAAAAGGAGAGCTCCGAAATCATGTTTTACACTGTGCATTTTTTAATTACAAGAGTCGATACATTTCAAAGTTTTATTGATCATAAAATCACTTTGGGCGAGCAAACGCGATTATTCCCCATTTTGTTGTAACTACACATGGTAACTGGTTTTGCTGTCCACATATCATCCGTTCGTGCGGGCGTAAGTGCTTCTGCAGATGAGGATGGGGTAGTAAGAGACCCAGATATTCGGAACCGAATGTGGAACTGCTGCTGGACACGGAATTAGGTTTTATGGCTCGCAGGATAACGAAAGGACAGTAAAATCCGGACCGCGGAAATGGAATTTCTGAATGAATTCAGAATCATGGCTACCAGAAAAGCAGGATATTGCTTGCGATGTGGTCGCTCCATGTTTTAGGTTTAATATTTATATTCAGCGTAAAAGATGATATGCGTTACAGCTCGCTTAAGATAATTCTGGTATTAAAACAAATTGGATATGTGAGGGAGTGGGACCCTTAAGCTTTTGAGTTAAGCCAACTTCAGGCAATTTAAATGAATTTCCTGTTTTAGTGTATCTTATATATTTGTAGTGTTGCTTTCCGCTGATTAAATAAATTAATGAAAAATGTTACAAATATATCAGTTCTCATAACCGATGACTCTACATAGGGAATACCTAGTTATCGAACATTGAGGCAGTATTTTTAACACTTAAATGGTTTCAGTCTAATTATATAATATAAATTCAATAACAACCCAACTTAAAGCAATATGTAAATATAATAATATATAAAAAGTGTATATTATAGTCATTGTATATGTTTATATTATTGTATACATGTAATAATATTACGTGAATGTATTACGTAATTTAATAATGTAGGAGGTGTGAGAATAATAAGTTAAGAGTTGCTAAAAATGAGGTAACAATGAGGTAACCTTGAGGCAATAATGAATTTGAAATTTTGGCAAAATTACTTGTAATTCTTGAAAGCAATAATGTAATTTTTTTAGACAGTTTAAAAAAATAGCCAATCAACAACCACAAAAAGCTTTAGTGAATGAAGATATTCTATTGGACTAGGATTAGCCAATCAGAAACTAAAATATAGCAAAATTTACAAATCTAGAAGTCAGTTTCTTGTAGATAGTGCTCATAACAGGACGCGGTGCTAGAAGACAGTTCCTTACGTGAGATGTGTCCTGGAGAAATTTAATACGTGTTTGTGTCAGACAAAAATAATTTTACGTGTTAAAAAGTGTAAGTAATTAATAAAAGAATCTCACAGCTCTCTATATCTGTGAAGTGTTATTTAAATCGTGTCAACAATTAATAAAAAATAGTGAAGCAAAGAATTATAATGCGTGTAAGCCTACAATCTTCAGTCGCATCACGCCCTGTTAAAAGAAACATGTCTCTAACAATACTACTGACGCAGCCGAGGCAAGCATAAATTTATAATACTTAAAGAAGCAGTCAAAAAATACAAAGTTAATATTTTTAAATTTTTGCGAGGAAGGCTACCGGGTACCATACGTACGGTTGCAGCTACTTCAAGTTCGGCTCCCCAACAGTGAAATAACAATATAGACAACAACCTTCTCAACATCTAAATAAAATATGTAAAATAGAGGAGACAGAGCCATTTCGGATACCGAAATACTGGGATAATCGATGGTAACGGTGAGGTGAATGAAATTATTATATTCCAAATGTATGCAATAATGTATAATAAAAATACTACTATTTATATTACTAAATTACTATGCATTACATCATTTACAGACTGTTTCATAAAGTTAATAATTTTTTTTTACATTTTTCTTCCAGTGCCGATTCACTGCTTTAATTAAAAAACGCAAGGCAACTTAAAAGCAAACAAGTTTTGTGTTATTGATAGTGTCGTAATTCAGTATTTCCCGTTAAGATTTTAATACGAATTTGCAGTGCTTCTTATCTCTAATGCTTTGATTCCTCTGCGCTGGCTTCGAGTTTCCGTTCAGTGTATATTACAATACGCTTTCCTTTCGCCCACAACTTAAACACAAATAAACCACTTTGCCATTGATCTGTGTCTGCCGGAGTAGGCATAATAGTTGCAAAATTATCAAAAATCCGTGTTTTATACCTCTTTTTATTCTTAGATTGTCACAAAAACAACGACACATTAAAGGGGAAAAAGGGAACGAAAGAAAGGAAAAATGAAATATAACGTACTGGATTGCAGAAGGAGTAATATAAATATAAATCAAGTTCAATGGGTAATATTTTGACATGAGCAGGCACACCTCTGCTAGAAGGTTTGGGATTGGATTGATTACAGAGGAGACTCGGCACTGATCCACTTAGGAGATATTCTACCTACACCCCGCAACGGGGCGTCCACGGGAAGAAGGATGAAGTGATAAAAGACACTGGGCGGCCGGAACCAGCAGGGTCCCTAAGTATCCAGATGGAGACTCCCCGGTAGACTGGACAGGCAGACTGGGGCCCCACTCCTCACAGAGGTGGTCCAACGCCCCTCATGGGGGTTCGGATGCCCCGGGCAGCTAGCCGAAAGCCGAGGGACGGTGAGAGTCACAAAAAAACATCATTTTACTCTTCCACGCTGCACTGAAACACCATTGCCAACACTGCCAACCCTGAAAGAGACCAACGGGATAAAAAATGGAGTGAAATGAGAATGGAGATGAAATGGAGGGACAGCAAATTCGGGGATTATGAGAATCTTTCCCAGTATTCACCTGGCGACCCGGGAAAAGCCCGAAAAAACCCATGGGTCAAGAAGTCGGCCACAGGAATCGAACCCTCCCGAATGTGGGCCACAGACAAAACCGCCTGAGCCATTCCGCTCGGGGCTAGTAGGTTTTTGTAAGGGAATAAAAAGTTAAGTTCATTTTAAGGCTCCGCGTGTAGTTTTGCAGAAATTCTTAAGTAATATAAGTTTCTTACATTTATGCTCCTGAACATGTTTTTCATGCAGTCATATTCCAGTCTACAACTTCTAGGTAGAACATCAAATAACTAGCTTAAACCCATTTTCGAGCAACATTGTACACAGATGGGTTGGAGTACGGAAGCATAGTGTAGCAGAAAGCAGGCAGCAAATCTTATCTCGATTCTCAGATATCATCTACCGTAACTGAGACCGCCAATTTTGACCTTAATAAAACCGTCCCTTTCCCCAACGCGCAGCGCAGCCAACTTTTTCAATGATCCTTTTTTCTCCCCGCAACTTGGATCCCCGCAGGGAAGAAAATTTCCCTCGATGAGGCGGTCGAAGGGAAGAGCAACTTGCGCGATATTCAATTGGGAACTTCTCCACTTTGGGGGGTAGGTATTACCAACTGTCGCATCTGAGAAGGGAAAGAGCTAATCCATTTGGAAGGACGGACGGACGGGAACTTGTTCTAGAGTTGGAGGCAAGAAAAGGTGGGCTTATGACCGCGAGCATACACACGCGCACAGAGTAAAGCTTCTACCTCTTTTTGGCTTGCACGTGAACTTGTTCTGAAGTAAGAAACATGCCAAGATGTAAATGGAAACTTCGCTCAGAAGAAAGGGGATTAAATGGAAACAGAACTGCCAGCCAGGTAATTTTGTCATCCCCTTGTTAACTAGCGCTCTGCTTAAGAATGACTTTGGTGGTTACGACTGCCTTTCAAACTAAGTAGCTTAATTCTTTCATTATAATTTAAGTTTAAGAGCACTCGTTTCTGAAATTGAACCGAAAATCAGACAATGCTTTTTGCTGGATCTTCCAAAGGTTTCATATCTCCCTTTTTGTTTCTTCATTTTATTATATTTAATCCGTCCAATGGCTCTAAGGTGAGTAGAATAATGAAATGTGGAGAGAAATCAGGTCAGAAGAATCTGGTGTCTTAGATTGTACTAGTCAGCCACGATACGAGTGCGTGTTTAGGGAAGAGGAACTAAACGGTCACGAAACAAGTGGGCGGGGCATTGGAAGGATAGCCAGGTAAAGAAAACTTCCGCAGTTTCGAGTTACATTTGCTAGCGAAGCGGAGGCTTACAAATGTAGTACAGTTTTCATTGTGCGACTGTACATTCTCCTACTGCCTTGCCCCTCGATTGCAAACAAATCAGGGCGCCCTACTCCAAGTGCATTCATATCGTGTCCGACTAGTACATATGCTGTGCACCTTTCTCTTATTATTGTAGCGTAAATGAGTTACTTTTCTCAAAATAGGATCAAATTGGGCGTTACGTAGCCAAGCTTTGGTTGTTGCTAAATAACATACTTTCTTAGCTTTTTATTCCCACTCAATATAAAAAAACAAACAATAGCTCGTAATTAAACAATTTAAATTAAAATTTGTCATGTCATAAGTCTTTCATGTTAATGCGAAAACCACTTGAAATTTATTATTTGTGAACAGCATTTCTTTAATACTACTACTTGCGTTTATTTCTATGCTTTCTTCATGTAATACACCTATAAATGTATTATTTTCTGATCTTTAATTATGCTTGATTGGCAATGCTATTGAATTTAACACCTACGCGGTAATATATTCTTTCTCTCTCCCCTGTTAAGAGCATCCACGAATCTCACGTTACAGTTTAATTGGTTCAACTGGATAAAAGAGGCTTCACAGATAATTCACAAACTTCAAGCTATGCCTTCAATTTCCTATATCAGGCGTTGAACATATGCCATTTCAAAGCTAATTTTTGAAGCTATTTTTGAGAAAATGGAAAAATAACGAATATTTTGCATTTGGAGGTTAGTTTGGGCTAAGAGGCTTTCTTTGAAATGTTTGTGTCGTAACTGGACTTAAATATCTAGCGATTTCTATCCACATTTCAATTTTGCATTATGCTGTTCATGCAAACATATATACGCGCGTATACGCACGGACAGAACTTCTTATAAAATGCCTTTTTTCCGATGTACCTCAATGCGAGTTTTGCTCGTGAAATATTGACACCGAAATTTTGAATGGAATACAGTGCTTCCACTACCTACTACAGTTAGGTGGTAGAGCCAATAAAACTTAAATTATTACACACCTATAAGATTTTTATATGTGAGACAGTATTTTTAACACTTAAATGATTTCAGCCTAATTATATAATATATAAATTCAATAACAGCCCACCTTAAAGCAATATGTGTATGTAACAGATATAAAAGGTGTATATTACAGTCATTGTATATGTTTGTATTATTGTATACGTGTTCAATAATGTTATGTGAACGTATTACCTAATTTAATAATGTAGGAGCTGTGAGAATAATAGATTAAAAGTTGCTAACAATGAGGTAACCTTGAGGCAATAATGAATTTGAAAGTTTAACAATACTACTTGTGAGTCTTGTAAGCAATAATGTAATTTTTGTGACAGTTCATAAAATAGCCAATCAACAACCAGAAAAAAGCTTTAGCTAAATGAAGGTATTCTATTGGAATTAGGAATAGCCAATCAGAGACTTGAGATACAGAAATTTACAAATTCAGGTGTTAGAAATCAAGTCAGTTGCTTGTAGACAGTGCTCATAACTGGATGCGTTGGCTGTAGACAGTGTTTCTAACTGGACGCGAGATGTGTCCTCGAGAAATTTAATACGTGTTCGTGTAAGACGAAAATAGTTTACGTGTTAAAAAGTGCAAGTAATTAATAAAAGAATCTCACAGCTCTCTATATCAGTGAAGTGTTATTTGAATCGTGTCAAGAATTAATAAATATAGTGAAATAAAAATTATAATCTGTGTAACCCAACATTCTTAGCCGCACTACTCCCTGCAAAGAAATTCATGTCTCTAACAATGATACTGACGCAGCTGAGGCAAACATAAATATATAATATTTAAAGAAACAGTCAAATACAAAGTTAATATTTTTAAATTTGTGACGAATGCTACCGGGTACCATACGTGCTGTTGCAACTACTTCAAGTTCGGCTCCCCAACAGTTGAACTACAATACAACTCCTACTTCAAATTGGCTTTCCATACGTGAAGCAACTATCAACTACATATGTTCTGAAAGGTGTACTGCTTTGTTCAGGGTGTGCCATAAAGCAACCGCTCCTTTTAATGAATTTGACGTTTTGTTTATTTATTTGTTGTAAACATTTTCAGTGTAAACAGTTTATACCATTAGAGCAAAACAGAGAAGTGGTAAAAGAGAAGGTGTAGTTCTTCTTCTACGAGACAGTGCACACACAGTCTGTGACGGAAACAAGCTCATGGCGCATATACTTTGACGCAGGTACTTGTTGGACACGATATGAATACGCTTGTAGGAGGGTGCCGCTGTTTTTGTTCTTTCATTTTAAAGTTCCCTTGGTTAACCAGGTTATCATTACTGTGTTTTTACTGCTTATGGCTTACCGCTTATTACCACAAATACACACACACACACACACACACACACACAAACAAACACTTATGCCCATGGCGGGACTCGAACCCGCGAAGTTACACACTCCACCGACCATGGCTACGAGGGCCGACAATGTTGGCACTCCCTAACCGGTCAAGGCAGTGAGGGACAACACGGTAGGGGAACGTACAGTTGCACAACGAAACAGTGGGTACTATATTTTGGGGGACTCATCCTCGTTAGTAAATGCAACTCAGATGCGGAAGTTTTCTTTACTTGACTGTCCTTCTGATGCCCTGCCCACTTGTTCCGTAACTGTTTATTTTCTCTTCCCACCGCATGCACTCATATCGTGGCCGTCTGGTACAGCTGTGATGATGTCCATATCGCTTTAAAACACGCTTTTTATTTTGAATATTATGTGGTAGAAACATATTTTGAATTAACTTATATCGTAAAACATGTATACCGATGTGCATAGCTGTTTATGTTCGTAAGGACAAGTGCCCTACCCTCTGCCAGCGTACCGGCTGTGGTCCTTAAATATAATTCTAGTCGCTTGATTGGCAAAGTACTTTACCTCCCCAAAATTTAGCCAAACTGCCCAATGGTAATAACAGTACGAGCTGGTTGTTTATGTTCTCACTAGAGAATTACTGTTAAGGCAATGCTTCGTTAAATTTTGGCTCAAAATTAAACTGCACTAAAACATTTTATTTTCTTGTCACACTTCCTTTTGTTAATGTCGGTTTTCTTATTGCCGTTTGATGACGGCAATAACTTGAATCTTCGTCTCCAAGTCCTGATGAAAGTTCGCACATAAACGGCATAGTTGTAGTTCAGTTTAACGATAATGCAAATACAAAGCCTTCATTCTATACCAAGGCCTCAACCGCCTTATATGCGTAACGGCAGAAGCGGAGCATGATGTGTCGACGGTACGTTTATAAGCTGCGATCTATCTCAGTCGTTGCTTGGCCCTCGTGTTTTGAAGTGTGTTGTGATTTCCTTAAAAATATTGTTTATAGAAACAATTCACACACCATAGATGAATTTAAGGACAGTATAAAAACAGAAATTATGAACATTATGCAAGAATCACTTATGCGTGTGAATGGTAATTTCATCCGATTATATCAAGAATGTCTTCGTACAGATGGATACCACTTATAGCAAGGTTGGTATTGATTACATATGTTACTACAACTCGTGAGTAAATAGCGCGGAAGTTACGGAATGGAAAATCCCGCAATATCGCAAACGGTGTGCGGAGCACGTATTCGCGCGGACCGCGGCCTTGGCATAAAACGAAGGTACTGTAGATCTTCACCTCTTCCCTTCCCTAGTTTAACCTTTCCTTGTGTACCACTCGTAACGAAATTCTTTCATACAGGCCCTTTATTTCACTTCGATTATAACATCATTAATTATTTCGTTGTTGTGTCCCTGGGTTGTTTTTCTGGCCAGTCATATCGAGAAATGACACCGCTTGGGTGGAGTCAAAGCTTAGTTACCTGGAGATTGAACCTTATCGAGGGGAAAAGCACTATTGCGATCCAGGTGAATGGGCTATATTTTAATATGCATGTTAATATACATTTATTGAAATTTAAGTTCGAGCGATCGCTCCCGAACATAATAACAGGCAGTGTAACTAGATTTTACATTAGTGGTATTCGTTTAAAGATAAACGGCAGATTAACCAGCTACAATATTGGTGCTCTAATTATGTAACTAGTGCGGTATATAACATCCACAAAAGCACGTTCCATTATTAATTATTGCCACCGCCTTCTATATTACATCGTTCCAAAATTAATGCCTGTGATGCTCTGCATATTTTAGTTAATAGCAGTTTTTGTTTGCAAGTTCCTTAGCTCACTATCATACTGCGTTACACATATTTCTAATATACTAGCTGCCTTTACCTAACGTTGCGCGCTAGCTTTTTAAACTGGAATGACGAATTAATTAATTAATTTCATCTACATCCCTCTATTATTTATGACATTATTGCCCAGCCTAAGACAAAATAAATCAGCAATAGCCAGAATCGGAAAACGTCGAAAGAATTCGCTGACGCTGCGTTCACAATATGCAACCTAATACCGCCCTGTTCATTTCAAAGTTATGCGATAAGTACGAAGATGCCTTTTATTTTGGTTGTATGCGAGGTAGCCGAGAGGTGAAAGGTATGTATTTTGTAGTTGGAAGAACCTGGTTTCGAATTCTGGCGTACGTGTTTTCTATTATTTAAATTTTAATTAGTTAAACATATAGCAATTCTGTATGTTTTCCATGCATAAGATATCTATTAATTTAAAGAAATTCATGCCTAAAGCACAAACAAATTACTCTTTTCGACTTCAAAATAATTGCCATAATAATATGCGTATGGAATTTTAAGGCCTGCGCATAGCATTCAGTTTTTAAATATTTGACCTAGCTATTTCTGCGAAGGTTTATTTGGATTGAAATGTAGTATAAATAAGCTTTAGTAAGAATAATTTGTATATCCACTAATAAATATAGAGGGTGCAGAAAGTCATGTGAATGTATCACATCAGGTTTTTTCATATAGGTTTTATATTTACTTACTTTTATCTAGTTTTAAAATAAAAAGAAGTGCTTCAGATTTTATGTGCGAGCATAAAATAAAATAAGCCTTAGCAATTAGAAATTATATTATAGTGTGCGTAATAAACATTGCGTTTTTCTGAAAAAAAAACAAAATAATGCTGGGAGACGAACCTCGGTGACTGGGATTGAATTGGATTGGATTGGCTATGGAGGGGACTGGGCACTGATCCATATGGGGGGTCCCCGGGAAGAAGGATGGGGTGAGAGGAGACACCGGACGGTCAGAACAGGTTTGACGGCACAGAAATGGCAGGGTCCCTAAGTTTCCAGATAGTCTCCCTGGCAGACGGACAGGCAGACTGGGGATGCCCCCCACGCACAGTGGGGTCCAACGCCACTCAAATGGGTTGGATACCCCCTGCCACACTCCACCGCAACAACATCGCAGTCATTTCCAACCCTGAAAGAGATCAATGGATGAAAGATGAAATGAAATGAGAATGGAGATTAAATGGAGGGACTGGAAATTCGAAGGATGTGAGAATCCTTCCCAGCATTTGCGTGGCGTTCCGGGAAAACCCCCGAAAATACCCATAGATCAGAAGGATGGGCCACGGGAATCGAACTCGTGACCTTACATATGCGGGCCACAGACGCAAACTGCCTAGGCTATTCCGCTTGGTTAGTGACTGGGACTCAATATGAAACTTGACAATAGCACGCAGCTAAAAGCACAGATCCCGAGATACAATTATGAACCGGCACGGAAACAATTTGGACTTTTCTTTCGTTTTTCTGTTAGGTTGTACAATGATCTAGAGACTTTCTGTTGTAAATGCTCCTCTTTATAGCTTTTATCTGTAATTTCGTACATGCCCGTCTATTCCAAACAACGGATGCAAATCTCCTGATATTGACACAAAATGATGAGAAACACTGACGGAACTTCCCACCAAGAGTCTTCCAAGTTCTGGAAATGCTACATAGCTCTAAATACCTTTGGCAGTAGAAAAGACATCTGGCGGAATAGCCAAGTAATGTTTTAACAATTACTGTCGGTGAAATCTTAAATATTTTACCTTCCGTTTATTGTATAATTATTTAATAACATAAACGCTACATAGTTATCACATAAAGCAGAAAATCTTAATATATACAATGAAATAGAGGGTGAAGCTGCTGAATTTAAAGATTCCACACTCCTAGGCCACCAAGTTAACCTCTTGGGAAACGACACATGGTATGCGACCATTGCAGATAAATAATCTTCTGAGTTATTTATTATAAAATATTGGTACACTGAATTCCAATTTTAAGCAATGTTCTCTTTATAAAACCTTTAGCATTCCCTGCTACCCACCTTTATTACAGCATAAGTTCAAAGGAAACGAAACAAAACTTTCTTGCATGGGGTTTATGAAAATAGTTTTACATTGGTATTGTATACGTAACGTATAAACAGATACTATTTTGGAATTATTTGCCGTTCGACATAAGCCGTATGTAGGACAATGTTGGAAAGGTAGAATCAGACGACTAAAACATTTAACGCCATAGCCGGGATCAAATCAGTGCCAGCCCGGCTGTGGCATTGAATTTTTTAGTGTGATTTCTACCTTTCCAACATTGTCCTATAGACGGCTTGTGTACAGGAACAATTAATTCCATTAACTGACCTAATAGTGTGTAAACTATGAAGCCTGGGAGTCTTAAATACTTACGACATTCTAAGTCGCCATAGGGATATGCCATCTCCAAATAATTTGCTATCTACTTGTGGTTTAGCGGGAAAAATGCAAGTCAGTTGGGTAATTTAATGTCATGTCGGCATGCTGCTATCGTGGTTAAGTTGGTTAGAGAAACAGGACGGAAAGCGGAAGATCGGTCGTTCAAATCCCGGCTATGGCACTGAATGTTTCAGTCGTCTGATTCTATTTTCTTTAGTTTTGCTGCCTTTTCTGTTTTCTTAGTTTCTAAATAGTGACTATGTGTATATTTAATTGTTTAGAATAACAACTGCAGCATTTCTTATTTTACATGCATTTCCTCTAGAGTAACAACTATTTCTTAGTCCATGGCAATCTCAAAGATAAGACAAAGCTTTATTCGAAAGTATGTCCTTTTGTAACTCTGTGCTGGTATTGTAGTATATCGGCTGTGTAAATTATTTTTAGTCTGTTAGTAATTTACGAGTTGAAATTAGGATCTTTTTCATGACCCATGTCCATTAGAAATAATAAAGCTTTCAGTGGCGAAAAATTATAAAAATCGGTTACGTGGTTTATGAGATTATCCCACATACACACATAGATACAAATTTTATGTCTTTGAAATGTTAGGTAACACCCAACATTGTGTCGGTGGCTTTTTAACGCAAAGTGATATTAAATTAAATAAATTTACATTTACTTACTCTACTTTACTTAATATTCGTTATGAATTAATGTACAATGATCTAGAATAGGCATCTTCAATATGTAGCTCTAGGCAGCTGGCTTTACCTACTTCCTCCGTTAACGTCTTCCACAAGAAAAGCTGAGCAGCATGCCGGTTTGTAAACTCAGTGGCGTTTCCTATAAGTGCACGGAGTAACTTTGCGATACAAATTGATTTGAAGTGTTATAATCATATTGTTTTAAGGAACTATATTGATCATATGCTAATACAGTATTATTATTATTATTATTATTATTATTATTATTAATGGTGGTGTTGTGATTAATACAATTGGCCTTATATTGCGAGACATGATTAATTTGTGCACAGCATCATAGGAGCGATTAGATAAGCAACAATAATAAATTATGTAATAAAAATATGATAATTCTTGTGTTCAAAAGCAAAATAAACAAGTTGTCAGTCTGACCAGCATAAAATTAGTATAGAATAAAATATACTGTCATAAAATGTACTGAACTTACATCCATAAACGTTGTACATTTTAGTTGTTCCAATAAAGCTTATGTTTCTTCCCCTTGGTATTCTTCATACTGATTCGCAAAACAAGACGAATAATATCGTCGTAGATTGTTTTATGTGGTTTAACATTTTATTACAAAATAAACATTTTCGCCATTATATTGTACTGTAATAAAATGTGTTTCCTCCCAATCAGTATTGAACCTAGTTTTGTTGAACTACGCTTCGACCCACTGTACTCCGTGGTAAATGAAAACTACCCGAGAGAAGCACCTCTGCGCTGAGGGAGGATATGAATGGCGTCAATGTTTTCCCCCTTGCTGCTCTTTCAGTTATTCCCATCACACTTATGTACTGAGCAGGCAAGCTCCCAACTGATCTGCTTAGTACTTGACGATAGCTGATCTAGAAGATGGTAATCGGTAAACTCATACAGCCTGTGGTATTCCTAATAAAGGATGAAAACATACCTAATTTTCATGTAAATGGGCATGAAATATCGGTGGATGTTGTGTTTCCAATTTCTGTAACCTCTTCCGGACTGTCTTCAAAGTCCTGGGATTGTGTGTAGAAACATACTTTAACCGTGAAAAAACTATGAGAATGTTTTATTAAGTTTTAAATAATTACAGTATATGAACATATGTATGAAGAGCAAAATATATGTTGGCTTTTGCATGTTACACAAACTGAATTGTTTTTTATTCCCGATACGTTAAATATAATGGAAAAATATTTTGTTCTCAGTATAATATTATCGTTTATGTGATTTAAGGAAAAAATGGTGACCATGAAAATAAAATTATGGGAGGAAAATGCACCTGAAGTATGCGTTGCAATATTTTGAACTCCGAAAAGGGTGTCACTTATATAATGTTTACAACTTTAAGCGAGCGTTAACTTAATATTTTTATAATCATTATTTGCAGAAATACTTAAAATATAACCAACCCAAGTTTGGTTACCTTTCACTCAGTAGTTATCGTATAACCAGAATTTAAACTAGTGTCGTGTGTTAGCTTTCTAATGACATCTCAGTACCCTTAAGTTAATTCACGAGGTTGTAGCTAACTGTTCTGCTAGGAATTGTAATGTATTCAAAAATTACCCTGAAGATTTGCTCGACAATTTCTTGCAGAAGAATATTTAACGTACGCATTATACAGAAAATATTCTGATTCGGTACTAAAGACAAACTCGCATATATTCGTTGTGTATTGCACTATTCTAAAAAATCTGATGTGTTACACTCACATTATTCTCTCTACTCTTGTACAAACTATTTTTACAAACGCTTATTCCCCATATGCTTCATGTTAATCGAGATATCAAGATGTCAATCTTATTGCTAATTTTCTTGTAGATGCAACGGGAATTGGTAGGCTGTAAGCGATAGTCAAATTTTAAGAGCTGGTTGCTAAGTGGAGTATTCCATTCCCTTTGCATTACCAGGACAAAAAAAACGAATAACGAATTTGAGAAAAAGTATAAGTTTTGGAAAATTTAAGGTAATAAGCAAGCAATATCTCGAAAATAGTACACTCAACAAAAAAAGTGTATAACATAAATTGTGTATTTTAACGCGATCTACATTTTTTGTGTAGTAAAATTTTGTCTATATCTTATGGTTTACCAGTTATGCAAAAGTCGTTGACAATGAGCAATACTTTTGGAGACATTCCCAGAAAATTCAAGATTTACATTTTATTTGCCATGAAAATATCTTAAACGTATGATATTTTAATCAAAATTGTTAGAGCCATTTTTGAGAAATTACAATTTTCGAAAAATGTTCCATATAAAGGGTAATCTGGAGTGGGGGATTTTCTTGAAAACCTTCGTGTCGCATCTCTGAAACATACTGAACCTAAATACCAATTTTGGTGTTTATCCGACTCTTCGTTTCTGAGTTATGCTGTTCACAAACACACACACACACACAGACACACGGACATGTTTCCAGAAATGCTTTTTTTGGATTCAGGGGGTCTCAAAACATATATTTTCGATGAAATCTCGATATAGAAGTTTTGGGTGGAATACAATACTTCCCCTGCTTACTATACGTAGTAGAGAAAGTAAAAAGGTGATGCCTCTAACTAAGTTGTTTATTCACTATATTTTTGCCTAGGAATATATCAAATTAAGCAAAAAGTGTTCAGTTACATTTTAAGGAAAGATAATTCAAATGATTTTTCGTGTTCTTGCAATTGGGGAGGGGAACCAAATCGCGGAACCTTTAGCTAGTAGATTCGTTAGATGAACACCCCAGAAAGATTTATACTTGCAACATGTAATATTTCGAAAACGCCTAATGATGTAATACTGTGTTTCACCTAAAACGCGTATTTTAATGATTTGTAATTTTACCCCGGATAAATTTTATCCATCCTTTAAGGTTTCTTAGTTATCACAAATTTCTTTCACACAAAGAGGCTTGTTCATATATAAAATGTATAATACCTAAATTCAAATACTTAGTTATTTTTGTAAAACAAAAAATAACGAAACATTGTATGTGATGGGTAAGTTAGTATGACGAAAACGTGTTAAAACTTTTTATGTTGTATACTTGGATATTGCTAAATCTAAATGCCAAGCTTAGTATTTATCCAAATTTGCATTTTTGAATTATGCTGCAGACACATATCCTCTTAAAAGTGCTTTTTGGTGCTTAATGGACCTCAAAACCCGTTTTTCAGGTGCAATCTCAATATCGAAATTTTGGGACGAACGCAATGCTTCTTCTACCTATTATAGATAGTTGGTATAAACACAATCCTCAGTTGTAATGAAGTAAAACGAATAACTTACCAATGCACAATATAATTTCAGTCTTAACAAGTTTAAACTCACTTAAATCCCATGGAACTACCATAACTCAGCTGATAAAACACACACGTCGCATGTCGTTAGCTTTAGTTAACCTATAATCACTGCAGTCTTAGAACCCAAGCTGCTGTAAACACATAACGCCATTAACTACTCGGCGATACGCAGGAAACCAAAGAACATCATTACATATGCGCCTTATCTGTGGGTTTACAAAACAAATATGGCATTCAAAACTGTTCCAAACTTTTAGTTAGTATGGTATGGTAAATAATATGAACTATGGGAATTGCAGCTTCCATTTAATATTGTGGGTGTCAATCACCCTTATTCTGTATTTATACGGTAATGATGAGCAGTCTACAAGGGGATAAGAATGGTTGCTTCTACTATTATGCGGTCCAAATCTCTTGACGTTTGAGGCGTGTCCACTAATACGGCACTAGCGAATAGTAGCACTGCGGCGTTGTCTCATACGGACTGTTCACCTCGCCGCTGGTAAAACGCTAATTGCAATATCATGTGCGCGCATGCGTATTTCATGTTTCAGAAAAGCAATAAGTATTTAGGATAAAAGGAGACGTTTTCTTGAACAAGTAAAAAAAATAATCATATTTTTACGCCCAATGTTTCGCCATTAATTTACAGCTATCTTTCGTGAAGTTTAAACGGAGATTTGTAGCTACAGTTATGCTTGTAATAGTAATAAATCCCTTGCTGTCGTAGTTATTTTACGTATTGTTATGTCACAGAAATAATTATTACTTAATGTACAATTCTTCAAGCTGTAAATAAACTTAAAAGAATAGTTATCCCACGAGGTTTTCTAATACAACTACAAACTAGTCACGGAAATCCTTTCAAACGTCTGTAAAGTAGCTCTACAAAACCATACACAGCGCTGTTTCTAATAAACAACGTCATATATGGTTTTGTTTCGCAGAATAATATCATTGGAAAACAAATGATTAAGTGCATTTTAATGGTTATTATGCTTCTCCATAATGTCGAGTCCTAGAACCAAACGCGTATCCATTACATGAGAAGAGCGTGCTGTGCTTTTTACAAATTCAACACTTCATTATTTCGAATGCACTAGAAAAAATAGCATATAAAGAATAAGCCAACAGAGAACTTTAAGTAAAGAATCAGCAATTGTCATCGCATTCTTGAGGAAGCGTCAACAACGGAATTCATTGCACTACTGGCGCGGTAGCTCAAGTTTAAAACATTAACAAAGCAAAAATATTGCTGGTTTACTTTTTACAGCGCGCTTGCTGGAAGGTTAAATGGCTAGTTGTGAATTCAACTTCGGTGTACTCAGTTCTTACTGTGATAGGCATTGTCTAGCGTTTATAAATGTAACTCTTTCATGAAAATGTCGCTTACTAACGCCAGTGGTATCAGTGGATATAGCAATAAGGCTAGGCTGTTGTGTTCAGTGTGTATAATTTCTTTAAAGAGTATGCCAACGAAAAATCTTAACTGAGGCGTGCCCATTAAGGCACGTGTAGCGTGCCGTTAGCTGTGCCGCTTGAATAACCAAGGACGCATAGAAATGTATGGTTTTTGTTTCTCTGTTTGTGTATTACAATTTCCATTATTGAGTCCCTTTTTGTTTTCTTGTAGTCTTTAAGTCAACATTGCGATGGTATTTATAACAAACTCGTAACGTTCTGACGAAGCGAAGTGAATTTGGCAACCGCGCGGTCACTCCATATTGGTTGTCACGAAACGTCAAGAAATTTTTACCGCACAGTAGTCAGCCACGATATCAATGCGTGTCGTTACGAAACAAGTGGGCGGGACACCGGAAAGACAGTCAGGTAAAGAAAACATCCGCAGTTGCGAGTTGCATTTACTAACGTGGCTGAGGCCTGCATATGTAGTACTGTTTTCATTGTGTATATACCCTGTCGCCTTGCCCCTCACTCCCCTCTGATTCCTAGCCTAAATTGTCAACAAAACCAGTGGTGCCCTCCACGAAGCACATTCATATCGTGGCGCTAGTGCAAGTACCGAAATCGAGGCTAACGCGGAGGGATACAAAATCTTTTATTTACATCAAGGCTGAATCGATTAAAGTGGAAGTTGTGGCAACCCTGACCAGTCCAGGGCCGCTGGGCAATAACTACAATATAACTCTAGACTCAATATATTCTACTCTTTTCTGAAGTTTTTGTTTTAGAAAAGAATTAATATGGGCATACAAACATTTCACATTTTTCAAAGTGAATACTATACCTATGTACCTATTTTCGTATAGTAAGTAGGGGAAGTATTGAATTCCACCCAAAGTTCGATACCGAGAGTTCACAGGAAATACATGTTTTATGCCTCCTGAATCCAAAAAAGTATTTTTAAAAAGATGTCCGTGTATGTGTCTGTGTGTCTGTCTGTGAACAGCATGACTCAGAAAAGAGCAGTCGGATGAACATCAAACTTGGAATTTAGGTTCAGTATCTTCCAGAAATGCGACACAAAGATTTTCAAGAAAACACCCCCACCCCAGATTAGCTTTTACGTGGAACATTTTTGAAAATTTTTATTTTCTCAAAAAAGGCTCTAACGATGTTTATTAAAGTATCATACGTTTAAGGCATTTTAGGGCAAATAAAATGTATATCTCAAATTTTCTGGGAATGTCTCCAAAAGTATTCTTCACTGTGAACGACTTTGCATAACTTGTAAACCATAAGAGATAGACAACATTTTACTACACAAAAAATGTAGATCGCGTTAAAATACACAATTTATGTAATACACATTTTTGGTTGTTGAGTGAACCATTTTCGAGATATTGCTTTTTATTCCCTTAAATTTTCTAATACCTATACTTTTTCTCAAATAAAAATTCGTTCTTCATTTTTTTTTGTCCTGGTAATGCAAAGAGAATGGAATACTCCACATAGCAACCAGCTGTTAAAATATTTGACCATTGCTTAAAGCCTACCAATTTCCCTTGCAACTACAAGAAAATTAGAAATTATAATAAAATCTCGATATCTGGATTAGCATGAAGCATATGGAGAATAAGCGTTTGTAAAAATAGTTTGTATAAGACTAGAGAAAGTCATGTGAGTGTAACAAATCAGATTTTTCTTATTGTTACCAAAGTTTTTTCTTATTATTATGTTGCGAAATGTAATATTCATTTTATATACGGCTGCACTGGAAATAAAATAGATACCAAAGTAGCATGATGGATCCGGCAACCCGCTCTGGGTGATTTTATGTATACAATCACTTTTAGTGCCTCCGGCGTAAAGACTGAGCTCACTATCGATTACATTGTTACTATGACTATTATTTTACTCTTTTGATGTATCAGATTTCAACGCATTTGAGCGAAACAAAAGGTTATAGATCCATGGGCTAGTGAGCTAGTCAGTCAAGTTTATCCAGTCGGACATTTTGAATACAGATCCCAACGTGCAAGGCTAAATATGTAGAGTGCATTTCAGCTTCAGTGAAGCGTATATTTTGAAAGTTTGTTTTATTTTGTGGGATTGCGTTTCATAGGAGCTCTATAAGAATACGTATACTTGATAGCTGAAGTTAAGTTAATAACAATAACAATTACAATATCAATAAGGCTGACGATTAAGTCAAATTGATTTAACACGTTAAGCGCCAGTAGATATTTGATAAAATTTTCCCATGTACCGTTGTGAGTTTTTCACAAAAGTCAATTAAGGGCACACTAAATACTAACTTACTGTAAAGATTAGCTTTGTAGAGGAATTTATAGGCAATTATTATAACAAATAATTCTGGCTTGGGACACAGTGGGCCCACACAAGAAATTTTATTCTGGAACCAGCGGTCCTGCACGGTAATTTTTAGGAAATGATTTGACTTCTTTTTCAATCAGAATGCCTTTAATTATATAATGCCCGTATTGTTAGGTTAGTGTAATGTAGAAAGCCCATGTTTACCATTATTGAATAGGATTTTTGTCCTCAAACTTACATTACAGATTTCAAGGAAAATAAAAAAAAATCTGATGTGTTACACTCACATTATTCTCTCTACTCTTGTACAAACTATTTTTACAAACGCTTATTCTCCATATGCTTCATGTTAATCGAGACATCGAGATGTTAACCTTATTGCTAGTTTTCTTGTAGATGCAAGGGGAATTTGTAGGCTTTAAGAGATAGTCAAATATTTTAAGAGCTGGTTGCTATGTGAAGTATTCCATTCTCTTTGCATTACCAGGACAAAAAAATGAATAACAAATTCCCATGTGAGAAAAAGTATAGGTATTGGAAATTTTAAGGGAATAACAAGCAATATCTCGAGAATGGTTCACCCAACAAAAAAAACTTTATATAACATAAATTGTGTATTTTAACGCGATCTACATTTTTTGTGTAGTAAAATGTTGTCTATCTCTTACGGTTTGGCAGCTATGCAAAATAGGTTCACAATGAAGACTACTTTTAGAGACATTCCCAGAAAATTCAAGATATATATTTTATTCGTCATAGAAGTGTCTTAAATATATGATATTTTAATCAAAAACGTTAGAGCCATTTTTGAGATTTTCGAAAGATGTTCCTTATAAAGGGTAATCTGGGGTGGGGGTATTTTCTTTTAAACCTTCGTGTCGCATCTTGAAAGATACTGAGCCCATATATCAAGTCTGGTGTTTATCCGACTGTTTGTTTGTGAGTTATGCTATTCAAAGACAGACACACACAGACACACACACGGACATGTTTCCAAAAATGCTTTATATGCATCCAGTGCATCTCAAAACATGTATTTCCTGTGAAATATCGGTATCGAACTTTTGGGTGGAATGCAATACCTCCCCTATTTACTATACGTAGTAGAGAAAGTAAAAACAACAGAAGTGTTGTTGTTCTTAAATACGAGCGACTCCTCTCAGCAGCAGCAAATCTCTAAGTACGCATACCTTCAAGAAACTCGAACGGACTGGCTCATAAGTACAAAAGCAATGTAAAGGATGCTACAAAAAGAAACTTACAAGAAATTTATCAAAAAATTAAGTGAAGGAAGTAACCACCTACCATGAAGAATGCGACAGAAAACCTCATTTTTGCTTGTCATACTTTTACTAGTTTTCGTAATTAAAAGTTAAAATAAAACATTTCTGATAAACCATATTTTGTATTCTTTGAATGTAGAACTAAACTATTCTTTGCCGGCAATTCTAATTAACATTTTACTTGATGTCATTATTCTGTTCTATTGCTGATTGTATATAATTAGTTTACAATTTTTTGTTGGTGGTGGCAACATTTTTTATATTGAAATTTATACTTCCATTGTATACTCCAAGCTCAGTAGTAGTAATGTCTAGATAAGGAGTACCTGAAGACCACATTTACTTTTTTTAAATGGGAACCTACCATTAAGGTCAATTTAAAATTACCATCACAACCTGCTCCAAATAAATCACGACTAACGGCATTTACTTTCCCCGTTAATATCAAGCAACTTTTATTTAAGACGTTTCTTTCTACAACGCTAGTTTTAGAAATATCTCAACTTAAATGGTCCAAACTGCATATAGATATATATATATATTAAAAGTAATTAAAATATAATGGCGACTTCGGGCAGCTCTACCGTACACCTGAGTTGATAAATGCTGTCATAAAACCCTTATCCGTACTAATAAAGGGTTCCTTCATATATTTTCTTCATCATTAAAATTGGCCATCACAATACATAGCTTTAGCCGTATGACTTTATCGAAAACTTTCATATAATCAACAAACAGCAGATTTCTCTACCTTTTCGTATTATTTGTCTTATTATTAAGATACAATCAGCACAGGATCTGCTTTGCCTGAATGCAAGATTACATATAGTGCATTACTTATTATTATTATTGTTATTATTATTATTGTTATTATTATTATTATCATTATTATTATTATCATTATTATCATCATTAATATTATTATTATATATTGCAGCTTCTAAATGCTTAGAAATGAAAGTAATGCTGACATTTACAAATACATCTAATTAGTATATTATACTTGCGACTATCTGTGATGACAATTTTAGATCTTATTTGAATTTTATTTGATTTAGAAGAAACATTTGGCATAAGTATTATTGGTTTGACATAAATAACATTGACTTTTGTGCATTTCAGTGCCGCGGATAACTTCCTCACAGGTACTGTCGGTCACGATATGAATGCGTGCGGTGGGAACAGAAACTAAACAGTTACGAAATGGGTAAACGGGGCATCGGAAGGGCAATCAAGTGTAGAAAACATTGACAATTCTGAGTTGCATTTACTAGCAAGACTGAGGCCTGCAAAATGTAGCACCGTTTTCGCTGTGCAACTGCGTATTCTCCTACCGCCTTTCCCCTCACTCCCCTCTCATCCCAAGCGTTCATAATGTTAGATAGTAGCACCACGAACACTAGTGCCCTCCACCAAAAACATTCATAACGTGGCCAACTACTAGCTCGTCCATTACAAGGTCAAGTCGCTATTCAGGTTATATGGGGAACTGTGTTTATCACTCGGATCGGAGTTTATTTGTTTCGTTTTACATCGAGTTGATGTTTGTTTCTTGCAATTTGTTTTAAACCAGTCCTAGATAAACGTGATATGCACTTAGGTGGAACCTAGTGGTGGAGAGATAAATGTGTAAACCTTACGAAGGAAAAAACGGCATTGTAATCAAAAGGAATGGGCCACTTTTTCTGCTTCGAGTGGGCACTGGGCTTATTCAGGCGTAGATAATGTATTAGTCGGCCACAATGTGATGCGTTCGGTGGGAAGAGGAACGGAAGATGTGGTCGGGGAATCAGAAGTACAGTCAGGTAAAAAAAATCTCTGGTTTCGAGTTGTATTTTCTAGTGAGGCTGAGGCGTGCAAATGTAGTATTGTCTTCATTGTACAACTGTAAATTCCCAGTATCGCCTTGTTCCTCACCCCCCTTGATCGCTAGCCATGATGACTTTATGCGTTGTCAACAAAACAGTGGTGCCCTCCTCCAAGTGCACTCATATCGTAGGTGACTAATACAATGTGTAAATTCCTCTAATGATAGGAAACAATCTTTATTTTATGCAAAAGCTCTCTGTTTACTTACTGGATAATAGTGACGTTACAAACTATGATGCCTTCTGAAGAACGATAGTAGCTAGAACTATTAAATTCCTGCAACACATTGATCTTAATTGGTAGTCTAACGTGCAGGAGGAAGAATTTACTGGGGAAAAATATCGTCTACTTAGAAAATGACGCGCTTTTTTGAGGGTAGTTAGCACTGTACTATTTCTGCTCATATATAGTTTATACTCTGTAAATACTGTGGGCGTGATTTCCTAATAAAATCTACGATATAATGTAGGGAATGTCAATATTCTACCTCTTTGCGCTAAGAGCAAAGCCAATTATATAACTTCACCTGCTAATATATTTATTTCCATTACGATGGAGGTAAATGTTACCAGCTACGTAAAAAGTTAAATGAACTCCAACTGGAAGCAGAGCGGAAGCATTGAGAATATATCTTGTGAAGTCCCCTGAATACAAATAAAAAATCTGTTGTGATACATTCACATGGCTCTCTCTAACCTCAAGCGCTCATTAGTGGGTATACAAATTATTCTTACTAAAGTTTATTTTCCTATCTTATTCATTGAAATAGAGATAAAACTTACTGGAAATAACTGCATTACACAGTTCATTATCAAGAGAACACCGATAGTGAAATGTTTAAGAGCTAGATGCTATGTGCTAGCCTTAAAATTCCATATTCTTTCCATGCAGTTGCGAGAAATAATGAAATCGCAAAGACTTGAAAATAATGATAAGTATTGAGCAATTCGAACCATTAATAGTGATTATCTCATAGTTGACTAATGCCACAAAAAGCTTATTTGAAACAAATATTGTCTCTTAAACAGCTCATTTTTTGTGCAGCACGTCTTTGTCTTCGCTTAATGCTTGCCAGTTATAAAAGATTATATATAATGTCTTTGGAATGAACACAACTTCTCAGGCTATTCCCAAATACTTCAGGATATACTTTTTATTTCTAATATAAATATCTTGATTCGTTAGGACCATTTTTAAAAATACGAGCTTCCAAAAAAGCTTCTGGTAAAGGGTACTTTGTGGTGTGCGGATTTTCTTGAAAATCTTCGTGTCGCATATTTGGAAGGTGCTGAATCTAAATAAAAGTTTGGTATTTATTCGATACACACATACATAAGGACCCTTTTCTAAAAATTCTTTTTTTATCCAATGGACCTCAATCTCGATATATAAATTTTGGGTGGAATGCAATATCTTTCTACCTACTAGGTACGTGGTGGAGAAAGTAATGTTGTCCTCTGTGGTTTAAGAGTACTATGGTAGGCTCGAGTTTCCGAGATTGCGGTTTCAAACATGGATTTTTTCGGGCGCAAAATCCTTAGCATGGCTTCCTTCAGAGGAAAAGTGAAGCCAGTGGTCCACGTCGTAGATTTGCGGCGAGTAAAAGTACCTCAAACCTGATAAAGAGGCCTCTGAACAAAATTTCCTGTCTTTCACGCCCAATATAGAATGGGAAGCTAAGAACCATTGTATATAAAGACTGTCCAAAAATAAAACTCCATTTAATTTTAGCGAAAGTAATTAAAAACTATCAGTGCATGTGCGTATATGTATGTATATGAGAGAGGGGGAGGAAAAGAGAGAGTATAGAGAGTCAAACATGTACCAAATTTAATACTGGGATCAGGCGTATTCTTGGAGATGCATGTAATTATTTGTTATTCTACCTAGCAGCATTAAAACCTTTCAACAAATTGCACGTATCACATACAACACCTTAAATGTAGAAATACATTATTTTCTCAAAAACAAAATTAACATTTTCATTGAAACGTCATGATAAATTATTATTTTTTGTTCTAAATTTTTTATGATTTCCTCGTTCCTTTACTTGCATTTAACTACAAAGACCTACCCTATACAGTATAACTTATTGAAGAGAAAAACTGTGGATCATGATAGAATTTATAGCTTAATTAAAACAGTATTTTTGTATCATTAGTGCTAAGAGTTATACAACGGAGAAAGATGCCTCGTCAGTTAGACCTACATATATTCATTATGGCTGCTACCCCCAGGAGGATGGGATAAAGTGAGAGAACCACAGGAGGCTATTGGTCGCAGGCAGAATGCCACACACACAAACACACACACATAGAAGTAATCTAACAGTTCCAGTCTCGAAGATCCGTCTCACTGCTGGCGCTACTTAGAGAGCTATAAACGACCAATCGACCAAGTAGCCCTCCAGTGTTGACAGGGAGTACTCTTAGCTTTCAGCAAGCATCCGCGCCATCTGTTCAGCGCCGCCATACGCCATGGAACTAGAAGCACACCTGAAAGTTAAGAAGGAAACTGAATGAAAGGAAATCGTGGTAGTTGAGAAACCACTCCAGCATTCACCTATTGACCAGGGGAAACCACAAAAAACCCATGACTATTGTGGGCAGCCACCGGGAATAGAACCGGGACCTCCCTAACGCGAGCTTCAAGCGTTTTGTATCATTAATCGTTTCTTAAATATTCGCTATCCCTCCTTAACATTTCCCAATATTATAAGAATTTCTGCATACTATGAAATGAAAAATGGCTACCTGTGCAAAAAGCTAAAAATATCATACGTAGTGTAACATATGTTTAAAGTTACATTTTTAATAATTTGGGGGTTGTCTCAGCCTACACAAATATGTTTCCATAGGATTTTCTAGACGAAATATTTGTCTGGTGAATGTTTATTATAATAGGTAGCAAATATACAGAAAAACCAGCTTTTACATCAAAGCATTTTAGAATAGCTGTGAAATTAAATAACAACGGATATAGAAAGACTTGCGTCACTTTATTATTAGGTTTTTCTAAGTTCATCGTGTAAATTATCCCTGGAATAATAATGCAATTACAGAAAGCCTCATAATATATCTAAATACTGCAAGTGCATTACATAAAGAAAAGCAAATATTAAATTAATTAATATTGTAAATAGCGTTTTATCACGTATGCCAATGGGTAAATTGTTGATGAATCTCCTGCGTATAATACTAATGCCAGAGTCGAAGATTAAGGCCTTAGCTGATCATAGGGAGCTCATGTGGACGTGTTGGAAGTCTTCAGTGGCCAACATCAAGTTATCTTACACGTTAATGGAATGTAAATTCTGAAAACATTGAACAGTTTTTGGTCAGTAAACCATTCAAAGGAACCGCTATGTAAAATTGCACAAGATCAGGGGACAGATGCGAGGTTTTGACATGTGACATGTTTCTCTCTAGACAGGCATATCCGTGTCTAACTACAAACAGAAGAGAAGGTTCACCCATTCAACTATTTGTGGAGGTAAGACGAGAGCGACTGACCTTCAGACTACGAAGTGCGTCTTTCTGTTCAAGTTTAGGAGGGCTGTACAGAAGTTCGGTCATAGCGAGAATGATCTTGACTCGTCCCCAGTACCTTTATCTTCTCGGTACAGGATGTGTAACATAATCTTAGTATTTATTTCCTTATAGTATACTGGGTGTTCATTTCTAAGTGTACCTTGACATACTGTATAATGTCATTTATCTAGCCGCTGAGCCAAGAACTCAATCCCAGTAGTCTTCAGCAGCGGCACATGAACTCGTTGCTGGAGAAGTTGCCTGGCAAGTACAGCGTTCATTCTGAAATTGAGAACCTTCCACGTTCTCAATGGATAGCAGCCTGCACGATATGTGTCCTACTAAAGCCTATTTCGCACTGTTTTGTTTGCTCGATATCGAAGTCCGTGAAAATTGTAAACGTGGTACTTACTGGAATAGCTAGGGTAGACAACGTATATTTCTCAACAGTGTGTGTTGTGGCTCCCTTCCTGAGTGTAAGTAAGAACATCACTTAAGTGGAATGAATGCACATTGTTAGGATTATGGAACACATAGTATGTTTGTTTGCTTATGTTATTTTACACTTTTGCGCATGAGCTACCGAGGCACGTTCCTTCATCTACGTTTTATTGTTTTAAGTCCTTAGCATGTTAGTCCTCTGCGGATTGAACGCCGTACTTGCTAGGCAACTTATCTGCCACAGGTATACTACGTTATGTCCTTCTTTTTAGAACTGACCTCGCTTCAAACAATTGACTGGATTTAATGAGCTGTAAAGCAGTAAATACCTAAAAGGATAGTAAATATTAATCGTTTTGTAACTTAGTTATAATGATTTTCTAATTATGACACACTTTTAAATGAACACTCCATAGAGAGAAGTAAGGTGTACAGCTGGACTTATCACTCTTGACATTCACGACAGATTCGGTAATGAATCCATGAAAAATTCCATCGCTCCTATATCTAAATGAAACGCATACAAAACAGTGAGTGAAATAATTAAAACTATGTGTAATCGCTGTTTTTAATCAAGCAGAAGCACCATGTGGTATAATTTTGAAGTCAACTGGTTTGGTGACCTGCTAGAGTTATGTTCTTCAGGAACCAAAGTATGTGAAAGCAACTCCGAATGTGCAATTGCTTTTAACATAAGAAGATTGGCCATGTTTCTGATGGTTTATATTCAATTGTTTACCTCGGACTAGTTGCTGCCCATCTGATGTATGCCTTTCTAATGTTCAGTTGTATGAGACATTGAAAGTGAGAAAACATTAGGTGTATTCATGTCGGGCTATAAAATTCTCGCGTCTTGATGATATGTTAAAAAGATACTCATGCAGGAAAATACAAGTTGTATCTAAAATTGCCTAAAATTATTAGCTATGATTATCTTAAGTTAAGCAGTATTATAATCAAAAAAGAGATGTACCTTTCATTCACAACAGGGAGAAGCACAAAGAGTGATGCTATATATTTCTCAATGGCACCTTCCGAAGTGGTTTGTTCATTTTTTATGATTCGCGAATAAACAGAATTTAACGAGTCTTTCTCTTTCTGTCTAGTCTTTCTCCTCATCAAAAACTCAGAAATCTACATGCCGGCATTTAAATACCTATATGCGTAATAAATACTGGTTACAACATTAATTTTATTTTAGTGATTTGCAATTAATAATTCAGGTTAAGTTGCTCACTGTTCTCTTATACCACAATCAAAAGCTATTGCTTTCATTTATACCCAATGTGAAAAACTCTCCAATCAGTGATTTTATCCGAAATATCCTGAATAAGTGGTGATTTGTTTATCCGAAGATTGATGCCAAGCAGCATGACATAAGGGAACCAATTTTATGACACAGCGGCTATGACCCAAGGTTATCGGGATCTCGGCGCCAGATAGTGAGGGATAAACAAAGATAAGTCGCGTTCTCGCCCGGCGTGAACTACAGAAACGCTATCGGCAGATAACCAGAATCTTTTGAAGCTTTCTTTCCCCTCGCCTCCAGATCGTGTGTCCAGATAATTCTAGAATGGCCTGTGGAAGATTCCATTGGCTATATAAGCAAGGATTCTCTCGAGAGGAGTTAGTCCGTTGAATCGGCCAGTGAGTGGGTAAGCGAGTTGGCGAGTACCTTTCTGCTATGACATCAAGTGCGGTTCTTTAAGAGAGTTAGTGACGATTGCTGTGACGTACAGCGAGTGCTACTGCATAGCAAGAGATTATGGAAGTCGTGTGTTCGACTCCCCAGCGAGTGAAATGTTTGGAGGTAGTGACTACGTCACGAAGAAAGCGAAGTGACGGTAAAATTAAAAGTAAATTGATAGTGTGAACCAAGTAAAGTCTGAGTGAATTTAAAATGATTGTAATGTTTAGAAGCACTCAGAGTGAGACGTGTAAAAAAACTGAGAAATACAAAAACGATCTGGAGGACAACTGTAGGAAAGATTACAATGCAAAAATCTTATGGTTATCTCCACATTAAATTCTCTACTCATTCTTAAAGTTGTGCTTACAAAAGCTTATTCTTACATTTCTCCTTAATCAAGATAAAATTTGATTACACTTTATTTAAATGCTAAATTCATATATGGTTATTGACTGACCTTAACTCTAGTTATTTGGCCAGCAATGACTATTTCAGTATACAAATACAATAGTTAACATATTACATAGAGGTCCTTTGTCAACTAAAAATTAATCTAAATTTGATGTTTTTCAACTGGCCATTTCCATTTTATATTCACCTTCCATAAAAGCTCTCCTAGTTTGGAAATCTGTTTCTGGCCTTCAAAACTCTTAGGTGCAATTATTTGATTCTGAGTAATGAAAGGGGATATATTATACATATATAGCGGAATTGTACATATGAAAGGAGAACCATGCATATAAGAATTGTACAGTAATAATTTAAGTCACTAGCATGTTAAAATATTCAACATCTAACATTTGTACAGAGCTGATTGCAAGAAACGGGCGAGTTAGCAGAATTCCAAGAAAGCATAAAGAGCGTACCTTTCACCAAGCCAACAGGAAGGGAACCGGTAACGGTACGGAGAAATAGAAAAAGACAGATAGAGAAAAGAAATAGACGGAGATATGGAACTAACTTCACAACGCTCCAAGATGACGCGTATGCGCACGGACTTGAAGAAACACATTCTCATACATGTTAAGGTAACGCGGTCTGAGGACCAATAGAAAACGTCGTTACACTTTTAAACATAGAGGTGAGCGTCACTAGGCTCCCTTATATAAGGGCAGACAAGGCCTCAGATCCCACTCTCTCTAACTGATCTTCAAGAATTCACGTCGACACGAGGTACTACAGATGCACGTGGGTGCATACAAGGGTGGGAGTGCGTGTGCAGATAGCTAGGCTCCTGACTAATTTAAAGTGGTGGGATTATAATAATGGGAAATGCTAGCCGCTCATAATTATTTAAATTGCGAATAAACTTCATTTATTAAGGGAAAATTGCAGTGTATTTCTTAAACTTGTCTCACCCACCATAACCTGAGAATTAATAATTATATATAGTTAGGAATGGAATACGAAACAACCGACGAGCATCAATAGCCGCGGAATAACACTGCAGAAGACCGCAACAACCCTGGAACGACGATTTCCCGCTTCAAATGTCGCCCAACGACTGTTTCCCGCTATAGTAACCATTTCTTACTTATTAGACTTTTCCTCCAGTCATTATTAGCTTTATATTGAAAGATAATGTGAATTTCATCTTCCCTCTCCGCACATTTAGGGCGCATTCCAGGGATAACCTCTCCGCTCAATTTCATTATGTATATACACGTTTACTTGTAGGCATAAGAAGAATACAATAGACTAAAGCGATAGTCACTTTTTTTAAAAAGCGGGTCGCTACGTAAGGCTTTATAATTTCACACTCCCTGCATGGCCATGAGGGAAAACGAAGGAATTGCGACTTACCATTTGAAGAATAAGTATTTGAAAATTAAAAAAATAATAAAGAATATATCGAAAATTGTCTACCTCAAAAATCCTATTTGTTAGAATCTGTGATTTAAAGAAAACTACATATTGCTCTGGTAAGCGTTGGTCTGTCTCTTACGGAGACAAAGGTAGGTTACGGAAGAACCATTCAGATTGTAGAGGACTTCACAGGCTGTTCCCATAAAATTCAGGATATATATTTATATTCTATATATTATTAATTCCTTATTTTGACCTGCAGATATCTTAAACTTGTGGTATTTTATTCAAACTCGATAGCGCTATTTTGAGAAAATTAAGTTTGGGTTGGGGAATTTTCTTGAAGATACTCGTGTCCCATCCTTACAGGACGCTAAAAGTTAATAGGTAAAAAGTTGGTACGAGGGATGTCCCAGAAGTACACGATCTAACAAAGAAAACGCAAAAGGTTTGGGAAAAGACATCTTTATTTCTCGACAGAGTCTCCTTTCAAGTCGATACACTTTTTCCAGTGATGTCCAACTGCTTCGATACTCTGTTTATAGTGAGAACTGTCGAATTCTGCTAAATGTCCATAGACTGCAGACTCCACCACTTCATTCTTAGCAAATCTGTTACCACCAATCCAGTTCAACTTTGGAAACAGAAAATAATCAGAGGGCTAGTCTGGCGAATAGGGTGCTTGAGGAAGTAATTCAAACTTCAACTCATTGACTTTGGCCATGGCGATAATGGATGTGGGAACTGGTGCATTGTTTTGATGAAAGAAAATTTTATTTTTCGCTAAATGCGGCCGTTTTTGCTTGATTTCATCATTCAAACGCTGCAATAAGCTTGCATAATACTCACCATTGATTGCTTTTCCGTTTTGAAGATAATCAATTATTCCACGCGCATCCCAAAAAACAGACGCCACGATCTTGCCTGCAGATGAAACTGTCTTCGCCTTCTTTAGAGCCGATTCTCCCCTTTCAATCTACTGTTTTTATTGTCCCTTCGTTTCAGGTGTAAAGTGATGGACCCATGTTTCTCCATGGTTATGAATCGAAGCAAAATCACCGGCTTTATTGTAGGGAAACATTGCTAAACACTCGACTGAAACATAGCCATCTTGCGCACAGCTTTCTCATGTATAAATTTTCAGTTAGTGTGCGATGTACAGCACTTTGAAATGCTTATGTCTGCTAGCTCACGCACCTTCAGTCATCGATCATCCAATACCACTTGGTGGATTTTCTTCACAATTTCTGGCTTGGTCACCTCATTTTGTCAACCACTGCAATGTTTGTCTCGACAGCTCGTACGGCTTCGCTTAAACTCTGCCACCCAATATTTTACTGTAGTAAACGAAGGAGCAGATTCCCCCAGAGTAGAATCTAGCTCAGCTTTAATATTAGTTGGATTAAGACCTTTCAAATGAAAGTACTGTATCACATAACGATGAACAGTTTTATTCATGTTTACAAATTTGTTGAGAGTGTTCACTCTTGATGGCTGCCAAACATTTACTAAACAATCGTCAAACTTCAAACTTAAGCTTTATAAAGCTGGTACATCCTCCATAGTCATTTGTTTGAAACAACAACCACTATCTATACGTCAGGTCGGGTACTTCTGGGACTGCCCTCGTATTTAACTTTTCGTTTTTCTGTTATTCTGTATACGGCCACATAGACATAAGGATCTATATAAACACGCATTTTTATAAAAATGCTCCTTCTTTTCTTCAGGTGATCTCAAAATTTTCAGTAAAGTCTCTGTATTGTATATTTGGGTAGAATACAATACTTCATCTATTTACTATAGCTAAGCAGTAGAGAAAGTAAAAATGCTACAGTTGGAATAAGTGGTGCTTCAGTCGTTAGACTGCTTTCGAGCTCCATGTCTTCTATCACTTAAGTGTATTAATTCTAAATATCTACAAGGAAATGCTAATAAAACTTTAAAGATTTGCTTTTTAGACAGCATGGTCTAAAAGTATCACTTTTAGCACAAAGCACACGAGCTAACAGTGTCACCAACTTTGGTTTCAAGTCCAACCACATGGCAATTACCCTTTGTATTTTCACATATTTAATAAGGACTTTTTTTGATTAGGTTTTAATTTTCATTATGTCTTTTTGCATCGTTAATTTCTCATGTAGCTCGCATTGTCTGTTGACAATACAAATCGCCATACTTCGATTTATCACAATTCCTTGTAGAGTTAACCTACACCTTATATTGGCAGGTTTCTTCGATCTAAAACGTTACTCTTTTATTTAACCTACATAAAGATTAAATGGCGGAAATTATGAATTCATAAGAAACTGAAATGTAAGTGAAGTTATGGAAGCAGCATAAATAATAGCACTAGAAGTACTTACTCCCAAAAATCCAGAAAGCAACATGATATGACATTTAATCGCTTCATTACCTAGAGTAAGGCAAAACATGGTGAAAATAATTTCACTAAAACTGACTACTAGCGAATCAACAAAACATAAAATAATCTGGCACCACACTTCTTTAAAGTAACTTCTCTTGTTTCAAGAACACATTCTAAACGTGATCTCCTAGTTTCAGGAATCAAGATAATATTATTGATACTTTACAAATTCAAGCGCTGTCTAAAGATGGTGTATGGCACACGTGTTAGAAGTGCTTGCTCGTAGGATTGCGAAACGAAGGCGTGGGCAAACATCCCTAATCGCAAAATAAACTGTACTTTTACCCCTTGTATGATAATCTACTATTAAGTTCAGATGTAAACAAAATTAAATATTAAATGACTAAGCATTATAATATTTACTAACAAAACTTTTAAAGATGCTTAAGTCAGTAAGCTTCTTTGAAACTAGGAAGGCATTGTTGGTTAATGGAGTTGAATTAGTAATCTTCAGAGTGCCGAATTAGTTAACAGGTTAGGGCCGAATTAGACGTAATTAGCAACGGTAGCGGCTGAATTAGTAAACTCCGTTTGAGAGGGAGGTTAGCTGTGATATGCAGCTCTTGTGGGAGCCCATTGAACATGGCTAAACCACGGCTACCAACTTCTCCGTTTCTTCTAAATTCAGTGTTTAGAAATTCCGCCTGTGTTATAAAAAAGCTAAAACAACAAACAAATACAAATATATTTAAGCTGTTACACAATTCAACCGACAAGCTTTAAGGGTTACAGAGGTTATAGAAGTGTTGGGCAAGCAGTTTCATATAGGGCACTTGTGTTCTTTGTATAATAATAATAATAATAATAATAATAATATATAGAGCCAAAAAACTACAAACCTGCTGCGCGGTGTTTTTCCTGTCCTCATCCTCAGCACGTCTGCCGCTATTATAGAAATCCGCGCCGGATGAAGCCATACAACATTTTTAAAGACTTTACTTACAACTTTATGAAAGGAGATGTTGAAACTGGCCACCGTCGTTTGTCCATACATTTTGGACACCTCTTTAGGATACTATCCATCACGCGCCCTAGTTCACGTTGAGAAATGCTGGCAATTTCCTGGCGGATATTTAGTTGTAATTCTTCCAGAGTCCTTGGGTTAGTCTCGTACACTTTATGTTTTAAGTTATCCCAGATTTAGGTCGGGGGACTGAGGGGGCCAGAAATCTCCACTAATATTTCTATCCTCAAACACACTTTCAATTAGTCTCATCGAAATATTGGCCGTATGAGCTGTTGCAGAGTCTTGTTTAAAAAAAAGCAAAATCACGCTTCCTGTCCGTTCTCTAAAAAACGGGCCAAAATTGTATTCAGGTATTTTCCGGCGTTAACTGTTGAATCGAAAAAAATTGGACCTATAACTGTTTCCTGCTCATGGCGCACCATATACCAATTTTTTCGTAATGAAGGGGTACTTCATGAATAATATTAGGTTTATCAGAGCTCCAACAACGATTATTTTATGTACACACACATCCATGAATGTAGAACCAAGGTTCGTTCGTGAAAAATATTAAATATGGGTTCATTTCGCCTTTTGAGTACACTAGTGAGACTCCATTCACAAAATGTGTGCCTAATTACAGGTTCGCCTAGTTGAACAGCACGTGCCACAATTATTTTATATGATTTTAACTTCAGCAATTTGGTAGCTCTTCGCACAAAGCCATAAGAAATGCCTGCCCGTTGTTAAAGACGCCTAAGTAATTTTTGAGGAAATTCTCAAACGATGACCGATGACGTCCAATGTTTCTTCGGCAAGAACTGTACGCCGTCTTTTAGATTTCTTAGCCTGAACACTTCCTGTTGCCTGAAATTTATTGTAAAGTTCATGGATTGTTGTACGGCCTGGAACTTTTACACCTAGAAATCTGCAAATCGTACTTTCACTTGGCGAGCTGACTGAGTTAACACATACGAATCATAAATAAATACATGCTCTGCAGTAGAAAACATATACTAAGCCATAATATACATTGTGACTAAGTACAGGACAAAATAATAAATAATTCGTAATAACTGAACTACATCAAATCACCGTCACCTCAATACCGCACTTTACATTGCAGAGCAAAACCACGTCAACCGCGTGACCTTGTTTATAGCAGCAATGCGCCCAGTGGAAAAACACCGCGTAGCCGGTTCGTAGTTTCTTGGCTCTTCCGTTACAATAGTATAATTCGGTCAACCGTGAATACAATTTCATAGTTTTCATCGAACAGCTATATAAACTGTGCCAGATACTTGTTGAAAAAAGGAGTAATCACACTTCCTTGTTGGGAGGACAGTATGCTATAACGAACAGCTTGTAATGGGAAGGGACAAGACGTGAGTAGAAAAAATCAAGAGGGCTGGAAAGAAATATGGGTAATATTTGGTTTGAATGACATGGAAATAGAGCGAATGTGTGGAGAAAAGTGCAGAAGCGTAATATATACCAGAAAATAAAAAAAATAGAAAATACAACTCCAATCTGCAGATGTTTTCTTTACTTGGCTGTATTTCCGATTCCCCGACCACTTGTTCCGTAACTGTTTAATTCCTCTTTCCACCGAACGCATCATATCGTGGCCGACTAGTACATTATCTGCGCCTGAATATATCCTGTGTCCTCTCGGAGCAGAAAAAGTGATCCATCCCTTTAGACTCCAATAACGCTTTTCTTTCGTGAGGTTTACACATTTATCTACCCACAACTAGTTCCACCCAAGTGTTTTTCACGTTTATCTACGACTGTTTTGAAACGAATTCCAAGAAACAAACATCAAGCTATGATCTCGGTGTAAAACGCAACAATTGAACTTCGATCCGTGTAATAAACATAGCTCCCCATATAACCTGATTAGCGACTTGACTTTGTAATGGACGAGTTACTAGTTGGCCACGTTATAAATGTTCCTGGTGGAGGACACTAGTGTTCTTGGTGCTACTGCCTAACTTTATCAACGCTAGGGATAGAGGGGAGTGAGGAGTAAGGCGGTAGGAGAATACACAGTTGCATAGCAAAAACGGTACTACAATTTGCAGGCCTGAGTCTTGCAAGTAAATGCAACTCAAAACTGCGGATGTTTTCTATACCTGATTGTCCTTCCGATGTCCTAAAAATTAAAAATTAAATTGAGTTTTATTTATGGACGCTCTTTAACTGCTATGGTCCTTAGCGTACCATTCTATATTGGGCGTGATAGAACGGAAATTTTGCTCAGAGGCCTCTTTATCAGGCTTGAGGTTATTTTATGTGCCATAAATCTACGACACGAGACTACTGGCTTTACTTCCCTTCCGAAGGAAACCATGCTAAGAATTTTTACGCCCGAAAAAATCCATCGCCCTCCGCCAGGTTTGAACCCGCGACCTTGGAAACCAGATCCCGAGACCCCGTCCACCTATTCCGTATTCTGTTATACCTTTCAAACTTCAGCCTACTCACGGAAGAACAGCTAATTATTATTATTTGACGTAATCATGATTAACTGTAACACGGGACTTATATAACTTACGAGATTGTAAGTCGCTATTGGGATATGTTATCCCAAAATGAACTTGTAAATGCCTTGTAATTTACCGGGACAATTACGAGTCAGTTGGGGAATTTAATATCGTCCTGGCATATTGCCATGGTAGCTCAAATGGTTAGAGCAACGAAAAGCCGAAGATCCGTGTTTCAAATACCGGCTGTGGCATTAAATTTTTCATTTTTATTTTATCTAGGGCATGAGTGAAATAATTAACTATTATTATTATTATTATTATTATTATTATTATTATTATTATTATTATTAATCTTATGGTAGTGGCTGCGATAATACACTCCTAAAATTAGCGGGCTTAGCCATCAGTTATTTTCTGGAAACTTAACAATTTGAACTTTCGACATAAATGAATATTTTCTAGTAGAAGAGACACATTTAGTCAATACATCAACGCTAAAGAAAATTTACAAGCGATTTATTTTCAAGCGACTGTGTGAACTCAAACCAAATGCTTTCACTTATTTCCAGTACACACTACCAGAATCAGATCCCAAATTTATTTTATGTTCAGAACAAGCATTTCTCTCCTTTTATTTTACCTCACCATTAACTTAATTGGATTGGATTTATGCGTTCTTTTGGCAGCGCTGCGGCCTGCCATGAACTTCTACAATATTTTCATTACTGAAGCCACCTTGGCCCGTAGCCCATGCCGCAAACAGGGCATCAAGGGCTTCAGATATGAACTAGAGCGAGATCTTCACCATCGAATTGTTGGAAAGCGTTTCGGTGCCCTGCTCTCTATAGCTAAGCACTCTCCATTTTAGTTCCGTATACACAATGAACCGATAACGCGAAAAAAGTGGAGTGTAATATCTCCCCATTACCACAGGATGGACATTTTTTTATTAAATTACATTATTGCTGGGTCGTTTAAGCCCTGTTATCTTCTCTTCATTAAGACCTGAATAGATATATTACGTAAAAGCCTCATCTATACTTCCCATCTTAAATTAGTGCTTTTAACAGGGATTAAAATGCTGAAGATTCTAAAACCCTATGTTTGGACGAAGTGTATACTTTGCTGTTTCTTAATCTTCTTGACAGAAGCGAAATTTATTCACGTTTGTCTTGACCATTTTTCATAAATGATCCCAGAAAGGACAATCTCCAATGAGGAGGGAATTCAGGCCTAAACTCTGTAAGCTGAATCTCTCTTGATGTTTTAGCTGAGAGCTCTGTCAACTCAGTAGCATGATTTAACTTTGAAAGCCTAACCCAATATCTTTACATCTTTTGATTCGCAGACTTTTATCTTTTCGTTTAGATAATCTGGCATTCCGTAAAATGGTTCTGGCCCTATAATGGGGCAGGGCTACCTTCTTGACTACACTATCAGCAGTTTCATTGCCTTCAATACCTTTATGTTCTGACAGCCACATTAAGATAACTGTGTTCCTATTCGCCACTATTACGACAATGTGCAAATCTTTACCTATCAATTATAACTAATATAATTTTCCGGGCTGTTATGCCGTGGTCTGCTGAAGAAAGATTTCCCAGACGTTTCGTCCACAACTGCGGTGGACATCTTCAGTGGCGCGGACGAAGTCTTCTCGGTGAAAGTATCGCAGCGTCTGATGCGTTGGCCGTTAGTGCCGCTCTCTTTATAGTGTGGACGCTCTCTGCTGTTTCTTTTGAAACTGCCGCCTGGGCCATACAGAAAAATCGGCAGTCGCCGAACATGCCATTGAAGCCGAGGGCGAACACATTATTAGATTTCAGGACACCAACATTCTTTCCTCAATAAAGCATTACCATACCCGGCTACAACGCGAAGCAATAGAGATTTACAAACATCCCAATAATTTCAATAGGAAAGAAGAAGCATTGAAACTCAACAGTAACTGGCATCTAGTCATCAAAAACAAGAAAGGTCATACAAAACCGAAAAACACTGCGAGCCAATCAGAAGAGAGCAACAACACAGCCGGCGCCAGCCCCCTCATACCAGCGGGCCAATCAGCAGAGAGCGTCCACACTATAAAGAGAGCGGCACTAACGGCCAACGCATCAGACACGTCTTTCACCGAGAAGACTTCGTCCGCGCCACTGAAGATGTCCACCGCAGTTGTGGACGAAACGTCTGGGAAATCTTTCTTCAGCAGACCACGGCATAACAGCCCGGAAAATTATATTAGTTATAATTTTAACACCGGCCGTGAAAGCCTACGTTCTTACTTTACCTATCAGCTTCAAATTTTTAAGTGATAATTGGCATGTTCTCTGAAAATAAAATACCAAATTCGGTACCCTTAAATAAACCATTATTGAGAAATTTGCCAAAATTTACCATGCTGCAAGCGATGAGTAATTACAATACGGCTTAAAATGTTATTCCCGCACCATTAAACCATGGTAAATAAATCCCAATTTGGCATTTCTGGTTTGGCTGTGAAGCATTCTCAAATGTCATACTTTCCCATGTTTTTACTAAGTATTATATAAAATATTTACTTGTATAACCAATATGCATTGCATAAAACACAAAAGTCAATTTTTCTTCAACAGTTGTCCACCAAAGCTGGAATTTTCAGGAAAATTGGTTGGAGCAATTTGAATATTGTGGGATGTTAAATTCAGTATTGGAGAACCAGATGTCTCAAAATTGAAGTATCAAGCAAACAAAATGCGCATCGATGCTTAAGTTTCTTAATTACTTCATAAATATTACAACTCTTAAATGTAGAAGGCAGAATATGAAACAAGAAAGAGTAAACAGAATAAAACATTAAGAATCTGAAAATCGACTTTTGACCACTTTGGATAACACCACCGATGGGTTGCCTTAATCACAATGAATAGGGTTCAGTTTTCTAATGCTGCAGTAAAATCCATTTCTTTTCACGAAGATTAAGAATCTAACCTAATTGTAATTGCATTTAAGAGGATCTATCCAACCAAGTTTAAATTTAACCTCACGAAGCATTACCTTAAAACCATTTAAGATATCGAACTGAAATATTACAGAAAGTAGATACATACCTACTAAGTCCAGTGATCTACTTCTATAGAATAATGTTTTTGTTAAGGAATTTATTAGGTATTTTTACCTTAAGTATGCAAATTTTTACTTTCCCTACTACGTAATTACAGTAAGTAGAGAAATACTGAATTCCACCCAAAAATTGGATACCAAGAATTCCCAGGAAATACACATTTAAAGGCCTCCTAAATAAAAAGCACTTTTAGAAAGAGGTGTGTGTTTGTGTGTGTGTGTGTGTGTGTGTATGTGAGAGAGAAAGAGAGAGGGAGAGAGAGAGTGTGTGTGTCTGTGGATAGCATAACGCAAAAACAAAAAATTGGTTAAATATCAAGCTTAGTGTATAAGTTCAGTATCTTTCAAGGAAGCAAATATTATCGATTCTATAGAAGTAAGACGGTTAAGATGGTATGGGCATCTTAGAAGAATGTCATCTGATATATGACCATTAAAATTATATAGTTGGCAGCCTCCTCGGTATAAGAAGAGGCAAAGACCACGACTGTTGTGGAGTGGTGGTGTGAGAGAAGCTATGGAAGATACGTAAATGACAGATGATTATTGGAGTGACAGAAAAAGATGGAAATTTGAATACGAGAGACACCGAATGTGACTCGCTGTGTTCGCGCGCGCGTGTTTACGTATTTTTAAGGATACGAAACGAAGATTTTCAAGAAAATCCCCCACTCCAAACTATGCTTTGCAAGAAAAACTTTTCTAAAACATCGATTTTCTCAAAAATATTTCTTATCGATTTGGATTAAATTACCATATGTTTTAAAAATGCCATAAATGCTATATGTTTAAGATGTTTAAGATATTTCTATGTACATCCTGGATTTTCTGGGAATAGTCTCTGAAGTCCTCTTTATTCAAGAGGACTTTATTCCTTATGGTTTCTACACAACTGGTAAGTCGAAAGAGATAGACAAATTCTTACTACACGAAAATTTATATTATTTTAAATTACATAATTTGTCAAACTTTTTTGTGGAGTTAAAATTTCCGAGATATTCTGCTTTATTTATTTGAATGTTCAAATACCTATGTTCTTCATAAATACGATGTCGTTATTCGTTTTATATTTTTTTCCCTCTTCACGCATAAAGGACGGAATTTCAATGCCATTACATAGCGACCAGCTTTTAAATTATTTCACTATCGCTTCAGTCTACCATATTCCCATTGTTCCTACAAGGAAATACATAATGAAACCATTTCTGCAATGGTTTATTTCAATTGACATGAAATAAATAGAACAATATCTACTTTTGAAAAACGGTTTATTGAAGAATGTGTGGAGAAAGTCGTGAGAATGTAACGCATCGGATTTTATTAATATGCTTCAGCAAAAAAGTTCATTCTCAACACCAAGGTAGATCCGCAACAACAGCATTACTCAAAACGAAAAGTTGAATAAATACCAAACTTAATGTTTAGGTTCAGTGCCTTCAATAAATGCGACTCGAAGATTTTCGAAGAAATCCCCCCTCAAACTATTTTTTACATGGATTACTTTTAGATTTCGTTTAAAGCAACATATATTAGAGATATTTACATTGTAAATAAAATCTATATCTTGAATTTTCTGGGAATAGCCTATGAATTCCTCTTCATTTGGAAGGAGGTTTGTATAATCTTGTATAACTGACGTTAAGCGACAGACGAAAACGTACCACACAAAGAATGTAGATCTGTTTGTAGAACATAATTTATTCAAATAACTTTTTTGTGGCATCAGCTATTTCCGTGATATGAGTTATTAATGGTTCGAACTGTTCAGTACTTACCCATTCTTTTAAAATCCTGTCGATTTTCAGTTGTTTCTCGTGATGTCGTGGAAAGAATATGGAATTCTAAGGCCAGCGTATAGCGTCCAGTTCTTAAACATTTGACTGTCGTTATTCCCTTTATATCTATAACGAAATGTATAATTTAGCTATTTATGCAAAGGTTTATTTGGATTAAAATGTAGTAATCAGAAAAATAAGCTTTCCTAAGAATATTTTGTATATCCAATAATAAACGATAGAGTGGTAGAGAAAATTATACGAATGTATCATATTAGATTTTTTAACATAACCCATTACCTTCTGATGATCGGGCCCTGCAGATAAGATACTCTTCACTGCAAACCAAGAATATTTACTACGCGCAGTTGAGGGGGTTTAATTGTTGTTGTTGTTGTTGCATCGCGTATTGACGGAGATATGTTTCTTGGAGTGTTCGCCCCACGTACGGTACAAACTTTTGCGGTGGCCTTCGCCCCACGTTTAATTTTCTGGTGGCCTTCGCCCCCACGTTTAAGAACCAACTTTTTATTTTAATGTTTACTTATTTATTTATTTATTTATTTATTTATTATATATGTGTATGCCTCGGCTTCGTCAGTAGTAATTTGCAGAACATGTATCTCTTAACAGGGCTGGTACGGCTAAGGAACAAGGTTTACACAAATTATAATTCTATTATACTTTTTTTTAATTAATCCTGCACACGATTTAATAGCTCTTCACTGATGTATCCTAATACAGAGCTGTGAGATTATTGTTAATTTTACTTTTTAACACGTAAACTTTATATTATTCTCACCGCAATGATTTTTATGTCTCACACTATACCCGTACCCTACCGAAACTGCTTGGTTACGCTTCCTTGTAGGGCTACCACCAGAATCTGTACACTTCCTCTATTTATAGTTTGTGATTAGCTAATCATACTCCAATAGAATACTTTTATTTAACTTAAACCTTTACCAGGTTTTGATTGGCTATTTATAAACTGTTTTAAATATAACATTATTATTGTTCCAAGAATTATTAGTAGCCTTTATTAAACTTTCTAATTTATTGTTGTCTCAAGGTTACGTCATTGTTAGCAACTTTCGGCTTTTACTTTGTAATTCTGTTTGCTATGGAAGGCAGCTTGCTTCTATTCTCACGGCTCCTACATTGTTAAACTACGTAATAAATTCGCATAACATTATTATACATGTAGATAAGAATATAAACATAATACAGCGGCTGTAATATACACTTTATATGTTGCATTATATACATATTGCTTTAAGGCGGGCTGTTATTATATTTTGTATTATATAATTTAAGTGATAAAAAATATTGCCTCACAGTTCTATCACAATATTTTTTGGTAATCAATATTCCTGCAATATCAGCCTCTTTCTCTTAATATTTGTTTATAACTTAAGGAGGTTCGGAACGGAAATTACGGCCACGCAATCCGTAAATGCGCATTTAATTCAACAGCTAGGTTAAGCGATGAGCGTCGCGGTGTTTTTTTTTTTTTTTTTTTAAATCTGCACATTTATTCTGAAGCGCTACGTTGCTGAATTAAGTGTCTTTGTATTTGCTGGGGCCATTAGCGAGATTAAATTTAAAAAAGAGGAACCAAAACCCTTCCCAATTACATATAAACCGTATTATTATGCTAAAATATAGCAGAAGTGGCTCTTGTAGGGAAAAGGTAGTTGGAGATAATGTGGAACCGGGAAATATGATTTATTAATGCAAAGATGGCCAAAGGTGCGAAATTGCAGCCACAGTTACACAGACGGTAAGCTTTTTCCATTACGGTGTTTCATTACCTTGAATCATAGGTGCTTTTAACGTGTTCCTTTGGGAAAATACAATCTACTGGGTTGTCTCTAGGGGACAAGAAATAAGGTGTTTCTCGCTTTGTGTGTTTTGCGCAGTCGGAGCACGTCTAAATTTAACATAGAAACAGGTAACACAACGATGCATTTTCGCTTTGCATTAGAAATATACAGCACGTACAGTTTTCGTGATAATTAAGTTAGGAATTCTGCCTTACTGTTTCATATTAGTAAAAACGTATCGCATATTTACAGAGCCATTTTAACGGCAATTTTAGCAGTCTAAAATGGTTCATAAAAAGTTATCCTAAATGAAATGGATATTTAGCTGCATTAATGCACTTGCGGATGGAGACAAAAAAGGAATAAACAGCTTTAAAAAGAAACCACCTGCTCGCTCTCAATATGAAATAACAAAGAAGAATAATGGGCAATATAAGCTCTTGAAAATGTTCGGTGTTCACGTTGAAATTGGGCATTCTCGCAACCCTTTCCAGTCGCAGTAATCATTAACATCGTGGTCATCATCATTATCAGGGCTAAGGTATCTTTATCTCGTAAATAAAACGGGCTAGAACTTTGCAGAAATATAGAAAATATTTTAAATCAATAAATAAAGATATCCTGCCTCCAAATAGGAATTTTACAGAAATTCAAAATCAGAGTTTCCAAAATTGTATCCTTATCAAGGCTATAACCAGCTTTAAAATATGGTTCTGAAAAGTGGAAAACAACGAAATACTAGTGGGAGAATCAATAACTAAAGATGTGGCTTATAGGGGACTTCAGATTTATTCTTCCATTGCCGCTATTCGGTTGTCTGCGCGTGATGTTAATACTTAGAAGCGAGTTAATCACCAGTGCCTCTAGCAGAGGACTAGCAAAAAATTCAATGTATTCCACTCACTGACTTTCTCTACTCTTGTACAGACTTTTTATAACCGCTTATTCTGCATCTATTTCATATTAATCGAGATAAACATTTGCAGAAACTTATTGATACTTTTCCTTTAGGTGCAAGGAGAATATGGTAGGCTGTAAGCGATAGCCAAATCTATTAAGAGCTGGTTGCTATGTAGAGCATTTCTCTTTGCATGGCTAGGACATAAGAAAACGAATAACGAATTCCCATTTGAGAAAAAGTATTGGAAAATTCAAACAAATAACAAGTAATGTCTCGGAAATGGTTCATAAATCATGACATAAACTGCGTGTTTTAACGAGTTCTACATTTTATATGTAGAAAACTGTTGTCTATATCTTACGGTTTACCCGTTATGCAAAAGCCATTCACAATGAGGAAGACTTTTAGGGACATTCCCAGGAAATTCAAGATGTACATATTATTTGTCATGAAAAGATCTTAGATGTATGACATTTTAATCAAAATCGTTAGACTTTTTGAGAAAATAAAAATTTTCGAAAAATGTTTCATGTAAGGGGTAGTCTGGGGTGGGAGATTTTCTTGAAACTCTTCGTGTCGCATCTTGGAAAATACTGAACCTAAATACCAAGTTGAAACCTTTCCATTAAAAAAAGGCTCGTTCATACTCTTTACAACATGATTTATCTCGGGACCTGAAAATCTGGACAAGAACGGAGAAAATCATTCACAAAGCGGCCAATATCGTAACCGTACACTCCCACACCTATGCTTCCAGTTCGGAGATAGCACTCAACCATGCAAATTGTGTGATCGGTGATCACTTCCATTTCGCGTGTAAAGAACGCACAAAATGTCCTAATGAAAAACTGTTCTGCACCGCCGCAGTACATCAACCTGTTTACGAAGTTGGAAACGTATAGTCTGAAGTTCAATTCCACACCTCCCGCTTGAAACAAGGGGCTCATTGTTAGTTCAGTTAATGACGTCATTTATTCAAACTGACTGGTGGTAAAGACAGAATACATCTGAAAACCCGTTATATAACTTAAGGTTAAATAACTTTTCTCGTATGTTTCAAAACTTTGTTTGGCAGTGAGTATTGTTGCAGCCAAAGCTTTACCAGCGTACTATTCAATTAGATGAGGCGAACTGTTCATAAAATTTTGGTCAATAATTTTATTCCGATATTAATAAAGTTATACAATAAAAATTGGCTATATTACATATAGGAAACTATCTGTTTGAGAAAAATAATATTAAAAGAAATTAAAGCCACTACTTTAAGTGTGAGTGACAGAAAGTTTACCCTACAAATTAGCATTTAAAACTAAATTGTTATATAAATGAACAGGTTCCACTTTAAATAGGAAAAACAAACATATAGATTTTATCCACAAATTACCATTATGTTCGGTTGATTATACAGAAAGTCTCAAGCAGAAACAAAATTTCCCTTATATCTTCACTTACTCTATATTTTTGATTTGTTTAGAAAAATAAATCCGATTTATGTGTTAAAATTTCCTGTTTCAAATATAACAAAAACTTTGAACTCGTGTTTCCAATTTTGACATTCTGAGAGTACGTATGCAAGCTGCATATGGTCCAATACGAAACACACTAAGAGAATGGCTTATGAGATACATGAAAGAAGCGATAGGAAGTCATTTCCAGCAAGGTTATATTATAACTCAGAACCAATGGATTTTCAGTGATTTTCATGGATTATACTTTAAGGAATAATTCCTCAGAACTTTTGAATTCATTTGCTTACAACCTGTATGTGTACCCATAAGCCGTTTTGTTCAAACCCGGCGGAGGGCGGTGGATTTTTTCGGGCGTAAAAATACTTAGCATGGCTTCCTTTGGAAGGGAACTAAAACCGTTGATCCTGTGACGTAGATTTACCGCACGTAAAAGAATCTCAACCCTGGTAAAGAAGCCTCTGAGCAAAACTAACAATCTTTCACGCCCAGTATACAATGGGATGCTAAAGACCACAGCAGTTATAGAGCGTCCATAAGTAAAACTGAATTTCAATTTCATATGTCGTTCTCTTTGGTTTTCTGCTCTTTATAATCGAAAATATTTGAATGCTGCTAATAAATATATTGAAGGTTAACATTATGTTACTTTATCGGCACTGCTAATATTACGTGCCACCCTAAGCTGTATTTTTGACTTCACTAAGTGTGCATCTATTGAACCGTAGAATTATGTCATTTTGCGTATTATAAACATCGCATGGTTCAAAACCAAGTGGTGTTGCCCGCCAATTAACAATAAATAGAATCAAACTAAACTTCCTAATAAGTAAAGAGGTGTTTTCACATAGGAAGCTGTAAGTCACTTGCGTAATTATATAAAAGTATCCTAATTCTCCTTCAAAATAATTTAGGTATTAGTACCTATTACTCATGCAGGTTATGCGTGTAATTTATAAATACGTTCGCGCGCGTTGTTTGCTATTGTTGATGAACTTCAGGGCGACTGCATTTCTGTGCTAGAGATATACTTGGTGTGTAAATTCTGCTGGTAGACATATGTAGTGAGGCAGAATTTTATATCATAACATGCTGTGAATGCCAAAGTGATTGTAAATTAACATTATGGTATGTACAGGATTTTAGATGTTTGTTAGCCATAAGTATTGTTAGGAAATAAGTTTACACGGCCTCACTGAAACTGACAGTAGAAGTGGGTAACAATAAACCGAGGGGGTGAGTTGTTTATCACTAAGAAGAGACGAACAAATGACGTCAGGGTAGCGTGCTCTTTTTTAGAAATGGAGGGAATATCTTCCCTAGAGCATATATGTTAGTAGTAGTGATTGGCTGACCAAAACAGACGCTAAAGTAGGCGCAATTTGGTAACCAATAGGAGCTATATTATAATGTTTAGGCAATTCGAGGTGAAGGAGTATATATTCTCGAGCCATAAGCAAGTGTCGCGCAGTTCGGAAGAATCTCTCACGAGGTGTACGTCGCATAATTAGTTACAAAAATGTAAAGCATGCGAAGTAATTGGTGCGCGGCAACTACAACGACTGTAGTTACATTCAGAAATGTCACAGTTTCAGTCAGGCGTATATAAAGATTAAGTATGTAAATTATTAATTAAGTGTGACGGAATAAATGTGTAGAAACAAAATTTTTATCAGTGTTATCTTTTAACAAGAACTCATTTCCGTTTACACGCCCTGCTTAGAGATACTTGTTCGACTGAGTTATAATAACTAGCCGGAGGACAATGAACCCAAATTTAAAATAATAAAACAAGAGACGCCCAGTAAATAAGATAACACGAGCCATGGGAATTGCGACATTAGGGCTAAAATACGTAGTAAATGCGTTATTAGTAAATACGTTTTGGCATTTGTTGAGCTGTATGAATTCAAGTTTTGCTACACATCAGAAATATTCCATCGGGAGAGTTATTTCCGATTATTAACTTTCTACAGATCTGGTGACTTCGTTCTCTCCTGTGCAGTTGAAGTAATCAGCTCGCAATGAAGTCGTACATCACTTTGAGTTTTCCTACCTGACTTCTCCTGAATCTTGAACTCTACAAAAGCTGGTATTTACAATTAATGCGATCTTAGCTTTGTGCACCGCTTATCTCAGCTTCGGAATCTTGTTCATAAGCCTTAATCTATAATTCCGATACCGGTAGTCATTTAAAGGAACTGTTTGAAATGTTTTGGGCGTTTGAGACGCGTGGTATTTGGTCTAGTATCCACTGTGAAGTAGGTGTTTTTGTTGTAGCAGTTTACACCACGCTTTGGGCACCAACTTGGAGTAGTTTGTATTGAAGGAGTTGTATTATATTTCAACTTTTGGGGAGTCGAACACTTGAAGTAGTTGCAACCGCACGTATGGTAAACAGTTTCCGGTACCCTTCGCCCCAAGTGTACTTTCCGGTGGCCTTTTCCCCAAGTTTAAAAATATATTAACTTTGTAGTTTGACTGTTTCTTTAAATATTATATATTTATGTTTGCCTCGGCTGCGTCAGCATTTATTTTAGAGACACGTTTCTCTTAGCAGGGTTTTGGTACGACTAAGAATGTAGGCTTACACAGATTATAATTTTTCTTCACTCCTTTTATTAATGCTTGATACGATGTGTATAGCACTTCACTGATAGGGAGCTGTGAGATTCTTTTATTAATTATTTGCTCTTTTTAATACCTAAACTTACTTTTTGTCTCACACGAATACGTATTAAATCTCTAGAGGACGCATCTTGCATCCGGTTACAATCACTGTCTGCAGGCAACCGAACTGATTTAAAACGCCTAAACTTTGTAAATTTTTGTATTTCTAGTCTCCGATTGGCTAATCCTACGCAAATCCTTCATTTAACTAAAGCTTTTTCTGGTTGTTGATTGGCTATTTTATAAACTGTCACTAAAATTACATTAATGCTTCCAAGAATCAGAAGTAGTATTGTTAAACTCTCAAACTCCTTATTGCCTCAAGGTTACCTCATTGTTACCTCATTGTTAGCAACTTTTAATTTATTATTCTCACAGCTCCTACATTATTAAATTACGAAATACATTCATATAACATTATTGAACATGTATACAATAATATAAGCTAATAAGCTAATTATTACATACACATATTACTTCAAGGCGGGCTGTTATTGAATTCACATATTATATAATTTGACTGAAATCATTTAAGTGTTAAAAATACTACCTCAACTGTCCAATGAGCAGTTGTTTACACAATGATGAAGGCTTCCCTGTTTAAGCTTTTGTATTAAAACAAGGCATTGCAGTGCGACATAATGAGAAACTGTTGAATATCAACATAAATGAGATTACTCTAATCACAGTTCCTGCTAAATTAAACATAATTTCAACTGCATCCAGCGTTTACACCGCGAATAAAACCACTAATTTGGAAGGAACTCTATAACCACAAACATCCATTTCACTTTCGAAATTCCGGAGCAGTCACAGACTAATCAATTCCCAAAAGCCACGCACTTAAGATGTTAGGGCTTGCTCAGTTAGAGGTACGTTGTGTAAATTCACAGATTTTAAATAGTTTCAGTGTATAGTTTTAAACATTTGACTTAATAGATAACGACGGTAAGCGTTTTCCTTTAATCTTTAAAATGCTAAAGTCTTTAGCACACCGGCTGTTATATACTGTTTATATTTATATTCTAGAGACCTAAGGCAATTATTTCCATAAAATATAAGCTTTTCAAACAATCCACAAAGGTATTTCAAACCGATATCCTTAAACCTTGAGCTTATCACAGCTGTTACTAAGTGCGTTCATACTCGATGCCATTCTGATTTTCTATTAAGCTGTAAAATTCAACGCCTCTTTGATTTCCTCTGTTTTAGATTTGCGATGATAAAAACGATGACGGCCACTTTTTCTGCACGTCAGTGCATCATTTCCCTAGATCGTATTTGTTGTTTTTCCCTACGTAAGGTTTCCACCTTTAGGTAACCAACCTTTGACTCCAACCAGCGGTAACAGTTCTCTATGTGAGTGAACTGAAAAACAATTTAGGGTCACAAAAACGAACCATTGAACATGTTATAATATATTTGTAATGAAGGAGTGGTTCGGTTACCACCTCCATGGAAGAGTTTCGCTACGACTAATACATAAGGAAAGGTTAAACCAGTACAAGATTATTCGGTTTTCTAAAACAAGGGGTAAAGGATTATTTGCGTATGTCGTTAAAATGGACGACGCTACGACATTTACTGGATAGCTTTCACAGCGACATTAAGAAAACAGCAGCGTAGCACGAAAATGCAAGGTTTAAGTGTATTAGAAGAGCATAAAACAAAAAAGTTCTTAACCTTACTCTTTATTTCTATGTTTTATAATATTGTATTATAGTATGACATATTATATTAATATTCAAGGAAGCATTGTCTTAAGGGTACTCCTGTAGTGAGAACAACCAGAAGTTGTAATGTTACTCTTCAAAATTCGGGCATATTTTGGGGAAGATAATGTACCATGCCAATCCAGTGGCCACAATTATACCCGATTAATAGAGGTCACACTGGCAGAAGGTGGGGCTAAAAAGTTCTTGGCTGACTCAGAGAGATCGTGAAAGCGGTTAAATTATTGTGATAGTTTGTAAGTACCATCCTCTAGATTACACGCTGTAAAGTTTCAGACATTCTTTTCACTTGTTTGTATCTATCGTGTAAACAAACTAGTGTTAACATTTTATAAAAATTGGATAACACAAAATACAACTGTGATAAGGGACTTTCTTTCGCAGGGATTAACCTCAACATAAATCTAAAACAAGTTTCATTTGACATTAAAGAATTCTTCCCTATTATTTTAGAGGTTGAAAAGTGCAGCTGAAGGTCCTATGCACATTCATTCAAGATGAGCGCTCAGAGCGTCCCGAAACCTCTACGACCAACGAGATTGTTAAAAAACGCACGATATTGTACTAAATGAACACAGATTGAATGCAGACGAGTTGGCTGACATTGCAAAGTTCTCAATAGGCCATATTCATTACATTATACACCAAGTGTTTGGTATGGCAAAGCTTTAAGCCATTTGAAAGAACATACTTTCTCTAGAGCGTTTGATTTGTTTATACGTACGTCCAGCAAGTTCCTCCGACATTTCATAGCAGTAGATGGAATACGGATTTATCAGCACACGCCAGAGACGAAGGAGCACAGTGGATGGCAACAGTGAAAATACACAAAAAATAAAGAAAAAAAATCTGATGTGTTACACTCACATGAATTTCTCTACTCTTGTACAATCTAATTTTACAAACGCCTATTCTCCATATGCTTCAAGTTAATCGAGATATCGAGATGTCAATCTTATTGGTAATTTTCTTGTAGATGCAAGGGAAATATCGTAGCTTTTAAGCGATAGTCAAATATTTTAACGCTGGTTGCTATGTGGTGCATTCCATTCTCTTTGCATGTCCAGGACAAAAAAAATGAATAACGAATTTGAGAAAAAGTATAAGTATTGGAAAATTTAAGGAAATAACAAGCAATATCTCGAAAACGGTTCACTCAACAAAAGAAATGTATATGACATAAGTTGTGTATTTTAACGCGATCTACATTTTTTGTGTAGTAACATTTTGTCTATCTCTTATGGTTTACCAGTTATGCAAAAGTCGTTCACAATGAAGAATACTTTTGGAGACATTCCCAGAAAATTCGAGATATACATTTCATTTCTCATAACATTATCTTAAATATATGATATTTTCATCAAAATCGTTAGAGCCATTTTTGAGAAAATTAAAATTTTCGAAAAATGTTCCATGTAAAGGGTAGTCTGGGGTGGGGGATTTTCTTGAAAACCTTCGTGTCGCATCTCTGGAAGATACTGAACCTAAATACCAAGTTTGGTGCTTATCCGACTGTTCGTTTTTGAGTTATGCTGTTCACAGACACACACACAGACACACACACACACAGACACACATACACACACACACACAGACACACACACGGACATGTTTCCAAAAATGCTTTTTTTGGATTCAGGAGGTCTCAAAACATGTATTTCCGGTGAAATCTCGGTATCGAATTTTTGGGTGGAATGCAATACTTCCCCTACTTACTATACGTAGTAGAGAAAGTAATAAGCATCTGCAGGAAAAGTCTTGGCTACGGTTTTCTGAGATTCTCCTATTGTGGTGCTCTTAGGCTATCTCCAGAGGGGCAGAAAAATCAAGGGAGTATTATGCTTCACTATTGGAACAAATGAAGCATGTAATTCTGTCTAAAGGTCCACATATTGTTAAAAAGAAGATTCTCTTTCATCGAGATAGTGCGGCTTCACACATGGTATTTTTCCTGAAAAACTCTGTGACCTTCACTTGGAGTTGTTTTCACATCTGCCATATTCGCCGGACTTGGCTTCAAACTATTACTTGTTGTTTTCAAACCTAAATAAAGTTGATGAATGAAGATTCACATTAAATGAAAGTTTAAAATGATAATTTTGAAGAGTTGGACAGAACTTATTTTACTGAGGATATTATGAATTTAGAAAGTCGTTTCCCTAAATTGTATTAATTTACAAAGTAACTATTCTGAAACAAAGAAAAACATTAAATCCTGTGTTTTTCGATCAGGCTGAGAAAATTTTACAACTCTCCTCCTGTAGTACCATAAACCCAGTATTTTGCTTCAGGTTTTATACAAGATTGCTTGAAGTAGAATATGCTCGACTTTGGTTTTCAGCAAATATCTGTAGACCAAAAGCAAAAATAACACAAAGAAAAGTCTTAACTCACGTTAATAAGTATCTTCTAGTGTGAATCAACATAGTAGTACACTAATATGCACAAGCTTTATTCCATTTTTAACTTTTTAGGTGTTTAAGGGTCAGTCATTAAATGTTTTAGATTTTTTTGACTATTAGAACATAAAAATATCCGAAATAAGTAAGATGTTTGCCACGTGCATCAATAGAATACCGTAACTAACGCCTTCAGAATCGCCATATAAGATACACGGGATGGATTTTACGTTTTGGGTGGAAATTGATTTATACAGAAGAAACGTTTTATCCTAAAGAATTCTTACTAAAATGAACAGGTAGGATTTAGGTGCTTAACATTTGTAGTTCCGTGCGTAATAAAATAACACGAATGTTTAAAAACTAGGCATTTACTTCTACAACATACTTTCAGAACACTATAGAAATCCGAAGTGGATTTTTTTATTTTCCTTGTAATACAGGATGTTGCAGAATTCAGCCGACAAACTTTCAGGGGTTTCAGAGGAGTATAATTACAACGCCTTAGTATAGGACAAATGTTCTTGGAATTCATGGTTGTTTGAATCAACAACGAGCTAGTACACCACTAATAAAACCTGCCTGAGTTGCGGCTACTTGCAGGTAATCGTAGTCATGCTATGTTCAAACATTTCATGTGCACACCTCCGTAATATGTAAAGCTTTAAACAAACGCGAGGAATTCAAATTTAGTTCACTCCAAACGTACGCCATTTATATTTGGGGGAAAAGAAAATATTTAACCGCTTGTATGTGGTTTGAGCATAGCACCAACAGATTGACAGCCGAGAAAGCTAATGACTGCGCTAGTACTACAGCTAACAGTTGTTTGTGTCTCTGGCACATATTTTCGGCTTTTGGAAGAGAAATGAACTACTTTAAGAGTAAAAATCAGTACCATATTCGTATTAAGCCTTTTACTTTCTCTACCACGTGTAGTGAGTAGGGCAAGTATTGTATTCCACCCAAAAATTCGATACCGCGATTTCACCGGATATATATGTTTTGAGGCTCCCTGAATCCAAAAAAATCATTTTTGGAAACATGTCCGTGTGTGTCTGTGTGTGTGACTGTGAACAGTATAACTCAGAAACGAACAGTCAGATAAACACCAAACTTGGTATTTAGGTTCAGTATCTTCCAGAGATGCGACACGAAGGTTTTCAAGAAAATCCCCCCACCCCAGATTACCCTTTACATAGAACATTTTTCGAAAACTTTAATTTTGATTAAAATATCATATATTTAAGATATTTTCAACTCAAATTTTCTGGGAATGTCTCCAAAAGTATTCTTTATTTTGAACGACTTTTGCATAACTGGTAAACCATAAGAGATAGACAACATTTTACTACACAAAAAATGTAGATCGCGTTAAAATACACAATTTATGTCATATACATTTTTTTGTTAAGTGAACCATTTTCGAGATATTGCTTGTTATTCGCTTAAATTTTCCAATACTTATACTTTTTCTCAGATGGAAGTTCGTTATTCATTTGTTTTGTCCTGGTAATGCAAAAAGAATAGAATACTCGACATAGCAACCAACTTTTAAAATATTTGACTATCGCTTAAAGCCCACCAATTTCCCTTGCATCTACAAGAAAATTAGCAATAAGATTAACATCATATCTCGATTATCATGAAGCATATGGGGAGTAAGCGTTTGTAAAAACAGTTTGTACAAGAGTAGAGAAAGTCATGTGAGTGTAACACATTAGATTTTTTTCATTTCTTTTTGCATTAATCAACACGAATATTCAAATGAAAATTCGTAACCTTAAGGTTTTCATATACTATCCTCCTTCTGAAAGTTAGTTGAACTGTTGAACAGCCTATAGAATATACCGTAACTGAAAGAAGTGTTCTCCTATGTTTCCGCCAGTATCCAGATTTATGTGACAATGGAAGAGAACCATGCTTCAGATTCGTCATAGTATTTGAAAATGGCTCAGAAACTCCAAATATAATTATAAGCAGTTTATAAAAATTAAGGTTTCGATATTCTGCAAGTTCACTATATTACCAACATAATGCAGTTTCATCAAAGTTTGGAAACAATTATTTAGGCAGTTTTATGTTTTAAATTTTTATGTTTATTAATGAAGAGTACAAAGCGCACAAGTCTGTTTTTCTGGTAAGAGTTCAAACATAGTGAAAGAGAGATTTTGGCACCGACATGCAACACAAACAAACATTAAAGCCACAGATAAGCTAGTGAAAAGGATGAACTGTACAGCAGCTGATAGTATCATGCAGGAAGGATTCCTGCGGCAATTATTGGGATAACCAAAACAATGCTGCCTTCTATAAACGCTTTACACACGATATTAACGGTTCAGTGTATCACAATCAATTAGACGTGCATTGACAGTATCTAATAAATAAGTTTGTCGATTTCTACCCTTTATTGTAGCGGTATTAAATGCTTTCACTGTCATTCGGCCCCGGAAGAATAGACTTTTAACTCTGTATTCAACTACATGATACAACAATAACCATTCCCAGTGCTGACAGCTGAATTTCAACATTCATACTCTTTTCAGCAAGTAAGAAAAATACCCTAACAGAAATGCTACTGCGTTTTGAGTTTCTGCAGAAACCATTATAATTAGCTTGGTAAATAACAATAGAGATTCAAGGGATTACTATAAATACAAAACAATAACGACATATAATTGTAAAGTTACCATCCATTGAAAATGCTAAATTCCATAATTTCCAATTCATTTAATTGCAATCTATGACACTGCAATGTATAAAATGACAGTTGTTAAAATTACTGTTCAATACCTTTTCAGAATTTTGACATGTTAATTTTAAACACTTTAGAATGTTTCGGAGAGAGAATCCCTTACTGCAAATTTTGAAGCATCTAAATTAGAATACAAAGACGGTTTTAACATTCATTTTTTCATAACTAAGAGCTATTTTGTATCTAATGCTTATAGACGAGAGTATTAATTTCTATGTTTAAACCTAAAAAATCGCATACATTTTTGCGTATAGTAAGTAGTGGAAGTATTGAAATTCCACCCAAAAATTCTATGTAGAAATTTTACCGGAAAAATATATGCTCTGAGTCCCCTGAACCCAAAAAAGCATATTTAGAAAAAAGTCTGTGTGTATGTATGTGTAACTGTCCTTAAACAACATAACTTAAAACAAAATCCAGATAAAGATTGGTATTTAAGTTCAGTATTTTCCGAAAATACCACAAGAAAACTTTCAAGAAAATCCCACACCCCAAACTAACCTTTACATGAAACACTTTTCGAAGCTTTTGATTTTCTAAAACAGTAACTAATTATTTTGATTAAAATACCATATATTAAAGATACTTTCATGATGAATAAAATGTATGTTTCAAATGCTCTGGGAATAGCCTATTAAGCCCCTTCATTCGGTAGGAAATTTGTATAATCTTGTAAGCTAGTAAACGTTAAGCGATAGACGAAAATTTACTGCTCAAGAAATGTAGATATCTTTAAAACACACAGTTTATTCCAAATACCTTTTTGTGGCATAAGCCATTTCTGGGATGTCCGTTCTTAATAGTTCGAATTGTTCATTACTTGATCATTCTTTTCAAGTCCTGTCAACATTTACTTGTTTCTCGCGCTTGCGTGTAAACAGTATGAAACTTTAAGGCCAGCATATAGCGGCCAGTTCTAAAACATTTGATCCATCGCTGTCCCCTTTGAAATATGTAATGCAGCTCTTTTGTAATTGTTCATTTGGATTAAAATGTGGTAAACAGAAAAATAAGCTTTAGTAAAAATAGTTTGAATAACTAATAAACGATAGAGTGTAGAGAAAGCATGTGGATGTATCGCCATCAGGTTTTTAAAATACATAAAAAAGAGCCTTTAAATTTCTTTGCTGATATTTCAAAAAATTATGCTGAAAGGCACAAATAAATTGGATGAAATAACTATTTAAACCACGCCGAAAGGCAATTAAATGTGAAGGGAATGGGAAATGTAAATAGATGACGAATCTGCAAGGTTTAGAGAACTTTCCTAATGAACAAAATAAAAAAGTAAAACTTTTGAAGATTTTGTCAAAGCTCAGTACACCCTCCCGTAAAGCAAGACTTAAAAACCTTAACGACAGAGATAACCACAAACTTTAAATGTAAATGCCGTTAGCATATTCATACCAAATGTCGTAATTTTCCTTGTTGAACCCGTAGCGCAGTAGTTAGCACTCCTGTTTGCTGTGTGAGGCATTCAGGGTTCATTCCAGGCACTGTGTCAGAATTACTGTTGAAATTCCAAATCAAACAATTATGGCAAATTAGTTTACTATCAGCAAAACCACGTGTAACAAAGGTGTTGCAAAATGAACAAAAATGTTTCTTCATAACTTACAAAATTATGAGGATAATTTTGGATAAGCTCCAAACAATACGTATATCCTTATCTGGAAAAAACACCCCTGATTAATGTCCGAGCAATCAAACTCTTCTTAGTCGTATTAAAATTCTCGTAGAAGCCTCTCATACAATAAGGGCTAATAATACCGGTATACAAGCGCCCATAGAATAATGTGAAAGCGCGCGCGGAGCTACCTGTGGCTGACCGGTAATGCCTCCCGACCCAACACCTGTGTGGGACCTGCGACGGGCCGTTGGAACAACAGCGAGCACGGAAGAAATAGAATAGGCAGCGTGGAATAAAAGTCCCTTTATAATGCCGCCTGATCTAGTGGGAACTTGTTCTCTAAAGCTTCGCCTTGTATGCGATGCCTATATAAGGGGCTGTTTTTCGGCAGGACAAGTTGAATTGAGTCGATTGTTGAGTTATGTTTGATGCAATGTGCAAGAGAGCAGTGCAGTTTAATTGTGAGTTGTAATTCAGCAGTGAGTGAGGAATCGTGCAGTTCAGCAGCTCACTTGCGATTTGATTCGACAGATCAGTTGTATTGTATTCGAGTGTGTGCCGAAGTGACGCTAGTGTAACGTTTGCTTTACGTCGAGTGCCTTGTGATAAATAGAGTTTGATTTCAGTAACTGGTGTTCTCGTGTATTACAATACAAACACAAGTCACTATTTGCGTGTAAATGTTTAAAAGCCTGTGTTCTGTTCCTAATAGATAATAATACATAATAAAATATCCATAAGTATTACTTAGTTAAACCTTCAGCAAATAATACCTCAAATAATTGGTATAGTCGTGTAGTCCTTGTGTAGAGACTTTCCCAACTTTAAGTATTATTTGCAGGCCCGTCTGTGTGTAAAAGAACAAAAACAGTTATTTTCCAAAGTCCACATACCTACACGTAACACGGGCTTCTGTTTAAGTAATAACTTCATTTCCTGCATATGACTGAAAGAATCAGTAGCCGCGATCCAAAGAGTAGTGTTGAATTTTGTAACAACAGCAGCTATGTTGTTCTAAATTTATTTCATAACACGCTATGTGAGAAAAATTGAAAATTCCTAGGTGCTGTATTTATAAAATAGTATATTGATTGAATTCTTAAATCACTTTCTGCAGCTGCTAATATGTAGAGAGATAAAATGCACCAGAAGATTTCTTCTATTCTCAAATATCTCAAATAATTTTAAGGTGTTTTTGAATTGTTTAAAGCAGCGTGTCCGGCAGACAAAAGCCTGAACGTGCATCTAATTTATGTCAGCAGACATGTGACCTGACTAATGTGTTCGCTTGGACAGGAAGCAGTAAAAACAAAACAAAAACCAAGGACAGGGCGCTTTCTTTTACTATGCGACATCAAATAATACAGTTCTATCAAAAAATGTTATATATGAAATCTTAATTGAAAAAAGTATGTTGCATTCACATAACCTTCTCTACTCACTCTTCTACAATTTATTGTTACAAAAGCTTATTCTTCTGTATACTTCTCGTTAATCGAGATACAAACTTTCATCACATATTTATATATTCGTTATAGGTTTAAGAAGGCTGAAACGATAGTCTGATTATGTATTTAAAAATTCCGATGCATAACAAATAATATCTTCGAATTGATAAGAATTTATTTGCCATAAATTGTGTGCTTTAACAAGATCTACGTTTCTGAATAGTAAGATTTTATCGATCTCTTACGCTTAACCAATTATAAAAAGGTCATTTAGAGTGTAGAAGACTTCACAGGAAATTCGCAGAAAATTCAAGATATGCATTTTATTGGTCATGCAAATATATTAAAGCTTATGATGTTTTAATCAAAATCGTTATAACCATTTTTAGAAAATAAAAAGTGGAATACATTTTACTCATATGATTTTATCCACTCTTGTACAAACTATTCATACAAACACTTATTGTATAAATAAATACATTGTATAAATATTGTACCATGTTAATCGAGTCAAACATTTCCAAAACTATCTTATTGCTAATTTTATTGCAGGTACAATGGGAATGTGGTAGGCTTTAAGCGATAGTCAAATATTTTGAGTTGTTTGTAATGTGGAGCATTGCATTCTGTCTGCATGTCCAGGACATAGAAAAAGAAAAACGAATAACGAATTCCCATTTGAGAAAAAGTCAAACAAATAATAAGGAATACCTCTGAAATTGTTCACTCGACCAAAAAAAAGTATATGACATAAATTATGTGTTTTTGCCGGACCTACATTTTTATTAGTTAAATGTTGTGTCTCTTACGTTTACCAGTTATGCAAATGAAGGAGACTTTTGGGGACATTCCCAGAAAATTCAAAATATGCATTTGCCATAAAAATATCTTAAATATATGATACTTTAATCAAAATCGTTACCCATTTTTGAGAAACTAAAAATTTTCGAAAAACGTCCATATAAGTGGTAGTTTGGGGTCGGGATTATTTTTTGAAAATCTTTGTGTGGCTTCCTTGAAAATAATACCAAGTTTTGTATTTATCTGACTTTTCGTTTTTGAATTATTCTGTTCACACACACACACACACACACGAACATGTTTCCAAAAATGCTTTATTTGGATTCAGTGCACATGTATTTCAGGCGAAATATCGCTATCAAATTCTTGGGTGAAATGCAGTGCTTACCCTACTTACTACACGCAGTAGAGAAAGTAAAAATTGACAAAAATTCTGGAAAGAGAATATGCCCATTCTATGGTTTAGGTGAAGGCTAGGTATATATATTTTGGCGTAATGCACACAGTGGGAGGACCAACAAACAAACTCAAAAGTTCTCTTGTCCTAGAAGGAGATTGGCATGTTGGGATCTAATGACTAACCAGAGGGACTGACAAAACACAGGCAATTTCCTCGTTAAAGTGCGCGAAGCCAGATCAAACTTGTTCAATTAGTGAGATGCAATCCATCTCTTTTTTGTGACCACTAAATTGTATCTTCTATATGTACGGTCAGTGATCTAAGTATTTGATAAATAACTTTAATAATTTGACACCAATAGAGATACCTCCAATAAATATATTATTATTGTATTTTGAAAAAAGTATTGTTGGTAATGATATAAGAAATAAGAGCTAATGGGGAAGAATATTATTTAGGTATTGATTGAATTATTATTTTTCAACATGTAAGTATTATAAAATAATTATTTTTGGGATCAATATGATGTAATAAGGAATAAAATGGAAGGAGGTAATAAGCAAAATCTTATACTATTTATACGATTCCATCTACTATACGTAAATAGTAGAGAGATTAACAATAGTCTAATATATTTTTACGCAGTATGTTCAGTTTGGTAGCTGAAGGCTTATTTCGGTTACACTGATGTATTTAAATATGTTTCTATAGCGTACATCCGTGCAGTGTTACATCGCGATTGTGATTATTTCCCAGACTATAAATCCGTAGCTTAGATTTAAGAATTGAATGCGCAACAAAGAGCATGCACATCATTAAGACCGGATTTGAGCTAAAGCAACATGCTGTGATGTTGCAGAAATGGTAACTGCCTTGTGCATTGCTTATGAAATAGTGGCGTCTCATTTTATTCCATTATAACAGCAGTTTCTTTAGAAAAGAAAGACAAGCGGAATTCTTTTAACACGTGCACATAGCATCATGTTAGATTCCATGTTATTCCAACTACCAACTATTGTTCTCTTTTTGTTTTTATTTGCTTTTATGTCTTCCTTTTCCCAATATGGACTTATTTTCAGTTCTATTCCTTTTTGTCAGGTCTGTATTCTTAATTTTCTCCCTCTTTCTAGTCTGTGGCAGCCCCAAATTCTCTCTTCCTACCTTTTATTTTTGCTTCATTCTTCGCTTTCACCCTGTTCCCTTCCTATTTAATAATAATATGCTTTATCTGAATGTCAATAAAGCTGGTTTTGTTCATTTTTATATGTATCAAAAAAAGGAATCTTGAGCAATAAAGTATTAACATATTTGGACAGGATCTGTGTTGTCTTAAATCCTTAGAAATTATTTTTATGAATATCTTGACAACTCCATTGTACTGAATTAATTAAAAAATTAAATGTTTTGTTATTACCAATTACAGGATTTGAGATCCTGTTTTAATGTTAAGGCTGTACACTTGTTTATTTTGCACATGTTGAATCTCGGTTGGCATATGGTTTTTGTTATTGGGGGTCAGAATCCATAACGCAGTAGGTATTCATTGCCCAAAAACGCATACTACGATGTATTGCAGGAATTGATAGTAAGGTATACTGTAAAGGTTATTTTATAGATTAGTTTTAATATATTGACTATCTACGGATTATATGTTTTTAAATTAATGGAGTTAATATTTATTAACAGAGATTACTTTCTTAGAAATGTTGATTTTCATACGTACGATACAGGTATAAGACATAATATTAACATTCCGATGCATTACTCGACGAAATTTAATAGATCTCCTATGCTCTATGGTTTGAAATTGTTTAATTCCTTGCCCCTGTTTATATTAAATCTACAACTAATTTTAGGATTTTAAAAGTAATATTAAGGGAATTGTAATTAAAATGTGCCCTTATGATTCGCATGAACTTAATCTTAAATTGTAATTTTATGATTTAATTATGGCTTACAAGCTCTACAAGATAAAATATCTATCTATTTGCTTTACTCTATGTGTTTTATGTGTGCTTTTATCACTTTACTCTTTGCTGCTTTATTTACTTTTTCTGTATTACGTATTTTCCCTAATATTTTTCTTGATTCATTTTAATCTCAAGTGCTCCCTCTTGTTTTCCGTTTTTCCACCACTTGTTACTTAGTTTTATACCATTCGTATTCTTCCTTTATCTTTCTTCTGTTTTTCTATCTGATTTCAACTCCGTAGCTTAATAATGAACACGAATGCCCAGAATTTCATTGCCGGAGGTTATCTAGGTTCGAGTGTTCACTGCGAACTAACCTATTTTAAACTCTATCGTATTCCTTTGTTTCGATACGGTACATTTCCATTGTTTATATGCCAGAAGCGCAGATGAGTAAAAACCCAAATTGATATCTAATGTGAACTTGTGAAAGTTAAAGTCAAATAAGGAAAACGCAACGTGAAAGCTTTAGAGTTTTGCGTACTGTAATGGGAAGCAATTATTGACTGTACAAGTTGCGACTGAGGGCGCCACAGGGTTTCTGGTTGGCGAGGAAAGAATATGTAGAGGTTCCTTCGTCGTAGTTGGTTGTAGTCTTAGCTTGCGTCGTCGCCTTTCTCCGCTACGTCGTAGGGGGCCGGCTTGGAATCGATGTCACCAATGACAGCAGGAAGCACGTCATGTCTGAGGTTCATCTGTCGGCGAATCGATCTGAAATTCCCTACTGTGATTATGTCAGGTAGGATACGGGAGTGGTGACACCAGGATATTGTCTTTGAAAGAAACACTGTTTTCACCTTTCTCATCCGCCGCGACTATTCACTAGAAATCCTGCAAGATTCTCTGGTATTCTCTAACACATGCGATTCTTTAACACTATCTTCCCACTGTTATCTCTTGGTTTATTAACGTATGCTGCGGCTATTTATTTAATGTCTCGGTGCCCTATCACCGTTCTTAAGATTTGCGCGGACTTGAAATAGCCACTTGACAAATATTGATTCGTTTGTAAGCTGAGAATAAAATATCTCAACGAATACTACTAGCACATCAGTAAACTATTCCACATATATCACTTTACGATCATATAATTGTGCGACACTTAGCGTCCTTTTCTGACTCGGAGTACTACATGTTCACTTAACGAAGAAACATGACAGATTGTGTGAAATCCACGCTTTTGTTTACATATATCAACTTTACTAATCGCATCCGTATTTCTGTACGTCTTCCTATCTTCTCATTAGTTCTAACAATTATCCTGTATCCTTATTGGCTCTCCGGTTGAAAATTCAAAGCTTCAATGGTAAGTAAAGACCGTGGTCTACAGTCTGCTTTCTCTTAAAACTAGTTCATCCTGGTACAAAGAAACGTTGGATTTTATGACCCTACGCGCGAAAAATACAATGAACGTTTTGAAGCGAAGCTACTCTATTTTGCCCAAACCTTGAAAATTTTCTTAGCAATTACGCCTTTATTTATTGGACAACATTAATGAAACTTAAACACACACTACGTAATCAAAAGTATCCGGGCATCTGGCTGAAAATGATACAAGTTCGCGGCGCCCTCCATCGTTAATGCTGGAAGCCAATATCGTGTTGACCCACTCTTAGCCTTGATGACAGCTTTCACTCTCGCATGCATACTTTCAATCAGTGCTGGAAGGTTTCTTGGGGAATGGCAGCCCATACATTACGGAATGCGGAACTGAGGAGAGTTATCGATGTAGGTAAGTAAGGCTTGGTACGAAGTCGGCGTTTCAAAACATCCAATAGGTGTTCTATAGGATTCAAGTCAGGACTCTGTGCAGGCCAGTCCATTACAGGGATGTTATTGTCGTGTAACCACTCCGCCATAGCCCGTGAAGTATGAACAGGTGCTCGATCGTGTTGGAATATGTAATAGCCGAATTGCTCTTCAACAGTGGGAAGCAAGAAGGTGCTTAAAATATCAATGTAGGTCTGCGCTGTGATCGTACCACGCAAAACAAAAGGGGTTCAAGCCCCTCCAGGAAAAACACGACCACACCATAACACCACCACCTCCGAATTTCACTTTTGGCACTACACACCCTGGCAGATGACGTTCACCGGACATTCGCCATACCCACACCCTGCCATCGGATCGCCACATTGTGTACCGTGATTCGTCACTCCACACAACGTTTTACCACTGTTTAATCGTGTAATGTTGACGCTCCTTACACCAAGCGAGGCGACGTTTTGGCATTTTCCTGCGTGATGTGTGGCTTATGAGCAGCCGCTCGACCATGAAATCCAAGGTTTCTTACCTCACGCCTACTGCCATAATACTTGGAGAAGATCCTGATGCAGTTTGGAATTCCTGTGTGGTGGTTTGGATAGATGTCTGCCTATTATTCTTTACGATCCTCTTCAAATGTCGGCGGTCTCTGTCAGTCAACAGACGAGGTCAGCGTGTACGCTTTTCTGCTATACATGTCCCTTCACGTTTCCACTTTACTATTACGTCAGAAACAGTGGACCTAGGGGTGCTTAGGAGTGTGGAAATCTCGCGTACAGACTTCTGACACAAGTGACATTCAATCACCTGACCACGTTCTAAGTTCGTGAGTTCAACGGAACTTCCCATTCTGCTTTTTCACGATGTCTAATGACTACTGAGGTCGCGGATAATGAGTACCAGGCAGTAGGTGGCAGCACAATGCACCTAAGATGAAAAACGTATGTTTGTGGGGGTGTCCAGATACTTTGATCACATAGTGTATTTAACCTTTTTCGGGCCCTTGACTGATGTGGTTTTTAATCCAATTACTTTAAAATTGTAGAAAACTATCAAACTGCGTGTTAATTAATCACTAAAAATTCATTACCTGCAATTATTTGATGTTTCCTTTTTGTGCAGCCGTAATCAGGCAGATATATTGCTACAAATTTAACGACGAAGAAGCACAGTGATTACAGTAAGATCTGGAATACCTAACGGGAATTTTAACCCAAATGTTTTATATCAGGCATTTCCGGAATCTTAAACATCTCCAGAAGGTAGCAGTGCATTTGCGAGAGTCGATCAGTAGTTATGTTATTAGAAAAGGAAGAATAAGAAGCTAATTTTAGTTCTATTTAATTAAACGTGCACGACGAAGCAATAGAGCTAGCAGTGATGGCATTGTTACGACAAACATGTAATCAGAGGTTTGCAGGGCTTCAGAAAACGACACCGCAGAAATGTGTGTTAAAAGTGCAAGTGTGATGCAAGAGGTTTACGGAAGATACAAAATCTCAGCCAAAAGGCAAGTCCATGCTCTGGGCACAGCAATAAGTATGCCTTGACGTACTATAATGAGTACGTCATATGGAATGAAGAAAACTTAAATTATCATTTTACACTTTAAATATATTTTATATCGCAAGTAACAAATTAACAAAACGGGATGGCTCAGGTAATGTCTGTAGCCTGTATTCGAACCCCTGGGGCAACCAATCTGACCGAAGTTTTTCTCGCGGTTTCCTCGGTCATAGACGAGTGCTAGTTTGAAGAATTTCATCCGCGAGTTTTCATATCATCACATCCCTTTCAAAGGGGATATATTATAGATATATAGGGAATTGTACATATGAAAGGGGAACCACACATATAAGAATTGTACAGTAACAATTTAAGTCACTAACATGTTAAAATATTCAACATCTAACATTTGTACAGAGCTGATTGTAAGACACGGGGAGGCTAGCTGAATTCCAAGAAATCATAAATACCGTACCTGTCACCGAGCGGTACCACGCTACATCATGGCGCCCAAGCGCACGGATCTGAACCCGCACATTTTCATACATGTCAGGGTAACACGGCCTGAGGGCCAATAGGAAACGTTGTTACATTTTCAAACGCGGAGAGGAGCGTCACTAGGCTCCCATATATAAGGGCAAACAAAGCCCCAGAGCTCGCTCTTATTCTGAATCCATCTCATCGAGAAGTCACGTCTACACGAGGTGCTACAGATGCACTTGGGTGCACAAGGGTCGGGTGCGGGTGAATATAGCTAGGCTCCTGACTAACTTCACGTGGTGGGATTATTATTATAATAATGGGATATATATTATTATAATAAGCTAGCTGCCCATAACTATTCAAAGTGTGGAATAAACTTCATTGATTAAGGGAAACTCGCAGTGTATTTTTAACTTGTCTCACCCACTAGAACCTGAGATTCAATAATTAAATATAGCTAGGAATGGAATACTCAACAACCGACTGGCACCCAATAGCCGAGGAGGACGAACACTGCAACAAGCGACAACGACCCAAAGATCATCGATTTCCAGCCACAAATGACGCCCAACGTCTGTTTCCCGCCACACCTTTCATTTCTAATTTCGTTTCCTTCTTCACCGTCATATCAGGCATTAGGTTGATCATCCATCCTGGATATGCTATGATTCAGAGTTTGCTTGCTTCTCGACATACTACTGATCCAAGACAATGGCTTGTAAGTCCTACAAAGCGGAGATAATCAGTTAAAGAAGAAGAAGTAGGAAACTACATTTAGAAAGGAATTTGAATTTATTTATTTAGTGCTAAGAAATTACAATATATAGAGTTACCCACTGAAAATTTGGCCCGTCACCCACTCTACATACAAATTTATTATACTATTACATTGGTATGATGTTTTTTCTACTCTGTTCACTAATTCCAGTTCGTTTTAACTCTAACCATAATTAATTTTAATTTAATTGTTGTACTAATACAATTTAAAAATAAAAGTAAATAATACCAGTATTCAACCCTTTACCGGTCATATTTCTAAATTGCAATATTTTAGTTAGTCAACTTACTTTATTTCATAATTTTTTACTTTATCATCTCTATTCATTATCCAAACCCATTCATTTTTTAACTTCACTTAACCATTTCTTATACCATTACTCTCTGATACGCTCTTTTCACCAAATTTCTGTTCCTTTGCACTTAAGTATTATGTGTTACTGGATTTATTTATATCTAAACTTCTCATTTTTGGACACTGTTCACCACTTAACCAACCACTTTCGACATCCTCGCTATATGTTCCATTCTAGTTCCACAGTAATCTATAAACCTCTCACATCCTTTATCAACAAACTTATCTTTACTCTGCCGGAACGTCTCTCTTTTTAACACCATATCATCACTTATCTATTCACTTCCATCATTCACATCACTTTCCCCTATCCTAATATAAGGTCTCCCTTAACATTACCTCTAAAATCGCATGCTTCTCCTTTAAGCTGACTATATATTTTACCACATCATTAAGGAGATCCGCTTTTGGAACCTTGAAGAGACCGGTGGGTTATATATAATTCCTATACAACTGAGTTTTCATCTATATATTTAGCCTCCACTATAACCCATAATATTTCTTTTCTGTAGGACCGTGTTCCTTTTATTCCTGTCCTTAAAATGCTCCTTACCAAGAAGCCTAGCCCTTCTGAAACCCTCCCCTTCTTTTCTATTATCTCTCCTTTTCTTCCTATAGAAAGGTATTTGGTGGTGATGACGATGCTGGTGGTGATCACCAATATGACCAGCATATATGTCAATAAAGGGCATGGCTTAAATCCTAACCCTGATTTTTACTTTGTGTATTTGATAATGTGAATGTTAAAAAAACATATAAATGTGAATAAATTGCTTTTTTCGCTAATTAATCTGTCGTAAAGTTTGTAAATATTACAGAGCAAATATTCATGAAAAAGGTTTGAAACTAAATAGGAAATGTAGTAGATAAATGAAACAAAGCTAAATTATGCCTACGCCCCTGCAGGCACTTCACGCACATGCGTTCAGACACAACCACACTCATACTTACACGGAAGCACGCGCACATATACAAAACTATACCCTATACATAAATATGTTGCTCCTAATTCGGTTTCGAAAAAGTACGTGTACAGGCTTAGAGAGTTCCGCTTTTTTAAAATGAAATTCCATTATGCTGGTCTCGCTATATTGGAAGCCACAAATAGTTCCGGTAATAGTTTCACCGAAGACCATCCGTCTAGGTGCATGTTGCCAAAATATGCACCCCTCTCCCTGTTCTCTGCCTAATGGGCAAAGCCTTCCTCCATTATCGGCAATAATCCTGCGAGCCAATCTTCCTGCCTAAAATATGCTTTTTCCCAACTCTGCTTCATACGCAAGTATTTCAGAATTCTTTACCCCAATTTTTATTTCGTTTTGTAGGCCAATACAAAGTATGCCTGCGCTCAACTTCCATTTTCTTGCAGTTTGTGGCAAAACTATTTTTTTCATGTCGTTTTTCACGACCCCTTGGTCAGTATAGTTTAATTCGTTTTTGAAAATAAACTCACTATTCTGGATGTTCTGTTTATTTTTAGTAAATTAGTTAGAAAATGCTCAAAACAATCTTGTGTTTATTCATTTGACATTGTCTACCCTCGCTTATTAGAAGGCATACAAATTATTGTTACGAAAATTTATTTTTCTATTTCATTTTAATCGAGATAAATCTTTCTGGATATAGCTGTGTTACACATTTCGTTATAGATACAAAAGAAATAGCAAGGGTAAAATGTTTTAGAACTGGAACTTATATGCTGGTCTTAAAATTCCATACTCTCTCCATGCAATCGCGAGAAACAACTGAAAATCAACAGCACTTTAAAAGATTGGGTAGGTATTGAACAACTCGAACAGTTAATAAGGCATATCTCGGAAAAGGTTTATGACAAAAAACGTTTATTTGAAATAAAATGGGTGTTTTAAAGAGCTCTACTTTACTATTGTGTAGTACGTTTTCGTCTACTGCTTAACATTTAACAGTTATACAAGTTTATAGAAAGTTACTTTCGACTGAGGAGCACTTCACAGGATATTCCCAGAAAATTAAGATATACATTTTATTTATCATGTTAATATGTGGTATTTTAACCAAAATCTTTAGAGCCATATTTTTAAAAACCAAACATTTCGAAACACATTCCAAGGAAAGTATAGTTTGGGATGTAGGATTTTTCTTGGAAATCTTTGCATCGCATCTGTGAAAGGTACTGAACCAAAATACCAAGTTTGTTATTTATCCGACACACACACGGATGTGTTTCTAAAAATGTTTCTTTAAGGGGGGGATTCAAGAGGTACTAAAACATGTACTTCCGGTGAAATCCCGATATCGAAATTTTGGGTGGAAGGCAATATCTTCTTTATCTACAATGTACACTTTGGAGAAATTAATAAATAATAAAATACGTACATACGTTGTTACGCCCATGTGCACATTTTCGGCATGTCGTCACAAAATTAGAGTTTTCCAGGAATAGCCATTTATGTACTGCTTGGTATTAATGTCGTAGTTTAATAAATACATTAAAATTTCTAATCATTCGTGAAATTTTACTAATGTCCCTTCATTTTCGTAGACAGAATAACTTGGGGCGCGTCACGCACTACAGCAGGAACGATGGATTTGTGCCGGTGAAGACTGGGTGCGCAATCGTTTAGAGCCCAGTTGCCGAGCCTATATTCTCGGTCATGCGCAGTATACTGAAATGGCCAGTATCGTGGAGAGCTTTGACCGTGCAACATCCGTCTTCTACCGCTTCGGTGCCAGCACGTTAAGTTTTACAAGTTTTAGAAAGTGATTCTTAATCGCATTCGTGATTAGTGTTTTGTGTCTTGTGTGTGCGCGTGTATATGTATTTGCTTATTTAGACTAAAATGCCTTTCATTCAAAGCAAACTTGGTGGAAAAACACTGCACAGCCAAACACGTGACGTTGTTAATAACGTCCATTTCTTCATGAAACGGGAAGCAGCTTCTGGCGATATTCTAATTCCATTGAAGAAAGTGCAAGAGAGGGTAAGTGCAGCAACAAAAGTATCTGAGAGGACAATACGTAAAATAATTAAAGAAGGGGGAACATGTGAGGAACAGGGAACCTCCTTTGGGACACCTGGAAAGGTACATCGTGCACCAAAATGGATCACAGACATTGACGACTTTGATAGGTGTGTGATTCGGCAAACAATTTACAATTTTTATATTCAGGAGAAAACCGTGCCCACTGTCAGAAATCTGCTCCTGAAGCTTAAGAATTCCATTAACTTTAAAGGGGGAAACACTAGTTTAAATATTATCTTACGTGACATGGGTTTCACGTGGAAGAAAACAAGGAACAATAAGGTCTTGTTACAGGAAAGACATGATATAAGAGATTGACGCGTGTCATATTTGCGTGCCATTAAAATGTTTAGAGACGAAGGAAGGCCGATTATATATGAAGATGAAACATACATGATAGTGAGCTGTCAGATGTTGAATATTTGCCAGATGATTAGATAATTCATTGATAAAACTGTGTGCGCGTTGGAAAAAAGAGAACGAGCTGTACCACAATATTTAATATGGTTTATATTAACCTGGTGTTCTGTGAGGAGTGCAATACATTGTTCACCCGCCCGTAGCAGCCGTCATTCTAGGAATGAACAACAATACGGTGAGTCACATGATAGTATACTACTTAGTTATTCTTTTGCCGGCTTATTTTCCCGGGTTTTCTGTTTTACTGTTTGTTTACGTTTCCATACACCAGATTTACAGAGAGCTGCCTGGCGTTAGACATAGACTCGCTTCAGTGCGCGAGGAAGCAAGGTCACCGGCACAGAACTATCGTTTCTACTGTAGACGTGTCGTTATGTTTCGGTTTGTTCATACTGGCAGCCTGGATTTCAGAGTACAGAAGCAATATTGAGTTAACATTAAGTACTGTAAGTAAGAGTAAAATAATTTTGAAATCCTAGTAGTACAATCTACATATATAAAAAAATGTAAATGGTATTGACAGGATTTTAACCACGAATCTTCGGCTTCAAATCCCGACAATGGCATTGAATTTTTCAGTTTGATTCTACATTTCCAACTTAGGTCTACACACGGCGCGTTTGGAAGAACAATTCATTGTAAATGCCGGAGTATCTCTCCGCCATTTGCAATTTACGAAGACTGACGAAAACCTGGAAAAAGTCATTGAGGATGGTCCAGGGGGAAATTTTGTGTACTACATGGTTCCCTGTATATTTATTTAAACTAAGCCGTTTGTTGGAGGTCATTTAACCTAAAACATTATGAAAATACAAATCATAAATTACCGAAAAACAAGATTGGCAGAAGGGGTCATAGGCCACTGTAGCCACCACCCCCGAAACAGTTAAGATATCCCCGCAATCACCTCACGTTCTCATAATTACAGTACAATTACGATGTCAATAAGCACATACCTTATTATAAGGATTGTTGGAAATGTTGTCCTACTCTATCAACATATTTCTGCAATTTCTCAGGAAATTTTCATTCGCACTGGAGAGTTCAAATACCGAAACAGAGCAAATTTCTAGCCTGATGTTTTCCTTTAGTTCCTCGAATGTAAGGAATTTGTTGTATATGCTTATTTTTCATGTGATCATCAGAATTGGGAACATTTCTGTAATTGGATTTTGCGAAATTATAGAATAATTGAACTTGTCTTCTGAATTTGCATGGTTATGTTTTGTCGCAAAATAACAGGTACTGGAGTACAGAAAAACCCGATTTTATACGAGATACCCTTGTATGATGTAAAAATTCTTTGTGCAGTAAATGCATACAGAATAGTACGACCTATGTATTTTGAAAAAAAAATAATAAATGCAGACAGGTACAGGAATGACATACTATTTTTGGAACAAGTAACCAACATTCAATGTCAATCTGGATTTTTTGAACAGCTTTGCTACAGCGAACACAGCTGATGAATCATTAAATTTAATTAAAAAAATTTTTGAAGCTAGGGCAATTATTAAAGAATAATGGCCTCCACATCACTTGCCTTACTCGTATGTTATTTCTATCTATGGGTGAACTTGTACAGTACGGTGTGTGTAACAAACCCCATACATTGAAAGAACTAAGAGAAACCAGGCGAGAAATTGAACTGACCAGTGTGAATGAAAAGTTTTGAAAAGATTCCAGAAATATGAGTATAGAGAAGGGTAACATTTCCAACATCTTCTATGACGAGGTATGTACTTAATATCATGGAAATTCTAACTGTAACTATGAGAATGTGAAGCTGTTACGGTAAACAATTGTTTCGCGGTAGTGCAAGCTACGACGGCCGGCGCGCGGTAAGCCGAGCGGCGGCCACGGTATGAATGAAAAGCACTGCGAAACATAATTTGGAACGAAATAACTATTTAATGAGGCTAAGTAAATTTAAAAAGTGTTATAAATACTCAGATTCGTCTCTGCTTGTTTTACTTTTTCTTTCTGCAATTTCTCATGTGCTCTAGTGTTTGTCTGTCTTTCCGTTTTTTCGCCTTTCTTTTGCCCATTTAATTTTCTTCTCTTCTCCCCTCCCCGTCCCTCTTCACCCCTGCCACTCGACCTCATCCCCTCTACCTCACCCCTTCGCGTACTCCGCAGTAACACACTAGCACTCTACACTATCGAAAACATTCCCCATGCACAGTAAACCACCGCGGTGTACTGTACGCTCTTCAAACAGCAATAGCCATACAAGTGGATGGCTTTTCGAATTCCATGAATTTTCGCAACCTCTGCGTTTCGTAAATCATGACCTGAATGCTAAAACGCTAAAGAATTAAATGCCGGGGCTGAACAAGCGCCTCTCCCTCGCCCACCCGCACTTTACCATAGGGGTGTAATGCCCCCTTTCCTCGATAATTGCAATCAAGTTCCAATTACCCTTAATTAAAGGTTGGTTGATGAGAAAAGCTAATGCAGATGACGTCAGCGCTATCAATATCCATTTAGGAAGGTATTACCTGCCACGTTTTCAGTAAAAGCATTATTTCCGGTGTTGCTCGGCTTCTAGTACCCAAAGTACACATTTCAAAGCCCGCAAGTTTTCCTTCCCTCTGCGTTTCAAATGAGATTCTTTTGAACGCATTAGCAGAAAAACTATTATTTTGCTATTGCAAGAGAGGGTTAACGTTTCTGCAGCTTAGAAATGTATTTAAATCCTGATATGTTTGCAGGAAGACATAGACCTTCACTGCCTAGTGCATACAGAGAATTGTCCTTTATTTTAAAAACAATTACATGTGCATTAAACTAGTTTTATTGAAATAGATCGAAATGTAAAGTTCGCAAAAATGATATTTTGTAATGTAGAATTTTCTTGAGTATACACAAGATTGAGCTTTTCTATATGTAGTTTGTAGAATCGCTACGAATCTATACTGCGTAGAAACTGTATAACTGTTACATTTCGATTTTTAAACATCACCAAGCTTATTTGCACGCTACATTCAAAGATATTGTTTCTGCTCGGTAGGTAGATGAGGGGTTTACATTTCATTACCTTCTCTATTACGTATAGTAAGTATAGTATTACGTATAGTTAATTCGATGTCGAGATTTCACCGGGAATACATGTTTTGAGGCACCTGAATCTTAAAAGAAGCATTTTTAGAAAAAAGTACGTGTATCTGCCTGTCTGTGTGTACGTGCATTGCATAACTTGAAGGTGTTTTGTTACTTATTTGCACCATGCTTTGGGCGCAAATTTGAAGTAGTTTGTATTGTCTTTAAGCTCCACATATGGACGTTAATTTGAAGTAGAATTGTTCATTACGTTGTTTGTACCACGTATGGACGCCAATTTGAGAAGGAGTAGTTTAGAAGGAGTTGTATAATATTTCAACTGTTGGGGAGCCGAATTTATAGTACTTGCAACAGCACGTATAGTAAACAGATTCCGGTAGCCTTCGCCCCAAATGTATTTTCAGTTGGCCTTTGCCCCAAGTTTAAAAAAATAAAATTACTGTTTCTTTAAATATTTAATATTTATGTTTGCCTCGGCTGCCTCAGTATTATTGTTAGAGACATGGAAGTCTTGGCAGGGTGTGATGCGACAAGGATGTAGGCTTACACAGACTTTAAGTTTTAATTCACTCCTTTTTATTAATCCTTGACACAAATTAAATAGCACTTCACTGATATCGAAAGCTGTGAGATTCTTTTACGACTTGACTTTTTAACACATATACTATTTTCGTCTCACACGAATACGTAATTAATTTCTTGAGGACACATCTCACATCCAGTTATAAACACTGTCCGCAGGCAACTGACTAGATTTCAACCGTCTAAACTTGTAAACTTCTGTATTTTAAGTCTCTGATTGGCTATTTTTACTCCAATAGAATACCTGCATTTAACTAAAGCTTTTTTTCGTTGTTGATTGGCTATTTTTTATAAACGCTCACTAAAATTGCATTAATGCTTCCAAGAATCACAAATATCATTTAAACTCTCAAACTCATTATTGCCTCAAAGTTACCTCATTGTTACCACATTGTTAACAACTCTTAACATATTATTCTCACAGCTCCTGCATTGTTAAATTATGTAATTCATTCAGATATCATTATTGAACATGTTTACAATAATATGAGCATATTAAATGAGTGTTACATACATTTTACAAATTATTTCACGCACATTTTGCTTCAAGGCAGACTGTTATTTCATTTACATATTATATAATTTGACTGATATCATTTAAGTGTTAATAATACTGCCTCAAACTAAAAACAAAAAGTCGGAAAATACCAAACTTGGTATATAGATTAAATATCTTCCAAGGATGCAACACGAAGGTTTTTAAGAAAATATCCCACCCCAAACTACCCTTGCATGGAAGATTTTTCGAAAATTTTTATTTTATAAAAAATTGCTCTAGCTCTATTGATTAAAATACCATATATATTAACGATATTTAGATTAAAAATAAAATGTATATCTTGAATTTACTGGAAATAAGCTGTGGAGTTTACTTAATTTGGAAGAAATTAGTAAAATCTTATATAACTGCAAAATGTTAAAGCGATAGACTAAAACGTTACCAAATAAAAAATGTACACCTGTTTAAAATAGCAATGTACTTCAAATATGTCCTTTTGTAGCATCAACCATTCCCGAGGTATCCGTTATTGGTTCGATTTGTTTAATATTTTACCATTCCTTTTAAGTCCCATCGATTTTCAGTTGTTTCTCACGATGCATGGAAACAGTATGGAATTTTAAGGCCATCATATAGAGTCCAGTGCTTAAATATTTGACTATCGCTATAATCTACATATCTACACCTAACCTTTCAGCAAATATTTATTTAGATTAAAATGAAGTAGATGTAAATATAAACTTTAATAACAATAGATTAAGCACTCACTATAGAGAATAGAGTTGGTCATTTCCAAGTATCACGTCAGATTTTTTACTTTCTCTACTACGTATAGTAAGTAGGGGAAGTATTGCATTCCACCCAAAAATTCGATACCGAGATTTCACCGGAAATACACGTTTTGAGACCTCCTGAATCCAAAAAAACGCATTTTTAGAAACATGTCCGTGTGTGTGTCTGTGTGTGTGTGTGTGTGTGTCTGTGTGTGTGTGTCTGTGTGTATGTGTCTGTGTGTGTGTTTGTGAACAGCATAACTCAAAAACGAACAATCGGATAAGCACCAAACTTGGTATTTAGGTTCAGTGTCTTCCAGAGATGCGACACGAAGGTTTTCAAGAAAATCCCCCCACCCCAGACTACCCTTTACATGGAAGATTTTTCGAAAATTTTAATTTTCTCAAAAATGGCTCTAACGATTTTGATGAAAATATCATATGTTTAGGGTAATGTCATGAGAAATGAAATGTATATCTCGAATTTTCTGGGAATGTCTCCAAAAGTATTCTTCATTGTGAACGACTTTTGCATAACTGGTAAACCATAAGAGATAGACAAAATTTTACTACACAAAAAATGTAGCTCGCGTTACAATACACAACTTATGTCATATACATTTCTTTTGTTGAGTGAACCGTTTTCGAGATATTGCTTGTTATTTCCTTAAATTTTCCAATACTTATACTTTTTCTCAAATGCGTTATTCATTTTTTTTATGTCCTGGACATGCAAAGAGAATGCAATGCGTCACATAGCAACCAGCGTTAAAATATTTGACTATCGCTTAAAAGCTACCATATTATTACCAATAAGATTGACATCTCGATATCTCGATTAACATGAAGCATATGGAGAATTGGCGTTTGTAAAATTAGATTGTACAAGAGTAGAGAAAGTCATGTGAGTGTAACACATCAGATTTTTTTAGTATATTCACAATCTTTATTTAGAAACTGTGCAAGTAAAATAAAAATAACAAGTTAGAATTACATACCTGCTGTACAAATCTCCACGGATGGATCAATAACGACCAATGAATGAAGCTGTGGAGTAGTGTATTCCACGCACAGTATGTTTTATTCCTTAACGCAGTATTTTTCCATTTTCCGCGAAGCCTTCGTAGTCAAGAAATCCCTTCAATACATCATCCATTCAGCATTTTTGGAAACATGTCCGTGTGTGTGCCTGTGAGTGTGTTTCTGTGTGTGTGCCTGTGTCTGTGTATGTGTCTGTGTCTGTGAACAGCATAACTCAGAAACGAACAGCCGGATAAACACCAAACTTGCCCTGAAACCAAATAAAGCATTTTTGGAAACATGTCCATATATGACTGTCCTCTGACTGTATATGTTTTTGTCTGTCATTCTATGAACAGCATAACTCAAAAACGAAAAGTCGGATAAACACCACACTTGGTATTTGAGTTTAGTATTTTTCAAGGATGGGACATGAAGATATTCAAGAAAATCCCGCACCCCAGACTACCCTTTACATGGAACACTTTTCAAAAATCTTGATTTACTTAAAGTGGCTCTAACAATTTTGATTAGAATATCACATTTTTAAGATATTTTCATGGAAAATGGAATGTATATCTTGAACTTTCTAGGAATATCTCCAAAAGTACTCTTCATTCTGAATAACTTTCGCATAAATAGTAAATCGTAAGAGATAGACAAAAATTTACTACACAAGAATGTGGCCCTCGTTAAAACGTACAATTTATGTCATACACATTTTTTCTGGAGTGAACCGTTTCCGAGACATTCCTTGTTATTTGTTAGAAATTTCCAATACTTGTACTTTTTCTCAAATGGGAATACGTTATTCCTTTTACTTCTACTACTACGCATAGTAAGTAGGAGAAGTATTGCATTGCACCCAAAAATCCGATATCGACATGTCACCGGAATACATGTTTTGAGAACCCCTGAATACAAAAAAAGGCATTTTTAGAAAAATGCCCGTGTGTGTGTATGACTGTGAACAGCATAACTCAAAAACGAAAAGTCAGTTAAATACCAAAACTTGGCATTTAGGTTCAGTATCTTTCAAAGATGCGGCACGAAGATTTCAAGAAAATCTCCCCAGCCCAGACTACCATTCACATGTAATTTTTATAGAAAATCTTTATATTCTTAAAAATGGCTGTAACGATTTTGATTAAAATATCATATGTTTAAGATACTTTTATGGCATATGAAAGGTATATCTCGAATTTTCTGTGAATGTCCCCGGAATGTCATTCTGAATGACTTTTGCCTAACTGGCAAACCGTAAGAGTAGACAAAGTTTTACTATACAAAAAGTGTATATCTCATTAAAGCACATAATTTATATTCTATACTTTTTTTGTCATGTGGATCATTTCCGAGATATTCCTTTTTATTTGTTTGACTTTTCAAATACGAGTCGTATAAGCTTTCTCAAATGTAAATTTGCTATTCGTTTTTTATGTCCTGGATATGCAAATAGAATGGAACGCTCCACATAACAACCAGCTCTTAAAAGGTTTGACTATCGCTTAAAGCCTACCATATTCCCCATGCATCTACAAGAAAATTAGCAATAAGTTTCTGCAAATGTTTATCTCGATTAACATGAAGTAGATGGAGAATAAGCGGTTGTAAAAATATAGCCTTTTGTACAAGAGTAGAGAAAATCATGTGTGCAACACATCATATTTTTATACCTCATGCCAGGTAGAATCCATAGTCTTCACACCCCATTAAAAGCTTTTTTTTTCAGTGAGTCTCCAAAGATAGTGCTCATCGTACTAAGTAGAACTTCTGCATTATCAGTTAACAACATCAAAAGGAAAACGTGTGCATGTAAAATTAAAAATTACCCCGCTATTTCTATGGAAATTAAATAGGTTATGATTTACTTTACGCTATAATTCGTGTCTCAGTAAAACATTATTATGCAGTTATAAAGTTTCTTTTTTTATTCAAACGAATAAAATTCGTTATAAGCTTGATACGAAATAAATAACGTACAAATAGAATTATCTACCTGATTTGTTTATTTTCGCAAATAGGGAATTAATCAGGAGAGAGTTTTAAATGTATGTCGACAATTACTAAAGCAAATGAATAACATGTACGCAGCTTCGAATTTACTCTCCTGCTGATTTAAATTTCGCCTTTCCAAAGTTAAAAGTCGGTCTTTCCTGAATAGCTACATTATTTATGTTGCAAACGTGTTTTCTGCGTTACTTTTTAGAATTTCTCAGGCGTTTCCGCCTCCATTCAGAGAGCTGTGTTTATTTAGGCCTTATAGAGGGGTAGGCAAATATGTTGAATAACTTGAGACGGTTCCCATGGCAACCTTGCGTATTGTATACAACGCTGGAAAATATAAGAGACGAAGACGTGTCTTGCCATGAAGACTTCATTCGCTACTGCTGAGTACCGTAACGAGAAAAACAAAGACGTGAGTCTATGTTAAAATTCGTAGCGTTCATACCGAGCCATGCGGGAGGGCTAAGGGGACGCTTTACTAAAATAACTAAATTGTAAAAATGTTCGGTTAGTTTTATTCACACTTATGGTATTTATATATTTATGCATATGGGGTATTTAAATTTCCATTTTACATATTTTTGAGGTGTAATTAAATGGAGAAAATCGCAAAATATGTAACATTTTTAATATTTCTACCATGCACATATTAGATAGAGAAGATATAATATTCCACCCAGAAGTCGATACCGATTTTTCTCTGAAAATACATGTTTTGAGGTGCTGCTTCATAAAATAAGCAAAAAAGGTCCTATGTGTTTGAACAGCATAACTCAAAATACGGAAAGTCGGATAAATACTAAACTTGGTATTAAGGTTCAGTACATTCCAAAGATACAACGCAAAGGTTTTTAAACAAATCCCCCCACCACAAGCCAGCCTTTACATGGAACATTTTTATAAAATTTTTATTTTCTAAAAAATGGCTGTAACAATTTTAATTAAATTACCATATATTAAAGAAATCAGCATTGAAAATAAAATGCATATCTTAAATTTTCTAGGAATAGCTTGTGAAGTACTTTTTATTCGGAAAGGGGTATGTATAATATTGTATAATTGGTAAACATTAAACGATAGACGAAAACATACTACACAAAAAATGCAGATACCTTTAAATCCCACAATTTATTTCAAATACGATTTTTTGTGCCATCTGCCATTTTCGAGATATCCGTTATTGATGGTAGGAATTTTTCAATATTTCCTTTTCAGATCCTGTCGATTTTCAGTTGTTCCTCGTTATGTCATGGAATGAATGAGGAATTTTAAGGTATAGCGTTCAGTTCTAAAACATTTGACTATCGCTATTTCTTTTGCATCTATAACGAAATGTGTAATACAACTATTTCAGGAAAGGTTTATCTGGATTAAAATGAGGTAGACAGGAAAACAAACTTTCGCAAGAATAATTTGTAAACTCACTAATAAGCGAGGGAGAGTAGAGCAGGTCCTGTGAATGTAACACACTAGAGTTACTGTTTTTGTCTGTTTTATTAATTGGAATTTTTTATTTAATCGCATATATATTTTTAACTGTAGTTGCAGCTCCATCTGTCATTTTGTACTGTGACTCTTGTACTACTTCACAGAAAATGTTCTAACTTCTACACACTTTGGAGCAGAGTAGTAAACTTAAGCCCATCATTTAGGGGAAGTTTGGCTCTACAAATCTGTACTATTCAAGCCATATGGCATCTTTCTTTGCAAATAAATGCGATTTTTTTCAATTTTTGCTTTGAAGGCTTTTACTATAAATGACATTTTCCGGTGCAAATGACCTGTATTCTAAAATCATAAAAGGCATCTAAATAAAATTTTCGGATAATGAAGAACATGTAGGTGATGTTTTTGACCTACTTTGGTGTTAAAAATATGTTCGGCTATTTTTATTTCTCTACCACGTACAATGTACGATGTCATAGCAGCTAGAGAAGGTATTACATTTCACTCAAAAATTTGGTACTGAAATTTCACCGGAAATACATGTTTTGTGGTTCCCGGAATAAAAAAAAGTATTTTAGGGCAATGTGTCTGTTATATGTGCCTTTGTACAGCATAATTCAAAAAAGAAAGGCCAGATAAATAAAAAACTTGGTATTTAAGTTCAGTATCTTCGAAAGTTGCGACACGAAGATTTTCAAGAAAATCCAAAACCTCAAACTACCATTTACATGGAAAATATTTCGAAATTTTTTATTTTCTATTAATTGCTTTAACGATTTTGATTAGAATACAACATATTAAAGCTATTTACATGACAAATAAAATGTATATCTTGAATTTTCTGTGAATTCCTCTTCATTTGGAAAGAATTTTGTATATTCTTGTATATGGATGGTTTTGGCTATCTGACGAGTGCTACTTATCTTTGTTTACCTCGACTGCCCGTCTCTGACCTCCCGGTAAAATTGGACCATAGCCGCGTCACAATAAAGTTAAGTATTTACTTTCTCTACTACGTGTAAAGTAATGGAAGTATTACGTTCCACCCAAAAATTCGATTCTGAGATTTCACAGAAAATGCATGTTTTGAGATTCCCTGAATCCAAATAAAGCGTTTTGTAAACATGTCCGTGTGTGTGCATATGTGTGTTCGCTCTGTCTGTAAACAGCATAAATCAAAAACGAAAAGTCGGATAAATACCAAAATTGGTATCTGAGTTTAGTATCTTCCAAGGATGTGATACAAATATTTTCAAGAAAATAACCCCCACTTAAGACTACTCTTTACATGGAACATTCTTCCAACATTTTGATTTTCTCAAAAACGGCTCTTAGGATTTTATTAAGTATCATGTTGAAGGCATTTTCATGGTAAATTAAATGTATATCTTGAATTTACTGGGAATGTCCCAAAAATCCTCTTTATTTTGAATGCCTTTTGCATAGCTGGTAAACCGTAAGAGATAGAAAAAAGTTTGCTATAAAAATTTAGACCTTGTTAAAACACAAATTTCTGGCATACACTTTTCTTTTCTTTTCTTTTTTTGTCGAGTGACCCATTTTCGAGATATTCCTTGTTATTTGTTTGGATTTTCCAATATTTATACTTTTTCTCAAATGGAAATTAGTTATTTTATTTTTTTAATACCCAAGACATGCAAAGAGAATGGAATGCTACACAGAGCAACCAGCTCTTAAAACATTTGACAACCGCTTAAAGCCTACCATATTACCCTTGCACCCACAAGAAAATTAGCAATAAGGTAGTTTCTGCAAATGTTTATCTCGATTAACATGAAGTAGATGGAGAATAAGCGTTTGTAAAAACAGTTTGTACAAGAGTAGAGAAAGTCATGTGAGTGCAATGCATCAGATTGTTTAATCTTTCCATTTATGTTCAATTAATAAATGTATGATATTTTAAATAAAAAAATAATATATTGACACTTTGTTCCAGAATTCTATTTTCAATCTTATGCCATTGGTCCAAGTAAATAGAACAAAAAGCGCAATTAGGCTACAAATTCCCTATCAACTTAACAAGATTCTGCAATATCATCTATACTCAAATTAATTTCACTTATTAGCCTATGTTTTAAGAAGAGTCATGCATACAATATATTCTCCGCTAATCCTCCCCCAAAATTGCGTTTTATATTTTTTACAAAAGAGTCTTTCTTTCAATGACAACCATATTTTATTTCTTGTGTTAGTCTTTTTATATAAAAAGTTTTAAAATATTAAGCTTTCTCTTTATAGGAAAAGGAGAGTTTTTTAAGTTTATAATTTTAATGGCGTATTACCTTAAAATGATGTTCTTTGTCCCTATGTCGAGAGAAGTTATAACAAAGGGAATAAACTTTTATTTTCTGTGGTGCCTGTCTCTGGTACAGGAAGTACTGCATTTGACACAAAAAATCGATAACACGATTCTCTAGAAATTCACGCCTGCGGTATATCTAGAGATATCGTTTGCTGCAAAGTAAAATACGGCTGCAACAAACTTTGAAATTTCGACAGTGATATTGATATGAGCACAATTTTAAAACCCCGAAAAAAGAAGTTTTTTTTGAGATTTCCTCTAATATTCTTGCAAAATAAATGATACATCACAGTGTTACCGAAGTACTGTGAACATCCACCCCGTACAGGCGAGTACATGGAATCTTGCCGATATAATAGGCAATGCTATATGTTGGTAAGCAAATACTACACCGCCTCTGCCACGCCCAGCCCCAACCCCTTACCTAGTTCTAGCTCTCCACTTAATGCTTTAGCCTTTTGGCCCTCCTTTTCCTTCGCCACTGAGCCTAGAATCGAGCACTGTTCATTAATGTTTGAGTGCCAGGCTTTTGACAAACCAATGCGAGACGGACTTATTCAGGAGCCGGTGTGGATCGTCGTTCTGAAGCATACCTTCCAACCTCTCAGCTGAAATCGTTCTGTACTCCTCCCCTTTCGCCGCTCACCTAGGCCTAAGGCTTTTACAGACTAATGCGTGTGTGTCGGACTGGAATTCAAAACAATAAGAAATTGGCTCACGCAGTTCACAGGAACACAGATGACGAGTTTTTCCCAACATTAAATAAATAAATAAAGAATAACACGGAAACCAGATACAATGGCACGTTTCCGTACACTCAGCTGTATATTATCACAGACTTGGTACATAGTAGCAAGGATTCAAACCTAGGTAACCTGCGACTTTGAGTTTTTGAGCAGAGATTTTCAGTGTTTGAGCCATCTCAGCTGTAATAATGTAACTGTATTTTTAAGGTACAAGTATTATAACTGTTTCGATATTTGTATCCTCGTTAGTGACTGGAATTATAGGCCAATGCGTGTGTGTGTTTGTGTGTGTGGTGTACGCGATAAAATTCCTAACAGAAAACAAAAGTAACAAATAATTAATATAAACCACAAAAAAGCATTTTCACCGATGAGCAATTTTTCAAAAGCGGAACCCACCTTATCACCTAAGATGTTTTTAAAGTTGCCCATATGGTCTATGACCTTTGAGGGATATCTCTTCCCACCAAGCAATGACAGGAAGCACTTCTAAGGTGCAGGCACCCAGCGGGTGGATTCTGTTGCCTCCGATGGTAGGATGATGAGGATGGCGATGGAATGAGAGGACCTACAGCTTTTACCGTGGACTCCAAACCAGTTGAGATTTGGTGATACTTCACGTTAGCAAGTCAGAGGTGCAGACGTGGATAGGGCTAAGTTAAAATCGCCACCCCAAAGCCGGGAATCAAACCCATACCCTCATTACGAGAGCCGGAAATGAAGCCACTGCGCTACCCCGGCGTCTATGACCTAGGATGTTAAAAGGGGTAAATAAATAATACAAAAAGCAAGAAACTTTCATATCACTAACTAGCTATTATTGTTTATTTTTAATAGTTACCACAAACTATTCTTGCAAAATCATATTTTGTTTTGTCTGCTTTATGTTTTCGAGATAAATATTTGCAGAAATAGTTGAAATGGGGATATAGGAGACTAAGCTATAATGAAATCTTTAAAAGCGGGTCGCTGGGTACTAGCCTAGAAAGTTCATAGTCTTTCCATGACATCGCGAGAAAAGTTCAAACGAATAATAACATATCTGAGAAATTGCTGATACCACAAAAATTTAGATAAATTGTCTAATTTAAAGGGATTCACTAGTCGGTCACGATATGAGTGCGTCAGGGTTTTTGTTGACAATGCCTAACGTCAACAAGGCTAGGGATCAGAAATGAGTGAGGTCAAGGCGTCAAGGGAATGTACAGTTGTACAATGAAAACAGCAATACATTTTGTAGGCCTCAGTCTCGCTAGTAAATGCAACTCAGAACTGCAGATATTTTGTTTACCTGACTGTACTTCTGATGCCTTGCCCACTTGTTCGTAAATCTTCAGTTTTACTTCCCAACGCACACACTCATATCGTAGCCGACTAGTACCGTTTAGTGTGGTATACTTTTATCTCTCTTATAGTTCACCAGTCACACAAAACTGTAGAAATTTCATTTCGAATGGAGATGACTTTAGAGACTATCTCCAGAAAAATCAAGTTATGGTTTTAATTAGGCACGTAAATGCCTTGAACATATCTTAATTTAATTAAAATCGTCAAGTCATTTTGATAAAATCAAAAATAACGAAAAATCTTTTATAAAAAGATCTGTTTTTGGATTCAGGTGACCTCAAAGTATGTATTTCCGGAGATATATTGGTATTGAATTTTTGGGTGGAAAGCAACAGTTCCCCTACCTACTATTTTCTTGTGTGTTTAATACTTCATTGTTTTAAATGGTGGAGTTCCATTGTTTCTTATGACCTCGTGCAGAGAGAGTGAAATAGTAAGGCTAACATTTTAAATAGTTGACTATCCTCTCAGTTTCTTTAGACATCGACACAAATTCTATTTGACCATTTCCTTGGAATATTTGTAAATATTAACGGAAAGAAAAAGAAGATTTATATGCAAAGTGGTAGGATAAATGCTAATATAAATTTATTACATACAAAATGTGCTCTGTTTATTATTCTTTGTTTTCTGTTTACCTTAAAATCTTGTGATTTTATCCAGCTTCTCAACTGTCGCTTCCCTCAGTTCTGCTATCACTGCTTTGATGTGGTTCAACTATCACTGGGACTTCACCTAGTTCACATTTCCCCACCACTTCATATTCTCCGGGACGTAGCCTCTTATTCCGAATAGTTCATTCGCTAGGGAGTCGAACACAACACTTCCACAACATTTTGCTTCATAGTTGCACTCGCTGCACGTCACAGCAGTCGTCATAATCTCGCTCGGAGAACCGCACTTGATGTCGCAGTACAAACGCGTTCACCAATTCACTTACTCGACGACCGACTTGCGCGAGAACGCTCGCTTATATAGAGAATGGAATTTTCCACAGAATATCCTAGAGATATATAGACACACGTTCTGGAGGCGCGCAAAATAAAGTTCCAGAATATTCTGTATATCCGCCGATAGCGTTTCTGGTGTTTACGTTTGGAGCAAACGCAAACTATCTTTGTTTATCTCCAATTGCCTGGTGCTAATTTCCCAATAACCTTGGTACATAGCCGCTCCATTAAAATATATTTATTTATGTATACAAGCATTACCTTTACTAATCTGTAATTTTAAGTGTCATAGTGTTCACAAGTAGTCCACCTCCTGGTATTTGTGAAATATTAAATATTTGTATCATGTGTTTAAACTATAACAGCTAGGTAATTGTCGTAATAGTGTATGAATTCTAACAACTTTTTCCTTATATTTCATTCTTTTTTGTAAGAAGCAGCGGATTATGTAATACTTTTTAGGCAATTTAAAATGGTGTAATTTCTGAAAGCTGACATCTCTATCACAGTTTTAACTGTGAGTACATTTATGGATTTTGAAACTGTACAGCTCCTATACTATAGGGATGAACAAGAATAATGCGTGGATAAATGTGCCATCCTCCATGGTGTAGGGATTTCCGAGGTCAGGGAAAGTAAATCGGTGGTCATTTTCGTAGATTTATGGCACGTAAAAGAACCTCAAGCCTGATAAAGATGCCTCTGAGCGAAATTCCGGTCCTTCATGCCGGTAAATGTTTAAAATTAAGGTTATATTGTAGATAATACCCTATATAACTTGGAAATGTCAAAGTATATACACCTCTAAACTTTTCTAAGCACGTAGAAAATGTAAATCAATGTTAATTAATAGATTCAAACAAGTTTCTTAGCAATACAACTAAATTTAAAATGTTAATGCTGAATTTACAAGTAATAAATAAAGACTTTTGTTGCAGAGTAAAAATATAGAAATATAACTGAACAGTGGTCATAGTATTTTCATTGCCAACTGCTCCTTCCGCTAACATAAGATAGAGAAACATCACATTTTACCGTAGCATTAAATATTTCTAAAATATTCTACGTATTAATTTTACCACACGTTTTGATTTTCACCGATGAGCTTTAGAACATCATTTATGAGTGTCTTTCGGAAAGCTGATAAAAGGGATTTGTAATTAGGCTCTGCTCATAAACAACAAAAACAAACTGCTACATTTTAGTGCAGTCTCCCATCTACGTAATTAAATCCACGTCACGTCTTAATTATAGCATACTTAGGTAGCTGTTTATTATAAGTACAGTAAATTGGATATTAAAACAAGTGTTTTATATGAATATTGCATAATGCGCAGTGAGTTGATGGGAAAGGAAAATCTCGTGTGACTGTTGCATATCGGTTTATTAACTTCTGAATTTAAAATAGCTCCAATATGCAGAAAAGACCTGATTTGCGAGATATAAATCTGTTTACAAAGGCATAATTAACTAAGAGCTTTGCTTTGTAACTGCTTCGTTCTTTTTCTTACAGTTTCTTTGAGGCCTTCTCTTGTTTGTGAATTATAAACTGTTCTTAAGAAAGTTTTTTACATTACCCAAGGTTTAATTTTCGCAGCAAATGTACAAAGACTGATAAGAAATTTCTTTAAGAGGGAACTTTCTTTTCTAGGCTGAAGGAAACCTATAAATCCTCTCTTTTGCAAAAGGCACGTGTTCTTTCCTTGCCCTCCCCTTTCTTTCTTGTCCGTGTCCGTTTGTTCATAAGATTCTTCTAATGGTGAAGAGTGTTGCTTATGTTGCAGATATTAAGCATTTTAATGGCTTTGTTGTGTTTTTGTTACTTTTTTGTAGTGTGTTTTAGTAAAGCTACATTGTAACCACCCAGGAAATACCGGTTGTTACAAGTATGACATAATTCACTGGAAGAGCAGTCTCCAAAGGGGGCGTGCCGCCCTTGTGAAGGGTGCACGTTTTGTGGTGAGAATTCCAGATAACATTCCTGCCAATGTCCATGGCCTTTATTCTATGCTGAGAGCTTATGGTCCAGTATATAAGTTCCTCAATTTATTACATACATAACTCATAATGAAGTTGTTTCTTATTATTTCTGATTACGAAAAGGCTCGCCATGACCACGAACGGCGTGGAGACGTTCCGCATCGGGGTCGGAGTGGTCTGCTCCTGTGATCTCATTACAGTGAGCTTAAATATCTTAAGTTGTGAGGTGTCAGCGTTGTGTTAAGCTAGGTTCACCATGTACCTTAATTTCAACTCTTTCCAAGCGTTGCCTCATTCCAATACCTGAACTTCATTTCCAGCTGTGGGACGGTACAATATACTTATCAATATATTTATTTATAAATAAAATATTTATAGATAAATCTCAGGTTAAAGGTTTATGAGAATTTTTGTAATACGTAATTATTGACAGGAAGATATGAATAATTAGGTAAGAAAATGATGGAGAAAAAAATGATTGCAACAAACAATTTCTGTATATTAAATCAATGTATGTTGTAATAAGCTTGAGTTGAAGGATTTGTCGGAAAGAAAAAAGCATTTAACAAGTCATGTAAGGAATACATTAGCTTAAAGATTCTTGGATTGCAGTTAGGGTTTAGTTCAGTACGTTTCAAAGTCACATAGGCAGCGATTCTTAAATTATCAAATTGAAAGGTATGGCTTAGTAGCAACATAAGCGATTTTAAGATTGGAAAGCACGAGAAGAAAAGTCGGTGGGGGTATAAATATGTAGGCCGATATTATGTTAAGAAAATAGCACGCATTCTAATCATACATACATTCACATTCGTAAATACATTCCTGACCCTCCTGAGATTCTTGACTCTCGTATGACTTACACTTGTAATTTTTAAGTTGTGTAGCGCTCATGAACGCAGGCGTTAGAAAGATCTAGCGGTTATTGGGAGGGGTCTTTCCGAGGAACATTTCTGTGACTTACGGCAACTGACGCTTCACTTAATTGTAGAACTAATTTATTCAAGTTCAACAATCGGCGACTCTTCTCAAACTGAATATTTCAGTAAATATTAAAATATATAAGCTAACTTAATTGGTTTTATCCTTTTACAGTACATTCACGCATACTCTTGAAGTAGATTTTTAGACCACGGATGGGAGCCAAACTTGAAGTAGTTTATTGTTGCTGTTGTACCACACACGTAAAGTACAAAGCTTCCGGTGGCCTTCGCCTCATGTTTACTTTTCTGGTGGCCTTCACCCTCACGTTTAAAAAAATCAACTTTGTATTTTAATGTTTATTTAAATGTTATATGTGTATGCTTCGGCTGCGTCAGCATTTCTTTTAGAACACGTATGTCTTAGCAGGGCTGGTGTGGCTAAGGAATGAAGGCTTACACAAATTAGAATTGTATTATACTTTTTTTATTAATCCTACATACAATTAAATAACACTTCACTGATGTATCCTACTATGCAGCTGTGAGATTATTAATTGCACTTTGACACGCAAACCTTATATTATTCTCACCGCAATAAAATTTCATGTCTCACACTGAACACGTACCAAATTTGACTGATTGCTTGGTTACGCAATCTTGTAGCGTCTCCCGCCTAAATTTGCACATTTCCTCTATTTCTAGTCTGGGATTGGCTAATCCTACTCCAATAGAATACTTTTATTTAACTTAAGCTTTTTCTTGTTTTTGATTGGCTATTTATAAACTGTTTTAAATATTACATTATTGTTCCAAGAATTATTACTAGCATTACTAAACTTTCTACTTTATTGTTGTCTCAAAGTTACCTCATTGTTACCTCATTGTTAGCAACTTTCGGCTTCTACTTTATAATTCTGTTTGCTACGAAAAGCAGCTGGCTTCTATTCTCACAGCCCCCACATTGTTAAATTACGTAATACATTCACATAACGTTATTATACATCTACATAATAAAATAAACATTAATACAATGACTGTAACATACACTTTATATACTATACTATACACATGTTGCTCTAAGACGGGCTGCTATTATATTTTATATTATATAATTAGACTGATATTATTTTAGTGTTAAAAATACTGCCTCACATATACAAATCTTGTAGGTGTGTAACATTTTAAGTTTTATTGGCTCTACCACCTAACTGTAGTAGATAGTGGAAGCACAGTATTAGTTATACCACATGAGACAGCGCAGAACGAGCTACGAGATGATATAAAACTCGTCAGCAGAGCAGGTAACATTAAATGTTTGAAACACGGAGAGGCATCAAAGTTGTCGCACCATGAACGGCTTCAGAGGAAATGAAATAGGAAGCTCGAAGTTAGAAATAGTTGTGAGAAAAAGGAGAGGTGGGGAGCTTGTAGAATTTAAGGACATAAGAAATATAATACAGAATGCAATATCGGAGGTTTCGGGAACCACTGGACAGAGCCAAACCTAACAGGCTACGAACTTAGCTCAAACGAGTAAAAATTTCATATATATGTGTGTGTGGATACTGATATTATGGTTGTCTTATTCTATTTTTACAATGCTATTTGAATTTCTTCTTCAACATTGTTTTCAAGTTATAAGTTATTATTCCTCTTGTTGCAGGTGAGTTATGCACAGCCGTATACTATTCTACGATGTTGAGAGCTGCACATAGTAAGTTTGTATTTACATTATATTTATACTAAAACTACAGGAGGTAATGATATAGTCCATTACTCCTATATGGGTAGGAATTAAGTGTAGTATTCCAAATATATCATCTTTTATATCTAACTGCACCAAATAATAGATGCAGTCCCAGAAAAAAACAAATAATATAAACAGTAAAACCTAAAATGAGGAAATAGGTTTTCAGGTTCTGTTTATTTTTCACTCCTAGTTAACATACGCCTATCTTAGTATCAATTTTTCTCATTTAATCTTAAAATATGAGTGAAATAAGTAATGCCACACCTACCCACTCATTAGCCGTCTGTACATAAACACCGTTCCGTTTTGCCCAAAATGTAGAGTATTTAAGTTTGTGGAAGAAATAGGATGTGGATAGAGTAAGCAAGAGACAACAGTAAACAGTAAGTTAAGATCATTTGTAATTTTATTTGAAAAATTCTAAATAACAGCCACATACAATGTGTTAAAACAATTAATTACAAATAGTTATTGACAGTAGCGTTGGAATGGAAGTAGTGAATACAAATTTTATAAAATGCTTAGAAAATATCATATGCAATTTTCAAATACTTGAACAGCTGTATTTGCTCTTGCGTATTAAATCAAACCTCTTTTATCCGTTACTTGTTCCAATTTTTAAGGCAGCAAATTAGTTCCAGCAAAGTTTATTCAGTCCGAGTCCCGACATCCTTTATCTATCAAAGTTTGCCATGGTTAAGGCAGTAATTCGGTAAGTTTTGGATTATGACGGCTCGATAATTAACCATTTCCAATTTCAGGAACTTTCTAATAATTGCCCGAGCATAAAAACATAACCCAACCGAATACACAAACTGAGCCGAGTTATTCCAGGATTCCCCATGGTAATGGTAATGGCATCGCCCGCATGAGGCCCATCTTCCTCGCTATATAATAGACTCTCCGTTATGCCTATGTTACCAGGAGCAAGAACAAGTCGCCAGTTAACTCGGACGGGAGGAGATCACCAGTTACCTATCTGTTTAGATGCGGTTTACCCGTGCGATATAATCGTTAACGTCTTTAAGCAAGTGTTTGTGTCTTGTAAAGTTGATGGGGGAGGGCGGCTGTTTGTTTCTCGTGTTAGTATGGCGCGGGTTAGTGATACCGCTGGGACGGTTATCCATCCAAGTGGTGACAAATCCTGGTGCTGCTTAACTTAGGAGGCCGTTTGCAGGACGGTTATATAAAGATATATTCATCTACCGAGAAAACTGAAGGGACCAAGTGCATAAGGTGAATGAAGTGCCAAGTAAAGCAGAAAGGGGTACGGCTGAAGGGTAACCCGTCCAGCCGTGACCGGGCCAAATGCTGAACTTGGAGGTGTGGTGCGTAATTGGATGGTGGCAGGAGTTACCAGCCCAGGGTGTGCTTGGGCTAGAATGTCTGGGCAGCCAATGATCGTATTGTCTAAGCGCATTTACCAGCCAATTTGGATGAGGTGCAAGTTTAGCCTACATTGTACGAGAACTTTCTCGCAAAACGTCCACTATGTAAAGGGGTACCTGAGTGAGTTTGTAGGATGTGAATCGGGAATCTACGGTCTCTACAGTATATCATTCGGAGTGCCCTTGTTCTGCCGGCTTGCAGTCTGCGGATGGTGGTCGGAGCCATCAAACTCCACACCTCGCAGCCGTACTGTATCAGAGGTAGAATGATTACACGATACAGGCGATTTTAAGGTAAGTGGGCATACTGAAGACAGGACAATATGCATCGGCGATTGGGGCGGAGCGGGGTAAGACTATAGCTGGCGAGACGCCAGCAGAACCAGAATTCTGCAGACAGCACGCAGTAGGTCGCTTGAATCGCTTGAATTGAACCGCTACAACAAGCGATCGAAAATGAAATGAAGCCAAACAAAATTATTGATGTTAGTAATGTCAAAGCTTACTGCACAGGTGTAGAAAAAGTTATTACAGAGGGATTGGAACCTTTTATCAACATCAACATCCTTGTGCAGAAGCACTCTTTTTACAACTTTTACCTTTTATACTGAAGCAAACGAAAACTCCCTGAGTACTGAGAATATACCATGTATACAAGACAGAAGCTACGTTAGAGTGCATATAGGCAAGCTAGATGTCATCTATAAACAGTATCGAATAAAGTTCAGTTTATTTTCCACTCTACATTTGCCACTCTGCAGCTAATTTCTTCTGTGTGTGATCTAACATCTCAAGTGCAAATCGTACAAAGACTTTGAAAATAACGACGGGTGAATGTCCATGGGTCGCTGTGTACACCGCATTCATAGCTTAACCGAGAAATGGGGTGCTCTGAAACTACACATTACGAGCAGAAACAAACGATTGTGATAGATAATAACCTGTATTCACATAGAGATTTAATATTAATTTTAGAATCGTATATAATATCGGAGAAAGACGAAAATATACATATCTTCGCTGAGAAAAACAGACTTTTTTAAAATAACACAGGCAATCTTTCTCCAGGGCGCCAGCATATTGATGGTAGCAGGTTCTTCTTGCTACTGAGTGTGTGTCCAGCACAATGGAACCTGTAAGTATATATTAAAATAAAGGTTTTGTCAAAACGTGTGTTCTTTAGATCGCATTATTTCCCATCGGAACATTTAGTTGTTTACTTCCAAACTCATGTAAAAAAAGCTAAATATGAAATTTATATTTGTTCACCGATAGGAAAAGGAAATTCTGTCAGCTATTATTGTATTAATGGAAGATGTCACGTGACTTTGTAGAAGAAAAACATACTTACATCGCGAGATCTGAAATATACGAGTAAGATGACTTGCAATTTGGCAGTATGCAGGGAGGGACATGTAACACTTATAATTTCAAATATGCAGAGGCAGACATGTAAAATCTATAAACAAGAAGTACGCAAAAACGGGCAATTAATTCATAAAGTGCAAGTACATGATGCTATTTAATGTGGGCGAACTTGAATATCTTGGGTTACAGTAAAGGAAATTTACCGCGAACAGTTCGCGAAATCGGCCTCTGACGCAAGGATATAATTGCTTATGCATCTGGATCGAACCGCGGGTTTGGAGCTAAAGGGAACACTATAAAATGCGTATAAATTAAGTTATTTATATAAACGGCATTTTTATTGGGCATCGGAAAACACAACTTGAGATGAGATCCATTATTCCACCCACGTACTTCCTGCATCTCCCCCTTTCCTTCCCTTCGCGAAGACGTTCCTGCCCCAGAGATTGCAGGATATGGAAGCCACATTATTGGGTCACTTCAAGGCCAGTCATTGCCGATTACACCATTCAATAAACACTGATAACTTTGCCCACTGAGGTAGTGCAACATCATGTTGCAACAGGATATTATACACCCAAACCTTCCTGTTGCAGATGTGATGGGAAAATTTAGCACGAATCAATACGCATTTAGCTCTTTATCTGAACTGTAAACGTCATTTTGTTGAATTTAGTTGTCGGTAAGCAACTTTTCTGCTTTCTTATGTAGTATCAACCACAATGATGAGTCTTAATTCTCCTGGTATCCTGTTTCTATCTTGCGCCGTTTCCAATGGATCACTCGGTAGAATGTAAGTTATTGAAAGGTGGATTAAAATTAATACGTTGGAGACCGCGATTTACTTCCCAAACTTTGACTTGCTGCATCGACGTTAACTAGCTGAATAGCAAGCCGTGCTTTCTGGGCACTGCCATCAACTTTTAGCAAGTATGTTTGGCAAATCTCGTAGGCTATGTCAACATATACCATTAATAGGCATCGGTCTTTAATGAAGCTCTGAATAAATGTCAATATTAAACATCTAGAGATTAGAGAATACAAAGCTTATTTCTCCCCCTAAAACAGTAATTTCTGGATATTTTAATTCACTTCAGTTACCAAAAAAAGAGAGGATGTGTTAGATTCAAACTACTTTTTTCTAGCACTATGCTTTATTTTTGTATTTCTTCTACAAACTAATATTTCAAAAACTTAATCCTCTATCTCTTTCATATTAAATGAGATTAATATTTGCATAAATAGCTACATTACGGTTTTCCTTGTAGGTAAACAGGGATAACAAGAGGCATTTTAAATAGATAATTGCTATATTCTGGCACTATGATGACCGAATGAAACAAACAAATACTGATTTAGGATTTCCAAAAATATGAAATATTGGAAAATTCAAACCAGTAACAAATGATACCTCTGAAATTATTAATGTCCCAATAATTATTTGACGTAAGTTGTATGGTAGCAACAGATTACATTGTTTTCTTAGTAAGCTCTTCTCTACCACTAATAGTTTAACAATATTATAGAATATTACAAATAAATCGTACAAGTCGAATATATCTTCACGGGTATTTGCAGAAACTTTATAATGCATACTTGATACTTTCCTTCAGCAAAATATTTACAACCATTTCTTAGAAAGCAAGAATTACCCTGTGGTGGAAGGATTTTCTTAGAGAACTTCGTTTTATGAGGTTAAGTATTTATCTGCCTTTAGGTTTTTGAGTTATGCTGTTTACACTCACGCGCGTGTTCGAAGAGATTTCTCTAAAGATGCCCGTTTTAGGATTAAGTGCATTTTGATAAAATTTCAATACGGAATTTTTGGGTGGATGTAATACTTCTATGTTCTCTATGTAGAAGCCAAAAGTTAAAATAGTTTGTGTTTCAATTTTTCCGCACTCGTCATAAAGGCTAAGTAACCAGTAATTTCTAAAACTTCTTAATCAGTCCACAGCCTGCACACCGTCATCCACACTGTCATTCCTTTTTAGCAATTGTGCCTACAACCTCATCTGGGGCGAATTTGGGATTCCCAAAGAATCAGCGTGCGTAAAAGGGGGCCCATTCCCCTAGATTGCAATGTATTTTTCTCCCCGTAAGGTTTGCAGCTTCAAGTAACCAACCTCAGACTCCACCCATCCAAAACTAAATTGATCCTAAAATGACTATCATAACGTCCTCCAAATGTCATTTAATTTCCTCCATAACATTTATTAAAGAAATTTCTTTCTACAACGCTTAGTTTTGGAGAAATCGTACAGTTTTAACTTTAATGGTACACCCTGCATAATACCGGGTACGAAAAGTAATGTTCAGAAAACTGTAGAGTTGAAAGGCGGTAATAAACTAAGCATTTTGATGATAGCATCAAGAGGTCACAGCTGTATTTTACTACGCTACCTGCATAAACGTTAAATCCGTCATCTTAAGAGTCTCCGATTGTGGAAGCTGTTTGTAGGTTTATGATGTAAGTAAGTACTAGTCACTGTTTCTAAGTGTGTCTGATATGAAGCCTACTGGATGGTGCAGTAATACTGAAAGCAAGTCTTGTTCAGTACAAATAGTGTTGTACAATTTAATATTTTCTCATTGTGTACAACTACTAATTAGTGGAGGCACTACGTACATGCGAGTAACATTTCATTTTGGCTGGGAAATAAAGATGTATCATAAAGTCAGATTTCAATTATGTCCATGCAGCGCATCTATTATTGCACTGCATCTTCAACCACATTTTCCTAACCTCAAATTACTTAGATTCAGCTTTACAATTTTTAGCACATTGGTTTTTCACAGCCTGTATATAGGTTTATATTTGCCTTTGTCATTGCCATCAATATTAAACTAGACCCTGATCCCCACCTACCGAATAAGAAGAAACATTTTATTTTGTCATTGAGCTTATGTTTTAATGCTAACAGTCAGCCATCCCGGAATTTCTATGCGCGATCAAAGGATTAAGTAATCTTTTTAACGTTATAAAACATTCGTAAATAGTAACTACTTCTTTAATACATTATCCTCCTTTTTATAGGACTTACAAGTGAATACCTTGTGTCAGTAGCCTGAGTAAGAGCAAGAAAATTCTGGATTCTAGCATATCCTGAATGGATGATCAGCCTAATGTCTGGTATGGTGATGAAGAAAAGGAAATGAAATGTAGTGATGAAAGGGATGATGGGAAAATTCGCAGATCAAATTATCCAACTCAGCATTCGCCTACCGACCGAGGAAAAACGCGAAAAACCTTCGATTAGATTGCTCGGCCCCGGGGTTTGAACATGGGACCTCCTGACCGTAGGCCACAGATGTTAACTCCTGAACCATCCCGCTAGGTAAATGAGTTTTTATCTTCCAAATATATGTCATTCGTTTACACATTCCAAAGCAAGAAAAAAACACTTACTTGTGACGAAGATGACAAAAGGAGGGCCAGAAAATACCTACATACCCGCCTATTGCGGGTTGACATCAAACTCTAGATCATGCATTTACTCCAGAATGTACGAAAATACATGATTAATTCTTGTCGCACTGGTTGGAAGTAAATAACGAATCGTGCTTTCAAACTATATTTTGCCACTTAAAAATTAGAGTACCATATAAAATTAATATTTAATTGGCTGGAAACAGACTTTTGATTATGTTTTATATTTATTACACAATAATTGCCTCCCCATTGAAAAAACCTTACGGGCACTCTGAAATTCGCCAAAGGCGGTCTGTTTGAAAACATTTCAATGTTAAAACACATTGTCAATTAACGATTCAAAAATTGCAAACTACGATTTTTGTGGTAATTTGCTCATCATGCCGTACGCAGTCAACGACAGTCCAAAACGGTTTCCTTTAAATTTTTAGTGAGGAGAATAAAATGAAAAATTTCTGATGTGTTACATTCACATTACTTTCTCCTCCCCCTATTGGTTATTAGTGGTTACACATATTATTCTTATGAAATGTTATCTTTCTATCTACTTAATTTTAATCGAGATAAACGTTACGGATAAATCTGCATTACATTTCATTACAGATACAAAGGGAATAGCGACAGTCAAACTTTTTTAGAACTGGATGCTTATGCTGGCCTTAAAATTCCACACTCTTTCCAAAACTACGCCAGAAACAACTGATAATTGTCAAGACTTAAGTGTTATACAAGTCGAACCATTAATTACTAATATTTCGAAAATTGCTGATACGGCAAAAAAACTTGTTCGAAATAAATTGTATGTTTTAAAGCGATTTAAATTTCCTCTGTAGTACGTTTTGGTCTATCGCTGAACGTTTAATAGTTATTCAAGATTATACAAAAATTCCTTCCGAATGAAGAGGACTGCAAAGTCCATTCCCAGGAAAATTCATAATAATATATACATTTTATTTAACATGTGAATATATTTAACATATGTTATTTTGATCAAAATCGTTAACGGCAGTTTTTAGAAAATATTTCGAAAAATGCTCCTTGTGAAGGGTAATAGGGTAATGTAATATTCTTTAAAATCTTCGTGTCGTATCTTTGGAAGATACTAAAACTACCAAGTTTTGTATTTATCCGACTTTTCGTTTTTCAGTTACTCCATTCACACACACAGGCGGACATTTTTCTAAAACTGAATTTTTGGGTTCAGGGTACTTCAAAACATATGTTTCCGATTAAATATCAGCATGGAATTCTTTGATGGAATACAATACTTCCCCTACTATCTGTATACAGTAGGGAGTGATACTGGAAAGGATATTAAAATTCTGGTTTAGATGTCTGAGAAAAGATGAAGAGGAAATTTTAAAGATAGGCATGGAACAACAAAAAAGTATGAAAAATAAAAATAGCTGGTGGACAGGGGTAGAAAAAATTATAGAGAAGATAGGAATGGGAGATATTTGGAGAACAGGAGAAAGTAATAACAATGGTTTTTGGATAACAGTAAGAAACGGAGTGGAGGACATAGAAAGACAAGAGATTTGGGGAAGTTTAGAGAATAAAAAGTTACTAGGGTTCTATAGATTAGTAAAGAGGAAATGGGGAAGAGAAGGGTATGTGTATTATTGCAATAGAGCAGATAAAGAAGCGTTTGCATGGATGAGAACAGGATCAATGTATCTGAGAGGGCTAAGAGGTAAAAAATACAGAATTTATTAACTATGCGGAGGCAGTGAAAGCACAGAGTATTATATGACAGAATGCAAAGAATTAGCAGAATGGAGACAAGAAGTATGGGAAGAAAAATGGGAAAAATGGATAGAAAAATAGTAGCAATTAAAATGCTAATGAGAAAAGAAGAAAAGCAAAATAAGAATATGGGGGAGTTCTTAAAGAAAGTAAAAGAGAAATGGATTAGAAAAGTAAGAGAAATAAGAAAGGTAGAAAGGCAAACGGAAGAAAGAGAAGATGGGCAATAGGGATTAAACATAGCAAGGGATGCTTAGATGAGCCAGAAGGCAGGATACCAGGCAAAAAGGAGCAGCATAGCTGGCAAGGAAATTTGTACATAGGTTAGGTTAGTTTATAAGTGGAATATTGTAAAAAGAATTGTGTAGGAAAAAATGTACAAATAGAGTATCTATATATCTAGTAATCTGTACACAGAGGAGAAGGTAAAAATCGTGAGCTGGAATGAGGGATGCTTTAGTTACATTATGTGGGAAGAAATACTTAAATTAAACCCCGTAATACTTAGAGATGCATACCGAGCAAACGTATCAGTTAGATTTTTCACGACAGTGCAAATATAATGCTTCTAATAAAAGTAGAAAATGTTCGTATGTGTTATATGCAATAACGCTGATGCAAATGTGTAGCTTTCAGATAAACAACAGTTTACGTACACACTATGTCAAAATTTCCATTCACAACTCCAAACAACGTTTAAAAAATAAAACGTTGCACACTGTTACGTGAGTGTATATCCTACATTCGCCATTGTTTTACTGGCCGTGTGACAGGCCAAAATAATATTAGATACTTTGAAGTCTTTACGATGTACATCTATCATGTGTACCTTTAAATGGATTTCACTTCTACAGCAATTTTTATGAAAAACGAGCTGTATATTCGTTGACCGGTGAAGCGAACTCCCTCCCAAGATAATACACTATCTTTTAAAGCTTGCATCAGCACTTTTTTTAAGTTGCCGGCCTGCAGAGGGCAGCTTGCTGACGTGCATACAGATTTTGTCGCTTTACTTCTAAAATCACGTCCGCCTCGAAACAAAAGAATCGCGGTGACGTTGCTGCAGATAACGGAACCAAAAAAGAAACGAAAAAGATAAGGACGCAAGTTGATATCTTTTCAAGTTTCTCTGGGAGGGGTGAAGGGTAGCGAAGTTATGAATATAAGAACGAGAACTCAGAAACATTCATAGTCTTCTTTTGGGGAGGAAGGAGATAACACTAAATTCATTTTGCATTGTACAAATAGTAAAAATGGACGGTGGGAAGGAGTCTTAGTTGATGATGCGTCCAATTTCTTTTCTTGCTGTTTCCTTCAGAAAGTAAAGGAAGAGCGTTCAGAAAATCTAGCGTTTTGTTAGAGAGGGAGGTAAGTAAGGGGAGTCCACAAATGGCATGTCGAATGTAATAATTTATGATCGCTGAACATTTGCAAAAGAATACAGAAGACGGTAAAGTTTTGAAAAGCAGACGTGCAAGTTTTTCCATGGTTGACGTTCTGTTGTTGGATGATACTACTTTTGCAGGTAGCTTCTATACTAAAGATGCGCTTCACTTGGGCATGTACACAATAAACGCTAATAATTGTTGTAAAGCAGGCGTCGCCAGCAGATAAAGAAGATTAGTTCAAGATATCAGCAAGTATTCAGCAGGCATTTGCCGGAGCTGTCTGCCAAATGCACGCCAATCATGGGGTCTAGTTCAAACATCCGTTTGTGAAACTCTCTTTTCTCCCTCTAGCTTCGTGTGTTGGGGTGATCGGACTTTACGCGACACAGTGCTACTATAGCAAAAGCTTCTTGGATGGCAAACCAAAGAACAAAACGGAGGTACTAGCTAAACCTAGTATCACCTCCAGTACCCTGACCTGTTTTGTGAAGGTTACCAATATATTTTCGCTGGTTTCTAGTGAATATAGTTAAATAGGAGTAGATAGTGACGCAGTATTTTATATCACAACACTGAATGCCAGAGTGATTGTAGTGTAACTTAGCATTATTGTATGACAATGATTTGAGATGTTTGTTAATTATAAGCATTGTTAGGAAATAAGTTTACACGACCTCACTGAAACTGACAATAAGAGCGGGCAACAATGAGCGAGGGGGTGAGTTGTTTATCAATTATAAGAGACAAGCAAATGACGTCAGAGCAGCGCGCTTTTCTGTAGAAATGGAGGGAATATTTTCCCTAGAGCATATGTTTTCGTAATTTTGATTGGATATAAATATAGACGCTAATGTTGGCGCGTTTTATTAACCAATAGCAGCTCGGTTATAATCTTTAGGCATATTGGGGTGAGGGAGTATAAATTCCGTGCCAGAGACGGGTCAGAATCATACAAATGTTATACGTCGCACAGTTTAAGAGAATCGTTCACGCGTTATACGTCGCGCAGTTATACAGAATCTCTCGCGTTGTAAAGTTAGTTATAAATGTGAAATACGCGAATTAAAAATGTGCAGCAAACAAGTGATTATAGTGATATTAGAAAATATAACAGTTTCAGTCTGGCGTGTATTAAGAGTCAATATGTGAAATTAATTAATTGTGACGATAATAAAAGTATAAAAACAAATTCTTTTATGAGTGTTATCTTTCAGTAACAAATCCTTTCCGTTTACACACCCTGTTCAAGAGATATGCTCGACTGAGTAGTAATAATAGCTAGCCGGAGGACAAATACCCCAAAATTCAAACTATTAATATAATAACAGGCGCCCAGCAATAGATAACACGAAGTTACCGCGACAAATTGGTTCCCATGCGTTGTGCAGATAAACATGAAGCATTTTCCAACTACCAACAAATATTCTACTTTAATAGTAGCTGGTTACAAGTTGATAACTTTGCTGGTTTCCAGCAGGCGTAGATAAATATAAAATTTAAAATTCTAAGTTCTTTTTATTCCGCCTTTACTCTAATAATTTCCATTTTTCATTCTCTCTTTTATATTTCTTTTACTATTATATTATTACTTTATGGACATTGTGCAGTTTGTAGTTGTTTCATCTGAAAAAGAATTTATGTAATCTAAAATGTAAATGTATTTGTGAGAATAAATGTAAAGTTTGAATTTATGTCCAAGTGTACTAACCAAGGTGCCGGGATAGTATTCAGAATTTATTTATTTATTTAGTAGCCTGACCTAGATGGCGTAATCCTGATGCTTCTCTTCTTTTGCGTTAAAAGTTCTTAATCGGATAGATCATACAGAACGGTGACATTCTCAGATGAGCACGGGGTCCTTAGCGCTTAAAGTTACTGAGGTATGAGGCATGAGTTGAGTCAATGGAGGGGATTCCTGTCACTCCCAGGAGGAAGGGATGAGGTGAAGGAACAAAAGGAGTTACAGGCCGTAGGCAGACAGGATACAGAGGCGCGCGGAAGTCCCTAATATTTTCAAGCTCGCAGATCCGTCCCACTGTTGGAGCCACCGAGAGCGGGAGCGATGAACGATCCACCAATCAAGCAGCCCTCTGGTGTCCAAGCAAATACTCTTTCCATGAAGCATGCATCCGTACCATCTGTCCGGCGCCGCCATACACCACGAAACCTAGAAGCACACTTGAAAGGTGAGAAGGAACCCGAATGAAAGGGAGATGATGGAAAGGAAATCGTGGTAGAGAATAAACCACTCCAGCATTCGCCTGCCGACCCCGGATAAACCACGACAAACCTGTGGGTCACAATGGGCAGTCACGGGAACCCGAAACCTCCCAAATCCGAGTCGCAAACGTTCCCGGGCACCGCCCTGCTCCGTCTTAGAGTTGCTGATATTCTTCTTCTGAAGATGTAGAAATCCTGGGAGAAAAGTTACATAAAAGTAAATGTAGTAGCTTCATTTTCGCAGCAGACTGAAGAGAAATAATATTGTGGCTTATACTCGTAATACAGTGTGTCTAAAAGATTCCGATTTTCCAAAAGGACTGCGCTCCCAAAACGTTGGGATCTTTGAGCGCCACATGTCCTTTCCATTCTTGTCCAGGTAACTCATTCCATTGGAAATACGAACTCAGCATATCTTAAATGTGAGGCAGAAACGCCTTACATTATTGAAATGGCCTTTGTTAGTCTTGGTTAAAGATAAGAAAAAATGAAAAATTAAACATATGGCACTCATACTAAGGTAACATGAGCACGAAATCTCACAGAGATATTTATACACCACAGTATTTTTAACCAATCTATCAATTATACACAAAAATGTCTATGACAGCATATTCCCTGGTTCATTTAATTCAATTTAAGTAATTCCAATGGCAAAGTAAGAATAATGTTGTTGTAAGTAACATCTATGGACTGAAATGTGAAATCCTTTCTGAGCTTCTGTAATTGTTAATTATAAGATCGGATTTATAACAGTAATTTATGCAACAAGTGAATAATCTTGATTATTATGGCACGAGTGAATATTTATCGCTCGTGTGATAATTTTCACAAATATTTATATAAACCACGGAACTTTGAACCAATATTACGTGATTGTTAATGTAAATGCGTCATTTCTACTGGGTCATCCATATATCGCGGTACCGTAGCTGAGTTGAAGTTCTGTACGGTTTATGGGCTATCGCATCCCGCCGGATGATCAATAACAGAGCCCAATGTTTACCCCGATATTGTTCTCTCACCGGAAACTGCACACCATGCCCCTATTTGCTCGTCATGCAGAGGTTCCTCATGAAGTAGGCTAGGTTTCTCGGCATTCAAATGTCGGCAGTTTTGAGAGTTAACAAGCACACAAAAATGAAACCAAGCTTCATCTGAAAAGAGAATGAGAATTTGATAAACGTCTCCGTCATGCACTTTATTCGAAATGCATTCACAAAATCTAATCCTACACACAGGATCCTTTAGTTTAAGTTCCTGCACCACTCTGTTTATAGGGTTTTAGGCCAAGTAACTTCCTAGCCCTTTGTATTTCAACCCTAACCGTAAAAAATCCTCGTGTGCTGAGTAAGACAGCTAATTCTTAGGGGAATTATCCAAGCGTTGACCAATGTTTTCAAGAGTTTGTTCTGTGAGTACTGTACGTCACCTTCCTCTCTTCTTGTCGAGAACACTTCCTGGTCCACGAAGTTTATTATCTAGTCTATGAATCGTGCCACGACTTGGAACGCCAACATCTGGGAAATTATCTTCAAATAATCTCCTAGTAGCACGAGCGGATACTATACCACATATGATTCATAAACAACCACCTAATGCGGTATAAAATATTTAGGTAGTATTTGCCATTACGTAACTTCACTTCATGTGTTGTTCTCACTGAAAAATAAAAAACTGCGTTGCGAGACCTTGAATGAACTGCCACTCGCCAAGCTAACAAGGGCGTTGCTATTATGTGGCGCGTTAGTAGCCTCGGTTCCAAGACATTTGGATGATCCAGTATTATTAGCACGTATGCTATAATGACCTAATTATGTATGTATTGAATACAGTAGCAATCAGTTTATAATGTTAAGATTGCATAATTGAATCGTCAATTGCTGAAACAAAATAACAAAGAATTTTCCAGAATATTGCAGTATACTGCAATTTCTATTAAGACTGTTTAACTGCATAATTTTTTTTGGGTGAATAAAACTTGATTCTTCTTAAGTTCAAGGGAAAATAATTAATTTCGTACAAAATATTTATTTTAATCTTTTTAATTATTTTGAATTATTTGGTTTAACCAACCGACACTATTATGGACAATCCTTTTAAATGCTATGGCTGTAATATTTATTAAACATTTAATTGACCAGTACAGTCTGAAATCACAGCTCCAAATTCCTTTTGTGCCAACAATAATTGACAGTGCATTGTAGCAAAGAAACAAAATTGGTCTGTCACATCAAAGAGAAGCTCTTCATTGAACGATCTCTTTTCAGCAGGTATGAACTAGATGAATTTTTTTCATATCTTCTATTTTCATTCTGGAAGTAGTACTTGATTACTTGGGCGAGGATTAGAATAATGTCTATTAATCGTAGATACAAGGTATTGTATTTCTTTGAAACTGCTAGGATAAATCAGGATTTTCTAATTGCACTGTTTCATATAAAACAACGTTTTTTTGGAAATATATAGTCCAACAGCTGTCATAATCAGCATTTCTTGTGCATAAACTAACTTTACTGCTACTTTCTGTTTACTGTTTGCTATTAGTTCCATATTTTGATACTGGGTGTAAATCCTATGGTTCTTTATTTTCCTTTTATATGGTTCAAAATCGCGATAACATGGGAGGAATGAGTGACACCTCTCTGGAAATTTGTGATTCATCTTCTTCAATATTCCTGCTTGAACCGTGCCCATGCACATGCATATAAATGCATGCTTTTTGTAGTGGCTGACACATTCGTCAGAGAACAATAGCAGTTCAGTTTCACTTTTACTTAGATCATTCTTTACTTAATCAGAAACAAAGGATGCTACTTCATTTTCACCCTTATTTCCTAACACCTCATGATAGAAGTATGCAGTGTGTTCATTTTCAAATCACGTATGCTAAAACAGTATACCCACACTTGGCACAGATAAAATATATTATGTTGAATTGGGGTTATGCGGAACCAGCAAGGTTTGCATAAAATAAAAAAGCTACTTCATTATAATCAGATCTGGACCTTTGTTTGGCATCCTAAAGTGAGTTATAAAATTTTGAACTTTTAGACAGTATTTTTAACACTTAAAGATTTTAATCAAATTATATAATTATAAATTTGAAAAACAGCCCGCCTTAAAACAATATGTATATGTAACAATATCTAAAACATGCATATTACAGTCATTGTATATGTTTATGTTATTGTATCCATGTGTATAATGTTATGTGAATGTATTACGTAATTTAATAATGTAGGAGCTGTGAGAATAATAAGTTAAACATTGCTAACAATGTGGTAACCTTGAGGCAATAATGAGTAAGGAAGTTTAAATGCTACTAGTCATTATTAGAGCAGCAATAATGTAAATTTTGAGACAGCTTAAAGATAGCCAATCAGCAACCAGAGAAACTTTAGTTAAATGAAGGTATTCTATTGGAGTAGGATTAGCCAATCAGAGACTTCAAATACAGAAATTTGCAAGTTTAGACGGTTGAAATCAATTCAGTTGCCTTCAAACGGTGCTCATAACCAGACGTGTTGCCTGCAGACAGTGATTGTAACCGGATGCGTGGTGCGTCCTCGAGAGATTTTATACGTATTTTGAGTGAGACGAAAATAGTATACGCGTTAAAAAAGTACAAGTATTAAATAAAAGAATCTCACAGCACCAGATATCAGTGAAGTGCTATTTAATTTGTGTCAAGGATTTAAAAAAAGGAGTGAATTAAAACTTCAAATCTGTATAAGGCTACATTCTTAGTCGTACCAAAACCCTGCCAAGAGAAACATGTCTCTAAAACAAATACTGACGCTGCCGAGGCAAACATAAGTATTAAATATTTAAAGAAACAGTAAAATTGCAAAATTAATATTTTGAATTTTTTTACGAAGGCTATCGAAAACTGTTTACTATACGTGCGGTTGCAACTAACTTCATGTTAGGCTCCCAACAGTTGAAATATAATAAATCTTCTTAAAACTGATTTTCAATGCGTAGCAGTAACACCTACTTCAAATCGGCTTTTCATACGTAGGTGCAAATTACTGAAGCAAACTTCTTTTCTTCAAATTGGTATCCATACGTGGAGCATAATAAAATAACTTCTTCAACTTTGGCACTTGTGAATACTAATTTGGCTTTAGTATCAAGCTTAGCTCCTTCGTTTGAATGTGGGTTTTTAAGTTTGACTTCGATGTCTACACATTTACAACATATGTCCTCATCTGAGCTGTAAAAGTTTGAACCTTGGGGCTTGTGAACACCTAATTTGGCTCTAGCAATAAGCTTAGCTCCTTGATTTAAATGTGAGATTTTAAGTTATATCTCAAGGTCTTCAGATTTACAGCATACATCCCCTTGGATTTTGTCAGAGGAGTAATTGAAGTTATCTGGAAAATAATTACAATGGACATTATACTTCGCTTTGGAATCTGCAGATTTCTGAATAACATACTGTGCATGATGTGCAAATCTAGTTCAGAATTCACACATGTTGTCTACTTCTTTCCCGAGTAATTAAAGTTTTTTGTAGGGAATGGCATAAAATGCTGTTGAATAAGATCAAGGGTCTTATCTGATCCCTAATTATTAATGCTAGGATTTTTCCCTCGCTTGTCAGTAGCTGATATTCTCTGAAGTATGCTCCAACTCTTTCCTTGGAACAGATTCTTCTTTCAAATCGCTTTGTCATCCTTTCGTATGCTGCATTTACATTGTCCCTATCATAATCCACACTATTATTTTTCCTTTTTGGAACCATAGTAATTCCACAAAATGTTGCTCAAGTGAACAATAATGAACACCAAATGGGATTTTTACTGAAACAAGAAAAGAAGAGTGAATGTCTAGCATCATTGGCAAACACTGCACATACAGAGATCCTGAGTTTTTTTTTTCGGGAGTAGGATAGGATTAGACGTGGGTTAGAAAGGTGAAGTTAGGAGGGGTATTGGGGTTCCGCTGTTGCACCCCCGTTAGTGCGCGGTAGGATAGCTGGCCCTGGTCGCCACACACGGGGGGTTACGTGGAAACGAGTTGGAAGGGATTAAGGCGTGGTTATCTTTATTGTGTTAACGGTGATTGCTGCTGTTCCTGTTGCGTAACTTGGGTAAAAATCATCGGAATTGTGACTGATGTATGCATTGAAGAAGCGTAGGTTTCGTCTTGCGCGAGCACTCCGTGGAGAGAGCTGCGGGGATTCGGCTGCTGCAGGAGATCATGACTGTGTTGAAGTGGAGGTAGTGTCGTTGTCCTGATTGTCTAGAAGGTCGTGCAGTTGTAGACATGCTCCTCCAGTGATTGGAGGAGCGTGTGCAGTTGGTTGAACTTGGTAGTGAAGACTGTCATTTGGTCACGGATACCCTCGATGGTGACGTCGATGTTGTCGAGGCGGCGGAGACGGTGTACCTGAGTAAGTCAGGAAAAATTATGCAAATCAAATAATCAATGATACATTTGGTTTCAACAGCAAACAGGGAAAAGGGTTACTCTATTTTTACCACTCACAGCAATGTGGTTCTTTCATTTCAACACCAAATAATTGCTATACACATAAACGCAATATTAAATGAAAACATGAAACGAAAATTTTAACTTATTTGGTTACAGCAATTGACATTTCAATTGTATTTTGTTGAGTACAATCATAGTTTCAGCTTATGCATCATGCATGAATATGAAAACAAATTTACTCATTCATTCAAGAAAATCAGGAGGATTCAATTTTAAAATGTTCAAGTTTTATTTCGCTTGTAGTTTCTATTTAGCGTAGCTCACTAGAACGCTTCCAAACATAATTCCAACTACTTGGCCTGACATGCAAGTTCTTTCTGCTGGCCAGAGCTTGTGAAATTCGTATGATCACGTGTCACAATGAGAGCTTGCCAGGACATTTGCATGGATGCGCAGTTTATTCTCAGCAAAATTTTTCGCTTGCGGCTAGACATTCTTGAACCTTGACATTTAAAATTGAACGTTTGTATACACATTTATACACTTCCAGAACAACGGGCAGTTTTCCCTAAGTTCTAAGCCAGCTAGATGTTCCATTTTTATGGTTTTTCTTTTATGAATTGGTACTTTACAGATCACGGTTAAAGAAACTAAATATTTGAAGTGTAAGTAGTAAAAAAGGGTTACATCCACATGACTTTGAGGCAGTATTTTTAACACTTAAATGATTTTAGTCTAATTATATAATATGTAAATTCAATAACAGCCCGCCGTAAAGCAATATGTGCATATAAGAAGATATAAAAAGGAACATTACAGTCATTGTATATGCTTATACTATTGTATATATTGAAACCATTTAAGTGTCAAAAATACTACCTCAAAGTATGTGAATGTAATGTGTAATAATGTTATGTGAATGTACTAGGTAATTTAATAATGTAGGAGCTGTGAGAATAATAGGTTAAAAGTTGCTAACAATGAGGTAACAATGAGGTAACCTTCAGGCAATAATTAATTTGAAAGTTTAATAATGGTACTTGGAAGCAATAATGTAATTTTTGTGGCAGTTTATAAAATAGCGAATAAACAACAAGAAAAAGCTTTAGTTAAATGAAGGTATTCTATTGGACTAGGATTAGCCAATCAGAAACTAAAATGGAGCAAAATTTACAAAGTCAGAAGTCAATTGCTTGTAGACAGTTTTTCTAACCGGACGCATGATGCGTCCCCGAGGAATTTAATTTGTATTTTGTGTGAAACAGAAAATAGTTTACGTGATAAAAAGTACAAGTAGTTAATAAAAAAATCTCACAGCTCTCTCTCTGTATATCACCGAAGTGTTATTTAAATCGTATCAAGCATTAATAAAAGGAGTGAAGTAAAATTATAATCTGTGTAAACCTACATTCTTCAGTCACACCGCTCTCTGCTAAGACATTCATGTCTCTAAAAAAAATATAAATACTGACGCAACCGAGGCAAACATAAATATATAATATTTAAAGAAACAGTCAAAATTACAATGTTAATATTTTTTTAAACTTGAAGCAAAGGCTACCGGAAACCTTTTGCCATACGTGGGGTTGATACTGCTTCAAGTTCGGCTCCGCAACAGTCGAAATATAATACATCTTATTCAAACTGACTTTCCATACGTAGCAGCGACAAAACTTCTTCAAATTGGCTCCCAAAGAGTGGGGCAAATAACAACGTAAAGACAAACCTACTTCTTCAACTTTCTGCACCCATTATCATTTATGTTTATATAAAACCTACACCCACTTCTTAAAAAGCTTATTTTTCTGTCCATATCATGTTAATTGAGATAAACACTGTAGAAACAGGTGCTTTACACATTTCTTTGTATATATTAGGTTGTCTCATAAGATATGTCGGTTTTAAGTTTGGTGTTTTATAAGACAAAATTCGTTTTTTTTTATTCGACATTGCTATTTACAGGATGCCATGGCTAGTATTGTATATATTGAGAGAATGTGTCAGTCGTCAGTTGTTAATACCCAGTCATAAAAAGGAAGCTACAAAGTTTGAGAACTATCTGAAGCACTACTGGAAAGAAGATTATAAAGCTGCCACCGCGGCTCGAAAACTATGTGAAGTGGAAGGAGAAGGCAACGTTATTGAGCGTGTGTCACAACGATGGTTCCAACGTATCAACGCAGAAGAAAAAAACACTAAAGATTTACCAGTTCTGGAAGACATAAGTTATGGTATATTGAGCATACACGCAGAGCGTTCGGAGAAAATCCACAAAAAAGTACTCGTAGGCTGTCAGAAGAGCTTGGTCCATCAAAAGATACGATACATCGCCAGATTAAGAAATTTGGCAAATCAAACAGAAGCTGTAGATCTGTACCTCATGAAGGCTCAACGTAGAGAGGATATCTCTCGGCAATCCCAGGATGATAGAAAAATTGTCACATATGATGAAAAATGGGTCTATTACCGCCACCCTAACGCGAAACAGTGGCTCTCTCCGTCAGCCTGCCAAAGTCATCATTAAAAAATTCACTTCGGCCCCTAAGTAATATTGTAACACCCCACGGGGGTGGTTACCCCCGCAGTAGGTGATTACACAGGGGGGTTGGTAGCTCAGAGGTAGGGGATGCGTTGGTACCGGGGTGGTAGGCAGGCCACGGTGGCGTTCTAGGATAGGAGTATTTAAATAAAGCACAGGGGATGCATTGGCCCAATAAATTATATTGTTGCTTTAAATGTGCGAACAATTAGATCGGAGTGAAGCCCCGGAGTGAATTAACAGAGCTCAGATTAGTCGCATGCTTACCTGTTGACTGGTGGCGACGGGTCTCGAAACTGATACCTAATCTGACGACTCTCTCGTAGCAACAACAACCTCTTGGCAACAACCACGAGGCAACTCACACTCACCCGACCGAGTCAAAACCCTGTAGTATAAATACCTACATAAGCGCTGACTCGGCTTTGTGCAGCGTGGACGCTTTCTGCTTAACCTGAATTTCACAATTCCTGGTATACGAAATATGTGCAATTCTCAAAGCTCTTCCTGGTCCGCTACAATATTGTGCGTCTGGTAGAATTTGAAGAGTGTTGCACTGGTACATTGTTCCAAACAGGCATGCAGTCAATGCGGGTCTTTATTCTCAACAACTGGAACGAGTTCATGAAATTTTGAGACGGAGATACCCAACATTAGTTAACAAAAACAGAGTTCTCTTACAGCAGGACAATGCGACACCCCATACTGCTCGAAATGACAAGAATTCAGGAATTGGAAGGATTCGAACTGCTACCACGGCCGCATACAGACCTGGTCTTGCGCCTTCAGATTACCATCTGTCTCGATCCATGGTCCATTTCCTGCATGGAAGAAAGAAAACGTTGAAGCTGTAGAAGTGGGTCTCGCCGAATTCTTCGAATCAAAAACAAGAGACTGGTACCGTCGCGGGATAATAAACCTCGCTGAAAGATGGCTAAAGACCATGCAAGCTGATGGTCTCCACTTTGAAAAGTAGTTTAATTCCTTTACAGAAAACCTACCAAATAAATTTTTGCTTAAAACCGACATTACTTATCAGACACCATCTATATAAGGGAGAGAGAGAAACTGAATTTTAGATGCTTAAAAGCCAGCCAATATATGCTAACCTTTCGCGAACAACTACTGAACAGCAATTGCAATTCAAACCAATAACCACGGGTAGCTCATGAATGGCTGTTACCACAAAAGGGTTGTTAGTATAAGTGGTTTATTCTAAGCAGCTCTATATTTTTGTATAATACGATTTTATCTGTTTTGTAGTTTACCAGGTATGCAAAATTCCTTCCGAATGACAGGCTATTCCCAGAAAATTCAAGTTATGGATTTTATTTGTCCTCTTAAATATATTGCATTTTAATAAAAATCCTTAGAGTAACTTTCGAGAAAATCCCTCCAAAATATAAAAGAATGGTCCTTATAAAGGATAGTTTGGGGTGGGGGGATTTTAATGTAAATATTCGTGTCGCATTTCAGAGAACACTGAACTAAAATAAGAGTTTGGTATTTATCGAATTTTTGCCTTTAGTGTTATGCTGTTCATGGACATTCTCACAAGCAGATAGACTATATTTTTTTAAAAATACTTATCAGGGGCGTTAAAGGTGCCTGAAGACATGTATTTCCAATGAAATCTCGAACATCGAAGTTTTGGATGAAATACAATACTTCGGAGATACTTTCGAACATGTGACGCGAGAGACAGGAGAAACTTTCTAAGTCCTAAACGACCGACGACTATTAGTTTTATTGCTTCTCGCACAGCAGCTAAAATGTGCTTCATTTGCAACAACGTAGCCAACCTCTGAAAAACATTCCCCTACATGTGCACAATCTGGAAGCGATTAGCAACCGGTCACTTTTGAAAAGTCCTGACCATGGTTTCTCCCGGACTTTATTGCCTTACAATCACGGTCATGCAGTGAAGTTGAGGCAGCATTTTTAACACTTAAATGATTTCAGTAAAATTATATAAGATAAAATATAATAACAGCCCGCCTTAAAGCAATATGTGTATTTAACAATATATAAAATGCATGTAACAGTCATTGTATTAATGTTTATATTATTATGTACATGTTTAATAATGTTATGTGAATGTGTTACGTAATTTAATAATGTTGGAGCTGTGAGAATAATAGGTTAAAAGTTGCTAACGATGAGGTAATAATGAGGTAACCTTGAGGCAATAATGAATTAAAAAGTTTAAATGCCACTATTAATTCCTGGAGCAACAATAATGTAATTTTAGAGATAGTTTATAAAATAACCAATCAACAACCAGAAAAAAGCTTAAGTTAAATAAAATTATTCTATTGGAGTAGGATTAGCCAATCAGAAACTGAAATGGAGCAAAATTTACAAATTCAGAAGTCAATGCTACCAGACAGCGTTCCTAACCGAACGCGAGACGCGTCCTCGATAAGTTAAATACGTATTCAGTGAGAGACAAATTAATAAAAAGGAGTGAAGTAAAACTTATAATCTGTGTCAGTCTATATTCTTGGCCGCACCACTCCCTGCAAAGAAATTAATGTCTCTGGAAATTAATACTGACGCAGTCGAGGCAAACATAAATATATAATATTTAAAGAAACAGTCAAATTACAAAGTTAATATTTTTAAAGCTGGGGCGAAGGCTACCGGAGACATTTCACCATATGTGCGGTTGCAATTACTTCAAGTTCGCTCCCCAACAGTCGAAATACAATACAACTCCTAAAATTAACCTTTTCAAAGTAGAATTTATTGTAGTGTGAGAAGCAAGGTTTGTATGTTCTTGAAAATAATAAAACTTTTAGAAATGGCTCATCCGACTAATAAGACGGATCTATCGGTTTACCTCAGTGACACAGAGAACACGTAGATGTTCACATTTGTCAGTATTTGTGGCACCCTGACACCAAGAACCGTTCAGCAGACCCTTTCCAGGAACTAATGGAAGAGATTAGGCGGGTCTAACCTGTGGTGTAGTGACTAGGTTTAATTAAAGTTTAGGCTAGGCGTAGTTAAGTTAGCGAGCTAGCAGTTTGTGCACATGACTAGCTAGCATAATTTAGGAACAATGTATATAATTCTATATTTAGTGTAATTTAGTAGTAAAAAATGCGCCGTAAGTAAATAAATAATTATAAGGCTTAAATTACGTTAATAAAGCATTTTCCAACAAGAAATAATCCAATAGATAATTCTAAATACATATTACACCAAACAGTGTCAAGTTGTGCTTAGAAAAATCTTATGTGTTACACTCACATGACTTTCTCTACTCTTGTACAAACAATTTTTACAAACGCTTATTCTCCATCTACTTCATGCTAATCGACATAAACATTTGCAGACTCTTTCTTATTGCTAATTTTCTTGTAGATGCAAGGGGATAATATATTTACAAGGGCAATTTGGAAATACAGTAGCCTTTAAGCACATACATATCTCTTAATAACTGGTTGCTAGGTGCAGCACCATTCCCTTTCCCACAGATTTTACTCCTTGCATATCCAAGACAAAAAAAATGAATAACGAATTCCATTTGAGAAAATAAGTATCGAAAAATTTAAGGGAATAACAAGCAATATCTCGAAAATGGCTCACTCAAGAAAAAAAATGTATACGACATAAGCTGTGTATTTTAACGCGATTTACAGTTTTTGTGTAGTAATATTTTGTCATGGTTTACCAGTTATGGAAAAGTCGTTCACAATGAAGAATACTTTTGGAGACATTCCCAGAAAATTCAAGATACACATTTTATTTGTCATAAAAATATCTTAAACATATGATATTTTAATCAAAATCGTTAGAGCCATTTTTGAGAAAATTAAAAATTTCCTAAAATGTTCCATGTAAAGGGTAATCTGGTGTGGGGGGATTTTCTCGAAAACCTTCGTGTCGCATCCTTGGAAGATACTGAACCTAAATACCAAGTTTGGCGTTTATCCGACTGTTCGTTTCTGAGTTATGCTGTTCACAGACAGACAGACACACACACACAGACGGACATGTTTCCAAAAATGCTTTTTTGGATTCAGGGGATCGCAAAACATGTATTTCCGGTGAAATCTCGGTATCGAATTTTTGAGTGGAATACAATACTTCCCCTACTTACTATACGTAGTAGAGAAAGTAAAAATATGTCGCAGGCGTTGGGCGTAGAAAAAATCTCACGTGACATATTGTAAATTTGAGCCCAATATTTCTTACTTAAGAAGAGAAAGTAATAAACACCTTTTAAATAACATAAAGAATAAAGATTCTAAGCAACCGAAAGTTAACAGCATGTCACGTTTGACTTCCTTTATGTCAGTGTACCGGCTCACTTAAATTCATATATGATGAAGGGAGTCTTTTTAAGGGTGGAAAATGTGAAAGGGTGGACCTAGCAGGACAAAATAGCTGGGCTGGTAATACTCAAATGAAAATTAAAAACTGATAAAAGAGTAGCACAAAAGGTACACTATGCTTGATATAATAACGGTCAGAAGGTTTTGTTCGAAAAGCCCCTCGGCAACCGGCTCCCTTGTCAGCAATATGGAAGCTTTCTCGCCATGCAGCAGCTGTGAGTAAGGGATTTTATTATTGAGTTGTGCCTTTTTTTAACAAAAAATAAAAACGCTAGGGAGTATGTGTGGAATTTTTCTGCATGCGACGCACCTTTGCGCTCACATTCGTGGAGTGTACAAGAATGGGTATTGGAAAATTCATCTTTCTTTTTTTATCCCTCCAGGGTTGTGTCGTTTCAATACATGACGTCCGCGTTGAAAGCTAGAGCTTTATTTACAGGCAACAGCAACTTATTTATTTGCAGATATGTAGTTTCAAGTTTTTCTTTTAAATTGCGTTTGCTAACTGTCGTTTCATATGTTGTGGTTTCTTCAATGATCGCAGTAGGCTTAGTATCATATTCTATAAAATACCCTTGAAGCATCCTCTGGAAGAAGGGCTTAAGTACAAAGCATTGAATACCAATCAATCATTGTGGTTATGTACTGTATTTATACTATTTTATTTACTATTTATTTACTACGTAGAGTAAGTGTGGCAAGTACTCATTCCACTCAAAAAAATCGATACAGAGATTTCACCGGAAATACATATTTTGAGGCCCCCCTGAATCCAAAAAGGCATTTTAGAACAAGGTCCATGTGTGTGTCTGTGAACAGCATTACTAAAAGCGAAAAGTCGGATAAATACCAAACATCGTATCAGATTCCGTATCTTTCAAAGATGCGACACGAAGATTTTCAAGAAAATCTCCCCACCCAGGACGACCCTTTACATAGAATGTTTTCGAAAATATTGATTCTCTCAAAAATGGGTCTAACAATTTTGATTAAAATAACATATTCTTACGATATTTTCATGACAAATGAAATGTTTATCTTGAATTTTATGGAAATGTTCTCCAAATTCTGAATGAATTTTGCATAACTACCTAACCGTAAGAGAAAGATAAACTTTCTGTACACAATACTCACAACACTCAATTTATATCATATACATTTTTTTTTAGAGTGAACCATTTCCGAGATATTTCTTGTTAGTTGTTTGAACATCCCAATACTTATACCTTTTCTGAAATGGGAATTCGTTATTCGTTTTTTTTTTATGTCCTGGGCATGCAAAGAGAATGGAACGCTCCACATAGCAACCAGCGTTAAAGCATTTAACTATCGTTTAAAGTCTACCATATTCCCCTTGCACCTACAAGAAACTTAGTAATAAGATTAACATCTCGATATCTCGATTATCATGAACTACATGGAGAATAAGCTTTTATAAAAATAATTTGTACAAGAGCAGAGAAGGTCATGTGAGTGCAACACCAGATATTTTTCAAGAAACACTTCTAAAAATGCGTTGATGGAATCTAAAATCTAATCAAATTACTACATATAAATAAATCTATTACTCTTTAACGAATTATTCTCCCCTTTGTAAGACCTACACCACCAATAACCTACAAGACAATGCCTTGGGTCAGTAGCCTGTCGAGGAACAAGCCAACTCTGGATCATAGCATATACAGGATGGATGCACAACCCAAGGCCTCGTATGGTGGTGAAGAAAGAGGAAATGAAATTTAATGATGAAAGGCATGATAGGAAAATTCGTGGATTAAATTATCCAACCCGCATTCGCCCCATCGACCGAGGAAAACCGCGAAAAAACCGTCGGTCAGATTAGTCGACCCCCGGGGGTTTGACACGGAACCTCCCGAATGCGGGCTACAGACGTTACCCCTTAGCCATCCCGCTCGGTAATTTATTATTGAAGCTTCAAAATAAATTCTCATTCATTTAATCCACAATTAAATATAATGTAAGAAGTCTTCAAGCTACATTTCCTCAAAATGCCTTGCTCGGTGAACAAAATACATTTTTCTAATATAGAGGAGTCTTCAACATTTAAAATTTCGGTTTACAAACATCAAGGAAACAAAGGATAATACAAATACATCCTAAATAGTTGAAAACATGTTTATATACTCAATGAGTAACTTCAAGTTCTTTGAATTGGTTCTCATATTTCTATCCTATAGGTAAACTAAATTTTTCAATTCAGCTTTGAGATTTAAAATATAGTATAATTTCTTTTAAATCTCTTAGTATCCAAAATCGGCGGCGCCGTGGCCGAGTGGTTAGACCGCTCGCCTCCCACCGAGGCGGATCGGGTTCAATCCCAGGGATCTGCATGTGGGATTTGTGGTGGACGAAGCGGCGTCCGGGCGGGTTTTCTCCGGGTTCTCCGGTTTCCCCCGCCATTCATTCCACCAACTGCTCCATCATCACCTTTCCTTTCATCCATTTCACCCACATTTCGTTTCATCTTCTTCCTTCATCCCATACCAGGCATCGGGCTGATCACCCATCCTGGATGCTCTGTCCGATCCATTAGTGTCTGCTCCTCGACGGGCCTCTGACCCCAGGCAGCCGCTTGTAAGTCCTGGGGGGTGTAAGTCCTACATAAGAGGAGGGTAAACAGATAATGAATGAATGAATAGTATCCAAAATCAATATATCTACAGAAATAAATGTATAAGAATTTACACAACATTGAATGATATATTCATTTCTCTCCTGTAAAATTATTTACCTCTGGCATAATATAGTTAAGTTCTGAGATAGACATCTAAATAGTTAACAAGCCATATCTTCATTTAAATAACCATTATTAACAGGTTATTAAAATAATTATGAATTAATAATAGATAAGGGATCTAATATAAATAGAACTTTGGCCTGTTTAACTTGATTTCAAACAATGATTACAGAATTACGATTTCCGTAAATCTGACTTAATATTAAAACCCTAAAATCCAGTATTACATAATCATTTCCTAATATTCTTTATACATATTTGAGATATTAGTAAGAGTATTCTTTATGTTTTGCTTCTGAGTACTGGTTGTCTTTGAACGTGCGGTCATCGGGCACCATTCTGAAGGCTTTTGCGCTTTCATCGTTCATTAGTATTCTACAGGGTGATTTATGAAGAACTGATACATTTCTTTCTTTAATTATTGTGTTCAAAATTCACTCAATGCCCCAATTTTAGCACCAAATTAAGCAGAATGTTCCGGAGTTTTGATTGGCTGTCACTAAATGCGTAGATGTTCATGTTTTATTCGTAACTGTTAGTTTTATTGTTGGCAACTGTTTTTGAGATTTTGTTCTAGTCAACGTGAAAATGGAGTACACATTAAATGAACGACTCTTCCTTGTAAAGCAATATTGGATTACGAATTCAATTACAGCTACTCAAACGGCATACCAGAGAGAATTTGGTTTGTTGGAATCCTCCCCAAAAAATCACAATACTGGGACTGGTAACCAAATTGAATTAACTGGATCTCTGGTAAGTGAAAAAGGCAAAACTCGTTCAACTAGGCTTCCCACGGTTGTTGTTGTTGACGTAAGAGCACGACTGGATCAGTCATCCAAAAAAATTATTTAGACGTTTGTCGGAGGAGACAGGATACAGCTACTCAATGTGTCAGAGAACTGTGAAAAGTGCAGGCCTAAAACCGTATAGAAGTACGGTTGTCCATAGTTACAGGAAGCAGATAAGGATAGATTACTGAATTGTCGTTGGTTTCAGGCATTCATTGTGCAAAATCCTGCCATATTGTCCATCACATGGTTCACAGATGAAGCATGGTTCCATTTATCCGGCTATGTGAACTCAAATAACTCGCGCTAATGCGCCAGGGAAAATCCAAATGCTATTCATGAATCACCTATGCACCTGGATAAAATGGGAGTTTGGTGCCCAATATCCGCACAGAGAATATTGGGACCAATTTTTTTTTGAAAACGTTCATGGAGTTTGCTGATCAACTAGACGTTGAAGACCTCAGTCAAGGATATTTTCAGCAGGACGGCGCTACATGCCATACATCAAATGAATCCATTGCACTAATTACAAGTTTCTTTGACGACAAGACAATTTCCAAGAACTTGTGGTCTTCTAGATCTCCGGATTTGACATCGCCGGATTCTTTCTACGGGGTTACTTAAGACATGGTTTATGCCACATGTCCCCAGACATTGGACGATCTGAAGCACATTACACAGGAGATTGAGGCAGTATTTTATATAATAACATGCTGTGAATGCCAAAGTGATTGTAGTGAAAATTAATATTATGGTATGTACAGGATTTTAGATGTTTGTTAGCCATAAGTATTGTTAGGAAATAAGTTTACAAGGCCTCACTGAAAATGACAATAGAAGTGGGTAACAATAAACCGAGGGGGTGAGTTGTTTATCACTAAGAAGAGACAAACAAATGACGTCAGGGCAGCGTGCCTTTTTTTAGAAATGGAGGGAATATCTTCCCTAGAGTATATATGTTAGTAGTATCGATTGGCTGATCAAAACATACACTAAAGTGGGCGCAATTTGGCAACCAAGAGCAGCTCTATTATAATGTTTAGGCAATTCGAGGTGAAGGAGTATATATTCTCGAGCCATAAGCAAGTGCTGCGCAGTTTTGAAGAATCTTTCACGAGGTACACGTCACGCAGTTCTGAAGAATTTCTTACGAGGTGCACGTCGCAGAGTTAGTTACAAAAATGTAAAGTACGCGAAGTAATTGGTGCGCGGCAACTACAAGGACTGTAGTTACTTTCAAAAATATCACAGATTCAGTCAGGCATGTATAAAGATTAAACATGTAAATTATTAATTAATTTTGACGGCAATAAAAGTTTAGAAACAAATGTTTTTATCAGTGTTATCTTTTAGTAGCAACTCCTTTCCGTTTGCACGCCCTGCTTAGAGATACTTGCTCGACTGAGTTATAATAGCTAGCCGGAGGACAATCAACCCAAATTTAAAATAATAGAACAAGAGGCGCCCAGTAAATAAGATAACACGAGCCATAAGAACTGCGACAAGATTCAAGCTATTGACAACAGAGTCCTCCAAGAGTTGCCAGTAACATGGAACGAAGTGTTGAGTTAAGCCTTATGTAGGATGGAGGACATTTTCAACATTTTCTATAGAGGTAAACAATCTCCCAAAGTTCCTCTGCATTTCAGGTGTATCAAGTTGTCCCTAGCATAACTTTTTTCCAAACAATTAAAGAAATAAATGTGTCAGTTCTTCATAAATGACCCTGTATAATTGAAATATGCAGATTTTATTTGTATTTTTTTAGTTCCATTTGTAACCCAACTTTAACTACATTGGTCTTATCGGCGGCCTTTCCTTTGGAACTTGTTGCCTATTGGCAATGCTGTTCGCTCGTATTCTCTTGTCGTTGGGTTTCTTACGCTTTTTGGGTTTTAATCATTAGATTACACACACATTCACACTCTCGTTCATACATGGAGATCCTGTGGAGGATAAGAAATAATCTTGGCTAGAGAAAAATTCATCTATCAGCTGGGAATCGAACAAATGACCCCTCGCACAGCAGGCAAGCGCTCTATCAACTATGTCACGGGGTCAGCCACAGAGTTTCTTGTTGGTTGGTGAAATATTGTTATAAGATATGTAATCAAGAATTCAATGTACACTGGAAACAAAAAAATGAAGTTAGCATACGTTGTTATTCCAGAAAATGCGAAGCGAGGTTGCTGGAGTGTTTAATCTTCTACCAGCACATTCCTGCCTATTTCGTGTACCCATCTTCCTTGTCATCTATTTCTGGTTATAGGACGAAGCGACGGTGTTCGGCCGGTTGCGGCTGGACGGTGAAATTGCGGAGGTCTCTTCCCTGGCGTCGCTGCGGAACTACTCAGGTCTCTCCTCCGAGTGGATCTTGTGGGGGACTACAGAGGTTTCGGTGGCTTGTGGGTGGAACGACGACTTCGGATGTATTCAATCTGTAAACGTCCATGCTCACCGACGTCGACATTCGAATCTGGTTGCCCTTCGCGACTCTGCCCTCATCCTTCCTTCTCAGAGGAGAAAAGGCTGTTGCGGCCTCTTGATTTGCCTAGGTTATGGGGCTCCTCCGTTCTTCGTATCTTTACCTTTATTCCAGGAAAGTCAGATATACATAAAGCGAAATTTATGTATGCCTGACTATTTTGTTTCATTTCTTTTCTGGTTAAAACTACCATACTCGTGTCAGTCCGATTAAAGTAGCTGAGAATAAGAGATAAAACCAGAGTAGCTACTCTGCTGGGTAGACTACATGCATAGTTGAACTAATATAAATACCAGAATCTAATCGTAATGTTTGATGTGAATATGGAATATAACTTGCCTCACTACTTACGTAGCAACACCCATATAGGACATTAAAGCTAACACTTATCTATTTCGAACTGTCGCCGACGAATTGTCTTAAATGGTCAAATCCTTGTTTTGATTAGCTATGTCCATTGCTCACTGACAAAACACCAGCATTTTAAATTCATGCTTTTAAAAAGACTTTAATATTGCAAAATAATTCAATTGTGATTTCTTAAAAGGCATCAGTCACAAAATGTAAATTTTACGGGAAATAAACAAAAATTGTTTTATTCGGCAAGTGATAGTTCTAGATTTAATTAGTATGACCTAATAATATGAAATAATACAAGTGTTCGATGTATAGGTTTTTAGAAATTGCCTTTTTAAAAGCGGTAACTGATGCCGCTTTAGCAAAGTACACATTTAAGGTCATGTATAAATGTACATATTACGGTGTATTTCACTTAATTATACAAAGGCTTGTGCGTTATCTCATAACTGTTACATTTTACAATGTACTCAAATATTTTTCAGCGTAATACTGTTTAAGTTACCCCAGAGTAGATCTAGTAATCTATAATCTTAATGAACTTCTTGAGTCTCACTGTCCGCTGTCTACAGGCCACTCTAGACTACATACATCGCTAGATACACTAGGTTTAAGTGTGGTAACTTTGTTGTTTTTATGAAAACGTTGAATCCTGTCTGGCGGAATAAAAAATCATATACAGGGTCTTTCAACAAGAGTGTCCTATTTTTAACATGTGATAGCTGCTGTTGTTATTGAGTTACGGCAGTCATTTTCTTCATGTGGTTACAGTTGCTATTGACAAATAGCCATGGAACGTTACAGCATTCAGCAACGCGAAGAAGTTGTGAAAATCTATTATTAAAGTGGATCATCAGTTCGCCAAACATTCCGTGTATTGCGTGAAGCTTACGGTGTGCATAATCGTCCCTGCGGAGAACGATTCGGCGTTAGATCGATAAATTTGAAAGTTGTTGTTCTGTCAGCGATCAAAGAACGCCTGTACGTAATTGACGTAAGCGCTCCAACGAAATCATATGTTCTTGAGAGTGTACGCGAGAACGGAAACAAATCAATTGCTCGTCGAGCGCAAGAATTGGGGATTTCGCCGACCACAACTTGGCGAATTCTGCATCTGGACTTGAAGTTTCACGCTGATAAAATGGTGTTAACTCGAGAACTAAAACCCAACGACTATAGGTTGCGCCGTGTATTCGCTGACTGAGCTATGGAACAATTGGAAGCTGACCCGGAATTTTGTCGAAAAATCATCCTCAGCGACGAAGCCCACTTTTGGATGGATGGTTGTGTTAACAAACAAAATTGCCGCTATGGGAGTAATATCAATCCAATACAGACTCAAGAACGACCACTTCATCCCCAAAAGGTTACTGTGTGGCGTGGATTTTGGTATTGTGGAATCATTGGCCCATATTTTTTCCAAGATGAAGATGGAGAAGCTGTAACTGTCAATGGAGAAAGATACCGGCCTCTTATAAGGGTTTATTATTGGCCTCAATTGGATGGTATGGAACTCAGAAACATTTGGTTCCAGCAATATGGTGACACATGTCATACTGCTCTCGAAACAATCGATCTTTTGAAGGAGAAGTTCAGAGGTTTCATCATTTCCCGTGGTGGTGATGCTAACTGGTCCACGAGGTCATGCGATTTAACGCCGTTGGATAACTTTTTGTGGGGTTGTGTTATATCTCGAATTCATGTCAAACAGTAAATGATCTTATGAATAATATCATGAGTGTTATTCGTGAAGTTGGACCTAATTTACTTCTTCTGTCATTGAAAATTGGGTCAACCGTATACGGCAATCCAACGAAGTCGCGGCGGTATTTAACAGGTGTTCTCTTCCACACGTAATGACATTAATTATGTTCCAAAATAAAAAAGAGATAAACCTCTATTATTTATAGAACGTGTTTTATTTAAGTTCAAAGATAGGATACTCGGTTGAAATAACCTATACTTTGCATCACTTATTTTTTATTAACACTATGCTAGGAGGAAAAAGGAGAGTAGTTGCTTTACTTCAGCTCTCAAGAAACTATAAATAAATTGCTGTTTCACCAGGGATCCACTGATATTTTGTTTAATAAAGATTACCTGCCTGAGATAGCCTAACGAATATACGGCATAATGCCTTTTAACACCACATGATAGATTTGTTAATGTTTTAAAAACTCGCAAAACATGAAAATGGCGAAAATAATGACCGTTACCCTTTCACGATTCAATTATAATATATATAGTTACATGATGAATAAGAATAGGTTACATTAAGTATGTATGATACATGATCTCTCCAACAATTCTCGTCGCCCTTCGTGGTGTAATGATTACCATGCTAGCCTGTAGTTCACGAGGTTGCGGGTTCAAACCCGGTGGAGGGCGATGTATTTTTTTCGAGCATAAAAATCCTTAGCGTGCTTCCTTCGGAAGGGAAGTAACCTCAAGCCTGATAATGACGCCTGTGAGCAAAATTACCGGTCTCTCACGTCCAATATAGAATGGGACGCTAAAGACCACAACAGTTAAAAAGCGCCCATAAATAACAACTCGATTTTTAAACTCTAGAGAAATTTCCTTTCTAATATTGTCACATATTCCTTGTGTTTCATTGAATTAGAGTTGTTTAACACGCTGTTTTAAACGTTTTTTGAGCTCTAATGTTACATCTGATGGTTTCGCTAATTCTGCAAGTATTTTCTGCCACATTCCGTCACAAATTATGCTAATTTTGATGTATAATCTCTTCCTTGCTTTGGAAATATTTCCGCAGTTCTCCATTGGTGTATATGCAGCTAATAAATGGAACAGTCTTAGCGTAACCTGCTATTGGGCGGGAGTGTGTGTCCTTCGCCGTAGGTAACTCACGTCACCTATGCTTCGTGCGATAACAAGATTGCTCTGTTTACTTACTAAAACCTCTTAGCCTGAATAATATACGAGGACTGATCAACAAATAGTGAGACTGATTCTTGCCTTGATAGTTTCTGTCTGTACCTAAATATTTGAAAAGTGCGGGTTTTATGTATAATGTCCAAAGGCGGCAGCATTCTTGCATCGGTAAGTTGGTAGTAAAGCTCTGTTTTGTAGACCCTACTTTCATTTCGCATACCTCAAAACGGAGTTGCTGCTATAAAAGCAGTACAGCCTCTTAAACTTACGAAAAGCTGCAGCAAGCGTAAGGTGAAGATGCAATTCCTCGTGCAACACTGTTTAGGTGATTCAAAGGGTTCAAAGAAGGCCGAGGTTTTTTGTGTTAAGCAAGGTGAGTCTGGTGACTGGCTTCTGCTTTGACTGTTGCAGCAGCATGCTACACGTTAGGATTGGCTAAACTGAGGAAGCACATTGCAAGGAAGCAGAACTTCAACAAACTGGGTGGCGACTCCATCATGACAATGCAGTTGCCATCACGTCAACTCATGGAGTTTTTGGCTAAATTTAACATTACCTGTACACCTCATCCGCCTTATAGCCCCGATCTTGCACTCTGCGATTTTGTTTATTCCTATCATTAAAAAGCAAAGATTAAGCCGAAGTAGGTATGTTTCTGCTACATATGGAAAGTCTGTTTGAAGAAGATGTATTACATTTCGACTGCTGGGGAGCCGAACTTGAAGTAGTTGCATCCGCACTTAGACTAAAAAGTTCCGGTAGCCTTCGCCCCAAATGTACTTTCGGGTGGCCTTTGCCCCAAAAATATTTAAAAAATATTAATTTTGTAATGTTGATTGTTTCTTTAAATATTATATATTTATGTTTACCCCGGCTGCGTCAGTATTTTAGTTAGACATGGATTTCTTTGCAGAAAGTAGTGCAGCTAAGAATGTAGGCTTACACAGATGATAATTTTTATTCACTCCTTTTTATTAATTCTTGACACGAATCATATAACACTTCACTGATATAGAGAGCTGTAAGATTCTTTTATTAAATACTTGTAATTTTTAATACGTAAACTATTTTCGTCTCACGCTGAATACGTATTAAATTTCTCGAGGACGCATCTTGCGTCCGGTTAGGAACACTGTCTAAAACCAACTGACTTTATTTCTACCGCCTAAATTTATAAATTTTTGAATTTCAGGCCTTTGATTGGCTATTCCTAATCCAATAGAATAGTTTTATTTAACTTAAGCTTTTTTTCTGGCTGTTGATTGGCTATTTTATAATCTGTCACAAACATTACATTATTGTTGCTCCAAGAATGACTAGTAGCATTATTACACTTTCTTACTCACTATTGCTTCAAGGTTACCTTTTGTTAGCAACTTTTAGCCTATTATTCTCACAGCTCCTACATTATTAAATTATGTAATACATTCACATAACATTATTATTACACTTGTATACAATAATATAAACATAAACAATGACTAATATACACTTTTTATATATTGTTACATACACATATTGCTTTAATTCGGGCTGTTATTATATTATTTATTATGTAATTTGACTAAAATCATTTAAGTGTTCAAAATACTGCCTCAAATGGCATTCGATTGGAGAACAAAGCAGTGCTCAAGAAAAATGAGGCGATTCTCAAGGACCTCACAAAGAATTGCCTGCACCGTGTGTTCGAGGAGTGGCAGAGAGCTATAAAAAGACTATTGAAGTAGGGGAGGATTTCTTTGAAAAAGTTCATGCAAGCATAGAAATGGAGTAATGAAAAATGAAGCTCAGTCTTTGTTGATCAGCCTTCGTAATTAGTAATCATGGTCGCTATTAGTAAACGGCTATTATCAAATGCCTCGCTAAGGTTACAGAGCATGGAACTAACTTTGCTAATCTTCCCTAGAATTGTTTGCGCGCTCTTTATTGTTTATATGCAGCCGTTATTTGTTATTCATTAATAGTGTTTATCTAACATTCAAGATGCTTCTGGCTCATTTACTGGCCAATCCTTCATCGGTCGATTCTGTTTGTTTGTTCCTAAGCTTTTGCTTATTTTGCAAATACAAACTGCACAGAAATTTACATGTTGACTGACTGCAGCTGTATGTGCCTTTTTCATACGTTCGTCCATTTTCGTCGTATTGAAAAGCGAATTATAAATGTGGGAAATCAATACGTAAACCACAATCATAATGCCACAACCCCCTACTCTCTACCACCAGTATTGCTACTACATCGCCACAATCACTGCCACAGTTTCATCGCCGCTAAGAATTCCAACACTGGTACTACCATAATAAAACCACTATCAGCGCTTCTACCCCTCTCTCCACATTTAAACTTATTTATGTCAGTTGTGGATACCCATCTGTGGGAAAAAGAACAACAAAAATTATCAAAATACATACTAGGATAACTAAAAACTCTTCTCTACAATTTGTGAATACATACTAAATAGACATAGTTATAAATTTATTATTTTTTCAAAGAAGCAATTTATCAAAATAGCAAAAATAAGTAATTAAAATAAATAAAAAAATCTGATGTGTTACACTCACATGACTTTCTCTACTCTTGTACAAACTATCTATACAAACGCTTATTCTCCATCTACTTCATGTTAATCGAGATAAACATTTGCAGACTCTATCTTATTCCTAATTTTCTCGTAGATGTAAGGGGAATGTATATTTACAAAGGCAATTTGGAAATACAGTAGCCTTTAAGCACATACATATCTCTTAATAGCTGGTTGCTAGCTGCAGCACCATTCCCTTTCCCACAGATTAATACTCTTTTCACATCCAATACAGAAAAATGAATAACGTATTCCCATTTGAGAAAATAAGTATTGAAAAATTTAAGGCAATAACAAGTAATATCTCGAAAATGGTTCACTCAACAACAAAAATGTATATGACATAAATTGAGTATTTTAATACTTATTTTCTCAAATGGGAATTCGTTATTCATTTTTTGTCTTGGATATGCAAAGAGTATTAATCTGTGGGAAAGGGAATTGTGCTGCACCTAGCAACCAACTATTAAGAGATATGTATGTGCTTAAAGGCTACTGTATTTCCAAATTGCCCTTGTAAATATACATTCCCCTTACATCTACGAGAAAATTAGGAATAAGATAGAGTCTGCAAATGTTTATTTCGATTAACATGAAGTAGATGGAGAATAAGCGTTTGTAAAAATAGTTTTTACAAGAGAAGAGAAAGTAATGTGAGTGTAACACATCAGATTTTTTTTATGTCCTGGACATGCAAAGAGAATGGAATGCGCCACATAACAACCAGCGTTAAAATATTTGACTATCGCTTAAAACCTACCATATTCCCCTTGCATCTACAAGAAAATTATCAATAAGATTGACATCTCGATATCTCGATTAACATGAAGTATATGGAGAATAAGCGTTTGTAAAAATAGTTTGTACAAGAGTAGAGAAAGTCATGTGAGTGTAACACATCAGATATTTTTCTATCACGTCAGGGTTTTACACAAAATAAGTAATGTTTTGACAGTTTTACTAACGAGCGTAGATATTCAAATACCATTTCACACAAGGTATGTTTTTATTAAAGAAACATTTTAAGAATACTCTCAATAACTCCCCTAATTTATTTCATGGTTGCATTTTAACAAAACTAGAAGCCAAAGTGTTTCATTTAATTTTTTTCAAACTTTCTCTTCTTTGACTTCCTTTCAGATCCTTGAAAATGACTGTCCCTCCTCAACATCCAACAGTAGTCGGCCATCATAGTTTCATTCCATCTCCCCTGGTCCCTCCTCTCTATTTCCTTAATATGTTGGTGAATACGTTCACCCTGCTCTTTACTTTAATGTCCCAGATTTTCTGGAAAGTAGTCGATGTTTGAATGCAGAAAATGCACCTTTACACTCATGTTACAACCCATCTTCTTGAAATTTTCCAACATTTTTTCGACAATGGCCTTGTAATTAGGATCTTTGTTATTCTTAAGAAATTTTCAGTAACTGATCTATTTCTCTCTCATTCATTGTCTTCTCAAAATTTTCAACCTTCATAAATTTCTTTATTTGAGGACCAACAAAAATTCCAGCCTTTAATTCTTGTGTAATGGAGGGAAATTTCTTGGAAAGGTACTTGAAGCAGGGTCCATACTGTGGTAGAGACCTTACAAATTGCTTCATCAAGCCCAATTTTATGTGTAGTGGCGGAAGCAATATTCTTTATATCTGTATATTTTTGAAGTGAAATTGTGAAAAAAACTGTACGTGATAGAAAAAACTAAAAGCAGTTTTGAAATCAGCATAAAAAGTGAGTCAGAATCAGTTATTAGTTTTCGGTCATCCGTTATCATGCAGTCTAGTGTTATCATTCTTCGGTATGTAACATGTAATTATAACATGTAATGCTTGGTAATGTTAATAATAATATTTAGTTGAATCAAAGCTAAATTTCAGGTGTTCTTTCGGGTGATTCCATGTTACCATGTAGATCCTTTGTTCATGTTTTCCTTTGTCTTGAGCTGTGCCCCTAGTCATGCCCACTAGGATGAGTGAGCTAAAATTAACTAAAAATGCAGTGGTAGTCATGACAATACTGAGCTTATTTAAAAATATTGTGACGCAGCTGCTATGGTCTAAATTTATCGGGAGGGAGGTCGTCACCAGACTATCGGAGAAAAACAAGGATAAGTCGCGTTCTCGTCCGGCGTAAACATCAGAAGTGCCATCGGCAGATAATCAGTAGCATTTTCCCCCGCTTCCAGAACATGTGTCGAGATAGTTCTAGAATGTTCTGTGAAATATTCCATTGGCCATATAAGTGAGTGTGAAAATTCCAGATCAAAATAGTGAAGTAGTATTGAAACCTTAGAGAAGTAACAGTTGAAAAACTGGAGAAGGTCAAAATGTTATTTATTTTCATACTTATGTTAAGCTTTAAACCTTGATAGCTGTATTAAAACTTCAAATGAATCTTACTGCAATAGTCGGCTAAAACGAAAAGTCGCCTAAGTGCCAAACTTGGCAGCGTCTCCTATATGAACGTTTTCTAGAAAATTTCCCAAAATCAAATCCTCTTTTACATGGAAAAAGCTTTATTTTCTATTTTCTCAAAAATGTCCGAAATTATTTTGATTAAAATACCACATGTTTAAGCTTCTTCATGACAAATTAAAAGATATACTTTTTTGTTATTGGAAAGTCTTGTGAAGACCCGCTTATTTGATAAAATTTTTGTATGAGTTTGAATTACAAGGAAATCTAAAAAGATAAGACAAACACGTTCTACAGGAAAAATGTAGATTTGTTAAAATACACAATTTTTTGTAGTGTTAGCCGTTTTCAAAGTATTCCATGTTTAAGTATTTTACGCTGAGCTTCATCTAACGGCCATCCTTGAAACGGCCTCTCCTACTTTCTTTTATTTCCATTGTAAGAGCTTATTACCACCAATATACATCTATATACTGTTTAAAAATGTTGTAACTAAGCCTTTCTTCTTTAAGTGAAGAAAAAACCTAAGTAACTGTAATGGGTCTACAGGTTTATTCGGACTTTGTCGCTAGTCGATTTAAATGAATGACGTCATTAGTTTAGCGAGCCCTTTGTCTCAAAGGGGATATATACGTTTCCGACTTCGCTAACAGGTTGTTGTACTGCGGCGGTGCAGAACTACTTTTCACCAGGACATTTTGTGCGTTCTTTGCACGCGAGATGTAAGTGACCACCGACCACAGATTTTGCATGGTTGAGTGCTACTTCCGAACTGGAAGAATACGAGAGGGAGTCTATCGTTGCGATATTGGCTGTCGTGTATATGATTTTGTCCATTCTTGCCCGGGATTTCATCAAGTCCGGAGACAAAACGATAAAAAACGTGTTACAATTTCCTTCTATGGTGTAAAGAGTTTGAGCAACTTTTTATAATGGAAAAGTGTGTCATTAAAGCTAAGACACTCTACGCTAGAAAAACTGTTGATATTACGAGTTTACGAGATTAAGCGAAAGAAGTTCCAAATGTAAATACTGGAAAGGTGCGATATAAATCCCAATTTACTAAGGTGATCTCAAAACTGTTAACACTCATCCGTTCCATTCATCTTTCGCTACTGGCGGCAAGGGTCGAATAAACCTGAATACCCCGTGTAGCTTTAGATAACATGAATAGAGGAATCGAGTTTTATATGAATACTGTAGCATATTTGGCAGGTATATGTATGCGTGTGTATGTGTGAATTTGTCGTTGGAAGAGAAAAAATGTGAATTAGTCACATCAGGTATTTTTTACTGATTTGGTCTTGAATCACGTCCACAGGTCTCCTAAGCAGAACATAAGGATAACAAGTTGAAACAATTGCTTTCTAAACTGATGTAAGCTGCAATCCATAGTATTGGGTATTTTGTTCTTACAAATGCTTAATCTACTTCGGATTGACATCAAGTTTAAACTGAGTTATGCATAAATTCATGACTGGAAATAATAAAAACACTTTGTTAGATTACATTATGTTAAAAAGGGGCTGAGATAGCGGCTTCAGTTTCAGTATGGAGTTCTTGGTTGGGATGAACTGAGAGGAATTGCAGACTTGCTAAAGGACAAAAGCCAGACAGCGAAAACGCAAGAATGTCCCTAGTAGCTTCGTGTTAAAACCCATAGACGCTAAGTTGACATTGTGTCGCCTATAAGACGGGATCTTAGCTCCGACATCTGTTATATGACCCTCCCAGGACCGCGATGCTGCTCCCTACAGCTCCCAAGGCGTTCAGGCTAGCTCCATATCGCTATCAACGTTAGACAACATGACATGTTAGATTCAACAGAGATCTAAGTGAAATGAATGAAACAAGAAAGAGCCCTACAGATTTAATAAAAACGAAACCAAGATTTACGTAAACAATGAGTATTCGTACCGACGGCCTAACGAAAGTAACCTACTGGCAGCAGTACTTGAGAAATATTTCTGGTATTAAGGCATCTGTGAAAATCCAAAGATATCGTTATCTTCGGACTTTTTTGAACTTTTTTAACATGTACTCAGAATAAGTTACATATAGTGAATACAAATTTTAACGAGCTATGTCAAACCGTTCGCTTCCTCTTGCTTTATCGGTTAGGTTAAAGACCTGTTCCATCTTCATTTAATCCATGCTTTTGCTGTCTTCCTGCACTTCTCTTTACATATGGTGTAGAATGAGTTGTCCGAGCGTTCGGCTTTTTCTGTACATGTAACTTCCATTTTGATTTATATTTTATAACTTTTTCTACTGCTGATTCTGTAATGTTAGTTTCAAGTTTATTCATCTTGTATACAGCCCTTAACTGTGTCGCGGTATCGTTCGTGTTATCTATTTTGCTGAGCGAATGTTATTGTTTTACTATTTTGAATTTTGAGTTCTTTGTCCTCCGGCTAGCTATTATTACTCAGTCGAGAAAACCTCTTGAACAGGGTGTGTAAACGGAAAGGAGTTGTTACTAAAAGATAACATTGATTAAAGAATTTGTTTTTACACTTTTATTGCCGTCACACTTCATTAATTTCACATTTTACTCTTGATACACGCCCGACTGAAACTGTTATATTTTCGAATGTAACTATAATCACTTATTTGCCGCACATTATTAATTCGAGTATTTCACATTTTTGTAACTAACTTTACGACGCGAGAGATTCTGTAGAATTACGTAACGTGTACTTCGTGAATGATTCTGTTGAACTGCGCGACGTGTAACCCGTGAATGATTATGTTGAACTGTGCGACGTGTAACCCGTGGATGATTCTATTAAACTGTGCGACGTGTAACTCGTGAATGATTCTGATGAACTGTGCGACGTGTAACCCGTGAAAGATTCTGTTGAACTGTGCGACGTGTAACGCGTGAATGATTATCTTAAACTGTGCGACGTGTAACTCGTGAATGATTCTGATGAACTGTGCGATACTTATCTCTGGCTTTAGAATTTATACTCCCTCACCCCGATATGCCTAAAGATTATAATCGAGCTGCTATTGGTTAATAAAGCGCGACAACATTAGCGTCTATTTTTTTATCCAATCAAAATTACGAACACATATGCTCTAGGAAAGATATTCCCTCCATTTCTAAAGAAAAGCGCGCTACTCTGACGTCATTTGCTTGTCTCTTCTAATTAATAAACAGCTCACCCCCTCGCTACATTGTTATCCGCTCCTATTGTCAGTTTCAGTGAGGCCGTGTAAACTTATTTCCTAACAATGCTTATAATTAACAAACATCTCAAATAATTGTCATACAATAATGTTAATTTACACTACAGTCACTCTGGCATTTACAATGTTGTGATATAAAATACTGCCTCAACTGCTCATAAGAATTTCATCTGAGCAGCTTCGACTTTGTGGAAAACCTTTACTTGTGAGTGTATGTTTCACTCGCATAAAGTATTTTTGGAAGAGCAATTACATTGTAAAACCTTATAAATGCGTCTATTTTTGTCTTCCTTATTAGTGTTCTATTTCTAGTAACTCATATACAAGGTGCTTATGCTATACAATATCTCCAAAACTAAGCGTTGTAGAGAGAAATGTCTTGAATAAAAGTTGTTTGATATTATGGGAGAAAGTGAATGCAATTAGTCTATTTTACTTGGCGGACGTTGTGATGGTCACTTTAGGATCAATATAAATTTACTCTAATTGTAGATTCGCATTGAAAAAAATTAAATTGAGCCTATAATAACCATCATAATGTCTTCCAAACAAAACACGACTAATAGAATTTACTTTCCCCCATAATATCAAACCACTTTTATCCAAGGCACTTGTTTCTACAACGCCTAGTTTTGGAAATACTCTAGAATGAGTCAGTATTTTTAACACTTAAATGATTTCAGTCTAATTATATAAATAAAAATTCAACAAAATTTGCCTTAAAGCAAAATGTGTATGTAACAATATATAAAAAATGTATGTAACAGTCATTGTATATGGAAAGGTAGAATCAGATGACTGAAAAATTCAATGCCATAGCCGGGATTTGAACCACGGATCTCCCGGTCTCCGTCCGGTTGCTCTAACCACTGAGCTACCATGGCAACATGCCGACACGACATTAAATTCTCCAGCTGATTCGCATTTTTCCCGGTAAACCACTAGGAGATCTCAAATTGTATTGAGATGTCATACCCCAATGGCGACTTACAAACATTGTAAGTACTTAAGTCCCGGGCTTTATAGTTACAACCACTATTAGGTCAATTAATGGAATTAATTGTTCTTTCACACAAGCCGTGTGTTGGACAGGGTTGGAAAGGTAGAATCAGATGACATTAATTGACCTAATAGTGGTTGTAACTATAAAGCCCGGGACTTAAGTACTTACAATGTTTGTAAGTCGCCATTGGGGTATGACATCTCAATACAATTTGAGATCTCCTTGTGGTTTACCGGGAAAAATGCGAATCAGCTGGAGAATTTAATGTCGTGTCGGCATGTTGCCATGGTAGCTCAGTGGTTAGAGCAACCGGACGGAGACCGGGAGATCCGTGGTTCAAATCCCGGCTATGGCATTGAATTTTTCAGTCATCTGATTCTACCTTTCCAACCCTGTCCAACACACGGCTTGTGTGAAAGAACAATTAATTCCAGTCATTGTATATGTTTATATTATTTTATACATGTAATAATGTTATCTGAATGTATTACTTAATTTAATAATGTAGGATCTGTGAGAAATAGGTCCAAAGTTGCTAACAATGAGGTAACTTTGAGGCAATAATGAGTTTTAGAGTATAATAATGTTGCTTGTAATTCTTGGAAGCAATAATGTAAATTTTGAGACAGTTTAAAAATAGCCAATCAAAACAGAAAAAGCTTTAGTTAAACGAAGGTATTCTATTGGATTAGGAATAGCCAATCAGAGACTTGAAATATAGAAATTTACAAGTTTAGGCGGTTGAAATCAATTCAGTTGGTTGCAGACAGCGTTACTAACCAGACGCAAAAGGTGTCCTCAAGAAATTTAATACGTATTCGTGTGAGACGAAAATAGTTTTACGTGTTAAAAAGTGCAAGTAATTAATTAAAGGATCTCACAGCTTTCTATATCAGTGAAGTGTTAATTAAATGATGTCAAGCATCAATAAAAGAAGTGAAGTAAAATTATAATCTGTGTAAGCCTACATTCTTAGTCGCACCACAACCCTGCTAAGAGAAACGTGTCTCTAATAGTAATATTGGCGCAGCCAGGCAAACATAAATATATAACATTTAAAGAAACAGTCAAATTACAAAGTTAATATTTTTTAAACCTGGGGCAGAGGTCACCTGAAAGTACATTTGGGGCGAAGGCTACCGGAAACTGTATACTATACGTGGGGTTGCAACTACTACAAGTTCGGCTCCCCAACAGTTGAAATTACAAATACTTAAACTACTACAAATTGTCGCCCAAAGCGTGTTGCAAATAACAATACAACATAACTATATCAACAGACTCAACTTAAATGGTCATCGTGTATACCAAAATTGGTGAATATTATCCAAGATCTGTATTTTGATATGTTATATAAGAATATTCAAAGTACGTCAAATAGTTTTTAAGGACAATTGGCAGAGATTTGGGTTCAAAAAGTTGACTTGTTGTTTTTCGTTGTAATGGATTACAAGTGGTATAAGGAACATATCTACATAACTTTTTTGTTATTATGACTTTTAAGGAGCCTTTATGGTCCAGAGGTGTTATAGTAAATTGGTATGTAGCAATACGCTCACCTTGTTGATTTTTACCATTTCCTGTAAGGTATATATTTTAACTTCAGGTACACTTTTCTCAAAATTTATTTAACTTAGAAGTTTCAAATTTGTATGGTCGTACAGAATGTTTAGGTTAAAGCTGTTGATCATAAATTAATGTTTTCCACAAAAAGTTATAAATGTAGAAAACATTACACCGACAATTAATTTCTTGTGATATTTTTTTAAATTAGTACCTAAAATAGACAAGTAGTTAAGATATAATCTTAAGATACTAATAGAAAGCTCATTACAAGCAAACTGGTGAAGGTCTGGTGTGTATTCTCACAGAAAAGTGTACCTATAAATGAAAGTACAATGTTTTTTAGATATTATTTTACAGTATAAATGTTTTTATAATTAAAAGATTTAAAGCTAGCTAAAGCTTTTGATACCAGTATTATAGTCGGAGAATCTTCTTTAACAAGCAGTAAAAAGTTCATTCTCCTAGACGGTGTAATTGCAGAGAAAAATAGCTTTCTTTCAATTGCAAGAAGGCGTAAAATACCGGGCAATCTCTATCAAGTGTCCTTCAGATAATAATTTGTTTTATTCATAATTAATAAAATGTTGATAGTGTAATTTGAAATCCTCTTTGAACGCTATGATATATTGTATGGATCCTAAATTTTTATTTTGTGCTTAGAATACAAAAGTAAATAAATTTTTGTGCAGACATTTCTTAATTTTAATTAGTTATAGGAAAAACAATGTCAATATAGGTTATTAGATTTTGCAAGTTTTTCAATGCGAGTTCTGAAAAATAATTAATTTCAACTGAACATATTATATTTTAAAACAGTGCAAACAAATTTTAAATCCGTAATTCCTGAAGCTCCCCTGAAAATGTTAAGCTCATAAGTGACAACCTTGTGGTCCATGGGGCATTTTGAAATTAAAGAAGCTGAGAAAAATTGTGTTAAGTGCGTTATTTTAACTAAATGGTGCAGATCTAATTAAATGTATATTTGTGGCCTTAAAATGATGGCACGAAAGTACATGTTATAATTTTAATAAACTAAATACAAAACAAGAACATCCAAAAGTTCACAATTTTTGCCAAATTTCACCAACATATCGCCTTAAAATACATGATTACACGTTTGGCATAAAAGAAGTGAATATGAATAACAGCTTATTGCTCCTACTTTCTCTAGCATTTAATCAGATATCTTTATTGATGTCAAGTTATTGAATTATAACTCAACCACCTAGTACATGGGTCATTGACTATATATGCATATTTAAAGCCGACGATAAAATCGAGGAAAAACGAAAGAAAGATCTGGCTTCGCACACTTAGCTAGGAAATTCCCCATGTTTTGCCAATTCCTTTGGTCAGCCAGTAGATCCCAACATCCAATCTCTTTCTAGCTGGCGTAAGCTGTGCGCATTCCACCAAAATTTCTTCACCTCGACCACAAAATGGACAGATTCTCCTGCCAGAATCGTTCAGCACTTTCCAAACTCCCAGATAAACCATGCGATTCCTAAAGCAAGTGCGTAAATTCCTCCTTATCCTAATTCAATTTTGTGTTAGTTGCTGGACTTAGATAAGACTTAATTTTACAATACGATCCAATTTCCTGTCCGCTGATGTCTATTAGCCTTTTTTACTTCCTTTACTACGTACAGCAAGTAAGGGAAGTATTTTATTCCACCCAAAAATTCGATACCGAGATTTCACCGGAAATATATGTTTTGAGACCCCCTGAATCCAAAAAAAAACATTTTTGGAAACATGTCCGTGTGTGTGAGTGTCTGCAAACAGCATAACTCAGAAAAGAACAGTCGAATAAACACCAAACTTAGTATTTAGGTTTAGTATTTTACAGAGATGCGACACGAAGATTTTCACGAAAATCCCTCCACTTCATATTACCCTTTACATGGAACATTTTTTGAAAATTTTAATTTCCTCGAAAATAGCTCTAACGATTTTGATTAAAATATCATATGTTTAAGATATTTTCATGGCAAACGAAATGTATATCTCGAATTTTCTGGGAATGTCTCCAAAAGTATTCTTCATTGTGAACGACTTTTGCAAAACTGGTAAACCATAAGAGATAGACAAAATTTTACTCTACAAAAAAGTAGATCGCGTTAAAATACGCAATTTATGTCGTATACATTTTTTATTGAGTGAACCATTTTCGAGATATTGCTTGTTATTCCCTTAAATTTTCCAATATTTATACTTTTTTCAAATTCGTTATTCATTTGTTTTGTCCTGGTAATGCAAAGAGAATAGAATACTCCACATAGCAACCAGCTCTTAAAATATTTGACTATCGCTTAAGCCTACCAATTCCCCGTGCATCTACAAGAAAATTAGCAATAAGATTAACATCTCGATATCTCGATTAACATGAAGCATATGGAGAATAAGCGTTTGTAAAAATAGTTTGTACAAGAGTAGAGAAAGTCATGTGAGTGTAACACATCAGACTTTTTTGACACCCTTCAATGGCGCTTTTTTCGTCATTTATCTCGTCGCTTTGCTATACTGATCCCATGCCTATTGTCCTAAACGTCTGTCCATCTCAGCTGCCCAAAAGTTTGGAGACAGGTTGTCTCGCTGGTATTTGTAGTCATCTTT